>OZ021683.1:17443390-18038698 GCA_963978505.1 Listrodromus nycthemerus | reverse complement strand
CCCCACCCCCCCCCCCGAGTACATATTTTCCGAGGAATATCGGGTGCATCCATCGTTATCCGGCATTATTCTCCCACGTTTTTACTCTCCTTGATATATATAAATTTTTTTTGTTTTTTTTTTTTGTGTGTTTTTTTTTGTTTTTCCTATCGCTCTTTCATGCACTAAGTGAGCGTTAGATATTCGTCGCGTCCCGTGTCCTTCTCGTCCACGTTAAACGGAATGTGTTCCAGGTGTCCCTGTGTGTGTGTGTGTGTGCGCGTGTGTGTGTGTGTGTGTGTGTGTGACTCTGTGTGTTTTATACGTTTCGCTCGACAGTCCGGAAGGCTGCGCGGGACCAAAGTGATCAGGAAATCGCTCGGGCCGCGATCCGGTGATAACGACAAATATATTTAACCCGTGCGAAACAACGTTAACGCGGCTCCATAGACACACGTTCGGAACGCCCGGTTCACCGTCGGAGGCCAAAGATCGTCCGCCAACCCTCCCACACCAGCCCGCGAACCCGCTGGATTTTACGTCATCGTCGTAAAATATTTCCGCCGGAGCGGCTTTTCACTATGATTTCCGATCCCAGTCACGGAGCATCGCCAGCCGAGCGGATCTGAGCCAACCCTGAGCATTATATTATTCACACATATATATATATATATATATATATATATATATATATATATATATACGTCCGTATATGCCACATACACACATGTGTACATATATGTGTATATATATATATATATATATATATATATATATAATCGATTTTTTTTACCCACCCTTATATATATATATATATATATACATATATATATATATTAAAAAATTGATTATTTTGTTTTTCACAAGTGACACGGAAAAATGGGTTGCTAGACACGTTAAAAAAATTCTCACCGAGCATTGGGTCTTAATTTTAATGGGAGGATCCTTCGCATAATAAAAAATATTTTTTTTATAAACCAATTTTTTTTTACCCACCCTAACATACAATAAAATTCTCTCGAAAATTTGTTTCTATTGGATTGAGAAAAAAAAATTTTAAAACTGCGATGCGCAGGATCCTCCCATTGAAATTGAGAGCTCATATGCTCGGTGAGAATTTTTTTAACGTGTCCAACCACCCATTTTTCCCCGTCAATTCTAATAAAAAAAATAAACTATTTTTTTTACCCACCCTACATATACACACACACACACACACACACATATATATATAAAGCATCAGAGGATAGACGAGAAGCGAGATGGTTCGAGCCTCGGGATCGTGCATCTTTAATTCTCGATACCCGAAGCTCTCCGGAGTAAGCGTCGTTCGACAACCCTCTCGCACCCCTCTTTCGCTATCTCTCGTTCTCCGGGTTGTTCCATCTCTATATACGCGCCGCAACACGGCGCGAGAAATTCTGTGATATTCATGGTTCCTTCGTCGAGTACCGAAATAACGAGAAGTATCGATTCGCGCCCTCGACGTACTCTCGGGCTCGACGGTGAAAGCACAAAGAGGAGGCGCGGCAACCCTCCACGAGGGCAGCGTTATATCGCGCTAACAGAGCGGCGCGAAGTGCTCCGGGAACACGCGAGATATGTCAGGCGAATGCACACGGCAACCGTTGAGGCGCGAGACAGTCATTGGCATTCTAAGAGAGTTTAGGAAGATTATTTTATTTTATTTTTTTTTATCTTTATTATTATTTATTTTTTAAATTTATTGGTCAGTCGTTTCGATGCCCGAAAGGAAGGCGTCGATGAACGAAACGGAGTAACGATGTGATCTTCGATGTTTACTTTTTATTTTTTATTTTATATATTTTTTTTTTTTTTTATTATTTTTTTTTTTTTTTTTTAATTCTAAGGTGAAAAAGTTTTTGATTGATAATCCTTCGCGGATGAAACTCCGCGTGAAATAATTACCGGGTCTTGCTCGAGATCTGATAAACAGTCGGTCACATTTTTTTGTTTTTTTTTTTTTTTTGGGAGAAGTTTCTTCGACGTTGATTTGCAACTGGAGAAAAATAAAAGCTCGTTAAGGCAGAGAGCGTCGGCGCTATCTCGACCCGTCCTCCCCGTCTTCCGTCTCGTCTTCCGGTCTCGGAGACCCCCCGACCGGAAATTGTATTTGCCGGATGCTTCCGGAAATTTGAGTCGCCGCGGAGAACTTCTTCGGACGCGCGTCAACGAATTCGACTCGCGCGGACGGAGCAAACAAAAAAAATGAATGCCAGCTCGGTGTTCTCCGTCGATATCGCTCGTCGATCCCGCAAGAATTTTCCGTCGCCTCCGCGATGAATTTCCATCGGAAACGGGAGCGAAACATCGAGCCGAGGGAGCGACGGAATCCGCGTCTCGACCGGAAGTCTCGACCGACCTCGATGAATTCCGAATCGATAATGTTCTCCGAAAGCCTCGAGCCGTTTGACCCACTCTGATCTCGATGCCTCTTTAATCTCGAGTCCTCCGATCATCCCCGTGCGTTTCCGCCGACTCATCGTCGTCACAAAGGTGCCAATCACTGTCGCGAATTCAAGTCGGCAACCCTCGCGAGGCACGACTGTGCGGTCCTCGGCGATCCTCGTCGAAACCACGGATAAACGAAGCAGGTGCGTACGATTCGTATCGAAATATCCGGGGATGATCGCGTTTCTCCTCCTCGCTCCTTCGCCCTCCGCGACCTTTCTCACCCTTACGCCGTCCCTCTCGCTCTTATCAGCGATCGCTAGGGCTCTCGTTCTTCGTCGAGTCTCGTCGTCGTTCACGGGTTTTCCTCCCCCGACCCTCCCTTCCGGCTCTATCGCCACTGCAACGAATAGCGCGGCTCGATCTACTCGGCGCATCGCGAAACGCTCACAAACGCGCCGACTTTCCTTCCTACCCTGTTTCCCTCGCAAGAAGCTCCGCACACGAACCCGCGCGAAGTTGCAGGCGAACATACACGGTTATTAATAATGCAACGAGCATTATCCACCTCGAACGGGAATCTCGTATGTGAGCGCGAAATTTCCACCTCCCCCTCGCGTCTCGCTATTCGGTCCCGATAAAGCAAAAACTATGTTCTCATTACGGTCCAACTTTCTCGTCGACGTCGCGAACCCTGTTCGCATTATAATCACCCCCTCGACAAGTGCAACGCTTTCCGAAAGTTCGCAACGCGACGTCGACGTTGCTTTTGAAACCCAACACCGGGACTTTTGTCGTAACCGTGACGAAAGTCCGGGTTTGACGAAAAAAAAAAAACAATTTTCCCGATCAGCAACGCGTATCGATGACGGTGGAGATTTCAACGTAATCGGAGAACGAGTTCCGCGCTCGCTCCGCAACCGGAAACGTCTCGTTTCCGGTTGAGAAATTAAATTTACCAACGGTGAAAAAAAAAAAAAAAAAAATTCTCGCAACGCACGACTCGCCGTTGGAAAAAGTGAAATTCCCAAAGCGCGCGCGACGATTTTTCTCACGACGCAATGTCCACTCGAGAAATTCAATTTTTCAAACGAAAAAATTATTTCGCAACTCCATTTTGTTTAATTCGCCTGTGTAACGTTCACCGCCGTTTCAAAAGACTCCAAAAAAATAGTATATTACTCTACAAGGGCAGAAAGTTTGAGATTCCTGCCCGTGTAGAGTATACGTTTTTTTTCTTTATTTTCGGCCGGAAGTACGTTAACTGACAAATCACCAATCGTTACAAATCAATACTCCAGTACGTTTTCAGATACATCTAAATGGGGCGGGCATCAAATACATCCGAATGGACAAAACAAAACAATTAAGTTACTCTCATCCGAACTGGATAATGAATTTTTCGTGATCTACCAACAATTTTTCGTAGGCTTCATACTTTGACAAATATTTGTCAGCAGATATTTTCGGTAATGTATGTGTCGGTATAATAAGTTTAGCTTCTGCATCAAAGTTTCGAAGAATCTCTTCGTCGTCCGACGAATCACTGGATGACGAGACTATGCTCATCTTTATGACAGTTTTTTAAATCACAACTATCAATGTGAACACGAAACTTCAAATTCACAAAAACAATTTTGAGGTTTTTTCGTTCGTAGCGAGTTACACTCGTCGGCTGTATTGAATTTTGTTTTCTCGCTGCCTCGTACATCAGTTCAGTGCATAACTAGTTTTTTCCTGCTCACTGGAACAGGGCGCATGCACGCCCATACCTGAGCATAAATGTTAGACTTTGGGCATCGCGATCGAACCACAAAGTACGTACTTTCGGTCGTGGATGAAGAAAAAAAAAATTGTCGCTCATCTGCTGCACACACCCATATATATATATATATATGTGTGTGTATGTAGACCTCCATGTGAGTGCATATCACAGTCATGTCGTATCACTTGAGACCGTGACCCATAATGGAGCGAACGACAGCCCGCGGATTAATCGCGGCTGCCACGGTAACCCGTTGTGCACATTATACTTGGTACGATACCCCCGCTCTGTATTTGCAGACACAGTGCAAGAGACACGAGGAGTTAAAAAAAAAAAAAAAAAAAAAAAAAAAAAAAAAAAAGAGTTCTCGAGCTCTCGACAATTGTAGCTGGCGCTTCTCTTCCATTCTTCTGTACGAGTGCGCCACGTATAAGCGGACAAAGAAAGCGAGAAAAAAAAAAATAGGAGAGAGTTACGGTATAATAGCAGGGGAGAGAAGGAGAACGAAGAGGAGGATGCTCTCGAGGGCCTCGAGCGTGGACTTCGCCACCGGAGTAGCTCGTACCTATAGTGGCGCAGTGTATTACGGGAGTCAACCGTATGCACTGGCACTCTTGAAGAAACGGGAATCCGGTAGTCTGCCTTTGCCAGTACATTTTATACCGAGAATATAACCGTCTCCCTTCTTTCTTAGCCAACGGCACTCCAAAAGCTTGTAACTCAACATACAACTCCATGTGTGTGTATGGTTTATTTGTAAGCGTTCGTGTATTTGTTCAACTACCGTGGGCATATTTTAGAGCTTTGGGTTGGTTGCCGAATTTTTTTTATTTTTATTTTTTATTTTTTTTTTTTAACGAAGTTTACACGCTAATTGGATTATCGACAAAAGGGCTTTGGTGGAGTTTGGAGTAACGCACGAGGGCCTGGTTAATTGCCGAGGGTCCGTGTATACCGTGAAACCGTGAACGTCGAGCTCTCGACACCTCAATTGGTTGATTATCGGTCGTAAGGATCCGACCGATAAGATTCATCGAGAAGTCTCCCTCGGTTCTGTTCGTACGGCGAACCACTGTGCAGTACAGGATCGAGTTACGAGGGCCTCGTTAGAACCCTCGTTTCCTCGCGATTCTCTCGAGATACGTGCCGAGGACGATAAGAATTTGCGTGATTGCGATACACTGGGAACGCCTGGGAAATTTTAATTTTTTTTTTTTTTTTTTTTTTTTTTTTTTTTTTTTTTTTTTTTTCAAACGAGATCAATTGCTGTGTAGTAGATTTTTTTGACGGAGTGAATTTGATGCGATCGGATCCGAGAATTTTTTTTTTTTTTGCTCTCTATCGACTCTGGTAAATTGAAATATTTCAGAGTTGTCGCGAAATTCGCGCTAATCGATCATCCATTTTCCGTAATTCGAGGATGATACTTCACGTGCTCGCGCGACTCGTTATTCCACGATTTACGGCACATTACGCGCAATTGCTCCAGATTGAAATATAATTGCTTTTGCGCCTATTACGGGTTAAACGATTTTTATTTCCACCCTCGATGCTCGACGAAAAATGAGTTATTGTATTATATGAACGAGGATAATCGAAATAAATTCATCGACTTCGATTTTCCATAATTTTCACCGTATTACATTCGATTGTACTCCGGCTCGAAACGCGATTATAATTGTAACAATTATCATTCTATCACGAGTATCCGTCGGTCGAAATTTTTCGTCGAATTTATGCACCCTCGAGAATAAATCGTTGCGGCAATTGACCGATCGGGACACGATATCGATAATCATTTAATTCCCCCGACGTATGCTCTATTTTTTCTTTAAAATTCCACCGAAACCCAAAGAAAATACAAACTTACTTCTACCGTACGAAATAATTCCCTGAAAGTCCTCTTATGCACATAATTTCTCCCAAAGATATTCGATTGCATAAACTACAAATACACGTCCTATCCTAATCCACGATTACTCTCCCAACGAAAAATCAATTTTCCTTCGCTAAATTAAAACTCACAGTACAAACTGACCCGTCATTTTTCACCGTCCAATTTTTTTCCACCCTGCAAAATTTTCAAACCTCTCGCCTTTAATTCTACCTTTTTTGTCGTGTCGCCAAACATGTTTCACGTCGAGCACACAACTTCCTTTCCATGCATGTTCCCCCATGGTCTCTCGACGATGTTCCCTCATTTTACCTCTTTCCCCCTCGCCTCTTTCCTTCCCCCAACCCCTACCATAAAACACCCCATACTTCCAGGACTTCCTCGCGCCGTTTTCAACCCCTCGCGGGAACCTCTCGAGCGTCGCCGATGTTTCTGCATCGGGAAAAGTGTGTTTCGCGTTCGTCGCGTCTCTCTTCAATCGCCTCGTTTCGAAATAAAGCCTCCAGCTCTCTCATAGCGAAGTCCCGGTTCGACTAGTCGACGACAAGGCGTTTCGCAAATTCAAACTCCCACCTCGTCTTTCTCCTTCGCGCCGGTGCTTTAGTATTTACGGTGACGTTTAGCAAACAACCGGGACATAACACGAGCGTTGGGACACGTAGAGCGAGCACATAAACGAGGCGAGAGAAAACTGGCTGCCGAGTACATAACGAGTACGGGGCGTTATGCAACACGACGTAGTTTCCCTCCGCGAGAGTTCTCAATGGAAAATACTACACGCTCCCTCGCGCGACACGCACGTTACGATGCGCCCGTTTCCGAACGTAACGCCACGTATCTTACGGACAATTCCCCCCGTTCGTTCCGTCGTCTCATCCTCGAATTATTATCCTCGTACGAGACGGACGGACGAGATTACTCGTCTTCGATTCTGTTCAGTTTCTGCTTTTGGCGCAGCATGAATTTTCCTCCCCGACGAAAGTTTGCGATTTGCGACTTCTTAATGTTTCACAGATTATCATTAAATATGTATTAATAATTGTTTAATCAACGAGTGAATTTATTTGATTTAATGTGAATTTTTTTAGAGAGAGATGATTTTTGCGCGAAAATTCCAGCCGGACGCTTGCGAACCCAAAGAGCCGACTTCCTCATCGCGGCACCAAACATATTTTTCACCCTCGACCGAGCATTCAGATTGTCCAACGCTCGTCCCGTATCTCCGTCTCTCTACGCTCTCCAATCCCCATCGTGATCGCTTCTCCGCGCATATTTACAAGCCCGTGCGTTTGGGCAAAGCCGTCGGGCGGAACGATCTCTCGAAGGGTGCACACAGGACTTCGCTATTATCCAGTGACCCGTGAGCATTCGAGGGTTCGATGGAAAGCTCCGCCATCCCGGCTCCCTTCGGGCTACGAGGGGGAACTTCCGCAATGCTCCTGAGGAGAGCGCGCTCCGCGAGAACACAAGAGCGCGGTCCAACTACAACCCCCGAACCAACCCCCCAAACCAACCCCCTACACGTATCCGCGCAGTTGTTTCCACTCCGTGTGCAAATCTGCCGCTTTAAATGTATTATTTACATAGACAGGAGCGACGCAGACATTTACACACGTGTATGCAAGTAAGACGATACGTGTAGGTGAGGTAGCGGCGAGGGCGAAGAGGACACGACCGAAGAGACGGAGTCGGGACGAAGACCGAGGCGAGGTTTGACTCGCGCCGCGCCAGCAAATCCCGGATGGAGCAGCTTGGCGGAACGAGATGTATGGACGTTGGCTGGAGGTCGAACCGTCGCCGAAGAGGGCAAGGGAGACGGTGAGATAACCGTCGAGTCCGCTCCTGCCGGATTTTCGCTGCAGGGTGGTTCGCGTCGCTTCTCTCCTGCGACCGTTGTTGGCTCGGCGAGTCCGACGAGGAGGCCGAGTTTCCGGCTGTGCGGGGGAGGGTCTTCCACACACGTAGCTCGGACAAGTTATCCTGGAAGCTTGGCGCTCCTGCGGCACTGGACAGAGTCCCGGAAACGGCTCCGTGCCGAATATTCCAGCGAGGACGAATTCAATGGCTCCGGGAAACTCCTGGACCAAACCGGACCCACTTTCAATGGGACACGGGATTTAGACCGACTGCACACGGTATTGGAATCTGTAAAAGCGACAAAGGAGCAATAACAAAATCCACGATGGTCTGGAAAAAAAAAATTAAAAAAATCAGAGTAACAAAAATAATGAAAAAAAAAAAAAATCAGGAAAAAATCTGCGACCGGGTAACTCGTTTCGGGGTTTTTTTTTTTTTTTTTTTTTTGTAGATTCTATGGTTTCGGCACCTGCGGGTTACGTGGGGAAATAATCGAGTAAAAGTGGTGAAAGGAATCTATCGATCGTTGATAAAAAAAAAACGGGGGGAAAAAAAGAGAAGAAACGAACAATTCCAGAACAGAAAGACCGGAGTGGCGGAGCATTGACACTGTGCGCGCCCGCGGAAAAACCGTTCGATTCTATCCGACACCGGTGCCGTACCCGCACCTCATTCTTCTCGCCCATTGTGTGTCCGCGTTCTCCCGAGATCTCCCGGATTCACGATGTGTGTATGTAGGAAAACGACGGGACGCAGGGCAGAGCCGTTCGCCTTCCGTGCTATCGGAGAACGCGCTGGCAAGCCAGCCAGCAACTACGGCCGAACGCACGTCGACCCTTTCCACTTGGATCGTCCAGTGCAATGTCCTGCCCCGTCTAACCCGCGAGCATAAAACGACCATTCCCGCAAAAACATCCTTCGCTTACTCTATAAGCATCCTGTTTTCTTGTCGCTCGTCGCCGTGAGGTTTGCCCGTGAGTGCCGGCAAACACTCCAATTTTTTCCCAAAGTCGCGCGCGGACGACCTATTAAAAAATCGGAGCGAGAGCTTTTTTTTTTCAATTTTTTTTTTCTTCGGCCGAATCGAAGAAGAAATTCGTCGAGATTATCGAGAAGGTATATTTTAAGGAGTCGACATTCGACGAGTGAATTTTCGGTCATGGAAATTAATTTCGGAGTCGTGCTGAGGACGTCTTTTGAAAAAATTCAATTTTTCTCATTTATGAGTTTCCGACGACTCTGACGATTTTTTTCTTTTTTCTATTTATAGTGGACAAGTAATTGTAATTATTTTAACGAATGAAAATCGACGCTAGAAATATCTACGTTTTCCTCGTCCGAATAAAATCAGGAGTCAATTATCCCTTGTGGAAGCGTACAAGATTTTATTGGAGCGACGCTCATCTTCGGAACGGGACGATAAGCGCAAGACTGCAGATTATTATTAAGATGTACATCGTTAGCCCGAATCGTTAATTTCCGCTGACGAAAATAACTCCGGATCGTTGATTCCAAAACCGTCCCAGTGATTTTTCACCTCCGACAGGAGTCTCGTGAAAATTTTATTCCACTGAACCAGGTGGCCGACACGTTTGGCTTGAAAAATAGCTTATCCGATATGTGTCGTGGAAATTCAACCTTATTTCTGCATCCCGTATCTCGCCTGCTTCCAGTCTCCAAAGTTTTCAATTCTTCTTCATTTTTCATCGCGGGAAGCGAAAAAAATAATTCTTGCATATCAAGTCGATGCGACCGGTCTTAAAAACAATTCACACTCGTTTTAAGCCTTCGCCCACTGGGTCGATATTCTATAAAGAGAACACTCTGTTCTAGCATCCGGCGTCCAGGATCAAAGTGGAAATATCACTCGGTCCATATAGCAATGACTTAGGTCCAGTTACTTCACGGTCCATATTCCCCCCGATCCGTCCTCAAAATCCTACAGACCTACACTTCCTCTCCACACTGCCGGAGTGGCGAGAAATAAATCGGAAGACTCGGCGAAGAGCTCAATTCTGGAAAAAAAAAACAAAAAAAATTAAATACAAGAAGAATAAGAGAACTCGAGAAATATTGTGAAAATCCGAAAAGTGCTCGAACACCATACGCCTCGAAGACCCGAGCGATAATCAGCGAGCTTCGAACATCCGTAGTAAAACAATCCCCTAACGATGCACAAACACCAGACAATATTTTTTTAATTTTTTTTTTTTTTTTTTTTTCTTCATCATCCGCTACGAACGGCGCAAACAAATCGTCGACCGGATGTTTGAGAAGTAAGTGGAAGCTCGGAGGAGCGCATCTCTCGTCGGATTTCTTAACGGACGGGCCACATTTATTTTCCCAGGCTTCGGCACACTTTGCCCACAAGACTCTCGCCCGCTCGTCTCGCATCCCTTAAAAAAAAAAAAAAAAAAAAAAAAAATTAAAAAATTAAAAAAAAAAACATCTGTCGCAGTAGATCCGGAACTTCTGGCGGGAGGACGGGCGCTTTCGTGGAGCCGTACGGGGTGGATTCCGAAAGCCCTTTCGCCGGAAGCTCCGACGTCGGATTATACGCGCGAAGCGCGACGTCGGGATTGGAGCGGGGCAGACGGGGGGGGGGGGATGAAGAGGAAGTTGAGAGGAGGAGGCAGAGTAAGCTTCCAAACGCTGAAGTTTCCGAAGCTTACCATTTCGAGAGATTGATAATCGAAATCTGTGTGCGGCCTCTGCGCGGCGCTTCGACGGGGAGGACCCTCGGTCCCGTGCGAGGACGACAAGACAACCCCCAGTTCGAATCGTCCGGTGTACGCCCGTTTAGCCGGATATCGGTGTACGCGTTGCATACAGCTATCGAGACCGTTCAGCCGAACGTAGGATTCCGGTACAACACGTGTACATCTCAATCCCCTTGTTGCATTCTATACCGCGAATGTTCATCGTGTATCTCAATCTCTCACGCGTACAAACCACCCCACCTTGCCGTCGCTTCCTCCGTGTCTCTCTGGCAATGATACCAGCGACGATCTATCCTCGGAAGCGATTTATCTTCATGCTTGGCACCAGCGACACAAGTGCCTTTCACATAAAGTATATAAAAAAAAAAATACAAAAAAATAAAAATAAAAAAGAACCGTCGGTTATCGGTGAGAGCGACAAACAGAATATAAACGGTTGTTTCCCCGTGGCGAACGAAAATTGGACGGGATCCCACTGTTGTTTCTCATCCCCAGAAAACTCATGTCCCGACGAGAGTTCGTGCGAGAGAGTTCTCTCGTGGTCGATTCATACAGTGTCAACCTCGCCGAGCCAGTTAAGGGATGAGAAGAGTGGATGGCTGGAAACGGGGGTGGTTTTAGCTGTGGCAGCATCGAAAAGTCGTAGACGCGAACCGATGGAGATAGAACGATGCCAAGGGTGCATCGAGACAGAATGAATTCGGTTGTGCCCGTCGTGGTACACGACGACACGGTCCAGAACGTGGGGGTGGCAATCCGCGGGGGAAGGTGGAGCAGAATTGGGAGGGTAGTTGAGAAGCTATATAACGGTTGCTGCCGCCGCCGCTGCATCACAACCTGCCGGGGGAGGGTGAGGGGTTGATCGATTTGGACGAGACGAGTGTACCGGAATAACTCGTTTCTCCTTGCAGAGCTTGTCCCTCTTCCGCATCAGCGGTTCGAACGGTGCCGAGGACGCGAGACGGGAACAGCGAAACGGGACGGACGAAGGAGTCGAGGAACGAACGAGATGCTGGCTAGTCGTGCTCTCTGTACGTGTGTGGTTTTTTTTTTTTTTGTCCTTTCTTTTTAGACTTCCATGCATATTGGTGCAGACGTGAGTGCGGATAGAGCCAGTGAATGGACGAGCTAACGCTGGACGTTCCCCGAGGAGACGTTAAAAGTCGTTCGATCAATGCTTAATACAGCGGTCCATTAATGAAGTCCCAACGGACGGGAATGCGCGTAGACCATATCCGTTGGTCGTCTTTTGTCTCCTCCTTCCCCCGGCTCATCCATTATTTCATTTCGTCTTATCAACTGTACGACCCGGTCGATAGGGACGAGGTGGCTCAAGGGTGCGAGGAGAATCAGCATGCATCCACCACTGTCGAGCTTTCTCTCGGCCGAGCTCTTGTTCAATCCTGGTAATTCCGGTTCCCTCTCGACAGGGCTGGACGGGGAATCGGAGGGATTCTTCGAGGCACATCTCAGAATTGTTCCTAGTCACTGGAAATCGTACCTGAGCGATAAGCGGTTAATGGAGTATATTGTCGTTGCATTCGTGTATCGAGACAAAAATACGTCTCGTGACTGTTTTATATATATATATGTAGACACATGCAGCGTAGACACATGCAGCGGTGATTGAACTGTTTGTACTTACATGTCCAATGATCGGCCACGTTAAATGCCTCGCACGTATACCCGTTGCACAATCCTCGCCGCGACGTTCCCCCGAAGAACGTTGACGACCAGACGCAGAGGTAAACACAAAAGAAAAAGTGAGAAAATGTTTTTTTTAATTTAAAAAAAAATACCAAAAAAAAAGGAGACTAAAACCGAGTGAGAGGTTTGTTTTTACAGGGAGACTCGACAGCGGTGAGAAACCAGAGCTCGGACACCAACACCGCGATACCGACACAGCGCTGCGGTTGTTTCTTTATCGTTTTTTCTTCCTTTCCGGTTTTTTTTTCGTCTCTTTTTTTTTTACCACACTGTACGCGAATCAATTATCGAAGAAAATCGTTGCACAAAAACCATCACCAACCCTACTGTCCCCGGACATTATTTATCTTTCGCTCACGTTCTCCCTCCGTCTCTCCCGTCCCTCTCCGTGTCTCTCTTTCTTCCACCCGGTCGTGCAATGTTTTGGGATATATCGGAAGCGCGCGCGTCGCGTCAGACAGTCCGTCGCTCACCGGGAGACGGTGCGACCACCGAGGATCCTCGGGGGTGCACTTTGGTCCCTCGCTTCCAACCGGAGAATCCCAACACGGTCTTCCTCTACCGAACGATCATCCGTCCGAATCCTGTCGCAGGTCAGTGATGCGGCCTCTTCGCTACCCTCGCCGGCTCGATATATCAGACATACAATAACACTGTATACGTGGGTATCTATACGGATATGTGTACATATAAACACAAAGCCACATATACATATAAATACACAGATATATATATAAACATATATTTATATATATACACATATACACGTGAATTATATTTCTTCTATGCCGTTCTCTCGGTATTGTGTACCGTGCGTTATCAGCGAGATGAAAATTGCGCTGCGACCCGCGTACCGTCCCGATCCTCGCTTCGACCAACACTCTCCGTACGAGCTTACCGAGGAACTCTGCAAGCTCGGCCGGGCACCCGGGGGTGGCGCCGGGGTGGGTGGCGAGCCGGCAGGAGCAGTAAGGGAAGTAGGACCGCTCCGAGGGGTGGCTGCTGCTCGCAAGCCCGGTGGTTGCTTGCTTGCCTGCCCGCCTGTGCTTCTGCCACCGCTGCTGCTGCTGCCGCTGCTGCTGCTGCTGCTGCTGCCGCTGCTGCTGCTGCTGCCGCTGCTGCCGCTGCCGCTGATGATGATGGTAGTGGTAGTGCCGATGCTGGCTGCGCAGCACCCGCGCGACCCGGCCAAACCCAGACCCCCGGCTTGTACCACGGGCCTCGCACTCGAGCTCGAGCAACCCCAGCTATCCATCCCTACCACGCTCCTCTCCTCGACTACCAACCCTCCGACCAACCCTCCGAACCAACCCCCACTGCCAGACGCCTTTCTCCCGACTGCTCCACAAACTACCACCGACCCTGTATATCTCGATTCTACCAGCCGCCTCGACCCTCCATCCCTACCCGGCGAAGCCCCTACTCCAGGTCAAGCTCCGATCAGAATCGAGCCGCACTGTCGTATACCTGTTCCGTGCCATGTTCACTCGATGGGACCTCTCCAACAAGATCGGACTACCAAGACGACGTTTGTTGTTTCTCGCGCTGAATTTCCCGATGAAAACTCCACCGGCCGGAAATTCCCGGTGTACTATTTACGTTCACGTATGTACAGGCGGTACGTACACGTATTCCCACCGGTTTCCTCCATTCGAGGAATAATAAAACAGCCGGGTTTTTATGAGGGAAGCCCGGATTTATTTGCTCACCCGATCCAATCAACACTTGCCGTCGGGCTACCCGTTCCTATGTATCCGGCGTGGTCGTATCGCACTTTTCGATATTCGTTAGCTATCCATTCACGTATCCATAGCTGGAGACTCCGCAGCGGCAATCCTGTTTGCAGAAATTATTTCATTTTTACATTCATGTGATTATTGATTTTCTCGAATCTATGTTGATAATGGTTTTTTTTTTTTTTTTTTTTTTTTTTTTTTTTCCCCTCAGTGATTTTGGAAGTTCTTGACGATAATGAGAATGGTTATCGTTAATTAACGAGGATTGCTTTCGGTGTGGATAATCTGCGCCGTCGTTGATCAGTAATCCGGATGCCGGACAGTGATTTGTCAAAGTCCGAACGGATCAATCCCAGTACCGTCCGCAGGGTGTTCTAATACGCTCGTAACTCTATGTGCGTATAGTACAGTGGTCCTGTAGAGATAAAACCGGGATCGACCATACCAGACGCTTTTCCTCCAGGGGCAATCCGATTTTCTCAATCTTCCGTTTCCCGATGCGTTTCAGTTTGCTGCTTGATGAATTTTTTTTTTTTTTTTTCTTTTAATTCCTTTTTTCCGTCTCTATTCCTTTCTTCCTTTCGTCAGAGAGACCGGCATCCGGATTCGTTTACTCCAATTTTCCGGATGTTCGAGTATCGCCGGTAGTCTTCGAGGACGGAGGGTCCAACCGGAGAATTGGAATCGATGCGGACTGTGCGAAGGGCGTCTTCCCAAATGGCTTTAAACGCCTACGGATACGCACGCTGTCGTGCACTACTATAGTTGTACGCTAGATTCGAAGGTTTCGCCCGGAGGCAGAGAGCATCGAGCCCGAGACTCTCACTGATATACCTTGCCGTCTAAGACTCGAAGGTATCGCACATAGCCCACTGGGATTCTCTACTGAAACTCGAGACTCTCTACTTCTGCCTCGCTATTATCGGCTTGTTCCACTTGAGGCTCGAGCGTGCACGAAACGGCGAGCGGTTCGTACTGTACTCGTCGTCCCTAGAAAGATGTTATCTGCCGCGTGCGCGCCTGAGAGAGAGAGTCTCGAGTCGAGCGACGCCTACACTTCACAGCCCTCACGCCTTCGTATAAAGCCTCGGACTCGAAAGTTCTCCGCGCCGACCTCCCCCACATTCGTATAGTTCTCCTGATAAAATGAAACTTTGGAATATAACCGACGCTCGGAATCGAGCCACTACAAAGTGTACACCTAACACGCTTCGTGCGTGACAGCGGATATACTTGGACGTGCCGCGTTGAATATTATAAATCCAGTCCGGGGACTCGTCATCGAGACATTCGAGATTTATTCGATATATTTCCCCTTCAGTCGCGATACAAAATATCTTACGAGTTCTCGTCTGAGCGAATATCAAGGCACGAATCTCTCGAACATAATGAACTCCCTTCATATTTTATAAATCAATTTACTTCCCTCTACTTCTTGTTTCGTAGTTATTTTTTCTCTGCTTCCACTCGTGTTTTCTCAGCTTTTTTTTTTTTTTTGTTTTCAGTCGTGTACAAATATTGGCGAGGGAGGCTCGCGAACGTCGCGCCTACTAATTACAAAGTTTTGCGATGACGAAACTTGAGATTGAAAAAAAAAAAACCAACTCGGCTAATGAAAATTTGAAATTTTTCGCAGCGTTGCCCGAGATTCGATGCTGTTCGCGCACTTGAGACTCTTTCATCATTTAATTATACCTTAATGTTACGAGCCTTCTGGAACGCCGAGACCAAGGAATTCAACTGGACTGCTTCGCTGGCTCCTGCCGCTGTACGCTTTTCTATAGTAGCCATTCGAATTATAAGATCGATCATTATATCATCGGGAAATTCGACTGTAACATACGGAACACAATTGTTTTAATTGCTGTCTCGTGGCGAGGGATAATTTCGTTTAAATACACGTACCCTCACTAATGAACCCGTGAACTTCGGTCAGAATGTCTTGCAGAGCCAAACCCTTTTGGACCTTCAGACCTTCAATTTCTACATCGCTATTAAGAAATATATCACACATCTATTATTCATCTATTCTGATAAGGTAATGTGATACGATGTGATGTCCGCATCGTCCACCCAAACCCAACCCGCTCGTCGGTATCGAGAACTGTATTTTGAAATTCTCTGATCCATCGGGTAAAATACCAACAGAGGATCGTACTATTTTGAGGCAATGCAAAAACTTCTCGCCCGACCGGGACACGGTTGGTAACGAAAATTGCAATGCTTTGCCGTGAAAAGCGGTGATGATAAACAAAACACCCTTGGCTTCATTCTGTAGAATTACATTAAAAAGTTAGAGAAACAAAAGGATACTGTTGTAGGCATACTCGTACGTTTCGTTGAGCAGCCAATTGACGATATTTTTTATATCAACAGGCAGCGGATGACCGACACAGGAGTAAACGTTGTTTTCGTCGACAAAGCCAAAGGCCAGCCAGGTACTCTGGAGAACGTTTATAACTCTCCTCATGTCTCCTTGGCTTAGAGTCATAAGAGCTTCTTTGCCATCCTCAGTCACTTCCACCCTGTGTAAATAAAAAAAATACTGTAAATTATACAAGAATCACCTCAAGTACCTCAACATTTAAACTGCAGAAATTCGCGCTATTACTTTTCCTCGTCAATGACGTAATTAAGTCTAGGAATGATTTGCTCCGCTTTCAATGGGCCGAATCTGAATTTTGTGCAACGAGACTGCAGAGCTGGTATTATTTTACTTAAATAGTTGCATATTATACAGAAACGAACGTTTTCCGTATATTTCTCCATAACTGAAAAGAAAAAGAAAATAAAAAATTAAACACTATCCGGAAGCTCGGAGTAGAAAGGGAGCTTAAAGTAACGATACACACTTCTTCTAAGGGCATTCTGCGCATCGTTGGTCATTGCATCCGCTTCATCCAAAATTATTAATTTGAATCCTGATCTGTACATTGTACCTGTGCTGGCAAAGCTCAAAATTTGTCCTCTGACTATGCCTATGCCTCGATCGTCGGATGCATTTAGCTCCAATACCTATGCAGCAAAAAAATTGGCCATCGTAATAGTGTTGCTCGACGATGTAGCTTACTATTTACAAACGTACCATAGAATTAAATTGAGCAGGTTTGTAGAGTTTTCTCGCACATGCCAGTATGGTACTGGTTTTTCCTGTACCGGGTGGTCCATACAAAAGCAGATGCGGAAGTTGATTCTCATCAATGAATCTTGTAACTTTAAAGCGGAAGAAAATTATTATTTTTGAATAACAAACGAAACCACGCGAACTTCTTTGTCACATTGTCGACTTACTTGTCTTTATAATATCCTCGTGAGAAATCAAATCGTCGAGCGTCGAAGGACGGTATTTTTCGACCCTGCGAAATCATGATTGTTAAAAAAAATTTTAACAAATGAATTGACGAAAGAGCTTTGTGCACGATCCGTCGGAGAAATTATTACTCACCATGGCAAGTTTGTTTTCTTGTCGGACGTCATCGCAATTGATTGTTGATGATTAAGTTTCGAAAAGCGTTCTCGTTACGAAGGTTACCTACAGTGCGGCCGGTAAAATAGCCGGCTCTAAAAGCGCGGGCTTTCATCTGTTGCTCTCCATTCAAAAACGACGTATTGTGGATTTCTCGTGAGTCGAACGACTGTTAGGTCGCGTTTCAATATGAGCTGCACGTCCGGCTGACGTCGAAACTCACAATCTATTGTCAGCCTTTTTCCGACGCCAGAAATGTCTCCCGACGCCTTGTTCTTGGCGTCAAAACAAATGAATAAAATTTTTTTAGCAATCCAAACAATATTAAACTGTGATAATTTGTGATTTTTTAGTAATCAACAATGACAGCGCACGTGTTGTGCCTCACGTCGTCCGGAGGGATACCGATTTTCGTGCGGAAAAAAGGCGACGGCGATGTGGTGAGTGAATTGTTTGAGAAATGTAAAAAAAAAAATTCGGTTCCAACCGTTAATTAAATGTTACAGATGACTTTTTCGAAAGTTGCGTCACTCAACGGTGTTCACATGTTTCTCAAGTCACAGAACATCGAACTCCTCAATACGGAAATGCCGGACACGACTCTTGTTTGGAAGGAATTTTCTGAATCTGTAACTCTCATAGCAGCGGCAAATGGAACAACAAAATACATTCTTGAGAGATTCGTCGAAGCTGTTTTTGGTGCTATGGTCCTGATAGCAGGAATAGACGAGATAAAGACTTTGAGAAACGTTGAGAGACTCAAGAGAGACCTGAGAGCTTGCAATTTTATAATCGACAAACTATTGGACTGTCTGGATATTGGTGATAGGAGCAGTAGTAAAATTGACTTGATCAATATGACGGACAGTATTATGTGTCCGGAAAATCATTTGCTACAGGCAGGTACAGCAATAGAGTGGTAAAGACACATATTTAAGTATTTATATGCAAAACCATCTTTCAATTTACTTAATACAAAAAATGTTTCCAAAAGTGATGGCTAAATGACATTTTAATACTTGCTACAAAAAAAAATTCTACTTCTAACAAATATTTATTATCCATAAATATCAACAAGCTCTTGTCAATTTTTCATTTTACGACTTTTTAATTCAGTTCCTGGCCTCGGTAATACAGGAGAATAATGAAAGGAAAATCGAGTACATGTCATGTTAAACATGATCGTCTCTGCTCGTGAACGAATGAAAATACGTTTGTGAAAGTGAAGCTAAAAACGTTTGTGCCTACAAAATTCCAGATGTGTCTGGAAATTTTCATGGAGTGTCTGGATTCTATGTACGGCTGCATAGTGATACACGGTTCCTTGGCTGTGGCTACCGAAAGCTGGTGGGATTTGGACCCTGTAGAACGAAAATTGTTAGTCATGGCTGCGTCATCGGACAATCATTGCTCAGCGAGAGATCTGCCGGTATTCCTGCCCAATAAAAGTCCCAACGTGAGAATAGTTCGAAAAATTGAGAAACTCGTGCAGCGACCCAATTTTATGCGGAATCGTAATTTTCAGGTTGCTTTTAGACTGGTGTCGATAACCTTGGTGAACGGAGTCGAGATCTTAGCTCTTTGCGGGCCGAGTCCCGAACTTACGGAAGTGGAAAGGCTGGCCGTTCAGTGTTGGCGAAGCAATATCGAAGTTTTACGTACGGCCGAACAGGCCTATCCGCGAAACTTTCCTGCAGGGATAACTCTTGATTCAGGCATTCTCGGGTTCGTAAACTGTTGACAAGAAGTAAGTTGATGCAAAGTTTCAATGACGAAGCTCACCCTCACGTTATTATTTCAGCTTTTTACTGGCCAATTGGAAAATGGGAAAATTCGTTATAAGCCGGAATTCTCAACAATCGAAAACTAGAATGGCGGGTTCGCACAGGCTGGATATACTGAGGACGTTCTATTATCAGGCTGTCGAAACTTTTTTGGTACCAGGACAATCGGATTTGTGCGTTTTCGAGAAACGTACGAATGACAGACACACCTTCGCCGATACTAGAGAAACTTATTGGTGCTCCGAATATCACAAATGTCATGCTGTTAAAGAGGGTGATCAAATATTATGCATCTTGTTCACATCAACTGTGCCTACTCATACGATGAGATTAATAACACGAAGAACATTGAAAACTTTATTATGCGACAAGCAAGTGTGCTGGTAGTTAATAAAACAAATACATATATTTTATCGAGACAACTTGGAATTTAAGAAAAGTATTGATTCATAAAAAAATTTTGATAACTTTTGTCGTATCATTTATTAACGTCTACCTGACTGCCTGCCTGCTCGACCGTCGATATGGAAACTATATGGCACTCTGATGAAAGCGGGTGCCAGGCCAACCAGCGATCGGTCAACGAAGGCGATAGCTCGGATTTCTGGATGCATCCCTGATTTACAGGGATGAAGAATTGGTTTCGCCGTTGTGTATTAAATTGAGACTTCGATATATATATGTGCTATTAGGTCAAAACCGTCACATTATTTCTTAATGTCTGTAATTTAGAAATGGCATATTAATCATATTTCGATGCCAGTTCATCTGGGGTTAGTCGTTTCATACGATTTTATAAAGCAACTATGTTTACCAGCATAAAGTTTCTCGAACATATGATTAACATTTTTCCGGCCGTTACTTGGCAAGGTACGCCAGAACGCATCGTCATAAATTGTAAAAGCTTCTGATCTCTAACCGATTGCTTATACTTTTGTACCACATACAAGACGACAAGTATATCACAATGAAGGACTCTCATGTGACGGATCACAATGTTTTTGGATTTGAAATAAAAAAATTGTGCTGAACGAAATCATATTGAAAAATGGAACTCCCGGAAGATCCAATGAATCCAAAAAATTCATACGACCCAGCGCACTTTTACTTAGGATTGAGCTTGGCAATAAGTTCAAGTGTTTTCATAGGTTAGTCCGTCTATTCTGAAAATTATATGGTAACAATAGATAGCGGCCTGTAAGAAACCTGTTGGATATTTTTGCACCTAAAGAATAATTTTCTTCGCAGAACTAACACGATTTTTTAACTACAGGTGCCAGTTTCATTATAAAAAAGAAAGCTTTGGTTAAGTTACAACGTATCGGTCGATTACGTGCTGGTTCCGGTGGTCATGGCTACCTTAAAGAATGGATTTGGTGGGCCGGTCTCTTATCCAGTAAGTATATAAACTCATCAAATAGCAAAAAGCTTCATTGATCCATTACACATCATATTTTACAGTGGCCATAGGTGAGGCAGCCAATTTTGCAGCGTATGCCTTTGCGCCAGCCTCCTTTGTCACACCCTTGGGCGCTCTCAGCGTTGTCATAGCTGCCATTTTGTCATCCAAATTTTTAAACGAAAAATTAAATCTGCTAGGAAAGGTGAGATTTTAATTTAGAGACCGAACAGACTGCTTCTATATATCTAAATTGCTTGTATATATCTATACATGAATTTATAAACTATAAATATGCACGTTATATGAACTTGCTTTCCATAAACAATAATATAATGTGTGTATTTCAGCTTGGTTGCTTTCTCTGTATCCTGGGCTCAACAATGATAGTATTACATGCTCCAAAAGAGGAGGAGATTGAGAGCATGGACCAATTGCTCATGAAGCTGCGCAACCCTGCATTTTTATATTACATTCTCACAGTTGCGGTGATTTCCGTTACTATAGTAATTTATTTCGGTCCCGTTTATGGAGGCACAAACGTAGTTATTTACATTTTACTTTGCTCTGCGGTTGGTTCCCTTAGCGTGATGAGCTGTAAGGGCCTTGGCCTTGCTCTAAAAGAGACTCTTAACGGAACGAAAAATGAAATGGAGAATTGGTTAACGTGGGCGTTATTGTTCGCCGTTATTCTTTGTATAATGATACAGATGAATTATCTGAACAAATCTCTGGATCTGTTCAATACCGGTGTCGTAACGCCGATCTATTACGTATTTTTCACGACGCTCGTCATAATCGCGTCGGCGATTTTATTCGAGGAGTGGAAGAACTTGTATAAAACCGATATTTTGGGATCAATTTGCGGCTTCCTCACGGTTATAGTTGCTATATTTTTACTAAGCGCATTTAAGGATATGGACATATCTTATAATGACGTTAGGCAAATAGCCAGACCCAAAAGAGAGATGAGGAGAAGAGACACGAACAACAGAAGTTCCATTTGGGACGTTGGAGACGAAGAAACGCTGATTGTCGCGAGCGACGTCGAACGGGATTCGAATAATTATGGAACTCCTGGACTTGCGAGAACTATGTGACGGCAGTTCGATGTTCTGCAACGTAGATTAAATTCTTGACGTCAGAACATGAGATTTATAGTTTTATTCGTATTTATCGTAGATAATTTTAAGTCGTATCATTCACCTGTAAATTCTATTAATGATGGTTGTGACATTGTATCCTGATCTGATATGAGTATTTTTAAGATTAATATATGACTTTTGACTGGCCACGTAATCGTTCGCATTGGTCGTCGAAATTTTGAATTATCAATCAAAGAAAAGAAAAATCACGCGGCGATGCATTCTCACGACGTCTGTCGTTGCATCCTGAACTAACGAACTTATAAAAAAAATACTCACCAAAAGAATCAAAATGGCGTTCAGCTTAGCCGCTTTTGCGTACATCATAGCTTTAATTATCGATGCCTTTCTCATCTTCTTCGCAATATATCACGTAAGTGTTTGAAGTTCATTGAAAATTATATATAATTTATCAGACGTGAACAACTAGGTTGGAAAATTTATCAAATTCTTCGTATGTAACCTCAAAACGTTGTGATTTCGAATATTAGAAAGATTGAACAATTAAATATTCCGCAAATCATAAAAAAAATTATTAACATAAGATGTTACTCTCTTTGCAGGTGATTGCGTTCGACGAACTGAAAACAGAGTACAAAAATCCTATAGAGCAATGCAATAGCTTGAACGTGGTAATTTATCAATGAGTCTTCATGAAATTATTCATTAAGAAAAACAATTTCTTTACTCTTGAATAATCCATTATCGTTCGATTTTAGCTCGTCCTTCCAGAATACGGATTGCATCTCATCGTCAACATATTATTCTTAATAAGCGGTGAATGGGTGTCATTGTTAATCAATGCTCCCTTGATAGCCTATCACGCAAATCGCTGGTACACGAGGCCTGTGATGACAGGGCCTGGGGTTTATGATCCAACGAGTATACTAAACGCCAACAATTTGTTGAGATGTCAACAAGAGGGATGGGTGAAATTAGCCTTTTATCTTCTCTCATTTTTTTACTACCTCTATGGGTAAGATTAATTCCATTGCAATTTTAAAAATGTTCATGGTTTGAAAATGTTGTCCTAATTTGGTCTTTTTGTTTTCAGAATGATAAGCTCGTTGATTCACTAAAGTTATCGAGCTATATACTGCTGGCTATTGAGCAGTCTGCTAACGTATACTGCATTTATGTGTAATGAAACAGAGAAATAACTCATAAACGTGGTACGACAGTAACGAGTGCCAACTTAACGGAGATTGTTGCAGAAATTGAATTTGACATTGGCTGTTTATTATTTCCTAATAATCGTCAATCTTGTCTCTACTCGGGTAGAGGAATCTTCAGGTGAAAGCAATATTCCATACTTTTAATGAAATTGCTGCAATTATGGAGCAATTACTGACATCTATAATTCTCTAGTCACCACCATTTTATCCCACCTCCAATATTTTGCAATTCCTACAGTTTTCCTCATAGGGTCGTTTTAATAAGAGGCATATACTCCATACTAACAAGGATAATTATTTTTTTTATTACCTACATTCGTCGAAGTAAGAAATGATTTGTACAAAAAGAATTACATAGTCGAGGTCCATCTGAGTCTGAATCTTAATCACAAATACCTTGATCTTTTGTATGAAAAAGAAAACTTAATAAATACTAGCAGGTTGTACATCAAAGCACGACATAATTATTATTATATTTTGGTCGCTTAATTACGTGAAGCGTGAGTGGCAGAGACGTTATACAAATGTATAAAAACCAAATTATCGTGGTAGGTAAAAAGAAATTCTATCTACTCAATTTCTCCTTGAGCCAATCTTCAGTGAGCTCCTCTAGCTCGCGAACTTCATAGCACCTGGTCAAATCAGCCTCTTTCTGTAGCACAAGCTTCATGCTTGCATAGAGCACCTGCAGCTCCATTTGAATACCCCTTGGTGTGTAAAATATAAAACACATTGGGTACGATATTCTTCCATCAGTGTGTTGCATTTTGTAACTGTATACTATGTAACGAGGCTCGTGACTTGGAATCGTTTCCTGCAATTCCTCTATCTGTACGTCCTAAAAAGAAGATTTAAAAATTTCATTAGCTTCGTTACATTATTAGGTCTATTTTACGAAACACAATATTTTTTTTTGTACTCGCCTCTATGATCTCATCCAAGCAAATCGTCTGCTTTGGTCGGTCGACCTTCACTGCTTGCGTTCACACACGCACACACACAAGAAAACATCTGTAAGTCACGTAAATACTCCATACGTTCTATCATGCGCGCTGGTAACTCACGTATCAAAGCAGCATTTTTCTGACTCTTTCGAAATCTAAATTCCTTCAATGAAGTTCTCACAGTGTCGTCGATATCACAAGTGCTTTTGGAAGTCTAAAATAACAAGAGCGTTGATCCCGTGTTAAAAAGCTGTTTTCAGAGTAAAATTCATGACAGATGTCGAACGTTTTTACCATTGTTGCTGCTGCGAGGTGCCCCGTCGGTATCGATAGAGGAAATTAAAATTAGCGTACGACAATTGGCGACTGCACGATCTTCTACAAAGTCGCGAATACAAAATCGAAATGACACATCCGTGTGCCGCAGTACGGGGCGGGAAGGGCGAAGATGTATCAATGAGCACCGCCCCTCTGTCCCTCATCGGTTCGCTTCGTCGGAATTCAGCAGAGGGCAACCTCGTCGCCGCTCTATCATCCGCCAAGTACATTTCATGTCATTTCTTAACCCGTAGTTGTTTTTAAAAAAGGAACTAATTTCATCGAAAAAAAAAAAATTATAAAAAAGATAAATGTGCCCGTACAAATCCGTTTTCGACACATCGACAAGACTGATTCCGAAGAATTTCTGTTTGACGTAACATCGATAAAGGAATCGAAACATTCAACGGTGTATATTGGCCGAAGTGAAAAAGGGAGATAGACACAAAAACTTTTTAACCATAAAACACAATATTTGTCAAAGATGACTGTGATGAACTTTTTTGGTTGTGCCTTTTTGGCTTTCGGAACCCCGCTCGCTATGTTCACCTTCACCGTTTCGGCGGAACCTATACGAATAATCATACTCATAGCGAGTGCATTCTCTTGGCTGATATCGTTGCTTCTCTCATCCGCTCTGTGGTATGCTGTTGTACCTCTACAAAATCAACTTACCATAGGACTTGTGTTCTCCGTTTTATTCCAAGAGGCATTCAGGTGAGAACTCTAATTGCAATAAGTTATGTATGGCTCCGTATGCTCGATTACGACCATTGCGCAAAGAATTTCATTTTTTTTGCTCGGGAACTTGTTTCGATGTCTCATCTCGATGAATCATCACTCAAGGAAATTTTTCTCAATGTGTAATGGTTATTCGAGGTTTATGTATTTATTTTTCACAGATACCTCCTGTACTGGGTTCTGCGAAAAGCCGAGAAAGGATTGGAAAAAGTGACAACCGCCCATGTAGCTGACAGCAGACACATATTCGCCTATGTGTGCGGTCTTGGATTCGGCTTCATGAGCGGAGCCTTTGCTCTGGTGAACGTCCTCGCGGACGCCGTTGGTCCGGGAACAATGGGTCTCCACCAGGGAACGGAATATTTCTTCATTATATCAGCAGCGACAACTCTCTGCTTCATACTCCTTCATACGTTTTGGGGAGTGGTGTTTTTCTCGGCGCTCGATCGCAAAAACTGGGCTGAATTGGCCTGGGTCGTCGGTTCGCACTTGTTCGTATCCTATATGACGTTGTTCAATCGGAATCAAATTTACACAGCTAGCCTTCTGTCGGCATATATCGTTCTCGCGATTACGACTGCCCTGGCTTTCAGAGTAGCCGGTGGAAAGGTGCATAATATACCTCAATGCTTTGTGAGGAAATGAAAATCAAATAACTAAAAATGGAAATATCAGTCGTACGTGATAACATCATTCACACAGCTGTTAAATCGAACGATTATTTATTTACGATTATGTCAATACCGTGGGTACAAGATTACCTGTGCCACAACTTTGTTTGAATGCATCATCTCGCCCAAACATTATCGTTGTTGGTTGTGTTCAAATCGGTGGGGAGAACAAAATCTGTAATTACGTTAACCCCCGATGAGACAATTAACGATAAAAGCCGCAGCAGCTTTTCAGAGTATGATGGTTAAACGACGGAATATCTGTCTGTAATAGCGTATACACACGTGTATATATGTATCTGTGTAAATGGCTACAAAGTTTAGAAGCCCGCCATTAATGGCGAATCGCAATTGAAAAATTTCTCCCCGTTCCGCGAGCGTGAAACGATTCGACCGCTGCTACCGAATATTCGGATCGAGGATGAACCACGAAAGACACGTTTGACTAGTTTCTTTCCTGTAATTTTCATCACATGTATTGAATCTTATTTTCTTTAACTTATCTCACACACTCCATTAATATTTTAACACTTAATTGTATTGCTCATTCACACTGCGTTTCGTCTATCATTTGAATAAAGTCATTTTGATATTTAAAAAAAATTCAATTCACTCTTACATTTACCACCGTCCCTGTAGAAATATTTTCTCTATATAATATCGGATAAGTTGAAACTCTCATTAAATGAAAAATATATATATTCGTATTATTGAGGTGTGTGTGTTGCGTATAAAAAGGATCGATGCATTTTTGGAACTTTCGTGTTTACAGACAAACGTTTAAAAACTAAATGTACAGCCTTCTTACGGGATTTTTTCCGCTTGGTGAATTTTGTTTACGAACTGGTCAGAGATGCCATAAGCAACTCCATCTTATTCAGAAAATTTTTACCCTCCATCTTGTCCCATCGAACCTCTTTGAAAGAACCTCCGAGATTTTCCCACTTTCTTTCTCGCACCAGTTGACCAGGAAAAAAGTCCTTTCTTGGTGAATGAGCAATCGCTACTTGAACTCCTGTTTGTGGCTCGCCTCGTACAGCAATCATCCTAAGCGAAAAAAAAAGAATCATCATTAGGCACAATCAATATTTCTACGGTTTAGCATTTTTATGGACACCGTCAATTTGAGATTTTTCTGATAAGACTAAATACCTATCGCCGTTCGGCGAGGCAAGAATGCAACTGCTCGCATTTCCGAGTGGCTCGACCGCTCCGAGTCCCAGATGAGAACTATTCGCCAATGACTGCCAACCCATGCACTTCGCCAAGCCTTGAACTGCTGTTATTTGGTGTTGATATATCTATTGGTCATAATCGATTTCAATTTCATTTTTAATGAAGAATTAATCTCCTCGCTATTACACGAGAATTACTCAAATTAATATGGCAAACCGAAATGTAACGAATATCGACCTTCTTATGGCCTTACAGTAAATAGCGATGAAAAAAACAACCGAACCTGACAGAAGATCAAATCCCTGAGTTCCTGTGGCTCGTAGCTCATGTGCATCACTCGTCCGTCTCGGCAAACGCACTTTAGAGATTTCTCGCCCACGTGAACAACCATGGATGTTCGATAAACCGTGTCGTAGCCATGCGTCAGTATATTAATTTTTACGCAAGATTGAGTCGGCGAATTCAGAGCATTCCAGTGCGAAACTATCAAAGGATCTTTGACCTCTTTCGCTATCGTGTCAAGCACGTACTCAGTACGTATTCGCATGAAGAAGTGTTGTGCTTGCTGAATTATTTGCTCCAATAGAGTTTGACTCTTGGTCATTTCGATCAATTCGTAACGGTCTGCTGCTGTCGGACCAGCCAAGCATCGACGTTTGCTCGGTCCAAGCGGTCCCGACGACGGATGAGGAAACGGATGATGAGTATTTTTGTGATGAACCTCGCGCAACAGTTGATGCAAAGAATGCTCGAGTACGTGATCGTGATCAGTTTTTTGAGGCGGTGGCGAGGGTTTTTTGTCGTTGCCCGTGCTGTGACACAGTCCAATCATCAATTGTATTCCCGGAAGAACCTGCCGATCAAACATCAATGCCATCAAATTTGTACTATTCTGGAAAACAGAAGGAAAATGTGACTCAAGGAGAGTAATTCATACGGTAGCCATGATCTGATTTCCAACCACCATGTGAGGTATCGGTGCTCGCAAATGTACAGCTTCTCTAGCCAACTGACTAAACAGTTCTTTGCAGAACAAAACGTTCTGAGCCGCTTCCAATTTTTGTTGCCAGTGCATATCGACATTTGAACTGTTAGTACTGCTGTTCAGCAAGTTTATATTTGCGCTGCACAAGTCTTCCTGATCTGTTATTCGGCAACGTGAAGTAAAATTCAAGCTGGTTGACAATTTGGGATTATCTTACTTGTGAAGGAATGAAACGTAATTGCTTTATTACCCTTTTGACATAATACTTCAATGTAGGCGACTCCTTGCAATTCACTCGGTATCGTAACGCGTAAGCCCGATGACTTAGCGTTAGACTGAGTGGATACCGAGCTGGCATTCGGATTCGGCGAGGCAGGAGGACTAGTATTAGGCTTTTCCTCTTCTTCAGCCTTAGTTACCTCAAACATTCCCGTTTGCGTATATTTCGAACCAGCTGCAAGTTACACAAACTATGTTGTATGTTGTTCTTTTTATGGCCCAAACATTATTTATAATGGAGAGTAAACTTTTTGATTACCTGTACGATAGCTCAGATCTCCGATAATCGAATTGGATACTTTTTTAAGACGCCAATTTTGTCTCAGCCTGAGCAGCTCTATATGGAAGTCAGGTGTCGATCTTGTTCTAGCCAACTCTGTCTGACAATTTTTTAATCTTTCAGCACCCATCATCAGTACAGAGGCAGCCCCTGCCAGGGCTTTCTTGCGAGCATATACTTGGACCATGGGTTTCACCTCTGGCGGATCTTGAGGTACCGGATCCAAAACCATGTATCTTTTTTCCTTAGCTATCGCCAGTACATCCGCTAACACACATACTTCGGTCAAGGCATTTCTGAGGAAAGATACAATTTTCTCTGAAATAAGATGTCTTTTTCTAATCTTTTCTTTAATGCTTTGCTTCTTTTAAAGCCATATGAATCAACCTCTGCGTTACCCAGGTAATCGTAGTCCCCTGTGTTATAGAATTATTATGTCATGTATCAAATTTTTTTGCTTTTTTGTTATTCTTAAGGTAAGTTTGTGTCAATTATTTTAAATCATCTTGAAGTACAAATATACTTTACTTTATGGTTGCAAGTTTTTCCGTAATCCGGTTGCCTGAATTTTTTCGAAAATGGAAGAAATAATTTTTTTTAAAGAAAAAAAGGCAAACCTAAGTTTAGTCCGTACGCTATCCCAAGGCCATAGAGACGACTGATACGATGTAGAGTCCTTGGAATCATCCTCGCTCTTCTCACTATTCTCTGACTGTTCTTTCTTGACATCTTCTCCCACGCTTCTACTGAAGTCGATCTTTTGAGCGATTTTCGTCAAGTTCTCCGACAGAGTCAGAGGTCTAAAATGAAAGTTTGGAGTTCGTACTAGGAATCTGTGAATCTTATAAGCAGACGGTATGACAATAAGGGAAATTGTTGAATGCCTTTAAAAGCAGTCCTTTGGAGGTTACGTTATTCGAATTGTTACAATTTTGGCGCCACAGCAATTATTAATATTACTCGAAGGCAAATCCGACGACTGAGAGAAAATTATCTTACGCTTGATAAATCTCCTGTCCATCGTAACTGATTTCTTGAATTTGATTCTCTATCGGTGCCTCCACCGAGATATTTACGGAGGACGCCATGTCTGTCGTCACTGGTGTCGTGTTTTTTTGTTGTTCTTTTCGAATCCGCTGTAAGGAGAGCGTTTCAATATTACCAGCAATTGCTATCCCAACCTATACTCACGTTAAATTGCCACTTTGACAACTTTGAAATACAGCAGAAAAATAAGTAAAATATCGTTAAACTGTTCAAACATACACCGACAATTCTAAGCGTTCATTTTGCGTTTAGATAAACGAATAAAATGATAGAGATCGGTAGTATCGCCGAATTAATGTTAATTGAGTTAATACAATTTTTTTTAAATGTCAGCTTCTGTGTTTTCGAGAAAAAAGTAAACTCGATGCCCCTCACTGATAATAAGTTGAGTTTTAATTTTACATAGCAGTTTGCGGTCTTTCCGCCGAAATTCAAGCGATCGTACGTTCATTCGACTGAAGAGGGCACTACAAATCCGTAAATGCCAACAATTAATTTCCAATTTAACGCTCATTAATGTGTAATGTTACAAATAGTCTATCGAAAATCATAAACAACATTTTCAGCTCCTGCTCGTTCGCAGTATGATCGGATAAAACTTGTTCCGATGCCACTGTACCGCAAAATTTTCTTTATTTTAAATGGTCGGTGTGTCCGGGTTCGAGACGCTGGGGCGTTCGTTGCGGTTTCTGTGCTCTGTGAACCCCGGGCCGATCCGGTTCCTATTGATTCGGCGGTGTGTGCATCGCTACTCGCCGCATCAAGGTACATCCGTCTTTTCGGTGCTTCATTTGCTTCGACTCTGTTCGTCGTTTGAAGTGAAAAAGTATTTGTTCGTCGAGAATATTAGGAGAGTAACCGTGAGTGAAACTTTTCATTGACGAAATATTATACAGTTAAACAGTTAAGATGCGCTTCGTCGAGCAGAGTAATAAAACGAAAGACACAAGAGCATCGAGTCATTGTTCCGTTGGCTTGTCGGCGTTACCCACCTTCCATTTTGGAACTACGTAAATTTGTTTCAAAAAGCAACGCTGCGCTTTTAATCCCGACATATACGTATGTGATCGTGAGAGCCGTGAATCACGTCAGCGACAACGTTCGATAATTCCTCGCATCGATTAACGTAGATAAAGCAATCGTGCGAATTTTTATGCGCGACTCTGTCGCGCGCCGTCCATGGATAGGTGTGCCCGAATGGCTACAGTGCCATTCTGCGTCACGAAAATCTTTAATCGATAAAGTATTCGCAATTTGTAGGCGGTAAATTATTCCCGCGATATCTTCTTTTTTTTTTTTTTTTTTTCTTTTTATAATCAGCATCCTGTTTTGAGAAATTTTGTTAATCATTTTTATAACGATATTCCACCCGGTGAAATTACCGAAAACTTAAAAATATTTGAAAAATTCGCAATGGATTATTTTTTCACAAGCTCTGATCTAAAGCCTCTATTTATGTTATCGATAAAACGACTGCTAAGAGACAAATGTGTTTTTAACTAAATCAATTTGATGCTTTGAGACACATTTCTGCAGTTGATTAAGTTAATTCATTTACGATTAAATAAATCGACGTTTACCTACATACAGTAGAAACAGGTTTATCCTGGCTTTGATTGATCTCGGCTACGTTTTATCGGAACCATCAACTGGTTTTAGATGTTTGCATTTATGGAGGTATACGTAAGAAAATTGTGAATTGCACATGTTCGCTGTTTTCTCCAATATTTTACTTGGCCAATATCATGCTCGGCTAAGCAAGGTTCTACTGTATAGAAATAAGTCGCACGCCAACCATGCACGACCCGATCGCTATGCGAGTACCGATGAGTATGATCCTGGCGAGACACCCTTGCAACCTATAAAACAATTGTTATCTGCGCATCGAGTGTTTGCCGATACACATAAAATACGCATACATGACTTTCTTCGTTTCCTTGAGTACATTCTTCGGTAATGAAAAAGAAATACCGGAGATAAAATAGTGCTGCGAGTCTATCGTGATCTGTTCAATAGAACAGACGCTATTATTTGTATCCTCCAAGTGAGTTGAAGTATGTGAGTTGAAAGACTTCGAATGCGGCCATTGCATTATATTAGTAAGAACAAAATTTTAATCAATCTAACAGCGTGAAATTCGATTTACAGGTAAAATGACACCGGAGGGATATACAAGGGTTTACGTCGGCGGTCTAAACGACAAAATAAAGAAAGATGATCTTCAGATGGAATTCGAAAAATTTGGGAAACTTAACAAGGTCTGGATGGCATTCAATCCGCCGGGCTTTGCATTCATCGAATTTGTGAGCGTGGACGAGGCTGAGATAGCTTGCAATAACATGAATGGCACTGAGATAATGGGCGCCAAGCTGAGAGTCGAAATGTCACGTAAACGGGGTCGCGGCGGTAGTCGGGGTGGTTCCGGGGGTTTTCGTGGAAGTCGCGGTTCCGGAAGTCGGGGTTTTGGATCGCGGGGTAGTTCGTCCGGGGGATACAGGGAAGGCAGCACGTACGGCGATCATGGGAGTAGCGCCGGCGGAAGCGGCGGATATAGTACAGGCAGGGGAGGCAGTAGAGGCAGAGGTCGTTACGGAGACGACTATGCCTCAGGGCGCAGCAGTGGCTATGTCAGTCGCGACAGCTATTCCCAAGACAGCTACGGCACCGGTAGTGGAGACACCGGCGACGACTACTACTCCGGCAAGGATTCATCAACGGCGAGATATCGCAGTCGCTCTCCGGCAGGACGTGGCAGGTACTAAAGATACCTAATTTTCGTTAAAAATCTACGATATGAAGCTTATCTCACACACACTCACACAGCTCGACTGTCCGAGGCCCCCACCCCGATATATTTACATATTCTATGCGAAATGCATTTCACAAAAAATATACACACACACACACAAGCACACATCTCGTCGAGAAGCAGAGTTCGCCGAGATAATACGAGGCGGGAGTAAAAATTCGATTAATCGATGAAATGCATCTTCGACGATTAAAAAAAAAATGAACAGCTTCGGTATCGTTTTTATGAGCGGGGCAATGTATATATTGCATATAGAAGCGGACTTCGAGAAACTGTAATAACGTTAAGGCAGTTGAAGCTTTAGGTCAACCAAATGAATTTAGGCTCCGTAAACTACGTACGAGCAGGAGACCTTCAAATTTATCAACAATTCTCCGTAAATAATTCTTCGATTAATCGCCGAAATTTTTTAAATCTTCGCTTAAAAATGGAAACAATAAAGTTGAGAGGACAAACGGAAAATACATAAATTTTACGATTTAAAAATCTCGAAAAGAAAAACTGCGTTTCCGAGAAAGGGGGAGAGAGAGTGGCAGGAGGAGAAATCGAGAGAACGAGAGATTGAAGTTAGTGTTTCGAATTCGTAAAGGGAACATTGGAGATGATGTAGAAATCGGCTGTTTATTGCATGCGCAAGAGTATTTCTTTGAATGTCTCTTTTGAACCCAAAGGAACACGAGATTCTCTCTCATGTCGAAAAAAAAAAAAAAAAAATGAAAACAAGAGATTGACGTGAATGTAATGTGAAATCCTTTTTTTGCACTTCCATGTTCACAGTCATCGTCATCTTCGTGAATGCACATAAAAGAACTACGCTACGTTGCCAAACTGAACTGCGGGCCGATCAGCCACCCGCCTCGACGACTACAGCCTGTCCAATCTACGCAGCGACGTGTACATATACAAGAATTATTCTAACGATATATGCTACGACATACTTCCTTTTACAACGTACGATCTGGTTTATAGCCTGAAATTCATTCTGGAATAATTTTTCTTTCATAAAGTATCAAGTTTTGCGTCACCGTTAAAAGAAAGTTGAGAAAAATAATGGTTTTGAGATTTTTGTGAGGAATAAGGAGATGACGATTGATGAAAGACTGACAAGTTCGCCAATGCGAAACTTATAAAAGTAGGCAATACGGGAGACGATTTCGAAGTTCACATATTGAATATTGTTTAGTTGTGGAGTTTACAGGCTTACCGATTCTATGAATGATCGATCAATTTTGATAAGTTTCACCGTGCTAGAAACCAGATGCTATTCTTATTATTTTTTTCGTTCCCGCAAATTTTTTTTTTCTAGTAACCCTTACGTGAATCCTCTAAGCTAAAAAAAATAATTACAATGTTAGAAAACGATAATACCATTTATTATCGTGTTTTCTCGTCTCTACGTAAAAAAACGCCTGGCGTTGCTTACTATTCTACTGATAGTGATGTTTTTTTATAAAAAAAAATTAACGAGGCGCAATCGAGCCAAGAATCAATCTTCGGTCATGCTTGGCCTACGAATCCAAAAATTTATAATTCAAATGGAGTTTGGAAGTATGCTCCATTCAAAAGGGGGAAAAAAAAATTGAGACGACATAGATGTAAAATTTTCAAGAGAAACCGATAAAAATATTTCCGATACGTAGGATTATTATTTCGACCAAGCAATTTAGTCATGCGACACGGACAACTTCCGTGACAAATCTACGAATCTACTTCACTCTCAAGTGGATCATACGAGAACAAAAGAAAAAGTTGAAAATCAACAAAAAAAAAATGCTCATGAACAATATTTTATCTCTGCTGTAAATGACATGGAATTGGAAACATATTAAATAATTTGCGCTCACAAAAGTACTGCCCGCCACCCTGCCTGTCTACAGATTTTGCCCATTATTAGGCCGTGCTGTCTCCGCAAGTCAGGGATCGCGCAACGAACGATCCGTTAATCCGACTACGACGTGGAGAACAACGAGAATTGGGGAAAGAACAAAAAAAAACCGAATCGTCAAGTCGTCATTAATCAGCGTTCACCTGTGACGCGCTCTACGTTTAGCCGAAATTGCTTCTTTACGAGTAATACGCAAAAACCGTTTTACGACGATCTTTAACACGTGCATCAACATTCTAACTTGAATAGTAACACGATGTAAGTATGCCATTCTGAGGAACATCCGACGACGAATAAGCGAACGCATGAATAACAAAAAAAAATTTTTATTGATTCTGTTTCATCGGCTATGAAAAACGAATTAATCACGTTTATTTTATATTTGCAAGTAGAGTAGATCGACGTTCGGTATTTTGGAAGAGTGCTCTTATCATTTGTTTAACTTGGTTTGCTGTAAATTCGTGGGCAAGTGGTCCCTTGCCATCAGCCCATCTGTCTTCGATCTCTTTCAGCGACGCTTCCAGCACTTTTATAAGTTCCGTAAGATTTGACCATTTGCTTACGTGGCGCTGAATGCTTGTTGACTTCTGGGGACCAAGAAAAAAAAATAAGTTACAGGAAGATTGTATGAGAAGGACGAAAAGTGGAAGACAGTAATCGATCGAACATTCTATTTACAGGTACGAAGAACAACGGGGAAGGTGCAGAGGTGACGATTTATCGTATATATTGTGGAATAAATTATTTTTTAAAAAGTTGTAAAAAAATGTGTATTTCATTGCAAGCTTCCAGTAGAATAATGCTCACCGGAAATATCGACGGCGCTCTCTTTACTATCATGTTGAATAGCGTCACCAATTCCGTCGCTACGTCGGCTGGTATGTCCTCCACGGTAATAACTTTGGTGACGAGGTCGTCGACCATGGAATTCGTTATGCAGCCTGGGTTGCCCAAATAAGATAAGGAAATGAGATTCACCTTGCATCTATAAAGTCTTGTAAAAATCATAAGACATTTCAATACCAACCGACAGCACGGCAATAAACGTTGATCGGTAGAACATCCAACCAAACTGTTTTCAACAGATTAAGTTGTCTCATGCATTGTCGCAACGCGCGTTCCGTACTTTGAGGCAATTCCGGTGTTTGGCCCAGTTGGGATAATCCTGTCAAATAGAAATTTAATTGGAATTCAGAAAATGAAAGGAAAATAATTGAAGTATCTTCGTGTGGTCGATGTAACTCACCTGACTCGCGAAGTATATCTATGATTATATTTCTCTGATACTTCATGTGATCCAGGAAACACTCCGAGCCAACGGAGCGAAGAACCGACGTTAAGTCGGCATAAGTAACGTTATGCTTTTGTAGATGAGGTGGCAGACGGTCTCTGTATTCGTAGGCCAGTGAGAGAAGATGATGAGCGAGGTACATGCAATTGTTGTGGAAAAGCGCTGTCGACGATCGATTTATGAGAACAAAATATAATATAAAGAAACTCTTAACGATTTATGCAAGTTTTTTTTATCTACTCACCAACCTGCTGGGGTATCGTCTCGAGGAATTTTTTGTGATGCTCCGGTACCGTACTGGCGTATATCTCGAATACGTTTCTACTCGTGTAAAATAATCTTACGGCACAAACGTCCGAACTCGTGCAAGCTTCCTCGAGAATGTCTCTCGCCAAATTTAATAGATCTTTGGCACTTTTGCTGCAATACATACACATTTTTTTCAAACGTCGATTGGGAGCATAGTTGAAAAAAAGATAGCAAAAATTATTGACACGAGATTAACAACCTGATCTGGCATGGAGGTAACTGGAATGTGTGTTGACTCAATTGTCGATCAATCTTGTCACAGTCGTAATCGCCCAACAATTCATCAGTAAATTTTAAAGACTCCTGGAAATAGTCAAAGGTCAGTAAAGTAGAAACAGTTGAATTTTCGTAAATGTAACAGACCTTTGGCTCGTGCCTGAACGAATCGTGAAGATCTTTTCTCGATATTTGACTCGCTTTCGCCAAAAGACCTTGGCATATTTTATCAATGAACAAGGTATCAACATTCTTCGTGTATTCCGACAAAAATCGTTGAGTCTCGTCGATGAACCCTTAAACATATATTTTTTTAAATTCGTGGTTTATAATAAATACCCGAGTAATCGGTCTAAGAAACATTGATACGTACCAATTTTCAACAAGTATTCTTGAAACTCGTCGATGTCGATCATAACTTTTTCAAATAGTTCCAACTCCGTACTCGAGCTCGGTATCGTATCGGATATACAATCGTTAATTAATTTTTGGGACAGGGGTTCCAGCAAAGTACCACTCAGTAGAACTAGAAAACTTTTGTCATTGGCTATTCCGACATCGAGATGTTGATGCAGAAATTGCAACAACAATTTGATGTTGTGAAGAACGCTCTTGTAACTCGGCTTCTTTTTTTTGTCACCGTACTCGACGTTATATATTTTCTCGTTGACGACGTAGACGGAGCATTCGTCGTAATTTATCATCGGCACGAGAAGATGCTTTAAGAGTTTGTTGGAAAAATCGTTGAGCGAAATTTGTAGACTGTCCACAAAGTGAAGAGCCCTTATGAGGTCTTGAATCTCCTCGCGATCACAATCTATTGTTAGACTCACGGATTCTTTGCCGTGCTCTTTAGACTCGCTCCAGCAAACGTATCGCTCCCAGAGGGAAATCACGTTGGTCTGGAATGTCGCGTACGAACTCGCATATTCCATTCTCATTGTCGCGTGTATACTCAGCATCTGGAGATCGCTCTGAGGCGTTTCGAGGAGGAAATTCATGCGCTGCAGGGTCTTGGCTGCTTCCACATATTTCTTCTCGTGCATGCAGCTGTCGACCCTCTTCAGACAGTCGCTGAGCTCAAGAAGCTGGCTGGATATTTGCAAACTCAGACAGGACTCTTTCAGGGCATTGGACAGATTCTTTAGCTCCCTCGTAGATCCAGAAAGTTCAATCTTTATCTGAAAAATGTAATTTTCCATGATGAATAATCGACATTGATGGTCAGGGGGAAATTTACTTTCGTTTTAAAACCCTACCTGATCTTGTACTCTCTTCTGCAAAATGCCCATATCATCGACGAGCTTCGCAGCTTTCAGCACTAAGGCCTGATCCTTCTTCAATGTCGGCACAAACTCTATGTAATTGTCATCGATGAAATCTTTGACGTCGTTCTTCAGTTTAGTTATTTCCTTCTGTATATCAGCGATTTTTTCGTTCAGATCAATTTTTTCTAATTGTCCTGTGAAATGAATAATAACAATTCAGCAAGAATAAATCAATAATATAGATACCCATGTATTTTTTTTTCTTTCCAAGTAAACAATGATTGATTGTCAATCTGACAGAATTCTGGGTAATCGGTGAAATTCTGACGATACATTATTTGCAATAATGTAAATTTGACGTACCTGACGTGACCAGCACATCAGCGACGAACGAAGTCATTATTGCACTTTTTCGAATAACAAAAAGTTGCAAACGATTGCCGTATGACGTTCAAATTTCAGGCTAACCTACAATCTCCGGCCAACCTGTAACCAGTCCATCGCGCGGGACGCCAGTGTGCGTGTGTGATATGCTTGCAATGAAGCTTAGGTTTCTGCCGCAACCGCGCAGATCGCTTGCGTCGTAAGCCGGTCCGAAAGATGCGATTTTCAAACCGGAAGTAACTTATTTCCGTCATGGCGTTACTTCCGGTCGAACAATAAAATTTCCTAACCGAGAGTGTCCAGTTTCTCATATGACGTTACTTTCAGTAGATAGATGAGAAAAATAAAGAACAATGACGCGATTGCCTGGGCAATCAATCAATGCAGGAGTGACTCTTCATAGTTTGTTATCATCGTGTCCACTTTTCCGATGTCTGCTTATATACCGACTTTATTGAATTTACAACCAGTAAACATAGATATCTGCAATACCGGCGGCCGCTTAACGCTTTAACTGTAGGCAACCTCTCCGCCTTATCATAATGCAATTTAATGATGTTTCCTCAAAGTCTATGCACACATTTTACCGATTAGGCCTCGCTTCTTAGACCAATACTCTTACTGTAAGAATTGCTATCATGGAGTAGATTTGAGTAGATTTGATTTTTAATTTTGCGTTACAGCCTGGGGACCTTGTATGTATCGAGGTGGTAGGTAAGATGGCGTTTGTTTGGGACACTTGTCCATCGCCCACGATGGATATCGTGCGACCAATCCGTAAACCCGTTACCACGGTTACCTGGTTGCGCCCAGGTAGTTACTCCGTGGGGCAAAACGGAACCTTTCACAGCAGTACTGGCAGCAAAAAAATATGTTTATCACACTTATTGTCAATAAACTGCCGATACAGTACATTTGCGAATTCGCCAAAAAAAAAAAAAACCCCGAATAAATGTAAATGCCAATAAATAAATACAATTTTATTAATAAATTATCAGCGACAAATAAAAAATATATAAATGTTCACTAAGAATCGAGTATGACGTCAATCAATGTTTTGCCAAAATATATGCAACACGGGTCGTTTGCAATAATTAATTTTAATATGCCGTCACGTAAATTCGATCTATTCCATCTTGCCCCCTCCCTCCCATCCAATACTTCGTTGCCCCCTGGTGAACACTCGGGTGAGTACAGTCTTGTTGGCCGTAGCATTTACTCGCGGACAACACAAAACCGTTCACACGTGTGTGTACGTGAGCTTCGGTAAACTCACCTGTTTCACAACCTGCGTCGCGTACTAGCGTCGGGTCACGTGACCAGGTTTGTACGTTTTTCGAAAGGTATCTATAGCGCGGTGGTACGGTGTGAGGCAAGCTCGAGAGTGCCTCGGCATCGGGGGGAAACCGAGACCGGGGACCAGTCAAACCGCACCCAATGTAACGCCAGGAGGTCGTTCAAGCGCCGCAGCGAAAGCCCGTGGCAGCTCTTCTCCTCGACGACCATCCACAGTTCTCACTGACGTCTCGCTGTGTACGGTTCGCGATACTTATTCGCTCGAACGTCCTCCAATCGCGGACACGACAAAAATTCGACGGGTTTTCAGGAAAAAAAAAAAAAAAAAAAAATTATTCAGTGAAAGGGCAACGATAGTTTCTTTTTCGATTTTATTCGACGATTAAACTTTGTACGGTGGAGATTCAAGCGTCAGTCGGTGGAAGCGCCCGATCCGATCACCGCAAAGTGTCGGCCGATCGTCCAACATCTTCGTAAAACATAATAATAATAATAACAATAATAACAACGATGGAATTCCAGCTCGATACTCCGTTGAAAGTGAATCGGTGGATGACTACCGTAGTAATGTCGCTCAACGTACGGGCTTCGATCTCCGGAGCGTAAAAAGATACGTGCGTCTGGTTGCGTGATGTGCTTCGGTGTTCGACCGTTGGTTAGTTCACGATCCCGCGTATCCGTTGTTCCCTCCTGCGCTACCGCTGATCGCAGCGTCGATGCTGTTACGTCGAGGAAAATCGAAAGGGTTCAACAAGGTCGCGCGGTACGAGTGCACCGTTTATTCTCGTTCTTTGCGCAAAGTAATTTAATCTGATGTAAAACACGGAAGCAAAAACAAAAAATCTTCGCGCTCGTCCGCGATTTGCACGGTGCTACGGAACGGAAATGTTTTCGTTCTACAGGGTGGTCGTAACAAAGGACCAACGGCACTGGATCTCCGCGAAAACTGTACGCTTCACTGTTCTGTAGCTATTTTCACTCGATAAAGATCTTTATGAAACAAAAAAAACTAGTAATTCATTCAATCCCGCCAGTGTTTCTTATTGTGGTATGACCCTCGAGAAGATTGTGCAATTTTTGGTACCGCGAACTATCCTAGGAACTTTTGGCCCGCGTGTGTGTTGACCGCGTGAATTTTCGGGCGCCAAAGTTCGTCCGCGTTATTTAATACAATAAAATGCGTGCGGTATGGCTGCTCGTGGGGATCTTTGGTCTCGCGAAAGGACAAGCAGTGGACGTGGCGACGGATACACCGTCGATTTACTACACGGAACCGTCGAACGTCGACAGGAACGATGTGAGTGATTTAACGGAACTGCCCGGTGGTAAAATAACCGGGGGACAAAAAATTCTTGAAAGATCGAAGAGTCCGTACATCGTTAGGGAGGATCTTTTCGTCGAGCGCGGCGGGGAACTCGTTGTCGAGCCTGGCGTCGAGATCCGGTTTGCTCCTATGATCGGACTCACCGTTCGGGGCATCATAACAGCTCAGGTAATTACCATAGGATTTCAAACGCCCCCGCAAATTTGCCGCTTAATTCGTTACAACGGTTTCTTCGATTACATTGTTTTGTACGAAAAGCAATAAAAATCGAATGAAAAATTATTTTACGGATTTTATCGACTGATAAAATGACGGGCGAAAAATCGACCTCGAATAGAATCTTAAACAAAGGCTGACACTGTCCATGTTGATTATTATTTTTGTCGTTAAAGAGGAGGGAAAAATTCACGGTAAAATAAAAATAAATAGATAGAAAGATTTTAGCGACATTTATTTTTTTTCATATGTTTATAAAAGTTTCGAAAATTCAGATTATTCAGCGATCTAAATACGAATAGCTGATATTAAAAATATTTATAATTCAATCTATTTTTCTCCATCCGCCATTATCGCCCGTAAATAACGTTTCGTTCGCCAGATGACGCGCGAAGACGCTTACATTTTATAGCAGGCGAATAGAAGAATGTTCTTTGTTCGCTGCGATGCGGCGAGTACGCACGTACCTAGAGACTCCTGTCTGGTCGGGACAGAGCCCGCGAGAAAGTGCAACGCTGCTAGCTGATCGAAAGAGTCGTGAGCCAAGGGCTGCGGAAGACTCGGCGTCGTAATGTAACCTAAAGTAGCGAATGAGGCGTAAAAAAAACGCGCCGTTCGGCCGTCAATAAATTATCGAAAAATCCGTTTAATTCGTCGAGGCTTCTCGTGGTTCGCTTGTTTTTTTTTTCTTCGACGACTTTTCTATGGGTTGGCACACCTGCGCGAACCCCACAGATATATGACAGGAATAGGAAAACCTGTTTCCTGTTTGGGGCGCTTGGTGTCGCAGTTGGCGTTCGTGACTTTTCGACAGCTCGACACCCTCCATTGTGCGCGGGCTTGTGAGAAAAACTTGCGTGCCCGTTTAGACGATACGAAGTCGTCTTTCTCTACCTGCCATCTGTACGTTTTTCCTTTTCTCGCCAACACGCGACAATCTTCCCGCGAACATCGTCTAATATTTCTAACCTCTCTAATCTTACGACGGGCTTGTGGAAACAAAAAAATCCGATTCCAAGAACTAAATAAATTTATAATTTAATGTATCGATGAATCAATAAATTAATGAAAAAATCTTTATGACGAATGTATCGGAAGACTCAGGGATTTTTCAACGGTAATCTGCGGCGAGGTTGATTCATCGTTTGCGCCGAACCGCAATAAGGTTATGAGTGGTAGTCGTCAACCTGTACGGAAGTATCGCGCATGTCCGTGTATTTCTACATGTTCCTTATCTAAATTCGTTTATCTTATCGCCGTGACACGAGCTCGGGTTACAGAACCTGTGATGAGTTTCGAGCGGATGAAATCGAGCATTGTCGCTCTGCGCTATAGATAATAGCCGGTGAATTAGTGTGCGCGAACCGAGCGCCACGATCATTATATCGATGTGACACACTCTCGAGACTCCGCCATGTTTACCGAAAGTGATTCACGCGAGAGCGAAGGGCTCGGGCTGCGAAGCATCCTGTGCATCGTAACTTTCCGTCAACGTCCCACAACGCAATCGATCGATTAAAGATTTTTTTCTTGTAATTTCGTGATATTTTTTTGTAAAATATTAAATTCGTTCGAACAAAAAAATGCATACTCAGAAAAAATATTCGGAAAAAAGCCGTTTTTAAAAATAAATTTTTTCGATATCGGTGACAAAAATAAATCCGAATTTCCTGGAAAACGACGAAAATCCTTTTTTTTCTGACAAAAAAAATCAATCTTCGATAAGTGATTTTCGCTGTACAAAAAAAAAAAACCGCCAAAAGAGGATTCATCACTGTGAGAATATTTTTCCCGTTGAAAATGACGTTTATTTTCCCACCGTAAGTAACTCTCGGCGCGTGTATTTTCCTCGCGGCAATGTCAAACGATTGTGAAATCGCTGACGAACGTGAATGTCGCTATGACTTACGTCGAAAGTGAATCATCGTCGTCGTGAAGCGATCGACGATTGCTCGGTGCGACACGAGCCGTTCACGAACCCGAACGCTAACGTACGATTTTCTTCTGATACGCCCGTTCGCACAGCCGGCCCTGCATCAGCCCGGCATCGACGCCCAAGCGCATGCGCAGAAGTTCGCGTGGTTTCTCGGGAGAAAATCGTGTTTACTAACGACCTGGCGTGGAGAAGATTCCCGTTCGCAGACGAATTATCCGACGATCTCCCGTAACGGCTCGCCGAGGTGTCGCTATAGAAATGCCGAAACCGAAGTCACCGAGAGTGATCGGATCGCTCGATAACGCCCTAACCTATTTTTCTTCGGCTACAGCTATAACCTAGGAGTGCGAGACCGCTGATTCGAGTTCGCGTGGCTCGCCTATGCAACGCTCCGACGTACAAGCTCTTCGCTCTACACTACTCGCACTGTTTCTCTCCGAGGTCGATGTCCCAGTCACGTCGAGTGCAAAACTTCCTTGGACGAAGGTTTCTGCGTTAAGTTGGTGTTCGCGTTGAGGCGCGATTTTTCTTTCGTGTCAAGAACTCAAAGAGCCATGGTCGTGAATTTTTTTTAGGATAAATTATATTATTGATAATTCTCACCGATTAAAATCTCTCGATGAAATTTTCTATCAATTAATGGGGACCAACCTATTTTTACTTAGATACATAAATAAAAATTGGGTGAAACATCACAGTCGGTAACAAAGGCTTTTTCTGCATCGGGAGATAGTCGGTAAAAAAAAATTGTCTCTTCCCGTCACGGATGAATTAAAAAAAAATTCTCTCGTCCGAAAGACAAAGTGACGAATTCCTGTTGTCTCCACGTTAATTAAAGTAACCGGTTATTTAACCGCTTGCCTCGCTACAGCTTACCGTCTCGCGCGCATGCGCTGTGATTATTCGCGAGAGGAACTCTGCAGGCGTTTTACACAAGCGCTGCGTTAAAGCGTTAATTCGCATCAGCCGTATTTTTCTCGGGATCGTCGGCGAACTTAGGCCAGCTCGAGGGGGACTCAGCGTAGCTACAATAACGTCGTAAACTGTAGACAACACTGAGCGACGCATCGACCGTCTGGCGACGCGCCGGAACGTGCACGTTGCGCCGGAACCTCGGTAAACACTTCGCGTTACGTTGCAAAGTCGCCTCTGTACTTTTACAGACGTCCTCGGCTCCTATAGAGAGTAAACACTCGGCCAAAGCGCGAGGGCGCCACCTACGCGATAATCTTCTCGATTGCCGTGAAGAAACGTCGCTTTTTCTCCGAGACGTAAAAATTATCGACTTTCAGGCCTCATCACAGGGATTTGATCCGAGGGATTAAAATGTTTTCGCACCAAAAAAAAAATACCTTAATCATCCGTTATCGAGAAATAAATAATTATTCATTGATTTGTAATGATTTGTAAATTGATATTTGTCAATGAAAATAATTTCAAACAACTTGCATCAACTCTGAAAAATTCGGCTTCGTCATCATAACCTATTTGAAATTTTTTTTTTACAGAACATTTTTACGACACGCTCTCAAATTAATGAATATTTCGATTTGTCAGTTTATTTGGAAAATTTTTATTATAATGCCGAATGACAATTATTTAAGGTGAACCGATTTAACGCTGGTAACATTATCGACTTAAGCTGTGCCCACGTGACCGCAACAGTATCTCGTTAATTCCGGATTCTCGCATAGATCTAGGTTATGTTATTTACAGGGCACACGTATTGAGTTCTACGCTGCATAGGTGTGAGCAGAGAAAGTCTCATTGACTGTCGAGCTCGGACAAATCGTTTTACACGAGCTTGAATTTCAGTAAAACTTTATCCTCTTATTTCACGCATCTAATGGATTAACCCGTGTCGCGTGTAACTCGGCTCTTTCGTGTCACTTTCGTGACACGTTCATCGTGCGAAATTTGTACGACGTCGTTTTCCCGTCTAATCCGATAATTTCTCCGTCGGGTTCAACGAACCAGACAATTTAATCCCTGCTGAACGAAAAAAACAGGATTCATTTCGAAGAACCACAATTTATTTCCAATCGGAACCAATCACATTTGTCCGAATTTATTCTGTTCAAAAAAAAAAATAAGTTTTTTTAAACACCTCGCATTTTTTTTTACATTTTTTTTTCTATGTTGCCGCGGTTATTTTTTTTAGATAGGGTCATTAGGCGGGTTAAAATAGAGCGGATGGATAGAACGCGCGTTTTGGCTGACAGTGAGATTTTCCGAGAAGAGTCGCATCGCCGTGGGAGATCTCAATCGATAGTTATCCGGGTCCGTTCACACCGCCCGTACAATGCTTCACTGCCCTGTGCAAACATCAGCCACTGTTTCCATGAAAGGGGAACGAGAGACGCTATCTCATTCGTGGATAGAAACGTGAAAGTCTAAGCGAAACTCAGTCGGTAACGGAATATCTGCAATTATTATTTTTATTTTTTTTTATATTCAGGGCTTTAAATTTTATGGATAAAGTCCATGAAATTTTATTTGAAATTCCCCCGTCTAACAGTAGAGAAAGTACTTAAAATACGATTTTCTTCGACAAAGTTCAACATTAGTTTTGTGACCGTCTCGAAGATTTGAAGATAGTATTTAGGTGCAGCAATGAATATCGTTGGAAGTTACTTTCTTTTACGAGGTCGAAAATTACTCATCCAAACGAGCGACCGTTACTCCACGCGTCTTCGTTAAAAATATATTTCCTGTAATACAGTATTGTTTCACTCGACCCACTTGACTGTGCCCTTGATCTTACCGTAGATTCTCATTCGTACGGAACTGCGCATATTCAGTGGAAATTCGTGGCTGACCAATCGTTCGTTCCAGCGACTGTCTTTGTTTTCGCACACACGAACGAGTGAGATAATGGCGGGTCGGCGGACAATGTCGAGAGGAGGTTATGAATGCCATAGCTGAACGATGGTTGGCACATTCGGTATCGCATGGGCACAGGTGGTGCGGATGGTCGCATGCACCGTGTCAAATTATACGGACTCTGGCTTACGTACGAACAGCCACGCCGGAAATACCAGAAAAACGTGAATAGGGTACTTTATATACCATTCGTGATGCATAACGGATGTGAGCGAGAGAGATATTCCTGTAGCGAATCGTGGGTGTGTTTAACAAATTTTTTTATTTTTTTTTTTATACTCGCACTCCGACGAGTTTACGAGCAAACGAATTCGACGACGCCGTTCACAAGCCTCGCTTACTTTCATCGATTCATTCAACAGCCGAGATCGGAGTTCATGACTCAGAATGAAAAATATTATTTGTAAATATCGTGTCGTAGTTGGAAAAAAGTAGGATCGAGACCGACCGTGGTCGCGCAGTTTCGACCGTAAAGATCAGTGGCCCGAATCTCGCTTCTCACTGGCCGAACTGTATCGAGCACGGTCCGCTTGCACAGCGACCTCTCGCGGACAGCACTGTAGTGTCGTACGCGAAAGGGGTTAGGCGGAAGCGAAGGATTTTTCTAGCCGTGACGCGCACGGGAGTCTCGCCGCGTGAATCCGCAGATTGTGCCGGCTGCCCGACAGTTTCTACGCTCGCCGCCGAAGATGTATTCGCGTATAAACGCGGCACGAACACGGGAGGATACTTCGGATTACGACGCTTTGTTGCACCGCGAGTTCCCGGCAGAGATACTCCGCCAAACGGTACTTTCCACAGGTGCGAAGCTGACCGTCCGAGAGATTATTATATTTATTTTTGTTGTGGATTTTTTTTTATCACAACTGTCGGACGACGTTGGCGGATGGCTTCTCGGTAGAACTCTGTATCGATTCTCCGTTTCCGTGTTCGTAAATAGAATAGGGTTCGTAGAATTAGGCGAGCGCCTTGCCGCACTTCCGTTCGATACGCTTGGACGAGAATTATAATTTTTGGTTCTTTACGGGCAGCCAGGAAGTTCCGAAGCCTCATGCTATTTTGGGGAAAATATTGGATTACACTCGAGGCGAGGCTTGCGAAGGGTCCGTGTGGATATGGATACGCCCCTGCGGTGTGTTCGGTATCGATACGGAGATGAAAAATAAAACTAATTGGACGGGAAGAATTTTTTACCGACCGCGATATTTCAGCATGCTCCTTGGCTCGCAACCAATGAAATTCGCCTGCGAGGATATCAAACCCTTTTGCGAGACTGCTCAATGATCTCCGTAACGCTTCCTTCCCGTCGGAAGCGTTGGATCGTCTGAAAACTCGCTGCGCATGCGCGTCTCGATCCGAGAGCCACTGCGAGACACTGGAGTCGCAATTAATCAATTAATCTCCGGCGTCAGGACGGAAGATCCAGCTCCGCATGATTCGCTAATTGTGAATGGGAAACGGAGACAACGTCAATGGGTGATTCAACTCGGCCGCCTCCGTGATACGGTTAGGGTCATGGTTCAATTAGTAGTTCTTGACCGGCGTTAACCTATAACCTCTGGGCTAATCCAAATCTCTCTTGCAGCACCGAACACTTTTTCACTCGTGTAATCGTCAGCCCCATCTCGGTGTCCTATATTTTTTTCGATAAACCTAGGAGTGTATCTTGCAGCTATTATTATAATTTCTTTCACGAGCTGCGTTGGCGTCTTAGAGATTCGTAGCGGGCGATTACGATGGATACGTTTCAACGCTCTGGGAAGCCGTTCGGATCATCTTTTCCATACCAAAAATTTTATTTTATTTTTCGGTCGAGGTAATTTTTTTTTATTACCTTCGGGCCTTTTTGTAATTTACATAGATGCATATCCGAATGGATTCTCCGTGTAGCAGCGGAGTGTCACTGAATAAATGTATATTCGGGCTTGCTCGATATTCTTCTCGGCTACATTTTTTTAGCGCTCGGATGCGTGTTCTCATCAGGTGCAATAGTTAGATGGTTATGGATCAGAGGTAACAATATAAAAAAAAAAAAAAATTCCCACTGAGACTTTCCGCAACTCTACCAAACGCTCAGCACTGCCAGCGCTTTATAATTCGGTACGCGCTTCGTGAAATATTCAGGCTATTCACCCGCCTCTTTTGTAGGTTATGTGAGGATAGAATCGCGAGAGTCTTCGCATGTTATCGGTTGGATTTCGTATTTTGATACGACACACGAGAGCTCGGACGAGTACGAGAAATTCCCACATGGGACCAATAAGAATTTACGTTTCGAGACGTTTCAAGACGTCTACGAGTTTTTGCAAGGCTCGTCGAGTTTATATAAAGTCTCGTCGACGCTCGCGCGTCTCTCCATTCACGCGCCATTCATGGACTAGGTAAGTTTTTCTCTGAGCTCTGTGTGACCGATACATCGCTTTGTCTCGTTCATAAATTCAATGATCGGCAAATATTCACTTTCACTCAATTGTTCATTGGTTCATTTTTACTTTTCTCTCCGATAATGTGTATTCCGAATTAATGCGAATAAATATTGCGCTGACGACAGCGACGCGACTTATTGTCGATTATTAAATTGTAGAAAATTATTTATTTCAATAGTCGAGACTAAAAAAATATCGCGACAAAAAAGTTTTTTTTTTTTTTTTATTCCGTATCAGAATTTTAACAGTTACTTAGAAATGTAAAAAAATTTTTTTTTTAAATATAATAATAAATAAAAGTACAATAATTTTAACTATAGAGTAAACGATTTTCGTGTTCGTGTATCGTCGATTTCAGTAAACACGTCAACGATCGACCAACAGCAGATCTGGTCATTGAGGATTAACGTTTTTGTTTTCGTTCGGTCGAAACACTTGTACACCGATACGCGGCTTACAATTGTATTTATTACGAGCACACTGATACAATGATAATGATAATTAAACACCAGGGATTTTGTCTAGGGATTTTCCCAGGGATTTTGTCTCGTTTCCCCCGGTTCCATTACTGGTGGATTAATTAGTCATTTTTTTTTTTTTCAGGGAGAACCGGAAGTGCCGATCGTGCTGACGAGCGCGGAGACGCCGTCCGGTGAACCGGAGCCGCGGTCAATTCGTCTGGTCGATGGCCCGAGTCCTCTCGAGGGCCGCATTCAGCTCCTTCATCAGGGCGAGTGGCGATCGGTCTGCACCAATTCTCGAAAGTAAGCCTGAAGTTTATAATTTTTTTTTTTTTTTTTAATAGAATTTTTGATACTCATAATTATTTTTCAGACACTCGGCATTTTATTGAACTTTATTTTTTTTGTGTCGGTATGAAAGTAACAAATTTTTTTTTTGCAGTTGGACGATAGCCGATTTCGAGACTGCTTGCCGAGAGTTGGGTCTTCAGGGTGGTAGATGGTCGAGCTGGATGGACCGTCAATGGCCAGCGAGGCCTCGGTTGCTTTACGAGCAGCCGCAATGCCGGGGCACTGAGTCATCCCTGCAGAATTGCGACCAGTGGTCTAACAGGCAGCTCGGTGCCGGTGTATGCGGTAATTACGTGGACTTTCTTGCACTCAGTTACGCCAACGACGATTATTCCAATATAGTTTCCACGTAAAACAATAGTGGCAATTTTGTGAAACTTACAATGTAGCTTCCACGTTTCGGAGCAATGGGAGCAACGAAACGGCCTGGAAAGCCTCGGGCTAGTTTCCGCAGAATATTGTTGTTTCTTATCGGTGTTGATTGTTCTATTTTTTTTCCCAGATTATCATCCGGATCTTGGAATAGCGTGTACACCACGTCACGACGGTGCGACGCAGGCTATTAAGCATTGGCGCGGTTTAAGGTTCGAGGGGGCCTTGTACGATAAGCCTCTTATACAGGAGAACACTCTCTACGTCAGGAGATCGAAGTCTATCCTTAGAAACGTCGACATCAAGTGGGTGGACCCTTGACGCGATATATTTAAAAAAAATTATTTAGTAAAATTCTGAATATAATTGGTTACTTTTGTGCGCAGATATGCTGGCACCGGACGAGAATTCAACGTCACTGCGGCTCTACACGTCGAAGGCGTACCGCCACAAATGGAATTTATCTCGGTTCTACATTCCGCTTTTACGGGCATAAATATAACATCGCCGAACGCACCGATCGTTATCACGAATTGCACCGTACGCGGTAACAGAGGTAATTTAATTTACGGCGGAAGCTATATTTATATCAAACTCGGTTTCAACCGTTTGCAATTCAATTTTATTTTGGGCTCCATATTGCGGAAGAATATTATTTTACTTGATGGTTTTTTTTTCGTTTTGGGCGTTGAGATTGTCGAAGCTAATTTTGTAATTCCATTGCTATTTTGCAGGCTACGGACTTTACGTCAACAGTTCATCGGGATTGGCACACATCGATAACTGTGTTGTCCTCGATAACGGGGCTGACGGTATAAAGTACGTTCACCACGACGAAAGACCCGACGAAAAACTTCATCGGACGGACGTCTTTGATCTCTGCACATTTCCCCAAACGGCCAGTCAAACTTTTCCCATTACTATATCCATGGAACAGAGCAAGTATTCTCTTAATTCGAGAGGATGTCCTCAGCATATCTTCACGAGGCCGGGCCACGTGTTGACTCTGCAATTTTTACAAATGAAAACCGATCGTAACGACAGTGCAACGATCGAGGTTTACGACGGTATAAGCACGAGTGAAAGATTACTCGCAAAAGTAAAAGTCAGAAATGGAACTTTACCTCAGAGCGTCACGACGACTATGCAAAATTTGTACATTCGATTTGTTGCCGAACCACGTACTCAGATGATCGCCTTCATAAGAATCTCATCCGGCTACAGAAAAATGTACGATCTCAATGTAACCGGAAGCGTGATCGCCGACAACAACGGTCGCGGTATCGCCGCGGAGAGGCTTCGTTCGGCTCTGCACGTTCACGACACATCGGTGTCGAACAGCAATCACGTGGCTGGAATTCATGTTCTCGGAGGCGCTGCGGACGTTAATATAACGAGCAGCCGTATATCGTTCAATCACGGCGATGGAATAAACGTTACTGTTACGGGAGGTAATAGAAACGTATCTCGTACGAGCATATCTTCGAATCAAGGATACGGTTTCGCCGTGTGGTTAAACGATAGCTCATCTACCGAGTACGTTCCGTTCAATCAAACGACAGTGGTCGAATATTCGGAAATTTTCCGCAACAAAGACGTCGGTGTACTGGTAAGTATTGTGCAATCGTTATTAATAATTCACCTTCAATTTCATGTGGCGAAACCGAAAAGAAATAATAATGTGTTGTTTTTTTTTCACTAGGTCGGAAACTCAACGGGTCTGTCTTACGTAAACGTGACTGGAAATTGGTTCAACAGTAGTTCGGAGACGGCGGTGCAAGTAGAATCGAGCTGGAGGCATAATCGTGGAATGTTAAAGTTGCAAATCGGCCACAACGTTTTCGTGCAAAACGCGAAGCTCGGTATTAAGCTGAGTCCGGCGCTGAACATGGAGGCTCGGCTCGAGTACAATCACTTCAGGGATCACACGTATGGTGGTATCTTGGTGCGAAATCCTCTTTACGAGGAGTTCAATGTTTTACCGGCCGACGTAACGATTCAGCACAACGAGTTCTACGATAATCGTGGGGTATTCGTCGTCAGCATTGGTCTTTCGCCATACAGCGATGTCCAGAGGCTGCTCTTCACTCGCAACTTTTTGCGAGACAATCGCGTACGCGAACCTTTCGACAACAGCGACTATCAAGGTTCGAGACTGATACCGCGATCGCGTGTGGCCGCGGTCGTTGTAGTGTCATCGAGCAACGTCAATGTTTTTCGGAATATTCTTCACAATCTCGATTCGCAGTACGAGATCGGCTCGCACTTGGAGGATCAGAGCAAGACAATTAATTGCACGTACAATTGGCTCGGATATCCCGAGGAGCAGAAGATTCTTGATCGACTGTTCCACAGGTGAGTCGTGGCTGATAGCCAGAAACAAAACAAAAAAAAAAACGATCGGGTTATCAGTACTTTTTCACACGAATTTTCTGTTTAAAAAATCGAGATAGTTCAGGTCAGGCACATCTGTAATAATCGATGCAGCTCGTATTCTGTTCGACTAATGTCTATAATATTTCGTTCAACAGGAAAGACCGTTACAATCTCGCGAAAATCGAGTACCTGCCGTACTTGTTGCACAGCAGCAATCCAGCAGCGAATACGATAATATCGCATCCAACATTCGTGCCGCCATTCCTGCGTCCCGGAACGAACCTGGTGGGCGGCGAAGTAGACGGACAGGAGATGTTACCAGCGGGTGAATACGTCGTCGAGCGTGATATAAACGTGAGACCCGGCGGCAAGCTGATACTTCATCCAGGCGTGACACTCAGATTTCCACCGGCTGTTGGAATGATGGTAGCTGGTAGATTGGACGCGAAGGGCAAAGGACCCGGCAGCATACTGCTTACCCTCAAGGAGGAGATAATGTTCGAGCCGGATAACAACGATACAATGATAGACGATATGACGATGTCAGACGCGATGGGAGTCGCGGATCTGCCTGATCCAATGAAAACTAACGACGACTCCGAGACGGCTGTACCGGTCAGATTGCTCGGAGGAAAGACGACGATGGAAGGAAGACTTCAGGTCCGAATGGGCGAAAAATGGGGGACTGTGTGCAATTATGGTTGGGACATACGAGACGCTGCACTGGTCTGTCATCAACTCGGCTTGACGTTAAATCCGGACGATTGGTATCTCGAGAGATCCCAGATACCAAATGCCGGAACGAACGAGGACATTATTCTCAGTAACGTTCGATGCACCGAGGACGACGTCGATGTTTCAAAGTGCAAAGCCGAGGCCATCGACGAATTCGTTAATTCGTGCACTCACGAGAACGACGTGGGCGTCAGGTGCTCCGAGGCTGCGTGGGCGGGATTGAGACTGGGACCTCTCGCAGAACGAAGCGATTTGCAGTACATCACGATCGAGAGAGCGGGCTTGCTAGATTACACGACGAACAGTTTTAAACCGGCACTGCAGATCGACTTCGCTCGGCACTCGCTCGACAGCGTCAAGGTCGTTAACAATCTCCAGGATGGTCTCGGTGTTCTTTACTCCGACATTTATTCGGCCGACGCTATCAACACAGTGAAGAACAGCGATTTTTCTGGGAATCGTGGAAGCGGTATGAGCTTCAAGCAGCTGGGTCTGAGCATCGCCAATTCGCGTATAGAGAACAACAAGATCGCCGGTATCAGACACAATCCTGCGCTCTCTGCGGTCCAGCAGAGAGAATTCGCAGGATGGTTTATGCAGTCGCCGGGAATGACTATCGACACACCGTACAATCCGATTGTCGTGCCGCATCTCGAGGGAAACTTGATACAACTCGCGATCGGTGAAACAAAGTACATCGTGACCGCGAGTCTGAGCGGTGATAACGTTGAACGTTCGTTGCAGATACGCAGCACACCGGGTTACGTCGTGGGGATACAACTTTTGAACCCGATACAAAATCGCAGCACCGAACAGATAGTCCTGTACGATTCACAGCAAACCAATCGCAGGGGCAACGTCTGGCACGTGAAGAGAGATCTGTCGGTATTCCCGCTGTCGACCAGCTCTTTCACGGTGGTCCTCGAGTACAGCAGCGGCGACAACGCCATCGGCGGTGCCGTTCTGGTCGTAACGACACTTCCGGCGCCGATTCAAGATATTCGCAACAGAATCGTCAAGGGTCCGATTCCTACGCTGACGATAACGAACACAAAGATTAAGGGGAACAAGGTCGGAATACTGGCATCTTACTACAATCGCTATCTCGACGAGCTTGGCGATCATTATTTGCGGAAGGCCAACGAATCGATTCGCATGGTTAACTGCGAAATTTCGCACAATCAGCGGGAAGCTATATACGTGCACTCGCCTCACTGGAACGTTTTCACTTCGAACATAACGGAAATCTCTATCCACGTTAACAACACGCTGATAACGGACAACGGCATGGGAATAGTCCAATTCTCGCGCGACCTCAGACACTCGAACAATCTCTTCCACTGGATAATGCAGGACAGCACGATCGAGAGAAACGAAGGTGGCGGCTTCGAGGTGTCGCTTCCGTACGTTTGGCAGTACAACGAGAACTTCACTCACTCCCTGTACTTCGACAACAACACGTGGCGCAACAACAACATGTTCGCTTTCATCGTCGACGGTCATTACGCAAACTTGAACGTGACGCGTAATCGCTTCGACGGGAACAACTGCAAGAACGGTCTCATATCGATAAGGGGAATGGAGAAGAGAATGAGGATCGACAACAATCGTATAGAGAGAAACAGCGGTTCTTACATGGTGGAATTCAGAGCCGACAGTCAGTCGGAAATATTGGGCGAGATAAACGCCCGTTTCATTCTCAACGAGGTCAAGCAGAATTATTACTCTGGCACGAGTCGTGGCTTTCGTCAGATGTACAACACGCAGACCTACGTAGTCGGCTTTCACGGTATACAGAAAGTCGCGGTCAATCGTAATTTGTTCGGCGATAATTCGTTGGACTACGAGCTGCTGGCTGGCATAAGGACAGCCAAGATAAATAATATCGTTGATGTGACGGAGAACTGGTGGGGCTCCGCCGACGACTCGACGATAAAACGAAGAATATTCGACTTCGACGACTGGAACGATCACGCCGTTGCGAATTTCCGGCCGTATCTCACGACCGACACCGTCGACTCGTCGTTGTCGCCCTCGTGGGAGTTGCGACCCATCGTCGATCTAGATCGTTTGAGCGGTCGTATAACCGAAAATCTTTCGCTCTATCGTCGGGACAATCCCTACGTTATTCGCTCGGACATCACGGTCATGCCGGAAGCTACCCTCAACATATTTCCGGATGTCGTCATGGAGTTTGCTCCGAACGTTGGTATCCTCGTCCTCGGCACTCTGAAGGCAGTCGGCGCGGCTGGTCACGAGATAATAATGAGACCCATCAAACGGGAGGGTTCGTCGAAACCGGTATCGAAACGCGCTACGGACAACGATCCAATGGAGAGTATAAGACTGTGCAAGGAGGGCAAATGCTCCGATTCATCCAAAGAGGGTTTCGTCGAGTTCTTCAATCGCACGACCCTCCAGTGGACTCCTCTTTGCGACCTGAGATTCACCGAGAGAAACGGCCAGGTTGTTTGTCGACAGTTGGGCCACGATCCAATGAACGTCTACGTGTCCCACGATCGACGATACGAGCTTCATCCGGGCTCGATGACGAGGATCTGGTCCTGGCCCGAACCCCTCCAATGCTCCGGCAGCGAAGCTCGTTTGGAGGAGTGTCAGATAAGACTGAACGGCCAGCTCTTCGGCCACAAGTACGACTGTCCATGGGACGGAGAATTCGTCTTCGTTCACTGTGGCGAGAGAAATCTCGATGACTCTTACGACTACTGGGGAGGAATAAGGATCGCCAACAGCCAATTCGAGCATCATCTGTACGAGCATCGTATACACGACGTTATAACGCACGAGACCGTGCGGAGAGTCGAGTCCGTCCTGCAGTACATAAACATCACCGGAGCTGGGATTCTTCACAATGAAAAATCGGCGGCCATACAGTCGGTCATGAAGAGTCCTGTCGTCACGCACGTTAATATCGATAAGAGCGCTTATCACGGTATAAATATTGTATCACCGACCCACACTGTCGAACTTTTGTTAAACCAGATCAACGACGTCCTCGGCAACGGAGTCAACGTCCTCTCGCTGACCGGCGAGGGAAGAGAAGCCGAGGAGAGTTCCTTCACACCGATAAAGGATCTCAATATTCCTTATCATCTCTTCAGCATGGTGGACATTTGCGACACCACGAAGGAAGTTACCATCGAGGAGAGAGTACTCGTTTATTACAAGTACGACAATAATCCGGTTAACTGCGTGAAGATATTTCGGAGCTCTTACCGAGCGAAGCCATTCGGATTCAGGCTGTTGCAATTCAATTTGTACAACTCGACCGGCAAACCCGGACGCGCCGATGGAATCACCCTCTACGACGGCGACGTCTACAACGTCACCACTAAAGAAATTGGACATCTGGAATTCGACAGTCCGCACGAGAAGAAATTGTTTCGAACTCTTGGACCCAGCTTGAGCGTGAAACTGTTCGCCAATGGCGCGAGCAACGTTCACGGTTTCGTTGCCGAAGTCGTCACACTGCCGATCTCCGCGATCGGTTTCAATCGCGACGTTCAACACAACATTTCCTACTCGGTGATGTCCAATTGTCGGGAGGGAGCTGTAAAATACGCGAGCGCCGGTGAAGTAAACGCCGTGATGACTCTGGAGAGGAATCAATTCGTCGACAATTGCGACAAGCTTTATGGAAATTTCTCTACGTGCAAGTCATCGGTGTGGCTCGACGTGCAGAACACTCAGTCGCTGTACTTCAGGAACAATCTCGTCAAGGGCAATGAAGGCGGTCTGTCGGTTCGCGCCGACTCGAGGGGCTCGGCTACTTCGCTCAAGGGATGGATACACAATAATCTTTTTACCGATAACGTTAACAAGCCGGCTCTTTACGTCGAGGGACGGCAGAGCAGTCCCTATCAGGAAGTCACGATATTTAGAAATTATTTCACCAAAAACAGAGCACCTTACGACAACAACATCGTACTGAAACAAGTCGTCAGTAACTTCACTCTGAACTATTTGCACGGAAATCTTGCGCTTCATCTTCTCGAGATATCGGGATTCGAGAGAGTTCGTCTTCCTATTTATCAGAGCACATCGCACAATGGATTCTACAAGTGAGTTGATTCATTATTTTTTTTTTGGAATTTGTGAAAAAAATATTTCAAGGCAAAAATCAGATTTTTTTAATTGTATTTTTTTTTTTCACTGTCAGAAATTACGCTGTTGATCGCAACGGTCGCAGCACGATTGTCGCTGGCACACCGGGTCAGCAATACGTTGACAATGTATTCTTCAATCCGGACAACGATTACGAAATTCTGACGATGAATCGATCTTTGTGAGTAATCCGATGCCGATTTTTTTTTTCTTTTTTTTTTGCTGTTTGCGTAATCGAGGACTATAATTTATCCTGTTGTATTTTAATTTCATAAAACGAACTCGCATGTGCATGATTAATCTATCCAGGGTGATCAGCATGGAATGGTACAAAAAGTAAGTAAAATGTGTATCTTGAATTGTAATCGTATCATTTTTCTTGGACAGTAGTTTGAGTCTTCACTTACGAAAAACTACCGACGGTTAAAAATATTTTTCGGAAATATTTTTTGTAGGGTTTTTCGGCAAGTGCATGGCTCAGTAATTTTCTGTACTAACAACACTAAAAGTAATTTTGTTATATATGGTAGATTGCACGTATCCAATTAACAAACCTTTCGTATAGTATTTTTCGAATATTGTTGTTTTGCAATTATTCACATCTTGGAAAAATTCTACTGATATTTTTCTTATCGCACAGTCAAATAGAAATGTGGAGATCCCACGTAGACGCGAGACATAATTGGTGGGGCTACAACGAGACACTGGCGGTAGCAGGAAGGATTCGCGATCGTGCCGATTCTCCGGAATTACTGCAAGTCGATTATCAACCATACCACATGAACAACAAGTCCGTGCTGAACGGAAAGTGCCCACCCGCGTGGGACCTCGTAGGCGATACGTGTTATATTTACATCGGCGCCCCGATGAACTTCTACGAGGCTCGAGATTTTTGCCGAGTAATTAAATTTTTCAAACATATTTTTTATTTGTTTCACCTCAGTAGTCGTAACAACGAACTGTAATTTCTATTTCTCTGCTTCGCAGTCAGCCAATGCATCGATGCCCTTCATCATGGGCGAGTACATAGAATTGTGGAAATTCTTGAGAAAACAACAAGATCGTTTTGACTACTCCGAGAGAGTTTGGGTGCAACAATTGGAACGCGTCGATCAGTGCACGGTTTTCACGTATCAGACTATTGAGATTGACCATTGCAGTCAGCCGAGCCCCTTCATTTGTGAGATAGGTGAGCATTCGCCAATCTTACGTGATTGATTTACGGAAAAAACCGTTATATGTAAATTATTATTTTTTTTTTACCTGTCTTCACAGATCCTAGAATCTACATAGATCCACTATCGTGGAGGAAAGACATAGTAGCTGTTGGTGTACTAGGAGCAATTGCGGCGGCTCTCGCTCTTTTGGCTGCTGCCATTGGTTTCTGGATCTCGAAATCGAAAAGACGTAAATTGGAAAGGCTCGAGAGGCGAAATTCCATACGACAATCGTTACATTCGTTGAGATCGGTCGGTTCAACGTCCGGATTTACCGAACTTAATTATCGAAGAAAAGCCATTGCGGTGAGTATTACTTAATACGAAACCTGAATCTGAATAAATAATAAACTATAACAACATGCATAAACATTTTCTCTTTAAATTGCATCTAACCGACAATTGGCGTGAAAACTAATCCTTACAAAATTCTATGAACAGCAAAAACGCGAAGAACGAGCTCTTTTGCCACCTTCTCAGGTCAGAATGTCTACAATGTTTAAAAAAAACATCCATGTTCGCTTTCGTTTCTTACTACTACTATAATGTTTTTGTCGCTCGCTATCGACTATTTCCGGTACAACGTCATTTCCTGTTGACAAAAAGATATGCGGTATCCATGGGAGTGTCTGTGCAAGGGTACAGTTGTATTCTACTTGATTATCAAGCAGTTTGTCGCAACGTCTATGCCAAAGCTTACCGTCCGTCTTTGGTTGATTTTCCGACGAAGATAAGCGCAGACCGTTGTCTTGTTGCCATTTTACAATAAACCTAAAAAAAATTCCAAAATATCAGAACTGAAAACTTTTTTTTCTCCGTTACAGACGAAGCAATCGACGGACACTCTGAATTCGAGATCCCTCGACTACAAGAAGATGATGAACGGCGGAAGTATAGACTCGATGGACAAGTCTCAGTTAAATTCGTCCATGGAGGACAATCAGAGTTACGACGTTTACGAGGCTCATAATCCACGGTACTCGCCGAGCACGAGTGACTTCAAGGGAGCGACCAGTCAGAAGTACCCCGTGGCGCACGCGGACAATCCCGTTTTCGATCTGGCTTATCGAAACGAGGGTTTTCGCAATCATTCGACTTTCACATCACGCGCCGGAAGCAATTGGCCATCGGGTGCCAACAGTGAAGTTGCACCGAACGAGAGTCCTCCTGAGCCAATAAACGAGTCCGAATATATGAACAACGCCTCGACACTGCCATTGAACTCCAGTCTGGCGATTACCGACTCGATAACGGAGCTTAAGAGGGACATAGACGCAACACCGACATACTCACCGCTGGAATACGGCGCGTACGACGCTCTTCCGCCGACACCCGGTTCCGAACCGGTTCCGGAGTACTTCAGTCCACCTCCGCCTCAACCTTATTACTACGAGGAACGTCCACAAAGTGGCACCCTTCTCGAAACAAATTTAGATAGCGGCGAAGAAAAACCCCTGCGCTCAAAGAGCGAGGCTCTGCTCGAGACCAATTTTGATGTTTTCCTGCCAAACGAACCGACGGAATTGACCCAACTATCCGCTGACTCGAGAAGCAAGAGCCAACCACTAGAGACGGCGATGTGAAAAAAGTACAAAAATTACGTAGATAAAATATGATTATTATTTGTTTTGTATTCTATACACAGAACCTCGGATGTTCGAGAATAGTAAAATATTTGCGCTTAACGTTTGCGACTGTATATATTAAAAATGCGTATAGAGTACATTCAAATGCAATGATAAACGTGCGAACGCTATACAATATGAAATGCACAAAGAGAGAGGGTGCGCATTAATCGTGTCATCGCGTCAGCATGTGTGGAACGGTCTGTTAACCGATTTCCACCATACATACCATGACCGAATTAGTCTCTTCTAAAGACTTCGCGAAAAAAAAAATTTGTTATCGCATTGATTACGAAAAAAAAAATTCATATAGCGTTTTAATCGCGTATATTTATAAAGAATGTTGTTCCGCGTACCTTATACCGAATGAGATTCGGAGAATGATTTGCGTGCATGATGAATTTGTACATAAGTTGAGTTGACGACACGCTTTATGAGCTGAATGGATTTAATTTGTTTCATATAGAAAAAAAAAGTTTAATTCTCAATGGTAAGCGGACACGCTTCCTCGATCGCGTCAACTCGGGTCATTGAGTATCTTTTTAGTATTATCTTTTGTTCTTAAGTGATTTAGGTATAAGTGCTCCTCGAAGATGTTAGTGAAAATGATTAACAATTGATAATAGTTCAACAACAATGGGAAATCGTACTAATATTAGATCGTAGTTATAAGTTCGCCTTAACGATCGATGAGGGAAAAGTTTCGTGTATTTTCTTAAGGCTATTTGCACTGCCAAAACACGATTATCTTCTCGCGGGTGAGAGAGGAGGGTAATTATTATTTGTGAAGTCTTATTTTCGATTTGTGATATGTAACTCGCGTTGAAATGCATGACCTGCGACTTTTGTATTCTTATCATGATGCGTTTTATTTCATACGAATTTTTTTTTTTTTTTTTTTTCGTCGACGCATCAACATCCACCGCAGTCCTCTGCAAACTTCCAATCTATTCTCGTTCACTAAATTTCACGACGTCGTTCATAGTTTGTAGGAGATTACGACGTGTTGTCCGTCGATTATTTGTAATGAGATACATTAGCTTGTAATAATGACTCGTTAGTTAATATCGTAATATCGCTGCACCACCGCCAATATATATTTTGATGTCACCGGAAACCCATACTCGGTGTCAACATTTGTAAGATTTTTTTTTTTTTTTTTTTCATTAGATTTTAAGAACTATGTTTAAGAGACGAATTTCGTTATCACTCTCGGGTACAAGCCTTGTCGCTCTATTATTGTCGAAAGTTGCACAACTGTCCTTCGATGCTTCTTTCACATGGATCTCGAAAGATGACGTTTTTCTACTTGTATACTTAATGTACATCTCGTACCGTATTAATTAATCTGGACTGTAAGACGATCCCGTTATTCTTTATTAATACGCGGTACGTTAAGATATCATCGTTGTAATAAATTCGTACGTTAATAAATAATTTGATACATACTTGCGATTAATCCTTCCTTTTTTTTCTGTAAGTTCGTCCGCGCTGTTAAATTAAATAATAAACGTAGATAATTTTTTTAAACAGTATTTAATGTACTAATAACTATATTCATATTAATATAACAATAAGATTTCTAGTCGTTGACAGCAGCAACAGAAATGGTAGTCCCGACGAGCGAGGAGCTGCGTAAAATGCGATCATTGAATCGTGAGAGAAGATTTTTCTCGCGATCGTACTCTCAATAAGTTGCCAGTTTTTTGAGTTTTTTTTTTAAGGAATTTAGGATCAGAGAAGACAGAACGTTGAAGTGCGTTTTATTGGACGAGAAGTTCCAATATTGCGATAGCTATTCTGTCACTCAGCACACATCTCTCATACATGTATCTCATTGAGATTTCACTCTCTTCTTTTTAAAACATCTATACACTCTCACTCTCCACTCTCCTCTCTCTCTTTCTCTATTACACTCCTTTTCTCTTTCAGTTAGTTGTTCGCACTGTAAATCGTACGATACGATAATTTAAATGGAAAAGGAATACTTATTTCGGAATGACAAAAAAAAAATTGTCTTACATCTAAAAACATTATATTTAAGGCCCATAGGAATTTGGGCTTAGGACATCGGGTCTGCGAGAAAGACCTCCACGACAAAAGTGTGCAAAAACGGCGCTTAAAGAAAGAAATTAATTCTTTAAAGTCTTTAAATAAATTTTTTTTTCTTTTCTCTTTTAGCGTTCTGTAGCGTGGATAAAAATCTAAAATTGACAAAAAATTTGGAAATAATCTTCCAATTACATTTCTTACGATAGTGTCATTGCAATGCAATATTACGTACGCGCTTATTGCATAAAATAGAATATATATATATATTTATGTATAAATATTTTTTTAAGAACAGGATATATCGTAAATATATTAACGACTATGTTGAACAATCATCGTTGCATCAACCATTCACACCGCAACTACCATGGACGTCGCAGTGCGAAGGCTGCAGAATTTGTCATTTCATTTGACTATATTCGCTAGGAAATATATTAATATTGTATAATTTGTATATCTACTATTAGACGATAATTACATGATAAATAGTATATAGCTTTAAAATTTATGCCGGCGTCGAAATAATAAAACAAAACGAGATAAAAAAAAAACATTGTAATTTCTAATTTTCACAAAACTTCGCTAGTTGATAATTCGAAAGTTGCACCGGCCGGATTAACATGTGTATAAATATTTATAATGTATTGCACGTTGAGTCATATTGCACCGAATTGGCTACAATTTCTCGATTATAGATTAATGTGTAAAAAAAAAAAAAAAAAAACAACGCGATACCGATTCCAAATCGTTGCTTGTTCCCTCGGGATAAAATCATAATTGTAATATGCTTCAGATGCGTATACGATTGAACGCAGATACGCATTAAAAAAAAAATTTATCATAGATATTAACTAACACTACAAATCACGGATGCTTAAACGAGTGTGTCCCGCAGACACTTTTGTAACTATCATGTATTATTCTTACAATTTTTCTTTCAATCTTCATCACGTTGAAGTGAACTAAAATAAAAGAGCTGTCGTATCAGCATCATTGTTAATTGCACTTCGGTAGGGCATTGGGAGAAGCAAAAAAATATAATCGAAAAAATGGCCATAGCATTAATTATTTACACGTGTCGTTCTGCCGAGTGCCGTGATTTTTCTATTTGCCGATTATTATCGCGAACATGAACGCTTCCATAAAACCAAGTGAAAAAATATCTACAAACTATTTATCGATGACCGGAGCCTTTGGAAATTGATGTTGCATGCATAATAAAACCTTTCTTAATCTATTGTCGAAACATACGGACTCTCTGAACGGGTCATACCATTTTTTAATGGTTTCATAAAACTTTTTTCAACGGAGCAGATGATGAGACTTTTTCGTTTCAGATCATCGATAAATAGCTTATACAGATCCAAATTTCTATACGCTAAAAAAATATACGATACAATTTTTTTCACTTGTATGTCCTCTCTGTCAGGTACCAAAAATTGCGCCCGATCTCGTTTACATTTCGTCTCGATAACTTGACCGTTTAATAAATTCAAACACGACGATCACGATATTATACAATAGTGAACGGCAGTTTAGACGTTTCTGACGATATCATCGGTACTTTAATTTTTCCCATTAGACTCAGAACAGCAGTCTCATCACTCGTTCTTGTACGTGAATATGAATTTGTATAGACGAGACGTATTCGTCATTGAATAATTCAAGAGACTGTGATCAAGGCATGCGATAATTATTTGCACCATACCTCGCAGTGCCATCGGCTAATACGCGATACAATTTCTAGTAATTATATATTAATAAATTAACAATGATAATCTTACAGGAAAAAAAAAAAAACAGTTTTATAGACGGAAGACTGTTGTAATATTTGCTGTCGTCTTATATTCACTCTTAATGAATACTTTATATATATATATATATGTATTTATATATATGTAATTATATGCACATATATTTGGATGCATACAAGTAGTTTTATGCTGCGTTATATTGGACAGCTGAACTATCGCAGAATAGCTCGATCGCAGACCGGCAGGATCGATAACAATCGTGCGATAATCTTGATCCCTCGCGCACTTCTAAATGTGTACGGCAGAGTCTCGGCTAAAATTGGCCGCAATACCCATTTTTTTATGTGAATGCAAAACAAACAAATAAAAATTTAAAAAAAAAAAAAAAACGTAGACGTTTAAACCTCCCTACGAGATACAGACACTTCAAGACTGTGAGTCGTTGAAATTGTCAGCTGCCAATGGCAATTGGAAATTCTATTGATTGAAACAAATCAATGATTCCGTCCAGCTACAGTTCTGAGCAAGTTAGAAAACAAAACAAGTGCAGACAATTTTCTCGCAAGAGCACAATTCGGAGTGTGCAAGTGAATTGAATTCTAATTCGCGAAAAACAAAAAAAAAAGTACTCAATGAAGGAAGAATCAACGGTGAGAAACAAACTTGCCATTGAGCTTTCGTCGCCTAGCAGGGCAAGCTGTGAAATAAGTGCGACCGTTTGGCTTCGTCTCTAGACTAGAAAGAGCGTGTCACTGTTTTCACAGTGAGTCGTGTTAAAAGCAACGACTGTTTTCTCCGCCCGTTCGACTGCCCTTTTGCAAAAGGACACGTCCCTCGAAGCGAGAGCAAAAAATCTATATATATATATATATATATATACGAAAGAGAGAGGACACATAGATTCGGAGGGGGAGTGAGAAAAATTGTGATCGCATGAGAAGTGTGCGAGGAGTAATTATCACGTTAATATTCGTTCGAGCGAGGTAAAACGACTTCAACGAGAGTGCTGGTGTGGCCGTGACCAGACGATCTCGATCAAGCCGCGAGAACTATAGGAAATTGAAAGAAAACAAAAAAAAAAAAAGGGGGAAAAAAAAAAATATGTATCTAATTATTCGCCGCTTGAAGAGGAAGCATCTGCAGGCACTTTTCCATCTCCGCTAGAGGATCGAGTTGGCCCATGTGCATGCACTCCGGTGCTGCGATTTGTAGCGTGACGTAACATGATGTTCCTTGGCTGATGGTGTTGTCGTGAATGAAGTCGTATTTCGTTTGATTATTCCCCGTTGGATCCAGCTTCGATAGACCGACCAAGGTGGCTGGCTGTGCCATCGGTGATATTCCACCGACGCTCGTTGGACTGTAGTAACTGGTCGGGCTGACCGGTGGTGACGGATAAGGCCAGTAAAACGCCGGCGAGTAAGCCGGAGCGTATTGTGGTATCGCACGTGCCAGAAGTGCATTCTGCGGTATGAATATTCCTCCAGGTCGGAACGGGGGCGGCGGTGGCATCATGGTACCTCCTGCGATAAAAGAAACAAAATAATTATAACGCAAACGAACGCATCATTCAATTTAATGTACGATACAAATTTTCTATTTTCTAAGGGTACGAAAAAAAAAAAAAAAAAAAAAAAATGTTTCTTGGTCCCTCTGGTTGCGCAAAAGAACTTTTTTTTTTTTTTTTTTTTTTTCTTTTGGGTGCAAAGAAAGACAGTTCCGGATAAAATGTATTTGTATGAATAAAGATAAAAGTAGGATTTTTTAGTTTGTGATTTTTTTCGAGCTTCAAAATCGCACTATAATGTGTGACCCCGGATGTATAGAAAGTTAACGTCGCATACATGAATTAAAAAAAAAAAAAAACACCAACAACCAATTGACCGATGGACCCATGATCTCTATGTACAATAAAAATAAATTAAAAATAAAGATTCTACTCTAAGCCAGTGTGTGGCTCGACATCGTGCAGAAATCTAACATCAATATTCAGCATTAATTAATTGTTACATTTTTTTTGTTTTTATTTTTGTTTGCTGCACAATGCCGTATTTTAGGTCGACAATGTACGGGCTTAGGATATTGCATTTTTAATTGTCAAAATTAAACGATTTTTTTTTTTTTTTTTTTTTTTTTTTTTTTATATTGACCTAAAATCCCGTACATTAACGATTGAGGAATAATGAATGGACTTGGCCTACCTGGAAGCACAGAAGTTAGTATTGTACGTAGGTCCCCGCTACCATACTATGATCGACACTGCACCATTGTAAACATAATATATACGTAGATGTGTATGTAGGCTGCACACACCACTTGCGATATTTCTGCCCCCTCTGCCAAATCACCAATAATAAATAAATCCATCCCCCGCACACGCACACAGCTATATCCCTTGTCTTCGACATTGAAAACCACCCACCCTTTTTGAAAAATATTTCCATTAAATGGTAATAAAAATAAAAATAGTATTTAAAAATCTCCAACGAATTTGTTCGTCCCGCTACAACCACAGTAAGCATTTTCCAAAGAACCCGCACATACACGTACACCACGAGTATTTTTTTTTTTTTTTTTTTTTTTTTCCCCATAGACTGGTTTATAATTTAATGTATTTTTTGTATATATAGGTTTTTTTTTTTTTTTTTTTTTAATAAACGATCGTCAACCCACGATCGGAGCCCCCCTGCATCGCCGCTGAAACTTATAGAGAATTAATCTGCAAGAAAAAGTGTAATGAGGAGAGAAGAAAGCAGAGAACAGAGCGAAAGAGTGATAAAATTAAATTACATTGAATAAAGAATGAGATCACGAAATCTCGGTGACTTTGGTTTTTTAACACCGAGGCTGAGTTGCTCGTCGGACAGGAGCAGTGAATGCAATAATTAATGATGGTTCTCTCGAGGCTAACGACCCACTCTCAGTCCCGATATCAGCAGACCCGGAGCTGGAGAGCTCGCAGACGCCTCCAAGACCGAGGTCGGGCTCATCCAAGACTCTAAATGTCCCCATGTTAATGAATTCCCATCGATGAGCGTCTTTAATTCACATGCACTTAGATAGTTAATTAGGAGCCGAGGCTTTACTCCGAGATAGAAAATGATCAAAAGTTTCAAAAAGTTGTAAAAGAAGAAATGTTTTTTTTTTTTTTTTCAATTATTTTTACACCGCAGTAAACCTTCGTTTTTTTTTTTTCTCTGAAACTTCTCCGCAGTCCGACTGAATCCGTCGGACGATAAGCTGCGCTAGATAGAAGCAGGCGGCAAATGATAAAAATCGTAGTGAAGGTAAAATTATGTAAGATAAAGGATCGACGATCGATACGGTGAGAGGTTTCGAGATAATAATATAGATCATTCGAGACGATCTTCCAGAGAGGAATAGAAAACAGTTGAGATAAAGTTGTATGAGAAAAAAAAAAAAAAGTGGAAAATGAAGAGATGAAATAAAAATAATTAAAAAAAAAATAGTGTTACGACACAAATCTCTTCAACTGCAAAGATACCTGTGAACCCCATTATAGAATACCTCAGAAAACGTGACAGGAATTTGCTGGACGTACTTTTCTCTGTTTTGTCAAATGCTGAGAAACTAACTTGGGCTTCTCCATTTCACAGGACATTCGGCGAATTAAAATTCGGGTCATTTTAAACTATGCACTTGGATATGTATTGAGAAAGAATTGAAAAAAAAAAAAAAAAAAACAAAAAAAATTGTGAAAAGCACGTCCACGGCACGAGGTAATCAGGATATAAGAGTCCACCAACCCATCAAGCGCAAAGATATCCACGAGACACGAGTACATTTATTTAACATGATTATTGAATATTAATATAATCTTCGATATACAGAAAAAGGTATACAGATTAAAAAAAAAAAACTGTATGTAGTGTAAATGTTTCGTGTGCTTTTTGTGTTCAAGTGTTGAACGTGTACGATAGAATCCTATGTCCCATAAGGCTATATAATGAGTCGCATAACAAAAAAAACAAAAAACAAGAAAAAAAAATGTAAAAAAATAAATAAATAGAGACACGCCGCACAGTCAAGATATTAATCCCATCCGTGAACGCTAGACTGCGACTGGTTAGCTTTCGCTAGGGCAAAGGCAAAATAAGCTTCCAAAAGACACACCTTTTAGGCCCGGATAATAAATATTATTCGATAATCCGTGAAATACTGTCAAGCGAATATCGTCGAGGCGTCGTGAATCGCTAATTTTTTTTTTTTAACAGGTTATCATTCAAAGATCAAGAAAGTACCCTGCTCTAGTAATTATTGTCATATTTGTTGTTAAATATTTATGGAATGTAGGGACAATTATCATCTTAAATATTCATGGAAATTTGTGCTCATAGCCTTTTTTTGTACGATAATTGAGAAGTCGGCACGAGGGAATGTATTTTGTGAAGTAGCAAATATAAATCTTACCGCACAGCCAGGGCACTCCCTTATCAACCGAAAGATCCCGTTTCCGACGGAATGCCTTAATTAATAAACAACAAAAAAAAAAAAGTGAAGTAAAAAAAAAACGACACTGTCAGTCACCAAATGTTAGCCATCCACAACACCAGACAAATAATCCAACACAGCGTTTCACGGTCTAAATGCGATGAGCTTCGAGTTAGTACGATAGTAAAAAAAAAAAAAAAAAAGAAACAAAAATTGTGAAATAGAGAAGTATTGTTTCACAACGAATAAATTTGCCCATGAAATTCGCGGTGAAATTTCCAGCGAAAGCCAACAACAGTACAATGCAATTTTTTCTTCTTGCGTGATTTTTTTTATGTATAAAATTATATGTAGTGCACGCAAATATAGTTTTAGGGGCGCATCTTACCACCGGCAACACACCCTTATGTAATTCATTATAAATAATAAAGTAGTTCGAAAAACAAACGACAGATGCCACACTATGATTTCGAAATGTTTCTACGTAGAGCTTTCGTGATCGCTGTTGTAAATTTGACGATTTTTTTTTTTTTTTCTTCACTTCGCAAAAACATTTCGATACCTTCGATAACACCCCTACGAAAAATTCCAAGATGCACCCCTGCAGAGTTTTGAGCTGGTAGATTATCGCAAGATTTTTTTTTTTTTTTTTTTTTTTTTTTTTTTTTTTTTCGTACTACTGTCCCATGTGGTTTTGTACTCTGGAAAAGAGGCAACAAGAACTCTGTCTACCTGCTCACAACCTCCGTTTAGATCTATAATGCCTACATGCTATAGTAAAGCGGGACCGAAGAGTAGATCTCCGCATTGGAAGCTGACCTCAGCGATCGTCGAATTTTGTTGGATCGTACTTCTTATAATCCCATAACAAACAACAAAGTTTGCAGTGGAAGACGTTAATTAGTAAGAGTTTTTTTTTTTTTATGCCGAAGGTCTTTATGAATTATCGCTACGACTCGGGTGAGAATTCTCGTCGCGCACAAGTTAATCGTACAGCCATGTGTGAGAAACTACAATTCGCCAATTTTCGAAAAAAAAATCGGTAACAAAAAAAAAAGAGTGAATTTCCATCCACAGAACCTCTCCATGCAAACGACAGTTCGAATCGCTTTCTCTCGTCTCGACACAATGTCTCGATTGTCCGGTGGTTTTGTAAACTCTCCAAAAAAAATCTCTTGGAAACAAAAATATTATTGGCAAGATTTGAGACTATTTGGTACCCGATTGAATCTCGGCTTTGCCTCGAGATCGAGAGAATAGCGGACGAGTTCGCCGAAAAATCGGAAAAATTGTTTTATCGCTATTGAAACTAAAGAGACTGTAAAGGCCGGCTGTGACTCTTGAAAAGTGACATTAAATTTATTTCGAGCTTTGAGACGCAGGCGCGACGGGGTTTGATATGCCCGTATTAAGAACATTGACTCCGAAAAGACTGTGACGAGAATAACCGCCAACACCGAGTTAAGTACGAGAGCCAGAGTATTTGATGTTGTTTCGACGTGGCCGTCAATAAAAGACCGTCTAATAATCGGTCGTTAACTAACCCTGTTACTAATTAGCTTAGCCCTTTAGTACTAATCAGTACTGCTCAATGTAGGACCCTTGAACGACGGAAGGTTCAGGAGTGTCGAAGGAATTTACGCAGGAAAATTCGGACATTTTTTTTGGGAAGAACTCTTAGCTGCACGAATAAAATAGCTAGTGTGTCTTTGTTTTTTTTTTTTTTTGTATAAATCGAAGTAATTAAAGGACGGTCGCGTCATATTGAATTTTTAACCGCGTGGAAAGTATACACTAAATATGCATATCTAATTACATTAGAGTTACGAAAACGATTGATGAATCCCGTTCTTCCTAATCCTAGTGAAGACGTGGACCGTTATAAAAAATGAGTCTAGCAAAATATATATTTGTATATATAATGGTATATAAATTGTTCGCGAGATAGTATTCTTGGAAAATATTATGTACATCATATGAAATGTAGTTATGTGTGTGTTTTTTGTTTGAAATTATTAGAATAGAGTTAAAGTTGCTTTAGCGAATCAGTTTCGTCAGGCACTTTCGGCTATTCGGGAATGTCGTAAAGCAAATGCCACCCGACATTTTTTCGCGAATTATTCAAATTCCATCGCCTTTCACGTAATTATCGTTAACATTTACCGCGATATCGACCGGCGCTAAGTACTATTATTCACTCTTTATCACCATAAGTTGAGTTTCGTTATTTTCGTGAACACTCGAAGGCACTTTTTCGGTATTTTTAAAGAGAAAAAAAATAAATCGATCGAAAAGATACCAATTTTAATCGTAACGAGAAAAACAATTGCTGCCGACATTTTCATACACGCCTGAAAAAAACCATCCCGCATAAACTTCGTTTACAGGTAGGATTATTGCAGTCTCGATTCTCGAAATGGCGTTGCACCGATCACTGCAATTTACGAACAGCAATGTTAATAATTGTCAATATAAAAAATCCCTCGACAAGTACGTAAATAAGTCTCTCGGGCGCCAATGAAACCTATGTATAAAGCCTGAGGACGACGGAAAAAAAATCAATGTTACAAAAAAATTAACACCTCCATGTAAACTCTGATAGCTCGCAAAAAATTTCTTAAAAAAAAAAAATAAAAAAAAATTCTTCAATCTAGCTGTCACGATTCGGTCATGACGTAGTTGTGTTATTTGTGTTTGTTCGCGTGTGATATCTCAAATCAAATTTGAGGATAAAATTGAGCAGGATATGCCAATCCGGGATTGGCTGGTGGGCCGGGAGCAAAAGCACCCGGTGCTTGCCACGCGGCTCTCTTCGGCATGCCACCGACTGTTTCAGTGGGAAAAGCGTTGTCCCAAGATCTCTTTAGGCCCATGAATGCGGCCGGATTTAACGGTGCGGATTGCATTATAGGAGGTAAGAGTCCATGATGATGATTCGGAGGAGCTCGCAGAATAGGAATTCTCGCGGACGGCATGTTGAATAACAAGAACGGAGCGTGAGGATTTTGATGGTGAAGAGCGGAGGGATGGTGGGGTGCCATAGAGTAGGTGGACAATTGATGCTGCGTTGGAGCGGGTAGAGCCAGAGCTTTACTCGTTGCAACGGCGTTTGGCGATACCGCGGAATTCGATGTCGGCGGGGGGTTCGAGGCGAGGGCCATGAGGAAGAAATCTTGATTTCTTATCGCTTGCGCTTGGGCTTGAGCCTGCGCCTGAGCTTGGACCTGAGCCTGGGCCTGGGCCTGAGCTTGTGCCTGTACGAGCGCGTGTATGTCCCACAGATGAGACTGGCTATTTTGTACCGGTACCGTCGGTTGCGGGGGTGGGTGAGCTAGAGCCGCGGGTGTGTGTGTGGTCAACGTACCGGGTGACAGAACTGACTTAGCCGGAGGCGGTTGAGCTCCTGTCAACACGAGGTTCATGTCTTCTCCACTGCACTGGAAAACCTCTATGTAACGCTGCTTCTTGCCGAAAATCATGTAACGATGGTGGCGTTGCGTCGCACACGCGAACGCCGAACTCTCGCTGTCCATTTGGATGAATGCCTCGCCTGAGGGTTGTCCCTGTTTGAACATTAGAGAAGACAACAATGATTCAATTCGAAATTGCAAACGTTTTTGAACAACTCGAAAACCGACCTGCAGGAGATCATGCATGAACTTGAGACTATATTGTATAGAATAAATTTTTCGAAAAAATCGTAACTGACGTGGTGTAATTATTTTATCAGCCCATTATTTTTTCGCAAGTGCGTTTTTTAAAATAATACGTACTTGAGCATTGTACACCATGTGAACTCCCTGGTAGACGATATTCTTCGAGTGCTCTCCCATGAACTCTAGGATATGCTCGACGAGTGCTTCGTAAGGAAGACCGCGTAATCGAACGCAATCCTTGCGGGTTCCCGACGTGATAATGTGTTGGGGAAGCAACGGAATTGGAAGTATCGATGGAATGGGCTCGTACGTCTTTGGATCGATTGCCCTATTCAATACCTGCGGGAAAAAAAAATTTCGCTAAGCACACGGACCTTTTTATGACCCATTTCTATCTCACTCCTTTCATCGATCTGTTTTTTATTCCCATGGGCTGAGAGAGACCGTAGAACTATAATCACCTGTTGAACTTCCGCCGTCGTACTCCGAAATAATTCGATGTACCGCGTGCCGATTGACTCGCGATGTTTGCTCAGTGCTTTCGCTGCGTCCTCCTCTTTGGCGAACAATACGAAAGCATCGCCGGTTGCACGGCCGTCCGGTTTCTTCACAAACAGCACACCCTCCTCGCCGTCGAGAACGTGACACGGTTTTTGTCCACCGAGAAAAAAGTCAATCTGAAAATATTCATAATTTCTCTTAAACTTCTGTTCCTTTTAGTTTCTCAAATTGTAAAATCTTTCTCTTATTCACCACTTGTTTCGCGACGCAATCGTACGGCAGACCTCTCATTCGCACGATGACTTGAGCTCCTCGCGAGAGAAAAGCATGAGCTTCGCCACTCGCGCCGCCAGCGACACGAACGAATTCTTCGCCGGTCGCTTTGTACACCTCGATGTAACGCGTACCGATGTGATGCTTATGCCTCTTCAACGCCATGTCTCTGTGTTCTTTGCTGACGAATCGCACCAATGCCTCGCCGTTACGTCGACCCTGGTGACTCAGACACAGGGCTACGCCACCCCTACAAAAAAATTAATTCAGATTAGTTTAAACAAAACGATAAAATTATGAGGACAACGATGAACAATTCATTTTTCAGATTCGTTCGTCCAAAAATTAACAAGACATTGAATAAACAATCTTTCGTTTTCATTCGTTCAACCAGAAATTCCAAATAACAAACGTTCAGTTCCGTCGAACGCTGAGAATCAAGAGGACGCATGTCTTATTCTGATTCATAATATTTTACGTCCTACAGATTCTCAACCGTCGACGTTTGCGTTGGTTTACCTTGGGTTCTTTTTCACAAATCCTAGAGGCTTGCGGACGAATTAAATTGCACACATCCATTAGAAATGTAGGGAACGAAATTTTTGCTGATAGGAATAATCTCATTGGATATAATAAAATTCAACTCACTTGGCAACATTTAGTCCTCTGAAGAATTTGGCGGTGTCCTGGTCGGACGACTGCCAAGGAAGTCCTCGTGCTCTGACCACGCAATTATTGTCTACTTCTTCATCTTTTGAGCTGTAAAAAAATATCATCACAAGACAAATAAATTTATCAAATAAATATATATATTCAAGACATTAACATCAACGAATTACGTAAAAATATTTAATTACCATATGCCAGGTTCCAAGACGAGGCTTATCACTTCAGGATCCTGGAACACGTGTCCTGTAATCAAAAATACAAAGGGTTGAAAAAAAAAAAGGTGAAAAAATAATGCATCGCGCAAAGAAATAAACCTGGGAATGAGAAATTTGCAGACACGGCAAAAGTTAATTATAAACCGATTTAGTAAGAGTTTCTCAGTAACTGTACACCCTCATCCTGTCTCCCGTTTCTCAAACATTCTCATTGTTCGCCTGTCGAGAAATTTTTGTTGGCTCGATGCTCGCCATTAACCATCGAGCACGTACCCGAAAAGTCAGCGATAAGCAAAATACCGTTCGAACTGTCCACTCGGCGTAATTATCGCTATCGTGGCTGTCGACTCGGTCGAATTCACTGCGCCGATCTAACGCTCCAAGTGAAAGAAAAAAATGATTCTTCGTCGCGTTGCTATCGTCACCGTACAGCCTCGCATACAGCAGAATAGTCACGGAATTGTATAATTTTTTATGGCTCTCGTAGATGGCTTTGATATCTCGTTTTCTCGCTCGAGATCCGAAGGTCATTAAAACTTCACCTCAAGGCCCCGCACGCGTTACTCGTTCACCTAGCAAATACAGTTTATCACCTGTCGGATAAGCCAATTTAACTGTCCTTCGATTTGACGTTCACCCGATGAATTCTCGTTTTTTTTTTTTACAAATAAATAGAGCACAAAAAAAAATTCTAATCGTTGCAACTTCAATTACGATTCTTTGACTCCGAAATGTTACGATAATAAAAAAAAAAAAATCTTTATCGGTAACACTCGACGGACTCGATAGAAAATTTTGCATGAATTCTCGATCGGTGAAACTTGAATTTACTGGCAGTGGAATTGCGTGAAAATTCCTCGATCGAACGACAAATATAAGCGAGCACGTCTATGAACTCGGTGACCATCGAGTGGATCACTCATCGTTGATGGTTCCGTACTGAGTTTCACGGTAAAAAATAAATGAAAAATCAATGTTCGATCGAGTGCGAATTAGTGGGAGGTTTGTCGATCGACGAACGAGTTGGCTACCACTGTGATAAGGAGTGCAGCGTGGCTGTCGTTCCTCATGATATTATACAGTCCAAGCCGTGAGCGCTCGCACAAACCAATGCAGCGGTGTGCGTGGAAGTATATCGAAGCTTTTTTTTTTTTTTTCCTTCTCAGCGTCTCGCCGAAGTATGCGCGCTCCGAGCTTGTACAACGCCAGTGTTTTTTCCGTGCTCTCGAATATTTCGGTTTGAGAGCCTTGAAGTTTCCCGTCAGTCGATACATAAATCTCTCCGGTTGGAGCTGAGACATTCGGGCTTGGTGGGAAGCGACGTTCTCTTATCGACGAGCACTCAGGTACTGTTGCGTATTTTTCTTCGTTTTTTTTTCCTCATCCTCGTCACGAAGGTGGAGCGCAATCGGAGCAGTGGTCGATCCGAGTCCCCAGAGTGGCGCGCCGGTGAGATGGAAACTCGAGGAGCGGCGCAGCAGGTGAATCGTCCCTCGTCGTCGGCGCGAATTCGCCGGCTCGCAATTGTCAATTGGAGAATTAAAAAAAATTATAATGAGAGAAAAATATATATATGTGTAGGTAATTACAGGGAAGAAGAGTTTGTGAGGGGGTGAGAGAGGAAAAAAAAAAAATCGGCGACGCCGAGCAACGCTCACCATCCTTGATCATCCTCTGTACGACGTTGACCATGTCCTGAATCTCCTTTATGTGAAAGACATTGTCTGTGTCTGGCGGTAAGCCAAAGTCTAATTTTACCATAGTCAAGGATTCATACACAATAAAAACTCAACAGTAGATTGAACTTAACGTTACAGTGATTGGCCATCGAACGATTAAATACCATTAATCAAGACTCTTAAGACTACATGGAGCGTATCGATAATCGTGATCATGAAAATTTGTCGTCGGTTCATTAAAAAAAAAAAAAAAAAAAAAAAAAAAAAAAAAAAAAAAAAAAAAAAAAAAAAAAAAAAAAAGCTAGAAAAATCGACAAATCCAAGTATTTTTGCGATAGAGAATATTTCTTCGAACGAGAGTGTTTTGTCGGGGAAAAGTGAAACTGTAGAGATTGCTCAACTATGTCAATAGGCCACTCAGTCGCAACGGTAGTCGATCAACGATGGGCAAACTGATCGTGTATGCATTTGCAGATAATTGTATCGAGAACGATAATTCGCCCCGGAGAGTCCGAAGCCATGGATCAAGAGCGTGATTACGAGAGTCCTTGTTCTTATCGGGTTTCCAGCGATACATTCGTGTTACAAGTCACCCCGGAGGCCGAGCTTTGCGTTTGAAAAATTCACGTCGGCCCGACACTATTTATTTCCAACTGATAATTAATGCTGAAGCTCTTAGCAACGAGTTGCATAACGACTCTGTAGCCAAAGCGTGTTCCTCCACCCTTCCCTTAAAAATAAAATAAAAAAATTGTAAACGCCACGGAAAAAAAAAAAAAAAAAATTCAATGTTTCAAACCATCAAGAAAATTAGTAGGAAAAAATGCACGAAGCAAGCTAAAATGCAACAGGCGATCCTCTTGAAATTCCTTAGAATTATTTTTCACGCCACAGCGATATTTTCTTTAAATTCTCGATCGAGCTCCCAAAAAAAATTTCCCAATCTCGAAGAATCCACGTGGCGCACAATAATAATTTTCGCACGGTGCAGCAACGATTCATCATCGAAATTGCGATTATAATATTCTCGAGAACGCCTCACACGTTGGGCAATCTCGCATTAATTCCCCTTCCAACTATCGTTTCATCGATATTTTTTATTTATTTTTTTCTCGTCAAGACGTCGATAAAACAAAGTTGCAGATTGAAAGTCGTGTCGACCGAGTGGATTTTATTTTTTTGGATGAAACGGGGCGAACGATTGATAATTCGATTCGCGAGGAGGCGACGCGGAAGCCCGGAAGTGGGATGCACTCACCGGAAGTCGTTTCTTCACCTCGGCTCCTGACGAGTATTTAAAAAAAAAAAAAAAAAAATAACAAATATTCCTTGCAACCGAACAGTGTTGGATGGAACGATCGAAGCGTAACTGAATGTCGTATGTACGGTCGCCAAGTCGCTACTGCATAATCTTCACGGTGATGACCTTTAAACCGGCCCCAGGCTGATAAGGACCGGCTCCAACCAACGTCTTCTCGCGAAGGAAGTGACCAATGAAACGTCGATAAAATTTCTCAGCAGCAGAAAAAGCCAAGAAAAAAAAAAAAAAATCCATCAGTCCACAGTCTCCGAATAAATTGTCTCGCGTTTCTCCCAGCAGAGATCCTCGCCCGGCGAGAAACTTCACAACGGTTACTCAATCGCCTATTATTCAACGTATCCCCAACAAAAAAATAAAAAATTAACTACTGCTCAAATACAAATTCTCAGAGAATCACAAATTTTTTTTTTTACCTCCAAGTGTTTTTTCTCTAGTGTATAGAATTGAATAAAAAAAAATGTACGGTTTTTCCCAATGAAATATTCCGGATGGAAAAATTAAATTGAATTAATATAGTGTGATAATTAAACCGGGTCGGAGTTGGCGTTGAATAGTTTCATTTTTAGCCTTCTACATGCGCGTATCTTTTCGACATCACCTGTAACAGGTGGTTTTTGTTTTATTAATGAAGCCCCCCCCCCCCCTCTCCCAAGCCATCCTGTACTGTTTTCTACATGCGACGAGACGAAGCTCTCGCGGTAGAAAATCAAGATACGGGCCGATTATAATTTGTATCGAAGTCGTTGGAAGGTTCCAGGCGCGTAGATACAGCGAGGCCCAGAGAACTCTCGAGGATCAAAGACAATGGTCGGACTGTGTTCGAACGGCCTTTCGGGACGAGCCGATACGCATTTGTGAACTGGGATACTTCCCCTATTTCCCCTCTCGTAGATTAACACGTGTTTCCCGTTCGGTCAGATAATCCCGACGCGGCCCTGCGAGAGGGGAACTTCCCAAAGGCTACCGCATTCCGACGAATCTCTCTGCCGCTCGCGACGCCCCTGAGAAAAGAAAGAAAACTTTACTTTCCAGTGAAGTTACCGACTCGCTCTTCCTGGATATCTCCGAGGCCAGCGCTTCGTACGTGACGATAACGTACCGATTGATACAATATTCCGCTCGTTCTCGTTTCGTCGCGAAACGTTTCGCGAATCGATACGAAACGATTGTCAAAGTCGATCGATACGAATCTATTTCACATTGTTCCGAGCGAGTTGCGCGCGCGCGCGCGTCTCTCCGACGGGAGACATCTGCGGTTTCGAGATTTTATCGATTATCGAAGGCGCAACGGCACGAACACCGAGACGATTGCGTCGAACTTTCCTTCCACGGCCTTTACGATCTCTGCGAAGTTCCGAGAGTTATCGGCGTGCGCGGGTCGTTCGCACGAGTGAGGACAATGCGTATAAACACGACTAGACATACCTCGAGGCTTTGTTTTGTTTTTTTCTTGCGTGGCTGATTTTTTACTGGGAGAAGGCGCACGAAGTCTTCTACGCCGGTGGCGTCGACGTGTATCGCAGTTCGGCTTCGCACTCCGAACAGCTTTTTTCTTTGTTTCACGATTGTCGAACGAATTAAGGCCGTTATCGTTCGTACGAACGATACGGCAGTTTTTAAATGTTTCTTTGATCGAATTTCTCTCTTGTGTCAACTTTGAAAATGTGCTTTTTCGTTTAAGGACGATCCGTGCGTTTCAACCGTTCTCCGCGCGTATACAGAGGACAATGTAAACGCTGCAACGTGGTACGTTCGACTGCGCGCCGTTTCGACGGTGTGTCGCTGTGGCTCGACGACGAAGACGACTCTGACGAAGGCGGCACGGTAGACCACGGATTTGCATTTGTGTGAGTTCTCGCCGAACGTGAGCGTGTCGGTGTTACGTTTGTGTGACCGTCAGCATAAAGCGTTGCTAGCCAAGACGTTCGGCGCAACGGCGAAGAACAGAAGTACTCGAATCTCCAGCGCCGACACATGCGGCGATGTATATATCACTTCGCGCGAACCAATAGCCGCTGCGAGATTCTCGCTCAACGACGAATCTAAGAACGGCCGCTAATCCCAACCGTCGCAACGTGCACCGTCGTTTCCTTTCCGGAGTTACGGTGATCAACAAACATCGTTGCGGAGGAATGAATGATTCAATTTTTTTGCGACGCCAGCGACCTTACGATGGATCATCGATTACCGACTGCGGCGGTGTTTGCGATTATTTTCGAAACTTTTAGGTCGACTCAATGATTCTTGAACCAAGCAGAAGGCATTATTGATTTAACGAAGGTTTCGCTTCTATTGAATTAAAAATTGTTACCGAGGTACCGATTCAATGATTCTTAATTATCGACTATGGCGATAATTAATTTTAATAATATTTTTGTTCGTAAACCGAGTGCATTTTTTCGCTTACGGGCCAAGGAAACAATTTTTTTTTCACTATGAAAAAAAATTAGCCGCAAGCTGGTTGTAAGGTCGATTCAACCATCGTCAACTGCAATGAAATTGAATATTGACATTTTTTATTTTGCAGGTATTCCGTGTCGTCGGCAACAGGGGGCGATAATCGTTGCGGTTAATAACCGGTGCAACGAATACCTGATAGTCCGAGGAGCGACGTCGCGAGCGTACGACGTTTTCATTATTCATGGAACGAACGGGCTACAGGGTCATGGATTCGTTATCGGTATCAGAGTTGCGTAACGGCTTTTCTGCGAGCCATTTATCGATAGCTCGTTTGTCTATGCACGAATTAAATAGACCAGAGTCGTTTATTAAATTTTCCATTGCATAAAAGTTGTAAATTACGCACAGCGAAATTCCTAAGTGTCGTCGATTATCGTCTTTAACCGAAGAGACCGGCCGACAAGCAAAAATATAAAAATGATTTTTTGCATTTTTGAAGATGACAAAAATTATTGTAAGCTGTGATCTGACGGTTCAATTTTATTTTTCAGATCGCAGTGCTTTCTCTTGTGGAAGGACAGAAGCGGAGAATTCGTCGATAGCTGAGAAAATTTTGTTGTGGACACACGGTAATCTCAACACCTACCCGTTTGACCGTGGGTCACGCCAACTGTAAACGGACCTTTCTCGTGTCCTGGCGTAACTCGAGATCGTGGTCTCGGGCAGTGATTCGCAATCGACGACGTGTCTCGGGAGCTGACCGAAGGAACTCGGCGGGTTCGTTACGAGGAAAAGTTGGCGAGAGGCGAAGGGCCGGCCGGCAGACGCCGGGAAGAACCGTTTCATGGGAACCACGCAGTACCGACGAAGCAGTGACGAGGTATATACCGTAACCCGAGACGTGGCGCGACAGTGGTTCTCAAACGCGTGCCCGACACACCGGACACGAAGAGTCTGGATTACCGACGTAAAGAAAAAGAACTGATAAAAAGACAACCATGAAGAGGTGGAAATATGACGAGGCGATTAATTTTCCCCACGCAGAGGTGACGAGAGCGGCGTATCGAAGCGACGACCGATCGTTGAGAAACACTGAAACCGCTGACCCGAGAGTGTCTCTCGCCGCAACTCAAGAATACCGTCGACAGAAAGAACGTGTAAGAACAGCGAATGGAAAGAGACGAATGCACGTTTGGAAGCTCCGAACCGAGCTACACCGCAGGAAACTTTCACGCAAGGGTCGACTAGAAATTATTATGAATTCCAAAGCTCATCCTACCGTACCTATTTGTCATTCGAATGGTCGATGATTCTTTGATAATTCTTTACGAGGCCGCGGGGCTTGTGAATCCGTTTAAATTTAACGATTACCAATCTATCATATTTTTAAAGGTCGAAGCGAGAAGTCCACTTCCTACGCGACTCGGACTCGGTCGGTATCGAAAACTGTAATTTTTTTTTTGCAGGAAACAGATTCCGTTTGGTTTCCTACGAAAATACTATATCCTGGGAGGAGTCGCTTCGTAGGACAGGCATCGAGCATCCTCGAAAAGCTTCATTGGAGATTCCAACGCCAGCCGTGGCGTTTCGCCTTAAATAACTTAAATCATAGCGGCTGTAAAAAGGATACATTCGATCATTTCTCGAACGCTGAGGCTGGACGGATCTTCCTGCGATGAGTAGCAACTCGTGAATTCCTTCCTCAGGTCATGGAACAGCGTGTAGTGATCCGGCAGATCGAGGTACTTGTTGAAACTTTCGGGGTGCAGGCACTGCCTGAGGGGAGCTTGACCGTCCACGACGAAGCGCGGTAAACTTCCGGCGGACACGCAGGTGAGCGAAGACCACCAGGTTTCGAACTGCAAATCATAAGAAATATAATATAAATACAATATTACGTTTTACTAAATATAATATAATATAAAAGAATAATCATATATTTATATATATAAAGTAGACTTTAATATTTAGTAGTTGTGCGTAATTGAGATTTCGTTTTTTATAACGTAGGTGTGAGTTTTTTTTTAGAGTTAACCGCTGGAATGGTTCGCTGCGGTCACAATCGTGCGCATTCTTTTTTACGATGGGGGCGACGTCCGCCTAGGATAAAGCCCACATTACACAATCGCCGATGTCTGCTTTGACATCGAAAACACATCGAAGTCGATGCACCTTGCTACCCGCATACGATACCCAGTCGGAAACATGTTCACGCAAAAGGATCCTTTGGTAAATAAAAAATATATTTAAGTATTCAAATACCTAAACGATTTTAGTGATACGAGCAAAATTTTATTTCCGACTGAATGTGCTGATGAATACGACTTGAAAAAAAAAATGTAATTCGATCTCTTTTTCAGGTATCTCTGTATCAATTTGCAGCAGCGCGCTGTAATTCGGATGCTACAAGGGTCCCAATTTGTCTCTCGCAATGGTTCTATTGCGAAGTTTTAATGCGAAGTCTCTCGCGACGAAGGATTTCGTATGCTTCTTCCCTTTAGCGATTTCGCCGCTACTTCGTTCTTTCCGTCGGCTTTATCCTCCGCTTCTTCGTCTTCCCGCTGTAGGACGTCCGAGTTACGCAACATTCTCAATGATGGGATGTAGCAAACCTGAAATTACGAAGTTGCCGCACATCGGGGAGCATAATCAAGAGTAGCAATGTACATAAGTGCGACCGAGGCAACCTCTCCACTCGGTTGTACTTGGGAATACCCACACACACATGAATATATATAAATAATATATATATTCGTACATATGCTATACGGTACTTTTGCAAAGAGACGGAAAGAGACGCGACGTCGGGGCACGAAGAGCCGCGATCCATGTCAAGCCTAGTTGCGCAACTCACGCATCGTATGCACTGCTTCGTTTTTTTTTTTCCCCCTCTAGTCGAAGAATCATAATGCGAGATAAGGAATATGCTCGGTAATATATTCAATGGTTATAAAGCTAGCAGGTATTGCACAACGTACCTGACGAATCGCCTGTTCCAAGGGAATTCCATTGTCCCGAATAAATTGCTTGGTAAGGGCTGGAGCGTGGGCGAGAGCAGCTTCCGATATGACTCCGCTGCTTCCCGCGGGTATCGCGTTGTTCTCGGCACCCGACGAGGCACTCCGATCCATCGCCGCCGGTTTCACGACGAATTGCTGCCATCCCATTACCTGACGATCAAAAAAATGGGTGGAATAGAAAAACGGCAACATAATTTTTTTCCAATAACATTGTGAATACCATAGTCGGATATGTTGGTGCTTTTCTGGAACGAATAATTACAAAATATTTTGCTTCAATTTCGAACCACAAATTCTGAAAAAAATTCGACGATCCATAAAAATTGCAAAAACAAAAAAAAATATTTTAGAAATATTTTTAGAAAGGAAACTTTTGATAAAAAAAAATTCATATCATTTCAATAAATTAAATTGAAATAAAAATGAAAGAGTTACGTTAATCGTCATTTAATTGAAATACGAAAAAATGAAGAATTCACGAATATTTAATTTTGGGAAAAAAAAACCAGAGAGAAACGCTGAGGTTGCGCGCCTTTAATTATGCATCCGGCACCCCAGCGGTGACCAAGGCGTTATGCCGATTGCATATTCATAGGCGTCAGGAACATCGTCACGTGGCTTCATTAAAAAAAATAAAAAAAAAAAAAAAAAAAAAAATTAGTCCGGCCGTCGGCGTAAATTTCCCGTCTACTTGAGCGTGAACAGTGCTTAACATTCTTAGTTTTTATCCAAGAAAAGTTGGTCAGGCTTGATATAGACCGACCTGCATTGAATCGATTCGATTGTCGGAAACCTGAAAATTATCGTTCTCGCTTGGCTCGCAGATCGTTCGAAAATATACGAAACGAAAGGCGAACAAGAGTGAGAAAGTTAAAGCGGAGTTCACGGGTCGCATGGAAATTTTTGTGTACCCGACGCGTTTGCGCGAATACGTATAAGCGCCTGGAATAATTGGCGAAGCGACTGCGCAGAAACTCACATAAATGCACCAAAGTCAAGCTTGCACGCACGTTCGTTTTCCACGGGAAAATTTTTTTTCACTCGCTAAATTATGCTAAATTATGCTCTTGAAATGATGGAAAAAAAAGGCGGCGATATTGAATGTTAATTCAGGAATAAACGCTATCGTTCGAAGCACCAAGCAACGATTATAAATATTGGTATTTTTTTTTCTTTAATTCGATAAAAAAAAATTGCTCGCGAACCATCTCAATGTTTCTCCTGTTTTTAGAATCTTTCTCGTTAAATCTGGGGTGCCTCGACCAAATAGATATAAATAAATAAAATAAAATAAATAAAATAAAATAAAATAAAATAAAATAAAATAAATAAAATGAAAAAGTATATTTTTCTGTCGACGCAATTATTTTTTTCTAAATTTTTGCGAATCAGAAATAAATGTGAGAAATAAAATAGTTGATTGAATGAAAAAAAAAAACATTCAAGTAAATTGTGTGTAAACGGTGCGTGATGGGCTTGCGGAGCACGTTTCGCAAATGATTGTCAGCGGCGTTTGCGAGGACGAGGATGACGGCGAGGTGGAATTTCCGAGACGGAAAAAGATCGGCGAGTTCCTCCTCTCGCGAGACACGAGCGAGGAATGAGTAGCGGAGGGAGAATGAGAAAAAGCAGCGGCGAAGGGTGAACTTCTGACCCGCGTAACGATCCTTCGTCATCGTGACATCGTGACTTTGATGACGATAAGTCACAGCCGTGTGTCGCACACGGACCTCGGACAGTGAAATCGCATACGATAACCGAGCGTATTTTCCGCAAGAGATTTTTTTTTTTTTTTTCTAAAAAAAAAAAAAAATTAATAAGTAATTCATGAATAAATTAATTATATATAATAAAAATTAAAAAAAAAAGGACACCGAAGAAATACCGTTCACGTTTTCAATTAAAAATATAATTGATTTGTCTCGATGAAAGAATCAATGTGAAAATTATTTTCATTGGAAGTGTCCAGCAGAAAAATATTCGTTTCAATCAATCACACATTAAACGAGCATTTAATATATTATTTTTTCTGAGTGCAATTCCTTGTTGTTAATAATACTTCTGTTTGTGATTTTCAGTTCAGGAATAAGGATTCAGCTTGAGAATCAGAATTTCACGACAGGAAGATCCAACTGAAAACTGAGAACCATTCTGGAGGACCTTCGGGCTCGTCGAAAGTGGAGAAATTTTTTTTTTTAAATCTCTCGAATCGTCGAAGATTATTTGCTGGAAGCAACATTGACGTTCGGAGACACGAGTCCACTCGGCACGGTGTAACGGGAAGATTTCATAATAGGCGATTTTAATATTTGTCTGTGGATACGTAATAGGTTGCTGCGACAACCACGAGCGATGCGTTGCACCGAGCCAATCCAGTGGATTATGAAAGACTTATGAATAATAGGCGCGACGGCAATTCGTGTCGTCCTGTAAAGTCACCGTGTCACAAGAAATACATAATTAAAGAGCAATCGATCGTCGACGACGTTGCGAGTCAGTCGGGTTAACGGATCAAGGTAGTTTCGCTGGCTGCTGTGATACATCGCTCTTTAAGATCCATTCGCATGCGGCAAACGCAACGGATCAACGACGAAATTTAATTGCACAGCTCGGAATTGGTAAGTTTGAAAATTAAATGAAAAATCATCAGACATTTTATTTTTTAATTAACCCGCCGAGTGTTTGATTTTCAGGACACAAACTTGGGATTGTGAAGCTCGGTGCGAAAGATCCTTAACGTGGATGCGCCACGTTCCGAGAATAATCAGACGATTCCTAATCTCAGGTCAAACATGGAAAACTCCCCCGGCGTTATCTCAGAATATCCGGAGCGAAGACTCGCGGAGACAAGACAAACTACCTGCGATAGTGCTTATCAACTCTCGCGGCTCAATCGCCCGTGTCGACATATTTTTTTTTTTTTTTTTCAACTTCGTTAAAAATTAAGAAATTATTTTTTTATTTGGTATATTACTTCGGAGATTTTGTTTCTACGACGGTATTAATTTCGTCGCCGCGATTAAAGTAGACGGTTTGAAATTTATTTGAACTTCTCTCTCAGTATAATTTTTTTGGGCTCAACTTTTGCCACGAGCTTTTCACGATTAATTCAGTTTTTGAAATGTTGCGTTTCACGCTTTATTCCTCGACAATGTACAGAACGGATGTGGTTAATGTATAATTGATTTACTTTTCAATCGCCGTCCGCAATATTCACCACTTTGCCAGCAGTTTTCACCTCTGACTCTATCGAATGCTCGTTTTTTTTTTGCTTTGTCACCGTTTTTCATTGAAACACAATCTGACTTTTCTACCAATTCTACTATTTTTTTTTCATACACATTTTCTCTCTCATTAAAATCAATTTTACAAATATTAAAAAATCCTTTCTTGTGAATTTAAATATAATAGAAAAAAATAATAATAATAATTAGGAAAATGCGAATGTCGCAAATCTTTTGGACAAGGGAATTTTTATAAATACGTAGAGATTTTTGTGTTATCCAACTCGCCAAGAATCTTCGGACAAAATGTACTAAAAATGTAGATGGACCGATAGATGAAGCGTTATCAGTGCAATTCACCTGCGCGCCGTCCATTTACCTGCGCGTTATCACGCGGCAGATATACTGACGGATGTAACGAGACTCCGAGCTCAAAACAACGAATCTACCACAAGTTTTCAAGCCGATTGTGAAATTACATGACGGGCAATCGCAGTGTTACTCGCACCTGTACGAGCACTTTAATTATGCAACAATCTATCGCGCTAAAAACGACAACTTGACACACAATTGATGTTCCAGCTGTCCGGACATAAAATTGCATCGCCTCGGCGATGTCGAATAATCATCAACGAGGTTGACGCGTTCGCGTTCACGGAATATTAAATAAACAAAAAAAAAAGAAAAAAAAAAAAAAAACCCCACATTTATATTCCAGATGTTAAAAACCGCGAGGCAGAGTCATTTCCGCGGATATTTATTTCAATACAAACTATAATAAAAAAATTAAAAAAAAAAAAAAAAGGACACCGACGGCAAATGACGATTCGGTCCAAAATCACAGAAATACCGTTCACGTTTTCAATTTAAAAATATAATTTATTTGTCTCGATGTGAAAATTATTTTTGCAACATTAACGACAACCGTTCCGCTCAAAGACATTCGATTAATTTTGTGTATAAATGTGCATGATTTCCCAATGAAAAAAATAAAATAAAATAAAATAAAATGAAATAAAATAAAATAAATAAAAAAAAAAAGTTCTCTACGTCTTCTCTTTCACGAGGCTGTTGCGCGTGACGCGCGTTAAGCAAAGTCAGGTGAGTTATGCAATAGCGAAAAGAGTCGGACCTTTGGAGTTTGTAACAGCCTCGATATTGCTATCTGCGCAAGTTACACGTTCTACGCAACACCCGTCGCGATTCGTTTCCTCCGATTAATTGTGTACGGAGCGCCGAAGAAATTGACGAAAGCTCGGCGGAAAACCGCTGAACCGTGGGTACGAAAAAAAAATGAAGAAGCAACCTGACCAGAGGGCTGCTGCTCGCTTCCGGTGTCGCGCTCCCGGCAGATGTTCCTCGTTCATGCAGCTGCCCTTTCGATTGGGCCAGGCGTATGGAACAGTCCGCACATTAACCCGATTATTGTACATCGAAGGAGCCAATTTTTTCTCAGGAAAAATAAACGCTCGCGCGTAAGAAAATTAAAAAATTTTAATAAAAAAAAAAAAAAAAAAATCTCTTCCAAATTAAAAAACGCATTAATACAATGCAATAAAAAACTGTTATTGGAATTAAAAATTTTCTGTCGATTCGAACATTCTCCATAAGAGAATTCTTGAAAATTGGTAGATTTTTGTAAAAAAAAATTAAAAATGTTTTAAAAATTGAAAAAAATAAAAAAAATTAAAAACAAAAAATAAAATTTTTAAAAATAAATAAAATTTAAAAAAATAAATAAAATTTAAAAAAATTAATAAAATTTAAAAAAATAAATAAAATTTAAAAAAATAAATAAAATTTAAAAAAATAAATAAAATTAAAAAAAAAAAAAAAATTTAAGAAAATAAATAAAATTTAAAAAAAGAAATAAAATTTAAAAAAAGAAATAAAATTTAAAAAAAGAAATAAAATTTAAAAAAAGAAATAAAATTAAAAAAAATAAATAAAATTCATTTCACCGATTGAAGCGATTCGTGAAGGATTCAACTTCCTGTGATTGCGTATCGCCATTTGGATTGCAAACTCAGGAGTGACCGTGTGCAAATTACTGAGAAAAATTAAGAATAAAAAAAAAAAAATTTAATTTTTTAAAAATTTTTTTTAGTTCAACGCTCGTCGCACCAAGCAAACAGACCTCGTCACCGTCAACGAAAAAATACACGAAGATCCGGGCGTTTGCGGTTGGAAATTGAAGAGCCAATATGCGATGACGACTTTCATAGTCACATTAATATTAGTGGCCTCATAAATATTGCAAATTCGTACGAGCGTGGAGAGACGAATAGAGGGAGAAAAGAAAAAAAAAAAAAAAACGAAGAGCCGACGAGACGATGGTGCGGAGTGGTCATAGGTCGTTCCGCGACGAGTCGAGGTCGACGGGAACACACGACACGCGCATCCGTGCCCTTCGCTCGACAACACTCGCGATCGTGACGAACATCGCTCCGGGAAATTGAACGAAGCTAACGCAATCATTGAAAAAAAAAAAAAAAAAAAAAAGTCGATAAAAATAAAGATCCAATTATTTTTTAAAAAATTGATTCCCATCGACTTCATGGAATTTTTTTTTTTTTATTTCCAGAATTAAAAGATAGTTCTACTCGACGACCGGTGAAGTAGAACGAGAAGACACGAGGATTCAAAAATGTGGTTTTTTCTTCTATTTTTTTTTAATAAAAAAAAAAAAAATTTATTTTATATAATGACCCGCACAGCACACATGGAAAAATATTCCGAATGAATTAGAGCGCAATCATTAAATTCATTCGATGAATTAGAACGCAATCATTAAAAAAAAAAAAAAAAAATGCCGATGAAAATAAAGATCCAATTCTTTTTTTAAAAATTGATTCGCATCGACTTCATGAATTTTTTTTTTTTTATTTCCACAATCAAAAGATAGTTCTACTTGACGTCTGGTGGAGTAGAACGAGAAGACGCGAGGATTCAAATTTTTTATTTTTTTATTTTTTTGTTTTATGATCCGCACAGCACACATGGGAAAATATTCCGAACGAATTAGAGCATAGCTTAAGGCTGATGAATTATAAATATTTTTTTTTCTATAATGAGAGAAAACGTAGCATTTTTTTGTCCACTCTGAGTGAAGAATTTGATTCACCTTAAAGTTTTTTTTTTTTTTTTTTTTTTCACATCTCTCTCTCAGGTGCAAGCCGATTAAATCAGCCGAGCATAATCACCCCGTGACAATACCAGATAATCCCGCGAAATCTTCTCCCACCGCGGCGTAAAATATTAGGGGAAGCCCCTGAGGCGTTCATGCCCAAGGATTTAGCCGAATAAAAAAAAAAATACCACAAGCCATCAGATTGCATATCAATTTAATCGAGCAACTTATCACTTTGAGTCAGCAGAGATAAGCAGGTTTTGGACGAGGGACAAAACCAACGATTGACCGAAGAAATTGAAAATCTCATTCGATTAATTATTTTTCGTCCCGAAGGACGAACGCCGAGATCAACTGATACGATTTTATTTTCTCAGAGCGCGCCTATGCGAAGAAAAAAAAAAATATCAGAAACGCATTTGAATTTAAAAAAAAAAAAAAAATTGAATTTAACAAAAAAAATTAAAAAATTAAAAAATAACGTCGTAACGATTAAAAATAAAAATAATCGAGCAATCTAAGCGACCTTTCGACCGGTGTCGTCTCGAAGAGTGCTGCATCGAGGAGATCAAAATCGTAATCAGTTACTTCATTATTGACAATGTCTTCGCGACTTATCGTGAACCGATCGTTCACCGATCGTTCAATTAAAAATAATGCCTCGACGATTTTTCGCAACGCGAAGCGACAATTCGGTTTATTAAATAATCAGTCGAGGTGGGAAAATAATAATTTGGAATGTTCCTGGAATTTATGAAAAATTTTGGATATGACCTTTGTATCGCTTCGGTCCGGAATTCTAAATGATAAATTATGAATTAACGAATCTCGAATATTTCTCAAAACTCGTGATTATGTGAGCAAAGGATAAAGTCCGTTACCTGCCCCAACAACGGAGAATAGGGACGCGGTCCAGGAGCAGGTAAAAATTTCACCGGGATATTCGACTGTTGTGGCGTAGCTGAGATGCTCGTCACCTCGAATTTCCCAAAGTTATAATTTAAAAAAACGCCCTGAGTGAGCTTCAGCTAAACGAAAAATTTTGAGGGAGCAAAGATTTCAGTGAATTATTATTTCAATTAAAAGAATTTAAAAAATCAATGCGCAAAGTGTAATTAAAAGCGCCCTGAGTGAGCTTCAGCTAAACGAAAAATTTTGAAGGAGCAAAGATTTCAGTGATTTATTATTTCAATTAAAAGAGTTTTAAAATCAATAAATTCACAATCTCATTGCGCAAAGTGTAATTAAAAACGCCCTGAGTGAGCTTCACCTAAAAGAAAAATTTTGAAGGACCAAAGATTTCAGTGAATTATTATTTAAATTAAAAAAAATTAAAAAATCAATAAATTCGCAATCTCATTGCGCAAAGTGTAATTAAAAACGTCCTGAGTGAGCTTCAGCTAAACGGAAAATTTTGAGGGAGCAAAGATTTCAGTGAATTATTATTAAAATTTTAAAAAATTAAAAAATCAATAAATTCGCAATCTCATTGCGCAAAGTGTAATTAAAAACCCCCTGAGTGAGCTTCACCTAAACGAAAAATTTTGAAGGTCCAAAGAATTCAGTGAATTATTATTTAAATAAAAAAATAAATAAAAAAATCAATAAATCCGCAATCTCATTGCGCAACGTGTAAATCAAATAAGATGTGTGCAAGACGAGAAAGCCATTCAAAAGAAATTCTACCGTATAACAAGAATCCAGAAACACGTTCTCCCAGAAAAATATTCTCCCACTCCTCTACCTTCGTTCCGTACGAGAACCCAACGGATTTTTCCCGGCACCGAATTCCGAAATGTTTTATTCGGTCGAAAAGTGGCGAATCAATCTCGTCACGAGAATTCAATCCGTCATGGCGAAATCGGTGTTTACAAGTTGGAAAACATTCTACGGCGCTGAAGGCGCGTTCGCGCCGTCGGCAACTCGAACTGTCGCGCGTGGGTTGTTCGGTGCGTTTACACCAGAGTGACGATCATTCGAGGCTTCACTTTCTCATCTCCCTCGAAAATATCAAACTCGACACAGCCTGTGCCGTTGCAACAACGTGAAAAAAAAAAAAAAAAAAAACAAAAAAAAATACACAAACGAACAAAGAAAAGAACGAAGAGTCTAAAGAAGAACGTGGTACGCGCGAGAGGCAAGCATGGCGCCGCGTCGAACGTCAACAATCTCGAGGCTCAACGGTCGACCTTCCCGAGGGCTCGACGCCCCGCCCCCGTCGTCGGACGTTACTCGAGAAACAATGGCAGCTCTCGCTGGCGCGACTGCGCCTCAAACACGCTCTTATCGCTCGGCTAAATCTCTCGCTTTCAAACGAAATGACGTTTATTCGGCGAAATTTTGTGCCTCGAGGCATCGAACGATTTTATCGAGGGAGTCAAAGTCGTTACGAGTGAACCGAGAGGAATATCGAAAATAACAAACTTCACTGAAATATCCCGTGCTCGATAATGTCCCGTGCGTGTATGGCGAAAAAAAAAAAATTATCTCTCTAATTCACAACAATCATTTCGTTGTCGATGGTCGAGGTGATTGCGTGTGAAAAAAATAAATAAAAAAAATTTTAAAAAAATACCGCAAAAATGGTAAGATCGCTGGTGCGCGAGGCGATGAACGGGAAGAGGCGATAGCGTTGAAGCGTCACGACTTCCTGACTCGAGCGACAAACCGCGCGTAAAGTTTGCAATGCAGAAACACCATGAACTTTTACCGACCAATGAATAATGAGAATATATATATATATATATATATATATATATATATATATATAATGTACATGTCATAGACTAAAAATCGAAGGAGAAATACGTTGTCGGCATAATCGTCGCACTTTGACTGTAGAGTCATTAAAGAGAAAACCGTCGAGCGAATGTGCTTCATCACGGGAGCCGATTGTTAAACAGCACTCAACCTATCATAAATGAACTCTGTACTCGGAATAGAGAAGCAATAATTCTCGTGTCGTCTTTGGCATGTAATTTTTTTTTTTTTTTTTTTTTTTTTCCCCATTCTCACAACAAAATGCAATAGGGAGCTCGTTTCGCTGGCCGTGCGATTGGTAAAAGTCGCAAACCGAGATGTGAGAGTAAAAATAAATGACACCGAAAAATTACTTGGTGCATGAGATTTTTTTTTTTTTCGCCATTTTTTTTTTCGATTTTTCACCGCTGTCTCATGAATCACTTGGAAATTATCATTTTTTTAAATTGTTACCCGTCGACCCACGAGAAATAAGGTGAATAGAAAGTTTTGAAATTTCGAGATATCGTACGAATTTATAATAAAAATTGAATCGATATTTTTTGATGAAGCATTTTTTTTTTACGTTTGATTCTACAGACGCATATAACGGATAACGGATTTGTTGGCATCGATTGTTTTTTTTTTTTTTTTTTTGGTAAATTTTAATCCGAACCACGATGCGCCGTTCGTTTGGCAAATTAAAAAAAAAAATTCGACTCCACCCACGTCTGCCGCAGGAATTAAATATTTTTAAATCACGCTACAGAGACCTGTGGTTAAAAAAAAAATCCATTTTGGACGACCAACGACTCTTTCACCTGATTTCTAAAAATTCTAACCGTCCTCGATAGGCAACGAAAAAAAAAATAACTGATTTTATTGCTCGAACGAAAGTAACAGGTACGAGCGAAGATTCGTCCGAAGCGAGATAAATGTCGGTCTCAAAACGATTTCAAGAGAAGCCCCATTCTTTGAACGGTCTCGGTCCGTTAACGCACCTGGCGTTTTTCTCATACCCGTACGAAATACTTTGTAGCGCCCCTTGCCGAGCTCTATCACCGGCTCGGACCGCGACAGTAAGCAGCTGGAATTTTACATTTCGGTTTATTCGAAATTCGATTATTCGCTATCGACGATAATTCGATGAGATTAAAAAAAAAATACCTTGTTTTGTAGCGCATCGATAAGTACGTATGCGAGATACGTGATTTCTTCTTCGTCGGTTCCGAGAGCGTTACCCTGGAGTCCGGCCGTCGCCACGTAAAGGGCGACCAGATGAGTCGGGCCTTTTCCGCTCATCATCTGCATTTCAGTACTGCTCGTTCGGGGCGCCCGACGCGCGCCGTTGAAAAGTCTTCTTTCTGCCTTGGCGCCCTCTCTCGATCGACGTTTCACTGCCAATCTCCGTCGATATATATCTCTACGTTTGCATGTATATCCTAACTTTGTTTTTCCTTTTCGCACGTTCGAAACAATGTGACGATGTGCGATCACGTTTTTGTTTTCTCTCTTCGCCGACACGTCTGTGCGTTTACACTGGTTCGGTCGCTCTACTCCCCAGTCGTACACACTGCCCGATTGCACTCGCGATTATTTGTCCGGGGAGAGTTTATTTTGTTTTTATTTTCGCGTACAATGTGCTAGAAAAATAATTCCTACTACGATTGTCCGTTATTCTCGATAATTCAACTAACCGTGCATCGCGACAGCACCGTTGTTTCGCGCGTATGTATATATATACGTATACTCATATCTTCGTCGAAAACACACCGCAATGGCGAGCAGAATCTTCAACGGCGATACATTTTCGTCGCGACTCCTTGTACACGCATTGTCCCACAGTCGTTCGGTACTTTTCGTGTTTTCTTTCCGTCGACACGACAAGATCGGACCGAGCGCCGAGAGGTTATCGCGCACCTCTCTCGCACGCACCTTCCTGCCCGCTCGCACTTGTCTCACTCGCGCTCGATCGCGCTTCGATACGACGGAGAAAAAAAAAAACGATGAAGTATCTAACTTATCGACAAATTTTTTTGTTACGAGGCACCACTTCGAGGCTAAAGTTTTTCCGTCGAGTTCCCGTCACAGCGCGCTAGTGTCGAAGTTCCTTCGCGTCGGCGAGTTCGCGATTCTCGTGGAACGTCGTTCGGTTTATATTGTCGTGCGAAATGTCGTAGATTCGTGGTTGAAAACGAGGGAAATAAAAAGTAAGGTAAAGGTTCGACGGAGAGACCATATAGCCGTGCCGTGATGTGTACGTCGGACTGGGCCGACCCCGGTCGCGTGCACTGTCGTTGGCTCACCTGGCGACTGCGCGTCGCTTACCTCCGCTATACCCACACCGTGCGCCCCGCGACGACGCTTATTCGTCCACCACCACCATCACGTAATTCCTGCTCTTGCCGCTCGTTTATCCGCGAGCACCACTCAGACAGAGGCGCGCGCGCACGTACACGCTCAACTTGTTCCTTCGAGCTTCACACCGTATGCCGGATACATCTAGTGTGTACGAATTTTATTTGTATATATATATATGTGTGTGTGTGTGTGTGTGTGTGTGTTTGTATGGACAGATAAAAAAATATAAATACAAGCAAAGTACGAATGCGAAAAATCTCCAAACTTGCGGTGTTAACCGTCGTAGCTATGACGCTGTACTACTGATGGAAGTGCGATTGCTACGATCGGTGCCGCGAGAACGGTAAATGTTCTCGCAAACTCGTCGCGCGGCCTCCGATCGGGGCTCTCGCCAATCCGGCGACATTTTCTGCGAGGAAAAATATTTTGGAACGCGACTAACGATGGGCGTACTTTCAGCGCTGCCAGAGAATGATTGCTTGCCGTTGTTGATATCGGGTTCCGATGAGCGGAGATATTTTTTTGGTGGGTAAAAGAAAGTAATGGAACGTCGGGAGTTTGTGGGATAGAGTGAGATTCGGCGATCGCCGAAGAGACCAACAAAACGGTGAAAATCTTCGGAGAGCGACAGGTAAGAGATACACGCGAAGGGAAAGGCTGGCCAACGCGGTGCTCTTGCCAGCTCTCCTCGTCCAGGTGTAACGAAGACCCTCCACTCGCTTGGGTCGCTCCCCCCCCCCCCTTCTACGGACTGTTCGGGACAGTCTGCTCGGGCTTACCCCTCACTCGCCTTCTCGAGTCCCCTCCACTGTTCGCCTTATTTATGCTTGGGCGCGATCCTGCCTCTTCTGGTCGATCATTTCGCTCGTCCCGACGCGGGTAAGCGGGTCGTTGAGGAATCGCACAATTTCCGGCAATATGCCCTCGGAAATTTAACTATCCCGGAGTTTTTATACATCCTTATGAAGATTTATCACGGCCGGTATCCGGTCGTTCTCTCACTCGACGCACCTAGCGCCACTGTCGGCGGTGGCCGAATGCAGGCACTAATGCGATGTAGGCTTGTAAATCTAGTACACGTCGTTTTTGCTGAGAGCTTTCTCGAAGGTTCACACATTTTTTTTTTTTTTTTTTCGAAAAAAATCCGAGCGATGTATCGAGCAATAAAAAATATGAGTTAGGGTCGATTAGACGAAGCGACGTTCTGTTGATGAGGGACGAGAAAAACTGCTGTATTCATTCATCGGTGACGTGACTCGAGAGGAAATTGCCTTTTACGATTGTGGGCACAAGTCGAAGTGGATTGCTTCTCGATCGTTACGAGCCAGCCGGTATGAAAAATCTCGTGAAGACGAGATTCGAGTTTGGTCGTTGTTTTTCGCATTGCCTCGACTCATTCGTTATTACGGTTAGGCGCATTCCGGACGCGATTGATTATTTATTTCTGAAAATATTTCACGTGCCGGACGTGGCTTTCATTCATGAACTTTTTCCGTGTACCCGACGCCAGTGGCACGTTTCACGACGTAATGCGCGTTGCGCACGGTTTTTTCGCCTTTCCACAATAATGGCGCACACAGACGTTCCGACTTTCTACGGATTGTGATAGATTGGATAGATTGTTTCTCCCGCTTGCGACGACGTGTCTCGGTGCGACTCACACGGTCTGTGTCGTATCTCTTATCCCGGCGCCAATGAAACGCCAAAACATCGTACAGGTTAGGTCATTTATCGAATCGCCCCGCGAATCCGAGTTAATTTTTTTCGCGCAACGAACTTGCAGCGACATCTCGACGGTTACGAATCCCGATACGCGGGGAAGATTCGTCGAATTCGATGGAGAGCGAGAGGCGAATGGAAATTCACGTCGTGCCGAGGCGAACGACGGAAGGAAAAAAGGAACAAAGGAGCGAACTAGAAGCGCGCGATTGTCGACGACACGACAACTCGAGGAATAATAATACTGGGAAGAATTTCGGCAGCAGAGTAAGCAGCTCCTCTGCCGTACAACGATCATACGAGTCCGGCATGTCGCTTGGGCGATGTATCTACACGGCAGCACGTAACATTTTATGCAAGCCACGTGCGTTCGCTCGTCGTATTCGTATAACCCAATCGCCTGCTTGAACCCACCAGCGACTCAGCGATTTCTTACGATATCTCGTCAAGCTCATGCATATGATATTCACGGTTAGCGAACGATCGTGCATTGCAAAGCTCGAATAAACGGGACGAACTTCGAACCGTACGGTTGGACGATATAATGCAAAAAGTGACACAAAACGAGCGTTTGTGCGAACATGCACTATATATTGGCCCGCTCGTTCCAGGATCTGCGGGAAATGCGGATCAAGCGCTTGGCTGATAAATAATTATGACGAGCGTGTTACGCGGTCGGTCGGTTTGCGGCTTTTCCCGAGTATAGGAAACGTCGGGGCAAAATGGACCGGCCAAGTCGTAACGTGCTCGATAGTCGAATCGAGAAAAACGTTAATTCGCCGTGATTCTTGCGGGCGCCGGTTAAAAAAAAAATGTGCGTCGCGGGGCAAAATGGTCTACCTCTATTTCGAATATGAGGAAAGGATGATAAATAAATAAATAAAAATTCAATATTAGCAACAGTCAGCATCAACTATCGACATTGAATCGTTGTTTTCGTGTCGTCGATAAAATTTTTTTCTAATTTTTTTTTTTTTTTTTTTTTTTCACACGTTTACAGGAGATCGCCATCGGCGTCGATTGTCTCGAGGCACGCCGACAGTCTACACTGGCGTGATCGCACCAGAGTTCACACCCCGAGGACGACCGCGCGCGGGGGGGAGGGGGTCAAGGAAATAGGAATCGGCGGCAAAAAATTAATTACCCGGTGAGTACGAGGTGCGACGAGAGTTGGAAAAAAAAAAAAAAAAAAGAAAAAAAAAAACACCGGCAGAAGGTACGAAGGAGCGATAGAAAAAGTGTTGTGGAAGGGGGGCACGGGCGTTACGGTGACGATGAGACGTCGAGGAATGGGACGGGTTCGGTGGAAAAATGAGCCGGTCAGCTTGAACTTCGAACAGTCTTCGGGCAGCCGAGACGAATCCAGACTGTTCTACCGGCGTGACGAGTCACGGTTCTTCTATCGGCCGGTTGGGGGGAGGGGGGGGGGCAAAATGGACCAGTGGATTTAATTGGAGATAAGAAATTTTTTCGTTCAGTTTCGAGAAAAGGAAAAGGAAAAAAAATTGGCAACGATGGTTCATCTTTGTACCGGTGGTCCATTTTGCCCCGCCGCCGTTGAACGGTAAGGAACAGCGGCGAGGCGTTCGCGCTACTCGACGAGGAAACGCGGCCGTTACAGTGGAATATCTTCTCGACGCAGTACCGAGAACTTCGGACCGACGCGCACGGACACGTGAAAATAATCTCTTAGTGTACGTGTGTTTATACGCGTGAGGGTGTGTGTCGTGAGCATGCGCGCGGCTACGCGAAGCGAGAAGCTGTGAGAACGGAGCGATTCCATTGGCCAGTCACCTGTTGCCCGAGGAGCTCCGATTGGTCATCGTCCGTCGAGTCCATGAAGCGACCGCACCGCCGGGAAAAGAGACAAGTGCAACGGGACGCCCTCGGCTCTCTGAGTTTGACGAAAAGACCTGCTCGAACGGGAGGTTTCGAGAGAGGGATTTTTACATATATATACAATTATATATATATATATATATATATATGTACGGTTTCCCGGCTTGGGAGGGGAGAGGCGCCTGCTCGTTCTCGTTGCAGATAGCGCGACCGGAGAAACGTGCAGCTTCGACTTCCTTCGGAAGGACGCGAAGTTTCCTGGTTTCCCAGTCGAGTAAAAATACTGACTGTCACGATAGACTCGAATTTTTTTTTCACGTTTATATACGGTATATCGATGTTCAAACACGCATGAGTTTGACCGTTTCAATATCTTTATCTCGCGGGTCAACGTAATTTTTGTTGTTCTTAAGATGTATAAAATTCACGGGAAAAAAGGACGTAATTTAGCCTCGTTTTTAAGATTGATGCACGTTGTGGTTTACCGCGAAGCACCGCATGTACATCAACAGATTTCGAGGCTGCGGTATAGAATTATCGTGCGTGCATGGACTTAACCTATACTCATGTATGCGCCGAGTCTCAACCCTGTTTTCTTAGCGTCGCGCACGTCGCACCGAGCAGGAGTTTCTCGTCGAGGCGACAGGTGGCCAACGCTGGAATTACCGCGGAATGCATCAGGAACAGTTATCCTCGGGTCTCAACGATTTTCACGTCTCGCTGATTGAGTAACTGTCCGGATCTATATAGGAACGTTTCTAGTACGATCCGAGGAAATTGGAGATGAGCATGAGCCACGTAGTCGTGGACCGCCCAAGTTATTCGAGTTACTGTCGCGAGCGACGTCACGGCCGGACAGCGCACTATAATTCATGGGGTTTCACGCGTACTCGGTCCTCGACTGCTGTACCAAACAATATTCTCGCTCCCCACATAGCGTTCTACGTAGCCTCGAAAGGAATCTTTGAAAGATTTTTATTCAACGAAAATTCGAAGATTCCAACTGAATTTTAATGACCTTATGACGCATGTTGTCGGATTAGTTATTTTTATTTTCTCGTAAGGTAAGTTACAGTAGTTGTGTTCTTGACTCGTTGCGTCTCACTGTTCAGTCTCCATTACAGAAGTAGGTAATTATATACCGGGTGTTTCTCGCGTAAATTGGTATTTTTCGTTGCGACAATCGATGGAGGGACATCGTGAAAGTAATCGAAGGGGTCGAAGGTATACGGCGCACCTGTCGTCCTGCACCTGTTTCGCCTGTACGGACAAACGCTCGGTCCTACACCCGAATAATTTCGAACAATGGGGGCGACCGTGAGTAAGGTGGAATATAGCGCTGTAAAGTTTTAGTGTGCTTTTCGTCGTGCGAACCGAGTTTGACTTCGGTGGTCGACAGGAAAAAGGGGACAGTTCAGCCTTCGCTGAAATAATACAATGTAAAAAATGCTGGCGCAACGAATTAATTCGCCCTTCTTGAAGGAGAGCGAGGCAGGGAGAACATGGTCGCACCACTGTTCGTTGTAACATGACATTTCGATATTACCGGACGTTCTCTTCCCCACCTTTTACCTCAGTTCGATTTATTATATAAGTTATTCGTGACTGCGACAAATCGCGATATTTCCTGTCTCGATTCAAGCTCCTTGTGAACGGAATCAAGATTTATTCAGTCAGTAAAAATATTGTTTGAAAATTTTTCTGGTATAGGACTTGAAATTGTCTAGGTCCGGGAGAGGGACCTTTTAGTGAATATTGTGAAATCTTTAAAATTCGAACAAACAACTCTTCAAAATATATAACATAGTCTATAGGAAATACTGGACGGATGAATTATAGAATATATTTAATATATTATGTAATATATAGTATAGACTAAATTTTATCAGTCGATTTATGTCAGGGATAGAGTTGTTATATGAGATTTTTTTTGTCGACTAATACAGCCTTACAATCGATACCCGAGCGTTAGAAAGGACGAAGACTGTACGCGTGCAGGCACAAAGCCAATGTAAAGCCATCGCCATAGTATATACGTGTAGAAAACTGCTTCAAAGTACGCACGCTCATAGCATAGTTTTAATGATCGAACGGTCTACCACTGGCTATCAAACTAGGACAGAGAATTCATACAGTACCGGCTATCTAATGATCATAGGTGAAGGATAGTGCGTGCTTTACGTGCTTACGCATAGTAACGAGAGTGGAAGCGGCTCCGAGGGATCGATAGAGAAATCGCGTGAGGCATAAACGCCGGCTTAGACGAGAGAACGACGAGGTAATCTGCGGACGATAGATCCACACAAACCATATTTCTCTTCGTGCTGTGATCTCTCGAGCAACCAACGGGAGCGGAAGTCGTCGTATTTTCTCACGTACAATTAACACCCTGGGATATTTTTGTTTTTCTTTGTCAGTTAATGAGATATCTCTGTAATTTAGATATTTCCCTGTGGCACTTTAAATACTCGGCAAGTTACATATCGAATAGCAACTGAAACGCGATTTGAGACACATATACCGAAAGAGTAGAACGAATTTACAAACACATGAATTTGATGAATTATCAGAAAAAGCATGTAGTTTGGCAATATTATTTTTTTATGTTTTTAAGGGAAAAGTGGTTAATTGCTGCCCACTCGATTTAGCATTTAAATCCAGGATATTTCGTTTTAAACCTTAGCGTTTTAATTTGATTTTGCTTCTTTGAGTCATAACTTTTTCCTGTCCTTCTGAAAGTCGTGAGAGTCCTGGGAAACCGGAAAGTATTACGGCCGGTGGCTCCTTTGACCACATAATAAAAATTCCAATGGATTACACGGCTTGGGAGAGAATTGTCGTGGAACTACACGATACGACTTCGTGGGACAGCCGGGCAGGAGTTTCGGCGGGGATTGGACCGGTCCTTTCCTTGAGTCATAATCGTTTCCATTACACTTAAAAAAAAAATCATATTAATGAATAATCGGAGAAAAAGTATCGCAGAATTTTCACTCGTCTCATTCCAAGTTCAATATTCCATATAAAAATACGTGCCTGAGGCAATAATCCTAACATTTCTCTCTTACCATTTTTGGGACACTTTGATCTTGGCTCCTCATATGCGTAAAAAAATATTGATTTGGATCAGCCATAGTTATAATCGTCTCGAATCCACGGTCTCGTTCAGAGGCTGATAATTCATTGAGACCGTAAAATGCGGAATATTTCTGATGCCTTGATCGCTGGGTACCTTAAAAAAAAAAATTTTTTTTTTTTAGTTGTACGTCCCTAATAAAAGCGGTGCCAGAGCAACCAAAGTAACACGTTCCTCCCGTGGCTGCTGCACGAATCCGGGTTGTTCGCGCTCAGTCGTTACAGGACTCGTATATCCGGTTTGTGAGACGCGAGAGCGCTCACCGGCAGCTCCTCGCTCGCGCTCATCGACCAAAATTACGTAAGGTGCAGAAGAGAGCATAGGCGCCGGTACATTCGAATGGCCCATCAGTCAGCACGGCCAATCGTTGAAACTCCGCGGGGACGATGATAATCACCAAACGACCAAACTCGTACGTGGATAACCTCACTCGATGACCGAAATACTAAGGCTGCCTTTCAGAATAAAAATAAACACAGGCGTTAGAGCACTTTCGATCTATCTCGTTGTGCATATTTAAATAATATATAATAAATTCTTTATAAATGATGTAAATTAATGAACAGAATGGGACGAGTTCTCGAAGCTGTTGATATTATTGTTATGATTTAATTTGCGTATGAAAGAGTTCAAAATGGCGGAGCTGCTTCGTAAAACCGTAAGACCGCGGACAAAAAACTAATAATAATAGTAGAGTTAACGTAATGAGTGATCTTTAACCGAGGGGCAAAGTCTGCGCGTGTGCTATCTACGAGTAAAAAGAAAATAACTAACCGGCGTGATGGTGGTGGAATTGTAACTGCGAGGAAGGTAAATGAGTTACGTATTCCCAATCTTCTCCGGATCTGTACTTTCCCTCGATCTTGTCCGATTGTTTTTATTTCTCCGTGAGGTTTCGATAGAGATAACCAAAAAAAAAAAAATGGATGAAGAGAAAAACGACGACGACCGTAAAAATTCCGTTTGCTTTTCCGGAGTTGAGGTTATGTTCGCGCATCGGCTGTGGGAATCTCACGCGAATCTCCCATACAGCCTCGCGCTTTTGGTTTCGAGGCTGTCACAGCTACTCGCAGCGAACTTCAATACTTAATGCGTCCGATCTGTGTGTAGTTTTCGGTCATTTTACCACACAGCTACCCGCCTCACGTGAAATTTAAATCTATACGATATAACGTTCCACGGTAACTCGTTTACGAGCTTATCTCCGTTTCGGTATCGTGCCTCGTCAATGCACCTGTTGGAGCTCTCGATACGCAATAATAACAATGTGTAAGCGCGTGCGCACTCGATAGTACCGTGAACGCACCCTCCAGCAATAATGCCGGACAACCGAGAGGGAGGGGATAAACGAGACACGAAACATTTTACCGTGCATACTGCCATAATATAACTTTTACGATGCGAAATTTTCTTGATTTCTGCGCAACTCTACAGAATTAGACGTACCGCACTGGGTTAGTGTCCACTACTTAGAATAATGCACGTTATTTATTGGAACGAGCATCGACACGATGCCCAAAGGTTTCTCGACTCTTGTTACTTTCCATTTCTACCGACGCATAGTCGTACGTTTCATGAATTTTATCTGCAAAACAAACCACCTAATTTTTACGAACTCTCTCTCGATTATTATAATTCTGTTTCATAACTCGGACGAAACAAAATACCAAGCGTTGATTTCTTATGGGCGTACAGGCTTCGCAGAAACATATGTTTTATGAGATTTAAAAACGCGGTAAAATATGAACCAGATTTTTGGAAAAACTTTTCCATAGTCCGTGAGGTAAACGACAACGCGCTATTCAGTGTGCGGTCATTTAAGTAATTTCAAGTATTTTCTTTCAAAACTTGTGGAAAATTGTCGCAAGAACATTCTGGTGAAAAGTCGCCGGCGTTGTAATCTGCTGCTATTGCTCAACCGTGAACGACCTCATGGATGCTCTCTCCCGAGACAGAGAGAGAGAGAGAAAGAGTGTCGAGCGAGGAGTCCGGCGGAGTCACCGCAGCGCCACCGCGACAATAGCCGGCCTTGTCACGTCACGTTCTCATTGCTCGGTAATAAAACTATAGAACCCAGCGTGTCGACTTACCACTAAGTGCATAAATGTAAAGATAGACGGCGGCAGTAGGATGGAGAAATCTCTCGGTATCTCAGCGGTGTAGCTAGAAAAGAATGCGAGAAGGATGAGGAGTCGTCGGTGGTTGCTAGCCGGGCAACTCGCGAACTAACAGTCAAGTTTCCATCGTTCCTCCGTCCTTGCGACGAGTCCGCGGGCTCGACGTTTCATTCCGCAATTCGCCTCAGCCAATCAGAGAGTCGCTTACGATGGCCGGAATAACATAGGAAGTTTTGTTTTTCTCCGGTAGACCAAACGCTCGCCGTTTTTGTTCTATCTTCGTCCCGGTCCGCAGTCCAATCTTTCTATTGCCTTGTACTCAACTCGATGTCTCTAAAGGCGAAAGTCCCAAGGTCGAACATTCTCGAAACTGTTTTGATCGTCTGCAAACGTACGTCGGACCGTGCTCGCTCATCCGTTGCGCAATAGGCTGACCGTGAATTCGTCACAATGTTTTTCTCTCGCTTCGTCGAGTATTTTTGTTTTCGACGGGATTCTCGCTTCTCGGTTCCACGGACTTGAACCCGTAAGAATCTACGGTCGATTCGATAGTCTTTCCGTTTGGTTCGACACCGAATGTTACGCCACGACGTGTGGCTCTACCGGCAACGATACCGTCGGAATTTATTCGCGGCTCGCCATTACCAGCGTTATTAGATGTATCGCTGGGACGTACATTGTGATTCATAGAGCACTGCTGGGAATGTGCGCGGTTACCACACTCCCGTACACGGACGAGGCTTCGCGGCGAGAGAGCCGAGTAACCGAGGAATCTCGAGAGCGATTTCTCGGACGGTCATGGTACATAAGCGTTTTGCAAGTACGTTTCTACCGGAGTCCACGGTGGCCGGGCGTTTTTTAACGTAGCCCGGAAAGAATATTCACGTCGCTAGGTTATTTCCTATTTTCTTTGGCGCGAACACTGCTGAGAAAAAAATCGTTGGGGCGGGGGGGCGAGCACGTCGAAGTCAGAGTCGACGAATTCTTCGCTATAGAAGATTTTTTTTCGCAGTTTTTTTTTTTTCGCAGTTTCACAAGTGCAATTGAATCGTACATTGAGCGCGGCTGTGAACAATCGGCCTATAATTTTCTATTGTCGAATGTTGCCGGGAGTAAGAACAAAGAAAAACGACAGCATCGAAAGGTCAATGAGGGGATCGAACAATCGAGAATTTTGAGAAGATGAAGCGAATAGATTTTTTTGAATAAAGTAAATTGCCGGTACGAGCTGTTTGTATACAGACTGGACGCCCACGCGAACAGTGTTTTTTTTTCTCCCATAATCCGAACTACAGTGCGATTTTATTCTTTTTTTTTTTCGACAACCAGTTTGCGTTTTCAAAGGAAACGTATTTCGCAATCGTCATCGGATAAAAAAATCCTCACTTATTATTCCTCGCAGGATGAATATGAATAATAATAATAATAATGAAGAAGCAACGGGATAAGCCTTTCGAGAGACTGTAGTGTCGGTAAATATATGTTCAGCGCCGTTCAATTTCCTATATTCTAGACTCTCTACAAACATAGCCGGTCGAGTGACTGCGGCGCTCGGCCGCCATATTGCGACGGAAGGCAGTACCGGAGCCGACGTTTCGAGTGCCTAGCGAGATGATAAATGAGAGAGTAGGAGACTGAAAAAGAGGGTAGAACAAAAAGGGACTGGAGCGGTGGAAATAGTCACCTGCCGCGTTGCCTTTTACCGTTCAGCATTGGACTCCCCGGCCGTACAGACGAGACCCAGTGGAAAGTCACGTGAGAGGAAGCGACGCAGAATAAAAAAGTGAATTGTTGGCAAATATTCACTCCCGTCGAAGGCTTCGGGGCGCAGCCTCTTTCCAGACTAACAAATACGTAGTACAAACGGATAGAAGATTATACCGAACATATACCGAGCGCGGAATACCACTCGGTGTCGGTGCGTCGCGGCGTGGCTCACGACAAGAAGCGGAAGTACAGGAAAAATAAGGTAAGAAGGATACGACATTGCGGTGAGAGGAGCACGTAAGAGTCGAAGGAGAAGAAGAATAAGAAGAAGAAGAAGAAGACGAAGAAGAAGAAGAGGGTAGAGAAAGAGGTGGTACAGTGACGGCGGAGCGGGACCATCAACGGAAAGAGAGGCAACCGCAACAGCATCGACGCGAGAGCGAGAGCAAGAGTATAAAGCCGGCCGAGAGAGCGGCGCAAGCGTGTATAAGAGATAGTGGTCGCTGACCCGCTCGGAACGTTGACTCCATGTAGTCAGTCCCCTCTTTTTACATTGAGCAAAGAGTTCTCTCCTTCTCGTCGACGCTTTATATCTTAACGTTGCCTTGGCTCCGGCGTCGACTGTATGGCGTTTACCGCGAGGCAGCTTTGCCTTGCCCGAACGAGCTCGCCTAGGCTGCCTCGCCTCACCCATTCTCCCTCGAGGTTCTATCGTGTCTACTAGACCGGGCTTGTATCTAAGGCTGCCTCGACGCTCTCCTACGCGTCGCAGCTCTCTCGATAGTCTCGATTTTTCCGCACGAATTCCGATGCGCGAAGTTTCGCGCATTTTTTTTTTTTTTTTTTTTTCAAGTTTCCCCCACTTTGGTCGATAATTTGCGATGATGAAAATTGACGTTTCGTTGTAGTTGCGAAACTCCTGGGACAGCTGTCAGGGATGTTCCAGCGGAAATGAAAATTTCCCAAAGACGACGTACAATAACGAAACGTAATTGCGTGCGCTTTGCGGGTTACGATAACTATAATTTCCAAGTTTCCATCCGACCACCGTGTCATTTAACGTGCGCTATGTTTGCACAATTCAACGAAAGGTAATGGCTGTACATTTTTTTTCGACTCTAGATACACGTTTTGAGCGTCTCTCATAAACGATAGTCTCGTCGAGATAAAAGTGAGGTTATGTCGGACCGTACCTCCGAATATTTTGATGCTGCCCTATTACTGTGTGTACGGTACTGAATGTTACGAGTATTATTCGATTATCGTACGATTCGTCCCTGGTACAAAAATCCTTTCCGATGTCAATGATTATCGTTCGCATCTTTCGTACACGAAGTGTCCAAGTATTATCGAGTAACATGCATTTATTTCGCCTATCGTAACGCGAGCGATGCCCGTGGCACAACGATCACGTCCGAGAATCTAATTTTCGTAAAGCAAGCCCGAACCTCGCCTCGTACTTAGGATGATTGGATCTTTTTTGTCTAATTGGCTATCTCCACGGACGAAAGAGCCGCGGGTGGATAAATCCCACGGAATTCTCGTGCAGAAATACGGTTATTGGTAATCAGCACGAGAAATCAAGCGGCAGGGATCGTTACAGCGAATTACGATGCTGTGTAGCGTACGCCATGTATCCGCTACGCCATGATCCCTCTAGTGCGCGCGCAGATAGGCAACAGGCACAGCGCTGCTCTCGCGATAAAGAACAAAGCTCGCTGATTTCATTAGCTCGCTGCTATACTCGCAGGTTAAACCCACTCACGTTACATCGCGTTCAGAGATGCCGATTATAAATGTAATTTTAAATCGAGACGAGCGTCGGTTTTTATTCTTTTTTTTTTTTTTTTTTATCATTCAGACCGAACGAGAGCGGCATCGAGACGCATCGATCCAGTACGAGAGCCGTCGAAGTGCGAGCGAGAAACTCTCATGTTGCTCACTTCGCGAATAAAAATAACGAGTACAAAGAAATCCGCGAATGTAGTGGCGTGAGCGTTGATTAAATCGTCGAATCTTTTCGAGAAACTGGAGCAATTAACGGACAAGTGGAAATAATTCCTGTGAGTTTCGATTGCACATTATTATTTAACGGAATGTTTACGATCATTTTTTTTTTGTAGATTCATCTGCTCAAAGGGATTTCTATAAATATACTGGGGTGTCTACGAGGTCTCAGGGTTAACGGGTGATCTCCTTCGTGCTTCCCCCGCGCGAGCTGCTTGCGCGAGAGTTCTTTTCCGGATTCGACGCCGAAGCACCGCGTGGAGGATATTTTATTTTATTTTTGCACCGAAACTCGCAGAGCCGGTTTCCTTCATTCTCCATCGGGATTAAAAAATCTCTTTTTTTTTTTACGTCAACGAGGCTGCCACGGTCGGTGTGGGACGAAGGTACTCGCGCAGTTAAAACTGATCGCAACTTGATGTTCCACGCGTTGATATATATATATATATTTCCCATTTATTTTTGTCACGCTTTTCAGCAGCACATACAATATATATATTTTTTTTCTAAATATTTCAGTTCTTAAAGGTCTCTTTGACGCCAGGGTCGATAAATCGAATGGACGAAACTATGTTGGCCACATCTTCGGGGGAAGGGTTGTTCAACCCGTCACGATGCTTCGACCGTTCGGGTCCGTTTCCTGAAGTTGTGCCGGCTCGGAAAGGTTCAAGCAGCGAAGCGAGTCTAGCAACTTTACGCGCAGGGCTGTCTCGGTGCCTGCGGTGAAGCTTCGTAGCTAATTTCCTGTCGGTTCTCTTGACAGGCAACTCTAACCGGGACCCCCGGAGGATCGTTACATTTTTATCCATTTACATCCGATCGTTGCCACGCAAGGTCGATGGACTATTAACGGATTGTTTTAATACAATAATCGAATAATTTTATCGGTTCCAGATACTTGGATATTTTGGACGAATCACAATAAAAGGGAAATGGAAATAAAAATACTTGGCAATGGACAAAGTCTCGTGGGAGATGAGAAGGAATGAAAAAAAAATGTGCTCGATGCCTTATTCAATGGTCGACCGTCGTTCTAATCTCTAGAATGCTTATCTCAGTAACAAACAAAAAGTTGGAATAACATTCCTCCACGCACGGTCCTTGCATCATCCGAAGCTGTGGTGTAACAGGAAAAATTTAACACGTTGATACAATCCGCTCGAATAGTCGACAGTTTCTTAATCGTAACGGTTGGTACTGGTCCTGCGACTACGGACCGTATTGAGCGGGTGAAGCGAGGTTAATGGAAGAGCTCGGATCGGCAAAAGACTCAATTTAGGAGAGGTGTATTGAGCCACGATGGACGGGGTTTCGTGCTGCCTAGTCGCGAACCTGGCGTGTTATGTTTAAATGAAATTTATTCCTGCAGATGGCGTATCAGGACAAGCGTCGTATCGCGCTTCGGAATATAATTTTCGGAATATCTCACTTTGTCGAGATTTTTTTTTTTTTTTTTTTTCATTTCATATAAAATGGTAGCATCTATTCTCAACCACTTTCATGCTACATTATAAATTATCCGTAAAGGATTTTACTTCTTTAATGAATTTCAATACGGTGATCTTACATCCATCGTCGAGAACTTATCCAATTTATTTTATTTCTTAATGATGAAATATGTACAGGATTAAATGAAATGCTTCTTCTCACGTAAGTCGAATGTATCTACGAGGAATCGAACATTCCAACAGCCAGCAAGAGATTTCTTCGGGAAAAATGTAAAGCGACGATCGGTGAATTTTTCGTGGGAAATGATCGGAGCAGATAGGATTCAGCGGAAGTTTTTACGTCGGGATTATGCGAAACGTTCACGTCTTCGAGACTCATTTCGTCGGCCAACTTCGTAAAGTCCCACAACTTTATGGTGCAGTCTAGAGATCCTGTAGAAGAAAGAAACAAAATACAAAACGATCGTTAATAATGTAAAACGAACGTTGAACTTTCGTTACGGCGGAGGGGGACTCACCGGAAACTAAAATGTTTCCGTCTCTGCTGAACGAGAGACAATGCACGCTTCCGGTATGACTGGTAAGCGCGGCGACGAGATGACCGTGTGCCAAGTCCCAGACGAGGACACGATTGTCAGCTCCCGCGGACGCGAGAAAGCGACCCTCGGTCGAGAAAGCCAACGCGAATATCGGAGATTTGTGCCCGGTCATCAATCTCACTTGATTACCGGTGACGCAGTCCCACAGTCTTACAGTCATGTCGCTTGATCCCGAGGCTACGTAATTCGAATTTGGATGAAATTGTACAACCTGTTGGAAAGAACGAGGAAAGTTGCCGGGTCGTTATCAACGCATTTGTGTAATCGCTCTTAATTGCTGGTAATGTTTCATTTACATCGACGTCGGAGTAATGGCCGGCAAAGATTCTCAGCGGTTGATGAGAATCCGTAGCCCAAAGTCTCGTGGTTTTGTCGTGCGAACCGGTAGCGAAGTAATATCCGTGTGGCGAAAATCTCACCGACCACACCGGATATAAATGACCCTTGTAACAGACTATGCAAGTCCATGTATGGAGAGACCATAATCGCACTGCAATGAATTCCAAGAATTTTAATTGCGTATTTATTCTTTATCGAAGTGTTTACGGAATATCCGAATAAAACTTACCAGTCGCATCTTCGGAGGAAGATAGCAAAAGATTTCGTTCTGGACTAAACGATAGACTGTAAATTGGACCGCTATGACCGTACAGACACCTTGAGGTTTCCGCAGTTCTGTCGTCCATCATTCTCACTAACACGTCATCTAAGGAATAACTCCATGGGTCACTCGTGATCATCGACAGCATTTAGCGTCGTTAAGGCATGGATATAATACCGATATCCGACTTATATACAAAATGTTAACGAACCGGCCTCTTGGTTGATGTCCTGAAGTTGCTCTCCAGTTTTCATCAGTCTCAATTTTTGCGGTACCAAGCTCCATACTTTCAGCGTCGAATCGCTGAATCCCACCGCCAATAGACTCGAATCTTCTGACACTTCAGCAGCTGTAACACTGAAGTATTGTATTAGCAACTGTTTTCTTTCTGATGCAAGACCTGCAGGATTAACTCCGAGATCTTACCTCTGGGCAGTATTTAGAAGAGTGTAGAAGCAAATGGACGGCAATGTTTCCGGTCCAAGTAAGACTCTTTTCGAAGCCTCTCTCAGAGCTTTGACTTTCTCCAGCTTGTCAGCATCTTTTCTGAATTAAAAATATAAATCATGATTGGTGAACTTGCATCAACTTTGATTGTTTTGTTGCACATAATGAAGGTATTTACGTACAAATTCGGTAGTGGCATACGGCCAACCGGTGGAGCGTTCGGATCCGACTTCGTCTTCTTCGAGAACAATGGATCCTTCTTCGTTTTCCTTCTTTTCGGCTTGTCTCCGCCTTCCCCGCCGGCAGCGTCGTCCTCCTCATCCTCCGCTGGTGGAACACACTGGATATCCGGACCTTTCAGAAGCCCGTAATAGACTTTCGCCTTGTTATCTGGGTACAAATTATATTATCAATCGCAGTTTACTTGTTTTACAGATCATCTCAATAATGTTAACGGCGAGTGAAAGATACATTCACCTGTTAAAGCCAAACTTAGTTATGAATAAAAACTGTAGTGCTATATTTTCCAAGGTTGTAGAAATTTTGGTGTCAAGCGAAAACAGGTCTCCAATGTGTTTCGCAGCTTGCACGAAACAATGTTATAACAGTTCTCATAACCGAACATGATATCTCACTCCGTATCTGCTATTAAAACATTTCTTACCTTGACGCGTTGCCTCTCCAAGCATTGCACCTGACGTCGCTTGTATCTGTTGCTTATTTCTGGCCACTCCTTCATACATATCAAAGTACAGATGCTCCTGTATTATGTTCAACAGCACACTGTGCTTCTTCTCCTGCAGGTGTCGTTTCAATATCGACAGTGTATCTCTCGATATTCTCACAATAAACTGATTAGACCTGCAACAATATTAGTACATTTAAGTCATGGATGCGAAAAACGATGGTAAACCTTACAACAGTAAAATAATTACTTGAATGTATCAGTGAGCTCATTTCCGGTCATCAGCTCCCGTGTTGTAACATTCGACAATCGCTTCAAGTCCTCCTGACGATATTCCTCCAAATTGCCACTAAACTTTTCCATCAGCTGTTTCGCTTCCTTCGAATGGTTGTTGTAAACGAGTTCTAGGTACATGTGTACTAGAACTGGATACAATATAGTACTTAACTCGTGCTAAAGAACATACAAATATAAAATTTTATTTAGCATAAAAATGTTTGACACAAATTTGATAACCGTCGAAGAATCAAACCTTGTAAATATCTAACGAGCTTTCAACAAATTTCTTCAATTCCGTATAAGCCTTTTCGTAGAGCACCGGATCGCCTTCACTCTTGTATGCAGACAGGACGCTACTGACTTCCGAATCTGTCTGTGCATTTTCGTCGATCGCCACATCCACCAAGTTGGTCTCTTTTCTAAACAGCTCCTCAGTTCCCTGAGAATGTCACAGTCGATCAATGCAGAAATAAAATGCTATTCGTCTCAAACTTAGACTCGTGGAAAATACATCCGAAACTAATCTTCGAAAGTACTTTAAGGTTATGTGTTAATGTAAACAATTCAAGCGCAACGTTTTTTTTCTCAGCGTACCTTCAAATTATACTTTCGCAGCAACTGCAAAACTGCGAGCATGGTATTCTTATCGCTCTCACCCATGATTAACGGTTTATTAGTGAATAATTCGTGGAAAAAAAAATATTATTATGGACGAATGTGTCGCCGATACCGGTGCATTGCCCTCAGAGCAGAGAATGCTTTCGCTTGCTGTCTGCGACGACTGAGACTGGTGGACGGGCCGGACGTGGCGAAAGCTATCGAGGCTCCCCAACTGTGACGTCACACATAGTCGGAGCCGTGATCGCAACGTACCCCCACTTGACGTAACGCCTTATACTTTGCAGCCTCACGACGTACTGATAAAATCAATTATGCATATTAAATTAAACCGCATGCATTTAACCAGTAACTTCATTCACAATCGAAAATTTATTTTCGACACAAATGTAGAAATATATACGCATGTATTTTAGATGTAAAAAGGGAGGTCTTTTTTGGAGTTGATGTCTTCGAGAGCCTTGTTACAATAAAAGGCTATCCCGCGCGGTATTAAGTACATTACCGTTAAAACTTATTTCTAAATGGCGTATAATAATTTTAAATTGCATACTTGATTAATTAATGAATTTCCTCGCGACGGTGGCAGTAATTATATGTAGGGCGTTACAATATAATTATAATCTTATTTACACTTTACAAAGCGAATCAGTTTTACAATTTGCATTTTTTTTTTCGTCATTCTAAAGCCCTGTTCACCGCGTTTAAAAAAACTTTACTATGTCACAGAGAGGTAACGAAATATGGTAGCTGAACACATTATTACCCGCATATCCGGAAACAAGTCGATCGTTGTTTGTCCGGTGACTAGCTCGATGAACATACACGTATTTACATCTCGAGGCGTAATAAAAAAAAATTATTGTGCGCGGGAGATTAAGATTGTTGAGTCTGATTTTGTAACCTTTGACGAGATACACCGACACATATGACTTGGCGCTGCTCCTCCGGATGGATAAGCTCGTCCGTGTGCTTCCATCTCCACTTCTTTTCATTTTCTTTGACTCGTCTATGATCGATGTAACTGACAACACAACTGGCTGGTATCCACACTATAGCCGTGCTTATTATTACCGCACCGACGATGTTGTCTTTCAAAAAACGTATTACTTTGTTTATATTGATATCCTCGATTATGTCCCAGAATCTTTCAACTACATCTTGAATAGTTTTCTCGCAGATTCCCTGGAAAAAAAGAAATGCAATTTATAGTAATCAAAGCCAATGATCGGGTTGTATCGGAAGCCACCTTGGTCGAAAATTACCGTTACCTTGTTGCAAAACCCTTGAATACACGGTGTTCCATCTGGTAGAATATCTGGCGGATCTATGGGGAAGCACGTCTCGTTCATGCTCATTCTGCAGCATCTCTTGCAGGCGTCACCGACTGTAAATGAACAGTTCGTATTAATGAAAAAATTCGTGATTTTCATTTCAGACGCCTTGTAACGACGAAATTATTTTTAACTCACTTGTATCGCACATGCAGCTCTGGAGTCCTTGCGTCTCGCAGTATGGCACACATTTTCCGAGCCGGCATTGACCTCTCTCAAGGCAACCGGTACCATTTTTCATGGGAGGAGATCTTGGACATTCGCTGGATGCCCCGGTGCATCGAGACTCTTGTTCGCAAGTAGCGTACTGTGCATCTCGACATTTTACTCCCAGTCGCATGAAAGCACAGTTTTGGCAACACGGTGAATTTTTGTCACTGCGGGTGGACATGTGTAATCAATTTCGGTACGCAAACTAAGGTTGTCAGATGATCGTTAGTCGTAATAAAAATAAAATAATTACCTGCACACCGCGCCTTGATTTCTACGAAGTTTGCAATTTTTATCGCAACACGCGTCGTTATCCTCGGTACCTAGAAGTCCAGCGTCACACTCCTCGTCACCCTCTACCCTCAAATTTCCGCAGAACGATTCTTCGGGCTCCGAAAAGCATCGACCTGACTTGGCTTGCAACACCTTTCTAATCGATCGCAGACTGCACGGTGAGAATCGCTAAAAATTTTAAGAAAAAAATTCCTGAGAAAATTCGTTGTTAAATTTATTTTATTTTCGTAACTTGACTTTACCTTATTATTAACGTCGTAACCGCTAACACTGTACGTGTACATGAGATATGATCCTCCCTGGCTCGCGCTAGGACTGCATTCCTATCGATTATAAAATAACAAAGTGTCAGGGAAACCGTGCAGTTATTGGACTTGCTTGGAACCTTTCATTAGCGATGTTATAATTGATATATTTGGATTAATTATCGAGTCAGTAATAAAAATGAAAAAAAAAAGTTCCATATCATTATCATTACCGAAATGATTAAATTACCGTGATATCAGGATCGTGTTCGGATCCCCAGTTGTGTCCAAACTCATGAGCGGTGACCAGATCGGCTTCACGGGTAATGACCCTTTGGCCGTAATGATTTCTACTGGAGCTCAGTCCCGAATTCAGATAAAGCGTATAGCCATTCTTGAAATATTCTATAAAAAAAAAAAATTCGTTAGTCCAACGATAATATTTTTAGAGTCATTATCGCATCGGTCCTTGTATTTTATCTACTTGTAATTTCTATATTACGAAATTGTTCCCACACCTGGTGTACAAATACCGCCAACTGAATTCCGTCGAGGTGAACCGACGTAAGCTAGCCCGAGAATTCCACCTTCGAATTTTAGATCCGTGAATAAATGAGCCAGACAAAAATCTTTGTGACTATATTCGCGACTAAAAACCTGCAAGTAGAAATGAACATTCATCAATTTAATCAAACACTTACATCCACAATTGTCTTACCTCGAGCAATGTCCGAACGTCCCATTTTTCTCGGACCATGTTGTAATGAGTTTCTCCACCGCGTACTCGTGTTGGCTCGCTGTGCACGACAATCTTTTTTATGACGAAACCCATTCCCTTGAAGCCATCCTGCTCTTGACGCTCTTGCCACAGCGTATCATTATAGATCTTATGCACTCGGTCAATTAAGCTTATCTGAAATAAAGATTAGATATAAAAACACATTCTTTTAATGCTTTTTCCACACGGAAAAATTTTGTTAGTCCACCAACCAGGTAATTGATCGTTGTTTTGGTACTGCTTCCACCCATTTCTTGATAAAAACGATAGTCCGCGACGAGCAGCAAAGGACAGCGAGTTTTTGTCGGCGTGTACTCATAAGTTTCCGATTGTCGTTTCGTTCTACTGTGATCGTTCTGATACGTATCGTCGTCCGTTTCTTCGACGCCGCCTTGTACCCCGAAAATATAATTTATCGTCAAGTTAAAAATTTGAAAAATAAATTTATAAACCAACGTCGATTTATATTTTAGTTGCCAAAGTGTGAGAGACCAACCAGGCACCTCCTTTATATAGCCGCAAGTTTTCGGAGCACCGTGAGTATGACCCTCTCCGTTATTAAAATGTTCCCAGCTCAATTTAACATCTGACGCTTTGTAAATAATCATCGTGTCATTGTTCATATGAGGCATATGTCGCCACGACGGTTCTATGTGATAGGTTTCCTGGTCGATTGTTATACTCGCCGTGATGACACCCTCGTCAATGTGCACCTGTGCGTGAGAATCCAATTCCCCAAAAACGCGACCATGGTAAAAGTTGTCATGATCTATAAAAAAAATGTATTAATGTAAAGTAATTCGATGACGATAAATATACGTGATTTTCATTTTTATATTCGCCTGTAAAATAGATGCCTTATAAATGAAAATTTAAATTTGAATCCTTATTGTTTGTGCTTGTGTTCGATGTTCACATGTTTATGCTATTTGATGATGATAGATCTTTTCTTATGGAATGAAAAAAAAAATATGCTCAATCATTAATAATAACAATTTAGCCAATTAAGAAACCCTGTGCAATGCTACTCAGCATTATCTCCCGGTGGATTCAAATTACTCTTTTTTAATTGCGGAGGTTTTCTTTTTCCTGCAGCAAAGCTCTTACGTTGGGAAAATAATTTCATTATTTCTAAACTAAGTTCACACCATGTTGGCACACCTAAATGAACTGTTGTCTCTTCCCCATCTCCGTTGACTTCATAGGCTTTAAATTTTGAGTGTATGACCTCTCTTCTGGGGGTCAGAATCAAACGAAAATGCCTGCAACAAATGTTCAAATCACACAGTATAATTACAATAACAATTCCCATCAATATCCTGTATTGTTTGATCTTGGGAATGTTAACGCTTTACCTTCCATGAGCATAAAATTCAACTTCGCTTATTTTATTGTAAGGATGATTGCTGTGTTGGACACCTCTCTTAACAATGCTGTGCCGAAAGTGAGATGATTGAAGGGTCTCATGGTATCTCAAATTTCTGTGCAGTCCATCTGCAAAAACGATAGGGTAGAGCAAGGACAGAATCGATTATTTGGAATAAATTCCTGAACATCCACGAAGGTCGTAATGACTCACAGGTACACCGTAGAACAACGAAAAAGTGACATAGTAAAGAGAAAATATACAATCTCTTCATTATCGATGCCGCATGTATAATCCTGATGTCCTTCTTGACTTTATATTTTTTCATTGACTACTTTTCCATCGTTGTTATACGCTAATGTTGTGTCGTTATTTCAGACAATCTCATTACGCGCCAGAGCGTGTAAAACACTGCACAATAACAGAGATCATACGGCGACGGGATCGATCGGTCTGTCTCTCCCTGTGAGCACTGCATGAGATGCACGAAACACCTGACACCTAAGTTCGAATTGCTGAAGAGCTGAAGTAGGAGCCGTTTCTATGAAACGACAAAACGAATCATATTCGTTATGATTGGAGGAACGACGCACATTGTCTGCCTCCGACGGAGGTACACGATTTTTTAGGAAAAAAATGCGACGACCAAGATTCGATTCGAAAATTACCCTCGTAATTTTATTTATTTTATATTTAACGCAGAAGCAGCTCCATCCGCTAGGTCCAATTTTTCATCCAAAATCGACGTCATACCGGAAATACGTAACTTCCGATTTGAAAGACGCATTTCTCGAGCGGCACAATCTCACGTGCATATACGAGTGAAACCGCACTTATGCAAATTTTCGTAACATTTGAATATGATTTCGACTCAACAATGTGTCAAGCTGTCAAGTGGCTACAGCATGCCACTCATCGGAAGTAAGAATAAATAAAAAAACGACAATAAATTTGTATTTCACAACTATTCATTGCAGGTTAGTCCACTTTGTCATTGCAATAATATTTTCAGTTGGCACTTTCAGAGTTGTTGGAAGAGAAACGGTACATAACGTTATAGATGAAGCCTTAAAAGTTGGATATCGTTCTATCGGTACAAATAAATTTTCTCACATACATTTCCGTAGTAAAGTTGAACCCCGTTATTAATATTACAATGATTGATTTTGCAGACACAGCTGCTGTGTACAGGAATGAGGAGGATATAGGTTATGTCCTGAAAACACTGTTGCCCAAACACAATCTGTCAAGGAATGATATTTTCATCACCACTAAGCTATGTAAGATCCTCAATTTCCCTTTGACGATCGTCTAGTTATACTCGAATAATATAGACAAGTATATGGTCATTTTTACTACTTACAGCTCCTAGCGATCACGGTGATGAAAATCGCATCCGTAAATCTGTAGAAACAGCTCTCAATGCACTCAGAGTCTCTTACATAGATCTCTTTCTGATTCATTGGCCAGGAAAGGCAGGCATTCCTGAAAGCTCCGAATTTAATAGCGAATTTCGCACTAGGACTTGGAAAACTTTAGTGGAGCTTAAGGCCGAAGGTGTTCTGAGATCCATTGGCGTGTCGAACTATAATATCAATCATCTGGAACACTTGCTGAAAAATTGTTATGGTGTGCGACCGGCCGTGAATCAGGTGACTCGACAATTCTATGTTGGATTATACAACAAGATTTGAGCAAGAATTCTGATACACAGTATTGACTTCGCAGGTTGAATGTCACCCTCACTACAGGCAAGAAGAGCTCATAAGATTCTGCGACCAGGAAGGGATTTTGGTGCAAGCTTACTCTTCACTGGGAACAAGCAATTATAAATCCCTCTTGAAAGACGAAGCAGTTTGTCGAATTGCCGCGGAGCTCAATGTTTCCCCAGCTAGAGTTATCCTCAAGTGGGCTGTACAGCAGAACATAGGTAGGGTTCAGAATAGATAAAAGTGAAACGTCAATTACTGTTTCTATGTTTAAACGTCGTTGCAGGAATCATTCCCAAAGCTGTGCAGAGAGTCCACATCCAGGACAATTTCAAATTAGATTTTTCCATTGATGAGTCGCAGATGAAGGCTCTGTCGAGTTTGTCACAGACTAAATATGCCTGGGATCCCGACAATGTTTCGTGAACATTATCTCTGAGCTCTCGTACACGGTAGATCACCGTTACGTAATAAGTAAAAAAAATAAAACCTCATTATTTTTGAACTCGATAAGAAAAAATGCTAGAATTTTCCGACGCTGTTGCAAAATTATGCATAAGCAAGTACAACTCGCTGAAGAAGACTGGAAAGCCAGCTGCTAAAGAATGGACGGTGCTGGCCGGTATAATTTCGAAGAATGCTAATGAAACTCTGTCCCTGGTATCTCTAGCCACAGGTACCAAGTGTCTAGGCAGTACGGAACTGATAAACTCAACTTTTTGTGAAGCAGGTGATCGATTAAGCGACTCACATGCTGAGATTCTGGCGCGGCGAGCTTTCCTACGTTATCTGTACGATCAGATAGATCTATTATTGTCCACTAGAGAAAGCGATGTTTTTACGATGAATACCGATTACCAAATTGAGATAAAGCCTAGTGTATCATTTCACTTCTATTGTAGTCAAAGCCCCTGTGGGGATTGCTCTATAATACCCATGAACGAAGATGAAACGTTCAACGCGAACAGATCAATAAAAAAACGAAAGGTGGAAGCAGACAATGAAGTACGCGAAAATGACACATTAGATATTCATAGGACCGGAGCAAAATGTCTTGCTACAGAAAAGAAGAAAGATCGTCGTCTGACGGGTCCGAATTATCACGTTACTGGACCTTTGCGTACGAAACCTGGTAGAGGGGATCCTACCATTAGTTTATCCTGTTCGGATAAAATCGCAAAGTACGTCATATTTCGAACTCTCGTCGGTATCATAATTCAAGAGCTTTCACCCAAATTCTTCTAGGTGGAATGCCGTTGGCATACAAGGAGCGTTCTTATCTATATTCGTACCTATGTTGAGACTCGAAAGTATAGTAGTCGGAGGTGAATGTCCTTTTTCTTGGAATTCTATGGAACGCGGTATTTATAAGCGATTCGGCGATGGCATCGCCGGATTGAATATTTTACAAGCGACCGTGCCATTTTTACATAAGAAGAGCGAGGAAAGATTGCATCCGTGTCCTTCCAGTATTGTATGGTGCGACGTGCGCAACAGGTACATAATTTAATTACTATGATTTTCGTACTTCCAACTGCTATTTGTTAAACCTACTAATTTTTCCAGAAACACCGAAGTAGCCGTGGAAGGCCGCAAGCAGGGTGCAACGAAACATAAAAAAGGAACCGGATTACTCGTGAGCAGAAGATCCCTTTTGAGAACATTCCTGAAGACTCTCGACAAGTATCCGCCCGCCAAGATTATCCCTAGTCATCCGAAGAAAATTTATTATCGTCATTACAAACAATGGTGTGATTCGTACCAGAAACGTTGGAAAAGTCTGAAGTTTTCGACTTTCGCTGCATGGCCTGAGAAGCCTCAGAGTCTTCAAAATTTTTCGCTTTGACGAAATTTATGATATCTAGAGTACAACTGTACCGGAATCGTGTACAAACTACTGCTTGATTTCATTTATCATTGTTTTATTGTTAAAAGAAGTAACGAAACTTTTTTACAAATATATATTTGCCTATGTACAAAATGTTTATAATCATTTTTTGTTTGTATTACAAAGTTCGTCGACTCAAATTCGTATATCCTATACCGACGCAAGTCAGAAACACTTGCTCCTGTACACTGTCCTCGTCTTCCTCATCTTTGACGGGTTCGAGTTTGAAAACTATTCCGAAGAAGTCTCGAAGATCACGGAGAAATTGAATCCTGAAAATAAAAATGCAACACCGACATTTTAAACAACGTTAGGGAAAATGTCTCGAGTAGCCTCGGCCACGAATTCGATTGGTGCCTTACATCGCTTGTGTCAACGGGCCTACGATCATTTTCGACACGTCTTTTTTCCCCAGCGCCATGAACAAAGCACTCATGCTCTGGAACGATGAATCGACACAGCCGTTTCTGTATATCTCGTCGAGCAGTCGGTGAGCGGCTTCTCTGCCGAGATCCTCCGGGACGCAGGGCAAAGATCCGGTCGTCATCAGCGGCGAGAAAGCGTCGGCACCAAGGAAAACACCATTTGTAGTTTCCGCAGTTAAGCTTATACCGAAACCTTTGTTTATAACACAAATGACGACGATAAAGATTAATATTTTAGTTAATTCATATATTTTCCGAAGGAAATCAACCTGAGGGTTTTACCTGGAGATTTTCCGCTGGACGCTCCGCGGCAGTGATCCGTATGGATGTAGATATCGGGTATAAACTTTAGCAATACCTCCTTCGCCGAATCAACCATACGATTCGCTATAGCAGGAGACACTCGTATACTGCAGGCCACGCCGCGAATTCTTTTGACCATGCCGCTGTTCGTAGACTGTACTGTCTTGATGTTGCGATATATGGGGCACTTGAAGTGTATCTCGCCTCCTCCCAATGGAGCTGCGCCTCTCTTGCTGATTGAGAGCTCGACATCTGTGTCTATGAGCAAGAATTTTTTGAGGACTGGGACACCAGTTGACTTCATCCTGTCTATGGATGGATCTGTGTGAAAAAAATAGTAAAAGTCAATAAAATAAAACGTTTCCAAATAAAAATTAGATGCGGCGAGTATTTTTTATCCCCTTTTCTAGATCTTAATTTCACTACGATTTTATTGTATTACAAATTTCTGTTCGTTTCTTAATTTAACTTTTGTAACTTTTGTGATATACAATGGACTTACGATTTTAGTCACTACCATTTTCTATAGTGTATTCGTGTTTTTACGAACAAGGAAAAATCGATATTATAAACTTGAATAAAATGATACTACCTAACGTATTATTTGTCACTCCTCTGAGTTTTATGTTGATAGGATTTTTACAAAACGGTGCCAATGCCATCACAGCTTCCAGGTAGTAAGTGACACCGCGCTGCAGACTACAATCATGCTCCAAGTCGCCGCCAATCAGAAGTCCTGGCGAATACAACAGACTCGTGCCAGTTTCGTTCAATTCAATTTTCGTACCGTTTGTCATTCGATCCAGCAGACGAATCAAGTTCACCTCGTATTCTGTAAAGAAACGTGATAAATTATTCGTTTCGAACGAATACGAATTTTTGTGTTTAACATTTGTTCTTCTCTAACCTCTCAAGCCAGGATCATCGTCGTTGGTTCTTATGTCGGTGACTCTTACAGGTTTCCCCGATAGTGTGGAAAGGAGTAAGCGATACTTTAAATAATTGCATCCTTCATACGTTAGCATGTTGTTTTTCATTTTTGCTGGCATCGTTTATTGAATGTTTTGACAAGAACATACAGTTTGATCAACAAAAACGGACGACACGTGGTGAAGAGTACGGGTTTGATACTCCTAAATGTGCCGTTCTTATTCGGAACGACGCTCATTGGCTAAGAGTTCATTGGGTAAGGAAGTATTGCCGACGTTATTCACGAATGCAAGTGAATTTTCAAAAACATTTAATCCGTCCTGAATATTGCCCGTAAGATGTCACAAGTGTTGACTTCCAATTTCATCGTAAAAAATCATCAACACCTTCTTCTACAATGCAACCAGTACTTGGCATAACAGCTTAAAACCATACGGAAGAGGAAAGCAGAGGAAAGGGTTAAACTCTACTTGTTTACCTCGTGTACAGTAATTCAAACAGTACACATTCTTCAGTCACATCGGATTATCTTTTAAATTGAATCGTTCTTCAACGATGGAAAATGTTTTAGAAAACAATGACGTATCAACGGAAGATCCGTACGCTTATCTCGATCGTGACGATTTTACATCGGAAAAATACAAGATCGAGGTTCGCGGTCTGCCGAAATATTATGGTATTGGGGAGTTTAAGAAATTATTGAATGAGAAGCATGAGCTCGGCTCGAGTAAGGTAAAACCTCCTAGAAAAGGTAGTGGTTGGGTTTACGTTTGTTTTCGTAGTCAAGAGTCCAGGGAGCACGCAATTGCTATTTTAAACGGCTTGTCGTGGAAGAATTCAACACTCACTGCGCAGGTATGGGCATTTTTTTTTTCCCATACAATGCTTTATCTCCACTTATCAATATTCTGTCAAATTTTTTATTCCACAGGCAGCCAAGCCAGCGCCGGATCCTTTTATAAAAAGAAAAATGAAAGCGAGCGGAAATGCAGAAAAACGATTGAAGACTGAGGGAACTGAGGATGCTGTCATGCCAACAGAGCGTGTTAAGAACAGTACAACGCCTCTGTGGAATATTCCATATGAGAAGCAGGTATTTTTCATATTATTGTTAGTACATGATAATGATGATCCAAACCTTTAATCAATTTTCTCAATTTAATTTCAATAAAAAAATTGCTCAATAGCTGGAAATGAAGGAAAATGATATAAGATCGATCTTGCTCAGCATGGGACAACAGATCCTCAAAGAGAACAAGTCCCTAACAGGATGGATAAATAAACAGAGATCATTGCACAATGGGCTACCGTGTGAGTTATCCCCTATTCTGAGCACGGATGTTACGGAAGGATATAGAAACAAGTGTGAATTCACCATCGGTAAGAGCAAGCAATTGCACTTTAATTAAAATTTTTTCAGTCCTATTCAATGGTACTTTAAAAACAGGCAAGGCTGTGGATGGAGGTGAAATCATCATTGGATTCCGGTTAGCCAGCTACGCTGCTGGATCTACGGCCGTTGGACCAATACACGATCTCTGTCACATTCCAGAAAAAATGAAATCAGCTGTGAAAGTAATATCACCTAGACTCAAGCAAAGACAATGAACGAGAGAATTGAGAATACCGAGTAATACAAAAATCGCGTTTATAGATTCTCCAAGAGTTCATAAGAAGCTCAGAATTAGCAGTCTTCAATCCGGTGGATCACAGTGGTCATTGGAGGCAAGTTACAGCTCGTACAACGCGTTCAGAACACTTGATGTTGATTATCGGCATAAACCCGCAGGATCTCACAACCGAGGATCTGAATAAGCTGAAAAGCGAGATTCGTTACTTTTTCGAAGAGGGAAACGGCAAAGTCATCAACGTGACTTCGTTATATTTTCAAACGATTGGCAAGAAGTAAGTCAGTGAAATTCATGTTGCAGATTGATAAATAAAGCGTTGGTCAACGCTCCAGTTACACAGACACTTTCGTTGATTTATTCTCAGGGAAGCTGGTGGAGAAGGCGGCGGGTCAATTGAACATTTGAGCGGTTCCGAATACATTGAAGAATCGCTACTCGGTATGACTTTCCGAGTTTCGCCGCAGGCATTCTTCCAAGTCAATACGTCTGGTGCGGAAGTTCTTTACAAGGCCGCCATAGATTTGGCTCAACCGAACGAGGATACTTCTTTGCTCGATGTCTGCTGCGGCACCGGGACTATCGGTCTTTGTTTCGCAAAGGTATCGTTATCGACCTTCCGTGTTTCATAGCAAGACAATTTGCATATTGACATAATTTTTTAGCATTGCGGTGAGGTGTTAGGGCTCGAGATAATACCCGACGCGATCAAAGACGCTAAGGCAAATGTCGTGAAGAATGGAGTCCCCAATTGCGAATTTTTCGTGGGCAAAGCTGAGGATATTTTGATGCCGGTCATTCAACGAACAACAAAGCCGAATATCATAGCCGTCGTCGACCCTCCGAGAGCAGGATTACGTAAGTTTGTGATCGTATTAGATTCACAGCTCTCAGAATTGCACGTGACCCTGATATTGCAGATCAACGAGGACTGGTAGCGTTGCGTAAAGCGAAGAAGCTCAACAAATTGGTCTACATATCCTGCGAGCCTAAAGCTGCAGTGAGAAATCTCGTGGATCTCGCGAGACCGACCTCGAAACATTATCTGGGTGAACCCTTGGTGCCCGTGAGAGCAGTACCCGTCGACATGTTTCCCCACACGAGGCATTGTGAGCTCATCGTACAACTGGAGCGGTTATCCGAGGCCACAAAATCATCGGTTTGAAAAAATATATATTTTTGTAACATAAACACATTGAAATACAAAAATTATTATCGTTAATCCCTTCTGTCACCTACATAATTGAAATTTCGTTTTACAACGAGTAAAACGCCGATTGACAATTATACATGATCCAACGACTGGATCGATCGACTCCTCTTTGACGATATTGCTCGAGCAATGCAGAGATCGAGATGAAAGGTGCAATGAAAAAAACGCTAAAAAATGGTTAAGCTGGAGTCGAAATAAGATTGAACGCGTATCCGTTTATAAATTCGCGCTCCTGGGCGTGGTATGTGGACAAGAGTTGAGCAGAGACCGACCGCGTATTCGTTTTATCCACCGAGGCATTTCCGGTTCCGCGCGATCTGGAAGAACTCTAGAAACGCTCGGGGTACAGGTTTACTGCTATAACGACTAGATCTAATAGATATATTTCCCATTGTTCTCCACTTACCACTCGGAGCGTAAAACAATATCAACAACATCAACGCAAGCAATGACATTTTTCATTGAGTAACCTTGGAAATACTTCCGTACCAGCGGAGCTCAACCAATGGGCGTCATGACAAACCACGTTCCCGCGCAAAACGAGCGCCATCCGAGAGGTTACCGCTAAAATATCTGACACTCACGCCGGAGTTCTTCGACGTAACATACGCATCACAGGCATACTCTCGTTCTGTCTCAAGAATCGACAATATCAAGTCGCGGTTATATTTATTTTCCAGTCAATTTTATTACCAAAAACTCTCCTTTACGATGTCTGGTCGCGGCAAGGGTGGTGGTTAGTACTTCATTATTTTTTGTTCGATTCATGGGCTTTAATATGTACATGATGTAAATAAAATTTTACCACGTTGCGTTTTCCGACTAGCTGGAAAGGCTAAGGGCAAATCGAAGACCCGTAGCAGCAGGGCTGGGTTACAGTTCCCGGTCGGTAGAATCCATCGACTCCTTCGCAAAGGAAACTATGCCGAACGTGTCGGCGCTGGGGCACCGGTTTATCTCGCCGCCGTTATGGAATATCTAGCTGCGGAAGTCCTTGAGTTGGCCGGAAACGCGGCCCGCGACAACAAAAAAACGAGGTTTGTTCCTTTTTTTTCTCCTGGATTGTTTTGATTTGGGGATGAAGACTTCTCGACTAAAACTTTTTTTTTTATAAGCATTGTGCAATCATTCGTATTGTATCTTGCGCTTTTACTGTTTATGTCAAATCCTGGTACTTTAATTAGGACCTCGAAAGTATTCTTTTAAGATTTATAGAGATGTTTCAACATATTTAAATATTTTTTCCAGAATTATTCCACGTCACTTGCAGTTGGCAATCCGTAATGATGAAGAATTGAATAAATTATTATCTGGTGTTACAATTGCACAAGGAGGAGTATTGCCCAATATACAGGCTGTGCTATTGCCCAAAAAGACTGGCACCTCCGGTGGAACGGGAAAAGGCGATAAGGCTTCTCAAGAGTATTAGATCATTCTAATACCAATTAATTATTTTTATGTCAGAGCTCTGAAACTGTTGATAATAGTTAAATGTGCCCTGACAGTGAACGGTTTCTGTGGTTGTTAATATAAATTACCACTGTGAGTCAGTCGTAATTTATTTTTATTATTTTGCCGAATAAGGTTTGCCGGCATGTATTTCAAAACGGGTTCACGTTGACAATTTGATTTAACTCCTGGAGACACCGGTCACAAAATGTGTACATTTAAATATCGTTAACTTCACGCATTAATGTTTAGTTACGTCTATAACACCATGCATTTTTTTAATGGAGTCTTATTGTGATGATTATTTTTTATCTTTGACATACTTTTCAACTTTCCGTTTGTTGACGGAAAGCAAAGTTTAGGTAAAAATAGACTAAACTATGAACCGGCGATTGTCAATGTCACCATTCCAAGCTCTTGCACTTATTTTATCATTATGGCTCGATTCACAAAAGAATGTACCATTAATTTATTGTCCATGAAAAATCTTTAATGGTGTTACAACTAAGGAAGAGTAGTGTCTGTGTTATTGAAAGTTCGCGTATTTTCGTTTCCTCATTGACTATGATGTTACTGTTGATTATGAATGCCTATCACTAAATATACAGAATAAATCATCCGTTAGGCCGAACAGGTAGTCGTAGACCATATTACTTACATCTTAATAATATTCTTAAGCACGATTTTTTATAGTGTTGATTATTAAAGCTTCTAGTTTTAAAAAAGATTAATAAAAGAATTTCGACCACTGTACTAGTCGAATTGCTGTTTTGTTATGTCGTCATTTTCCATTTTCGTCAAAATATCAGTCAAAATCGTAATTTTTGGGATTGGCGGCGTTCGGAGATTCATATCCCAGGAGCGGGAAAAGCTCTACCAATCGAGCAGGAGTTATGGAAGATTGACGTATAGGACACGAACCTGAAATCGCGCGCGTTTTGTCGCACGAACCACACGAACTTACGCGCGCCCTGCTCAAGCTGCATCGTAGTCGAATAACAAACAATCGTACCGCCGTAGCGGACAGTAATCGGTGTAAAAGATAAATTTTGTACTGGTATTAATCAAGAAACGGCAATAACCAATCTCCCATACATATTGGAGCGCATAAATTGCAACGATCATTTGAGATTAATGCGTCTGGGAAAAGACGTTCGGGAAACCGGTAAGTGAGGTTACCCTCGTCCAACAGGATGCAGTAACACTCGATTACTATTGAATTATTACGCTTTTTGCAGATCCGACAAGGATGATACCTGTGTAAATATAGTATCGAAGGAACCATGACGGACATAACTGCCGAACTCGCTGCAACATGCGCGGCTTTAGGATTTGATGATGGAATAGAATATCACCTGGAAACTCATTGTTTAGGTAGCAACGGTGATCCTTGTACATTCGCAAAAAAACATAAAAGTCTGTTGTACAAGAAAAAAATCTTAATTTTAATACAGATGTGATCAAGGATCTGATAAAGTATTTGAAACGAGATGACGATACGCACATGGTTCGACGATATCTGGGCCAAGCAAAGTTACTTGAAACTGACCTTAAAAAGATATTTGTCCAGCATTTTCATAAAAGCGAACTGTGGGATGTTCTCCTGAGGTGATCTTGACACAGATTATTAATTTTTATTACACGTTTTAGTAGCAACATGTCGGTCAATTATTTGCAGGCTACTCATCAATCTGACGAGTCCAGCATTGATGGTTTACAATGAAGTTTTGCCATCGGAAAAGACTAATCGCAACATGTATCAGCAATTGGTTCTTTACTTGCAGCAGTACAAATTTGCATTGGCTGACGATCGTGCATGGAGCGTGGTTGCTCAGCGTCTCAAGAAAATTCTCAATATGGTAATAATTTACTTGGAGGTGTGTTGCTTACATTTTTTAATTAAGGCAGTCTTTTTGAATTATCGTGAGTTATAGGACAGTGCCGAGAGAGGGGAGGAAAACGAAATGGTTATTGAGAGGATCCTAACTCTGATCAGGAATGTGCTGCAAGTACCACCCAATGACAACGAGAAACGGGCAGACAACGATGCTACTGTTCATGATGAGGTGGAAGAGCCTATTTTTCTTGGCAATTGGTTTACAGAAACAAATATTCATAGCAATGTATACGACTGGCTTATTTTTTTTTTGGCATTTCTCGTTGTTTAGGTACTCTTCGCCCTTCACACTTCTGGTCTCGTCGATATGCTTCTATACGTCGCAAGTAACATGAGCGAGCAGCAGTACCACATCCAAGTTCTAGAGGTAGCCTGCTGAACATATGAGACTTTATATTTGTAAATGGAAAATAAATTTCGAACCCGGGCAAATTAACAGATTGTAGCACTTATGCTGCGTGAACAATGTCCAACAAAGTTGGCGAATGTTGGATTGGAAAAGAACGCACTGGAGAAAGAAAAAGAGTCTGCCAAATTATTGGCGATACGAGAGAAGCAAGTTCGCGAGAAGATGGAAAAGATGAAAAAGTATGCGGGATCGAGGTACGATATCTAAGAGTCTAATTTGTTATTTGCCGCCTGTTTTTCTCAGATAAAAAACTTGATGAAAATGAATTCCGATTAATGGCAATTGCTATTTGATACGCTTTTTATCTTGTAGACACTCGCGATTCGGCGGAACTTATGTCGTAGAAAATATGAAGGCCATCGGGGATAACCAGCTTCTGTGTCACAAACCGTATCAGAAAATAGAGGCTCTGCAGTTCGGCCAGGAAAAGGTAATCGTTCGATCGCATGAAATTCTGTAAAGAGTTATTTATCGATACTGCGTAGTTACACGTGCATTATTCTTAGGTAAAGGTCAAGAGAGGAAAAGCCAAGATACCGCTGGCCGATCCGATCGAGGTACGAACATCGGCTCTGAGCGTGCGTCTCTTTCTCAAGGAGTTTTGCGTAGAATTCATGAACGGCGCTTACAATCCGGTAATGAGATACGCGAGAAGTTGCATAAACGGTGGAAATCATGGATTAGCCTCGGATGCGAGCTACTATCTTTGGACCCTTCGTTTTTTCATGGAGTTTAATCGCCACTACAAGTTTCAGATAAAATACGTGAGGTATGCGACAACCTATTCTGTTGAGTAAACACGAATACAATTCTTTAACGTTGACATTGAAAAACTTTTGTTACAGTGAGACGATATCGACCGAGATTTTCCATTTGGTTCAAAGACAATTGGAACAATATTACGAGATGATGATGACGGATAAGAAAAAGATTCCCTTCTGGTCGCAAAAGTTACACTTGGCGGTAAAAGCTTATCAGGAGTTATTGCATAGTCTTGCCGCAATGGATACTGCCGGTGACGCGGGCGTTCGTGAATCAAGCAAAATTATTAAGAGCAATGTGTTCTACGTACCTGAGTATCGTGAAACGATATTCTCTCAGCTACTCAATTATGATTCTATGAAAATGTCACGGTTAGCAATTTCGAAATTATTTCTCTACCTCATTTCATGAATTTCCAACGAGCCTCTCGTAATCTCATTGTCGATAATTATTTTCATCAAGGACTTACTTGGTCGATCTTGTCGTGACGGCCCACATTTTTCTAAAAATGCTCAAGCAATTTTGCAGTCAGAGTCGTACTTTGATTGTACGAAAGAAGGCTGTTAAAAGATCGCGAGTCGGAACGAAAAAAAATAAGAGCAGTACTAAACAAGTGTCGCAATCAACGTTGCCAGTAACATCCGTTGAGGACCTGTGGGACGATGTGGCGCCGGAAATATCAGCAGTGATGAAAGAGGGCACGATACCACAAGTAGTTCCGTTCGATGCAACTCTCGAGACGCCAATAGACGAACAAAAGTTTGTTGAACATTATAGAGCAATAACTACCGCAGTGACACTTAGAGTAGGAAAATATTAATTCTAGTAATGGTCGATGTTAAATCCACTGACCTATGCACATGTTTAATTTATTGAAGGAGCGATGCCATGAAAAAGATCCAGAAATTATTACGCAAGAAGGAGTTCGAGCAGGCTGTTGGGCTGTTGCGTGCCGCAAGGTGAGTTATTAATTAATAATCAACGTGATTATATGGAATAATTATTGAGGGGAAACACTTCGAGCCGGACAAATCGTGCCGATGTTGCTCCTTCATTTAATAATCTAATATATCGATAAAAAAAATATTTTGAACCCAATAGAGAAGTATGGCCGGAGAATGATTGCTTTGGTAAGCCAGATATTCCGTTGGAAGAAGAGTTTCTCGCCCTCAGGGACATATTTTTCGCCCAACTCGGCGTAGGTAAGTATGTTTCGATTTGCAAATTAATTGGGATAACGTACACGGTGCTTATAATGATTAATTGATTCTGAGAGATGATATTAATGCGTCTGGAGAGAATTTTTAACAGCACTCGTGCGTTCATTAATTTATGTGACATCCTAGCGGAAAAACACCCAGTCGAAAACCAGTATTATTAAACCTCGCGATTTTTAAAGAAGTTGCTGTACCATCAATCAGTATATACCAAACTTATCAAATTAAATAGTAAATTGATCGATAAAACGCTAAATATCCTTTGTACAACGGTTTATTATTAACGTAGATTGGTATTTTGACACAGGTTAAATTACGAAAGATAATGTCTAGTCTCTTGATTATTAGTATTACTATTATCATTATTGTTATCATAAAAATTATAATTAATATTCCCTCTCGAATTTTTCTTTTTTTTTTTGTTTCGCAATTTCATTCGGGCTTGGTTGATCAAAAATTTTGTATGTCGGTAATTTTTCTTCATTCGATAGGCATTCCGAAAACGCCCCCCCCCCCCTTTCCGCCCCGCGTAACTTGCAACTTCCTTCGAACAGTTTGATCGCATGTAAAATCCACATGAAACCCAAGACCCGATCAACTTGTACATTATTGTCACATTGTTTTCCGATCGGTATGTCATAATCTGGTCGATAATCGTTGACGTTACATCGTGTACGCGAGGTAATATAATCCACCTGTTCGTTCATATGTAAACGGATGCGACTTGATCCTGAGACCGCTGTTGCGTTACACGCAACTTGCCTATGTGTAGAATTTATTTTCCAAAAATTATATTCATCACCATAACTCGGTGATGATCGGTTGTTGCTCTTGGCTCGATGGGACCTTACTCGGTCCGGCAATCGTTGGGGCGAGTCGTCGCGACAGTACGACAGTGAGAGTGGCGAGAGCACCAAGAGCCGCTCCGGCGACAACGACTAACATCCCTGGATGTTCTCGAACGATTGAGTCCATCCGCGATCCACGGATCGCCGACTTGGAAGTTTCTTCCGATCCGATAAGTTCTTGGGCTCCCATTGAGTCCATTATTTCGGCTGCCACGTTATTATCATCCACGAGACTGAGTGAATTGCCTTTCTTCTCACCGAATGTAATGCCGTTCTTGACAGTACGAATAGTCGGTAATTCTGGAAGCTCATTGTTCTTATAATCCTTTTCTGTTTCAGCTATCAACACATCCGATTGGATGGACAGCAGTGGTTCTGTGGTCCTCTGAACTTTGGTGTCCCTGTTGAGGTGGTTGTAATACTTGTACTTGGTACTCGAGGTGGTTGTAATACTGTCGGTGCTTATCGTATGAGAGTGCGAGTTATTTGGCACAAATCTTAATCTCATGTGTTCCAAGGTCCTCTGGCGATCGTGGCGTCCCTCGAGCGGTTTCGAGTTGTGAGGCTCGGAGATGGTTTCCGTCGTTTCGGGTGTCGAACTCGAGGTCGGTGAAGGTCGAGCAGCAGATGCAGGAGTACGATAATTCGGCAATTCGGCAAGCATGACATAGCGGCCGTCCTTGTACGAAGAATACGAACATCTGGCAGGTGGATTCATCTCTTCGTGCTGCTTTATCCAATCGACGAGCCAATATAGATCCTCGTTGGCGCTCGTGCAGTTCCACTCGTTGGCGGACAGCCCAAGAGTGTGCAATTGCGGAAGCAGATAAGCCAGATCGGACCTCAGAGTGGTGAGGTTGGTTCGAGCGAGGTTCAGTTGGCGAAGGCTCTTGCAGGCTGAGAGCGCGGCCTCGTCGGCGAGGAGTTGAGCAGCGAGTGCCGGACTCCGGGAAAGATCGAGCGAGACAAGTCTCTCCGGAGCCGGTACCGGAAATGCCATGTCGGCACGTTTCTCCCGTTCCCACTCGAGCGATACCAATCCGGACATACGAAGGACCACGAGACTCCTCGGTCCACTAAAGGTGTTAGCCGGCAGTTGCTTCAGAGGATTATCCGATACGTCGAGCTCGGTAAGAAGAGTCAACTGACTCATCGATCCCTCTTCGATCTCGCTTATCGCGTTGTTATCGAGGAAAAGTTCTTCCAGCTTCGAGAGTCCTTGAAGGTCCTTGGATGTAAGTCTTCCGATGAAATTGTAACGAATAACAAGATTAACGAGGCTGCTCGGTAGACTCTGCGGTAATTCGATGAGCTTGTTTCCAGATAAATCGAGTTTCTCCAGGACCTCCAGACGACCCAGGGCGTCCTCCTCCACGACCCTCAGCGAGTTGTTCGAAAGATCGAGAAGGCGCAACAGAGGATAACTGTCGAAATCTCCTCCACGGATCGTCGTCAGTTTGTTGCCGGCCAGAGTAAGGACTCGTACGGATCTCGTGAGGGCCGGTGGTACACGGTCCAGACCTATACGAGATGCGTCGACGGTCTCCAATCGTCTGCCGCTTCCCAGTACGAGCGAGAGCTCGAGGACCATCAGAGGATTGTCGGCGAGACGGAGAACCGTCAATCCCAATGGCAGAGCTTCGAGAGCTCCGGATCCCTTCGCCTCTTCGTCCGGCTCCGATTCAACTTTATTATCGGTTGGGACCGTTGACACCTGACTCTTCGCAAATTTATTGCGCGACACGTCCAGCGCTCTGAGACGCACGATACTGTCGAACCATCGGCCATCCAACGCGCGCAGTTCGTTGCCGCTGAGGTCCAATTTTTGTAAAAAATTTAGTGGCACGAAAGCATCCCCGGCGAGGGTAGCGAGGCGATTCTCCGATAGGTCGAGACTCTTGAGCATCCTCAGACCCACGAACGCCCCCTCCTCCACGATGTGGATTATGTTTCTTCGCAAGGTCAATTGCACTAATCTCGAGAAATTGGCAAACGTCTCGCTTCTCACCCGAGCCAATCGGTTGCCCGACAGATCGAGTCTCTCCAATAGATTCAACGCTTCGTCTTCTATTCTCAATGCTTCAATTTCGGTAAATTGGTTATCGGAAAGATTGAGGCTCCTAGTCAGCAGTCCATTCGTTACACGACTCGACGTAACGTTTAGATGCGTCAGCGAACAGTTTATTATCGCGAGTTCTTCCAGAGCATCGATATCGGTGTTATTGCTACCCCACAGAATCCCTAAGTTCAGCAGCATATTTTTTATCGCGTATGGCTCGGTCCCTTCGACAACGAGACGTCCCAGGCTCTTCCGCTCTAGAGATTCTGAACTCGGAATTTTACCCCTACAGCGAATTTCCGTCCTCTCGTATCCATCGGGATTGATCGGAGGCTCCCACGACGTTATTCGGCTACACTGGCAGGCTTCAGGGCACGCTGAGCCGCCGCTGCTCGCCATCGCGGCGAGTAGAAGCGTCAGAGTCACCCCGTGCCACATCACACCGGGCCAACTCACCATCCGCGAACTACGCTGTTCACGTATTCACGATACTAAAGACTCTCGAGATATTTTTGTTTATTCCGCGGTATGGAAACTCTCGACCGTCGCGCCCGGAAGATATCCTCATGGCTATGGACCGGCGACGAACGCGAGACAATGGACTCTGATCGAGTTTCTTTATTATAACTATTATCGCGAAGCTTCGTCCTCGAGTGTACTCGCGAGCGTGTACCGACAACTAACCACCGCCCCCGTACGTTATTCGTCTGCCAACCTACACCGACGTTCAATCGACTGTGAGCTAACACATGGAAAGCTAACGGAAAACCCCGTCGCCCATCGCCCTACCCTCTAACTCACAGCTACCCCCGTTGCTTTTCCTCTCCAACTCGATAAGGAGCTGCGCGCAAGCGTACGACAGTTCTCCGATTGCCAGCATCCCTCAACGCTAAGGTTCTTCACACGAGCCCACATGTTCCCCACCGTTCGACTCTACCCTATTATTCGAGAATGATATGCGCGGCGACCCGAATAATGAACTTGCGAACGGAACGATTTTATAAACGCTCGGGTTTTTGAACCTACTCTCGTTAAAATTTTGCCTATTGTTCATGGAGTTTTTATGATAAAATCTGTTCTGTCCTCATTGCATGGAAATATTATTTTTTACATAAGCAGATAATGTATGTAATGTATGTGTGTTTAACGTTTTATTTTTTTTTCATCTTTTTCGACAGATATCGATCAGGCCGACGAAGTGCAGGATATTGTCGAAAACGAGATGGAGAACGAGGAAGATGAGAACGAGGACGACGAGGAGGAGTCCGGTGAAGTCGCATTTGAGGAAACGAGTTTCAAGTTTGACGAATTTTTGCGTAGGTAATCCAATCGTTTGCACCAATAACGTCTGCGTTTAATTATTGACCTACTTGTCAACGTACGTTATTTCTTTCGCAAGATTTGCCAACGTTAAGATCGTCAAAGCTATGGCCATACTTCTCCGACAGTTCGATGAGAATACCGATGAAGTTAATCACGTCGTCGTAAAAATGCTTCACCGCGTAGCGTGGGATTGCAAAATGCCCGCGATGATATTTCAAGCTTCGATATTCAGGATATTCCAGAGAATCCTTGAGTCTCGATCGTCCCGACACAAGGTCAGAGTTGTTTGAGAAAACAAGTGTCGTTACGTTGATGACATCCGATTAACAATCCTATCGGTCTGCTGCAGGATCTGAAGAAGTTTGCTATATTCATTATTGGCCGATTTGCTCAAGTCGCTGAGGACAATAAGAAGGCATATATGGAACTTTTGTTCTGGAAAACGTCCCGCGATGCGGAGGACATGGTCAATGGATATGATGCAGCGCCAGTTAACGAAAAAGTATCGCGCGCCATGTGGACCGAGGCTGAGGAGGATGAGCTGCGTACTTTGTTCATGGAGCATCAAACTAATAAATATAGTCAGGGTAAGTAGACGGTCGAATTGCATCGTCCGATTCTACGAGATTCAAAAATACCTCTTCGAAATGTACATTTGTATTTTTGTAATTACCATAATGAATTGCAGATTTGATCGATTGGATTCTGGAGAACGTCATAAGCGACAACCGAACGCGGCGCGGTATTATTAAGAAACTCAAGGAGATGTGTCTCGTCGTCAATTCCAAGGTTCGCAGTTATAACGATCATGTACAATTGGTACTGGGAACAGGAGAGCTTCACAAGCTCCAGCATGTTTTTTAGATTTTCTTCTAACGATTGGTTCTTTTTGTTAATCATTGTGTAGACTGTTCGAAGCGAGGTGCGGAAGCGATTACCAGCAGAGTGGTCAGAGCAAGAGATTGTTCAGTTAACTGAACTTTGGCATCGAGTCAGAGAAGATGACGGTATAGTAAAATTTACAGTTATCTCGTTACTCCTTCATCTCTGAGATGCCATTTGAGGATCTTTGCTTTACATTTTTTTCTTGTTGGTAGCTCCGGTTGATTTGATTCATGAGTCTCTGACTATAAAGAGATCCAAGAAAAAGATTAAGGAAAAGCTTTTGGAAACAGGCTTAGCAAAAGATCCGAAGGAACTTCGTAAGAAACGCAGCAAGAATCGGGACCAGGGTGAGACAAATTTCCTGAGTATTATAAATATCGACAAGTTGTACGAGAAACTTGTGCACTTATGTCCGCAATGTTTCACAACAGTAAAATCGTCTTGGGAAACAAAATCCGCGAGCGAACAATCCGACGACGAAACCGAAGACTCAGAGGATGATGAACCGTCTAGGACAAAAGTTCGTGCACCTGCTGTCCCGAAGAAACAGAAGTCGACGGCTAAGTCGAAGAAGCAACCATCCGTAGTCTATTCGGATGCTCAATTATCGGGTCTTCTCAAAGATGTGATCGACAAAAGTAATTTTTTATTCAGAATCAGACGTAAAAAAAGGTAAAAAAGATTCGAGTCAAATGCTAATAATCGAATGTTTCAATGTTGGAGCAGACATGGAAGAATCACTGAAATGGCTAAAGGAATCACTTGAAGAGGCGATGGAAGACCGCGACGAAGAAAGTATCGAAGGCATACCTCTCGTGCCTCTATCGGATGAGACGCTAGCCGCAATGGATTCGCCGAATTTCCAGCGACTTCTTCGAGCCATTGGAATCGAACCTCCCGCAGACGAGCAGGAAGTCTACTGGCGTGTACCAGCTTCGATGCTTGTTGCTACAATCCGTAAACGTTGCTATCTCATCGAAGATGCTTTATCTGGAGAATTTCTACCTCAAGGTACTTTTTTTGACCATCGAAGCCATCAGATTTCTTTCACTCTTGATGCATGGCAATTTTTTTTCGGTCCCCAGAAAATCCTCATCCCGGCAATATTGATGATTCCGACACGGATCACGACACCGAAGTGGATAATGATCTGACAAACAATACCACAAAATTCTTCAAGTCACAGACTGAAGCTGTCGGGGTTGAACCGACGACTCAAACATCGTCCGATAGCGAAGAAGATTTCGTCGAGGCGTCAAAACGATCCCGTTCTCAAGATTCTGGTTCGGAGATGCCGACTAAGAAGAAACGTCGGATTATTATTAGCGATGACGAGGAAGATGTCTAAACATTAAATTGCCTAGTGTTAACATAATACGTTAGTTTATGCAGATGTGAGCTGGTAAGCTATTTTTAATAAAAATTTTACAAAACTAGCAGTGACCGTGCACTATTATAAATTTGCACAATTTTTTCGATCCACTGATTGTTGAAAAATTGGTCACCTGACCCCTTTTGAGATGCAGCACTTTTGGATTGGAAATCTAATTTTTTGAATGGAAGTGACGTAAAGGAAATTGTACTACAGGTTGTGAAATCTGTCTTCCAAGCAGGTAACACTTAGGTGGCAGAAAGCGAAACCTCTATAATGACCAACCTCGCTCAAAACAAAGTTTCTAGCACATTATAACTCCCGAAAGTTTCCGTGCAAGAGGCAATATATTTTTACGTCTGATCGTCAATAAACATTATATTATTTAATTGTTTGACTCCCACAATGTGAGACAGAAAGTTCATTTAAACGCATATATATCGTGTATTTTGCACGGAAAATATTTGGTAGTCGCAGGCTGTTAGGAACCTTGCACTGGGCTAGGTTGGTCATAATATATGTATCGCTTTCTGCCACCTATATCTTACCTAAACGAAACACCGTCGATTGTATACTTAACCTCGGTATCTGTCGCATACTCCGTATGTCCTAATTGCTCGAGTAGCGTGTACAAGTATCGAAAGAATATGTCTAAACTGTGTATACTTGCGTTGTTGTTCTATAATATAGTTTTCGTTATCTGTTTCAATTCTCGGCGCGATGCCAGCGAATATCGAGGTAATGTTCCTTGATAGAGTTGCCCTTAAGGAAACCACCTGTAAACGATATAAATAGTCATTATACGTCGTTATTTGTTATTCAGACAGTCACAGTGACGGTAGATTTAATCTGCTCGATTTACTGAAGACGTTTGAGGAAAAAAACGAAGAGCATCGTAGAGAAACGACCGATAATTACTTGGAGAATTGGACGGGGCGATGGATGCCCGACAGACCTGGTGATCCTACTCCACCACCTAAGGTTCAGCCAATTTCTAAGAATATAGAGGAAAGTCCGATGTATGTGCCCATGGGATCCAGTATTGTCGCATGCGACAATGGCATGGTAATATTTTTAACCCTTGATATTTACGTAATAATGTCGGGATATTCTTTTCAATTATATATATAATAATGTTTTCTTTCTATATCAGACGAACCTTACGGTGGATTGGGACAATTCTCCAGTCAACTACACTTGCTATGGCAGAAAAATAACACCAGACTTTTCAATCCAACCGATACATTATAGCGAACCCATTCCAGCAACATTTTCGGTATGTCATAATAGACCTGCTTGCACGCAACGAACCTTTCAATTTTCTCATATCTTTTCTCAATGAGTATTGAATTATTTTCAGCCCAGCCACAGGTGTATGAGCGAGATTATAGAATACAATGTTGACATTCCTCTGTTGTAAGTATAAAATTCAGGATTATATTTTTTACAAAATTTTGTTACTATTATTCGTCCAGATGCTTTTCTTTATTAGCCACATATTTTTGAGGAAAAACTTGGTCGTCATAATATTTTTTGGTTCTTGGCAGTGGCTCGCATAGACCAGTATGGCCAGTATATGGTGAATACAAATTTCTTCCAAAGCAGAGATGGCTGCATAGCTTGGAGGTATTATGCGAATCATAGTCTGCTGAATTTTACAGTTTAATCATACTCTTAATTGTGAATTACTTCAGCATGGAGCCGTCGTGATGCTGTACCATCCATGTGCTAATCCGTTGGAGGTGAAACGTCTAAAAACATTGCTACAGAATTGTTTGAGGCGCCACATAATTTCACCCTATAATCTTATGTCCCAAGATCGGGTATGTAACTCCTTGCATTCTTGGACAAGTTACTCTATGTCGACTGTCGTTTATTTATTAACAACTGGTTTTCCTATTTCCAAAGCCGTTGGTACTACTTACGTGGGGAAGACGTTTTTCGATGTCGTATGTGAATCCTGAAATCGTTATGAACTTCATTCGCTTTCATAGTAAACATGGCCCGGAAAGGATTCCGACCGATGGACGCTTCGATGAGGGTCTCATAAGCAAATCGAAAACTGTCTCCGATATGTTCGATACGGTTTTGTGTCCAAACATGTAAGGTGTCAGTATAATGTAAGGTTCGGACGTACGTATCATTGACGAGTCTTGCTCAATACAGCATATGTAAAGTCGATGCAGTGACAGAATCTTCATTATCGCTAGCCCCACGTGTATTTTCTCAGGTTTATCGATAAGTTTGGCACTGATTATTCGACTAAGGTTACGCACTCATTCGTTCCCAGATAATACCGTCCCCCACAGTCCTTATAATTTGACGTCATATCGCAGATACCGTAATATTTATGTAATAATTGTACTAATAAATATTGTCGCGTTACGATAGTCGAGTATATATGAAGGTTTTTTTCGATCCCTCGACATCGTTGCAATGTAATCGTGGTGGATTCAATGAAAAAGTCGATGCTGGAAGATATTTATAGCTTTACTTCCATTCTCAGAATGTACATTTTACAATATATTTAATTTTTAAATGAAATAATTATTTTCATTATCAACTAACGCTCTTGACCTCACCATGGGACTCACGAATTCTTCTCGTTCATATATTTAATAATTCAACTTCGCTACCTTCAAGCACTAAACACGACACGAGTTTAGTTAATTTTTTTATTGTCTACACTGCGCTCTAGCCAGGTGCATGATATAGAGTATCGTGTATTTACAAGAGAAAAACTAGTGCACTTGATATGATTCATTGCCTCCGAATTGAACATGTGAAAGCCGTAACGATGGCGAGAAGAAATTCTACGTTTTTTTTTTTTTTTTTTTTTTTTCCTAATACGTTTAGAAATGCAAAGAATCTCCGGAGACGACGAATGAAACACAAATATTACAAGTCCTAAAATACAAACAATTCTTTATGTTCGCAGGATCGAATAGGCTTAATCGTTTGTGTAGATCTTGTTATTTAGTCCCATGGAAAAAGTTCGACGATACTCGGTGTGCATGTTTAATAGACGATTCAGTCTACGATCTATCCCACGGCAACATTTTCGAATCGATATCGGTTCGACGAGCCCTATACGTTTGGGTTGTTTCGTTATCGGTGCTGCTTTATATGCAATTGTACAGTTTGTGTAGACAAGGCTATGCAACGAAAGGACGTGCAAGATTGTCGTTTTCATCAATTATTCACGTCCTGGCCGATCGCATAGTCTTGAGTTTTGCAGCTATATTTTCTAGAGACGCTATTTAATTTTTTTTTTTTTTTTTTTTAATGACTCACATTTAATAGAAATCTTGCGACACCATCGAATTATTTCCCGGGTATCGTTATAATTACTATAATAAACACTCCTGATAGTACATAGTGGGTGTTACGATTTCTCTTTTGACGTCGGTTTTTTTCTTCATTCTTATGATCATCATTATTTCTCTTTACCCTCGACTTAATTATTCTTCCCTCCGAAAATTTGGATACAGCTGTCTTCGGAGCGCCTTCACTTACTCATATTCAACTAGGCCTCTTTTAAATACATACATGTTTTTCTTTTCATTTCATTTTTTTTGCATTTTTCTCACCACGGACCGGAGAGAACAAAGATTATCTTTTGTCTGACAAATAAAGGGATGATCTACTCGTTGTCGGACATCTTAGGGGTCACGTCAGGGGTCACAACACCTGAGTCAGAGGCGTCTCTCTTTGCCTGGGCGACTTTGCCCCGACGTTCACGAGCGGGGAAAAGTCAGCCGATCGACGGAGGTCCCAACAAGTAGATTTTATTTTATGTTCCATGTAATTGTATTATTATCGATCATCCTTTGCAGAATATATTTCGTGGGAAATCTAGCTGCAACCGGAAACAAAATTGGAATGTACGAAATGCATTCGGTCCAAATACGATTATGAAAAAATACAACAAATTATTCGATAGTGAGTCGTGAGAGAATATAATCGTACATTCAAGAATGATGTCTCTCTAAGGCAAAATCGGATACTCGAGTGAATTGTAAAATGGTATTACTGTTTCGTCGATTGAACCAGTGTTTTTTTTTTTTTTTTTTTTTTTTTTCATTATGTCTTTAAATATTGCACGAGACGTCTGGAGAAGCAGCAGCAACAGCATCGTCAAGACTCTCCCATAATAATGAACTATTCTCTACACACCTATCTCTATCTGTTGAGTAATTTTTCTTTTGTGCTAGTTTACACAATAAGAGGGCACATTTATTTGATCACATATCGACTGCCATAATCGTCACCTTTATAGCGACGCTCCGATGCAATTCGCGAGCTACACGAACACAATGTTGTTGAGACGTTACACATATGTTGAATGTTGCAATTGTGATAGATTTTTTAAATATTGATTGAGATCCGATCCAGTTTGTGGTAACAAGCAAAAAAGGGGCACTTACAATACTAAAATGTAGAATGAAGACAATCAAAAGAGGGGTGACGTGATGCCCAAATAACGCCACACCATGTACGAGACGTTTTCGAAAAGATTAATGATCATGGAAGGTTCTTAAGATTATTGCCGACTTTGTACAGTGTATAATAAACGGTATAGTATATCGATAAAATTGAAAGAAAGTTGAATATAATTTTTCTGATTAAATTACGAGATGCGTTATAGGCAGAAAACACCATTGATTTATTCAATAAGTAATTTTTGTTTTGTTTCTCTTTTTTTTTTTTTTTTTTTAATACAGTATCTTTATTAATGATTTCTTCCTATGAAATACCTACAATAAAAAGTATTCGCCATATCTTTTTAATGCCTCCTCTCGCTACATTTTTGTTTTTTTTTAGTATTTCCTTTAATTTATATTATCAATAATCTCACTTTGTCGCATAAATGCCGAAGTGCCATGCAATCTTCCTGTTTTTTTTTTTTTTTTTTTTTTTTTTTTTTTTTTCATCTTAACGCTTCTTCATGTTTTTTTTTTCATTAATTTTTTTCAAGGGTTCTTCAAAGTTACGGTTTTAAGTTTGAAAGTGGAATTGACACTCATAAGGTTATTGAAATAGCCTTTTGTAATTATAATTGCACCGATGTGACACGACCCATATACATTTTTGATGTCTCAATGGAAATTGTTATTTTTATCACACTTTCGTTTTTATTTTACACTCTGAATTGGAGTACGATCTGGAGGCAGGATATTCCTCTAGTAATTAAATAAAATGTTTCTTTTTTTGTTTCCTACAAAAATGCAGATGAGTGGCGTTTCAACGCAATGCCATTTAATATACATACGGTATATGTATAGTGCATCCGACAGTACGCGCGCACATGAGAATTATAAATAACGCGTCAAATGCGGGTTTTTTTTTTTTTTTTTTAATGCTAGTCGCTTTCGTCCTTTCGGGCATTGAAGAGCGAATAATCTCGATACAATTATTATTCTTCAACGCAGGCAGCGGAACAATTGCTGGAAAACTCGAGTTGTCGAAATTGTCCTCTGTTTCTTTATTCAATAAGTGCGAAGTGGACGTGCTCGTATTCTGCCGGAGTTGTATACTCGATGCGTCAACAAGCACATGTCGTTTCTTCAATCGTCTTCTTAATTAAGAGATTTTCATTTATTAAAGCGGCACGGCACCGGGCTTAGCACATGGCGCAAGCGAGGCACACGTATTAAAAAGTAGTGTAATACTACTGTACACAAAGAATAGTTCAATGCCAGTATGTTCTTTTCTGTATTAATAATTATATAATCAGTTGCCATAGAGAGTTTTTCTTATCAATTTGTTTGCAGTGCCAATAGTTATGCCACATGAAATGCCGCTTCGGTTTTACATTACTATAGACTCGAAGGAGCTTGTTTTTGAAGGCGATGGCACTAACGCAGGGTCTCAACCTCAATGAACCAAGTTTAGGCCAAACTCGTTAACACACAGTCGATTGTGCACTTCTAAAATTTAACATTAGTCTCCGTATATCCCACCGTCTATCGATAAGAAATTAAATTTATTAATTTTTTTTTTCTTATTATTCTCAATTCCTATAATGAGGGATGTTACGCTTAGTCTAAGATCGGAGCATTAACACGTCCATGTTACATCATACCGACTCCATAATTTGTTTTTTTTTTTTTTTCCCGAAGAGCCAGCTCAAGTGTTACGCGTGGTCTTTTCGTATTGGATTCCAGTAGAGCCCACCACGCCGGCAATGTCGTCTCTACAACGTCAAATAAGTATCTGCCAGGGTGGTAGAGAATATCGGTAGACCGATTGTGGCTCGTTGCTCTTCGATGCAATTAACGATAATACTATTTTGTAAATTGGAAACGCAAACTTTTAATAATCGGTCGCTAGCAGTGACGCTCTCTGTCTCGACTGCGATTAATGATGTGTGAGCTTACATTTAAAAAGTTACAGTTTTTTAAATTATAATTAAACGATCGGTCGATGCACTCAGGATTCCTCACTAGTTTATCGACGGTAAACGGTATTATAGGCAACGAATGGACGATGAACAAAAATTGGATAACTGTGAGAGAGAATTTGATGTATCTTAGGATATGTTGGCTCGCGAAAGCAAGGGTTCATAAGCGTACAGGGACTTTAAAGTGCTGGCAGCATCAGCAGCAGCTTTGATAACACGAAGCTCGAAAAAGAATTCACGGCAAATATTGCCCATATTTACGTCTAACAAGCAGATTACGGAACCAGCATGTTGCGGCTGTTTTGGTGTACACTTTTAAGATCCAAATTATTCAAAGTACGAACGATCGAATTCACGGCGCACATTGTTCGCTGAGCCGTCAATTATCGATTCGGGATTTTATAGTTATATGGAACTTGGATAATTTCTATATGACTTTGAATATCCAAGAGATTTTTCACCACTTAAGGGTAGGTTTGTTTTTACTTAATGAACACCGAGAAAGCTTACGCAATTGCTTGCTTCGACGCAGTGAACCACTTCACTGCTACCAATGCCGTTTTTTCTTCTTTGAACGTTCACCAATAAATCGATTCCGAAACGCTTATTTTTGCAGTAATGTTGTTGTAGTTTTTTTTTTTTTTTTTTTTTTTTTTTTACTGCTATTGCACCCATCTTTATCGTACATCAGCGTTTTGGGTTCACGCCCGCACTGTCGCATCGTTACACTGGATTCTTTATCTTTGAATGCTTCACTCCCTATTTAATACTGCTGGTAGGAGAGTATGTTAATATTCTTCATCGAAACTGAAATGGAAAACACGCGGAATGAAGAATCCATTGTAATGTTTTAAACCTTCGTACATTATTCCATCTTACAACCACTAGATCGCGAAATAGACGCATGGTAACTTCGAGATTTATGTAATAGGCGTCCATGTTAGCCATTGTCTTTTTTTTTTGTTTGTCATTTTTTTCTTTTGTTTTCATTCTTCTCATACATTATCATAAACGCGTATCAAGAATCTCTAACGGAATCGATTAATTAGCCGAATAATTAGCTTTGTGAATATTATCTACGACGACTGTCCTCTAAATCGTGACAGCGAGTTTATAATTTAACTTTAAGTTAATCATCATATCGAAGTAGGTAATAGATAATAACGTAGCTACCTAATCTAACAATTACACTTTCTGTACAATACAAGGTGTCCCCATTGGTTAAAGGAATTAATCGTAACGTACACGCCACTCTTATCTTTTTTTCTTCTTCTTTGTTTATCATCGTAATCATTATTGTTATATTATTTTTTTAAAACAGTAACTCATATTCTTCTGCATGTATTTGCCTCAACGTTCACATGATATACTCAACGAAAACATTAACATTATACTGTTTTTATTTTTCATCCGTTATTAATTGGCTATTATTACCAATTAAATAGGCGTAAGCGCCAATCTCTTCGTTACCGCGCTGACTAAACTATACATCGTGTTGCATACATACATGTATATACATATCACTTATGTATATATTGTATCAGCCGTAAATCGCAAACAAAACCGACATAGTAGGTATGTTTCTCGGATTATGAGATTTTTTTCTTCTTTTTGTTTTTTTTTTTCTTTTTTACCTTTAATTATATACTTCCCGATAACACCTATATCATAATTATTATTGCTGCAGCAAAATTTTATTCTTTCGCGAATTAACTTTAGAGTGATGATGATGGGCAGGACGCGACACATGAGTTTTCTTTTATCCGTCTTTTCTAAAGATGCACAATGCAGTGCCGAACGATGGCAAATCCGGCGATTCTCATTGAATTTTTTTTTTTTTTTTCAATTTTTTTTATACGCTATCGTTATGTTCTAAATTATTCCCAGAACACCGGTGTGTTGTCTCCGAGATTATCGCTTGTCGCTCAAGAACACGAGAATCATTCTCAAAAATTTATTGGCGCCGGTGTCGTCGCGAACAACGATTGCGTGGATAGGCGTGGATCACTTCCGGCTGTTCTTCTTCGATCGGCGGTGGCGATGAACTTTTACACAAGGGCTGCGACTCGACATCGGTGTTTGGAGTTGTCGACGAGGGCGTCACCTTTGTGACTGTGATAAGCGATGATCTTGAGGCGATGACTGATCTTATTTTTTTATTTTATTTTTTTCTTCTTTTTTTTTTAGCGATGATTCCGACGATTCCTCGTAGCGGCGAGAGTGTCGCGTTGCATTGCGATGATTATTACATCGTGTGTGTGATATAACTCGACGACGATTGAAGCAAGACTCGGATAGCCGATGAGGAACCCCCCATCGATCTCGACATCTCGGAACATTCCTGAAAAAAAAAAATCGCATCAAAGAATTAGTATCTGCGACGGATCGTTGAGTTTTTGGTAATTAAAAAAAAAAAATAAATAAAAAATCGTCGATACCTGGCTTGGGAGTTCACAGTCCAAAGTAGCTGCCAATGGTGGTAGCAACGATAACGGCGAGTACGGCGAGGCAGATCATGATCATTATCTTCTTCTACGCTCGACAATAACAGAGATCAGTGAAAAAATGATCATCAGTAACGAGGAATAGATAATCCGTGTGTGCTCTTTTGCTATTTTTTTTTTTTTTTTTTTTTTTTTTTAACTCTGTCTCTCTTTGTGGGCGTGCGGTAATCGTAATCGGCACGATATTACCGGGTACGAAACGATTCTCTGTCCAATACTGTTATCGTACTATCAAAAACGCTTACGCATAACTATCTGTAGCACCTGAAAACGAATCACTGTATTGATAACTGTGACATTAAACAAGTTTCCGAAGTATATTGTCGGGAATATCGGTTTCACTGCGTGTGTGAGAAGCCGCAAAGCGGAGCAGCCACACCGGAAATCGGCTATTTCCAACTTCGGCATTCATAACGAATATAATAATCTATTTCTTCATTCGCTTTGAGAATTTCTGACCGAATAACCGACTTCCAGGGGCACCGGATTGGAGTCAGTAAAAAAAAAATAAAATTAACTGTAACATAGGAATGTAAAATAAAGACACTTTTTATTTACATAGTACTATTAACGGTATTAGTAATAATAAAATTAACAATAATAATAATAATAATAATAATAATAATAATTCAATCTATTACGGATAACAAAAATGTGAAATAAATACGCTTCGGGATTTTTAAAATCTTTTTAAGTAGCCTGAATTTCTATTCGGGTGATGCGATTTGCTCTATAGTGTGAAAATGTTTCTATAACTGGACGACAATGCTTGATAAAAATGCTTCCGGCACTGCCGATTTTTCATCGATTTAACATAAACGATAGCACGATCACTGATATGCTATCCCAGCTGTTAGGCAAATTACACTAGTGATAGAGCAGCGAGAACATGCGCTGCGTAAATTGAACGATCGGTTACGTGAAAATTCGTGGTTCGTCGATTGACCCTTCGGCTGCCAGAGCATAAAAGTTTTCTGCATCGGCGAAAACAATGATTTTTAGAAATATCTTCTTCACATGTAACTTATGAAATACCGTCGAAAATTTGACGTACATAATTGACTAAAAATTATTGACGATGAAGTGGCTGAAGCCATCGAAGGGTCGATCGACATCTCGAAGGTAAAAACGTCATTCGCACTTGTAACTTTTAAGACGATAAAGAAACAGCATTATCGTCAAATTACTGAGCTATATCGTGTCAATGTGATAATTACAGTACTCCTGCGATACATTTGCGCGTTCTACAACTGACTACTTATGTGCACTACCGCTTAATAAATAATATTGTTACACATGAGAAAACGCCATTGTAATATTACAAAGAAAAAAAATTCACGTGGCCGAAAAAAAAAAAAAAAAAAAAAAAAAAAAAAAAAAAAACACACACACACACACATTCTAGGAAGGATGGATCGTCGAAAGGCAGCTTTGGTTTTATGATCGACGAGCGAAAGAGGCGCGTCACTTTTGTCTCGTGAGAGTAAGAGTAGTACGGGATTTAATATCTATGCACGATCGATACTTACTCGAACTGATCGTCGACCCAGTAATACACACTGTCAATATGTACTTTATATCCTTGCAGTTTTCTTGAGTCTCTCGCCGCATCGTCCGTGTTTTAGCTCTCTAACAAACCCCCTTTTCCCACCCTCGCTCCTCTCATTGCTCGTTTCCTTCTTCGCTTAATCCATCGTCGCATAGCAACTCTCGTCGGTTAATAAATATATCCGTTTCAGTAATTTATACCGCGACGAACTCTTCGCACGTCTACAAATCACTTGTATCATTTATATTTTCCTTTAACCGGTCGAGTATAGAAGTTCAACACCGCACAATGATCCGGTCATCACGAATATTCGATACAATAATTACATTTGAATGATTAATTCGTACATTATTCGCCCGTTATTCGTTTAAGATCAACGTTGTCTCGTTAATTACCGTTTAACAACCGATCGTCGACGTCTCGTTATTTTTTTGTTGTTTTATTTTCCATCGTTAATTGTAATAATTATTATTCCTCATTGTTTTTGTTTTTTCCTTTCTTGTTTTTTTTTTTTTTTTTTTTAGTCATTTATCGTGTAGAGTATTGCGTGACAATTATTATGAACGTCGGTTCGTGAGAGAAATACGCCTCGTTTCCATTATCTTATAAGTACCCCTATTTATGTAATTGAAATAATATTCGTTCTCGGCTCTTTCGCATCCTCCTTCACCTAATATAGTATATTTGTAGTGGCTATATTTACATTTTACATTCAGAGGCGCGTGAAATTGAAGCATCTGCCTCGTTCCTTTCGCACGTTACGTGTCTAGATTAAACGCTCCTTGGCTCGCGTTTTTTGCGTTCATAATTATTCATTAACGTTGCGTATTAATGAACGTAGACGGAGGAAAGCAATAACGACGATGTTGTGTATTATATAATGTTAAACGGCTACGAGGTATCTGCCGAGCGGACGCGCGATTCGGCTCTCACAAAATATTCTACGTTTCATCGACAATGCCAAAAAAAAAAAAAAAAAAAAAAAAAAAAAAAAAAAAAAATCGAAGATCCAAGAGCATCAAAATTTAGTGGGGCTGTCGATGCGAATGGAGAGGAAACAAACCACTTCCATTCCGTGATCACTCACGTGTACAGTGAATAAGAGAGATGAGCCATGATTGTGAGCAATTCGCTCAGCAGTTTCTCGAGTACGGAGTCTTAAATATTTCTCTGAGACAATGGTCGGCTATAAAGTGAGTTGGTTGGGCTTCGTTATCCGATCCATCCGTCTACTTTCGAGGCGGCGTTTGCAGTTTACAGAACCACGACTGCATAGACGCAATCCGACGTGAGAGCAGTCTTCGCATCGAGACGAGCTCTCGCGCCGAATCTCTTGTTGTTTTTTTTCTTCCTTTTCTTTTAGATTTTTTCTGTTGTTGTTGTCGTCGTCGTCGCATTCACTTTAAGTTAACTACCAGAATTACAATCAAAATGACGACCGCCACCGTCACGCAGACTACGATCAGGATCAATTTCTGTGAACAGAACAACGTCAGCGTCAGATTATTCTTTTTTTTTTAAATTCTCGTCCTCCACGAACGCTCCGCATCGTTACGCGTTTCCGCTGTTACAAGTAACACGACGACGCGCCGACTTCGAGAACGCCGATTTACTACTGTACAATATTAACGGAATGCCCGTGATCGTTTCGCGCCGACTTCCGCTCAGCACACTTTGTCGCATCATCGTGGAAGCCCGAGATTCGCTCGAGCATTGCTCGCTCCACCGACCGTGGAAGAACTTTCCTCGATCGGGGATAAATTCTTTCGCAGTCACGAGCGAATCGTCGACACTCCGCACTGTTTATTTTTTTAATTACAATTTTTTTCAAACGTCTTCGACTGGACGTCGAGTGGCATGTAAATTAATGTGTCATTCAATATTTACATCTAAAGGCCACATGCTTTGTGTCTAATTGACAAGATTTTGCGTGTAAGGCAATCATCAGGTATTCGTCAACTATTTGGCGTCTCGAAGTGCGGAACGTGCATCGAATCATATCGCTCAATGATAAACGTCCGAGGCGTTAATGGATTGCGACAAGCGACGAAACTTTACAGGGCGAATCGACAAACGTTAACGCTTCGATGAGTGTGATTAAACGAATGGACCTGAGCTTAGCCCGATCGTCGCGAATCGATCGAATTAACGTAAATTGAGTGTCAAAATAATCGTTCTGCACATTGTCGACTGTTCAGCCGATCGGGCATAGCTTCGCTCCTTTACAGAGACGGACTGGACAATTTTTTTCTTCAATTGCAAACAATCACGTTGATCTTTTGACGGAACGCCATTCAATGATTTTTTTTTTTAATCTATCTATCGGGTACGAAGCACAGAGTGTTGACGTACAGATTGAACATAAAGCTTCGACACACTTTTCGTTTCCGAAAGTTACACCAGGAAAGACCCAAGGTGTTTGCTTGGGCAGTCTGTACTCGAATCGCCCTACCAACTGGGCTGGTCGATAGCTGACTTAATTTTCGGGACGAAAAGAGTGTCGAAACGCACAAGTAGGCAAAACTATTGGCACTCGAATTCAGAGGGTGTCGATCAATCGTTACCTCCACAGGCGGAGAGCGACTCGAAAGAAGCAATACAGCGAAACAAAATTGCCAATGAATATCGTTTGCCAATCGCTTCGCGCTTACGATTTTTTTTTTTTCGTTACTTTACGTTCCCGGCGACGTGTACTTACGATTATAAGTGATTTCGTTTTATAATCGTCGGTTAATCAATGACAAAATTAGTTCTCTCGTGCATGCGTGTGCGTGTATGAGTGTGTGTCCGTGTGTTTTATGAGTCGAATTAGTATTCGTGATTAGTACGCGATGAACAGTATTATCTTTTTTTCTTTTTCTCCTATTTAGCGTTAATATTTATCAGTTTTGCTTCTTCCGTCCGTATGTTATTTTTTATATTTGTCGATTTGGCTTTAAGCGAAGCGCCTTATGTGGTGGACGGTGCTTTCCCATTTCTTTTTTTTTTGTTTTTTTTTTTTTAACACGATTTCTCGTTCTTGAATTTCTAAAAATTTTGTTCTCATCCACCCCTCCGCCAGGGGTGTTTCGGTTACGTGATCGCGTTTTTTTTCTTTTCTTTTTTTTTTTTTGTTTTTCTTCACTTTACAATTCTCTAGAGCTGGCGGTGCGAGAGTCACGTTTTGTTTATCTTCTTTATTATCTCTGCGTTCAAAGGCTCTCTATCCGCGCTCTCTTTTTTTCTGTTCGCTCCATTCCGGTCGTTTAGAATATTGGAAGGCACCCTACCACAATGCAGATTAGTATGACGACAGTTATTACGACGCAGATCATAATGAAGATCATTTTCTGTGGACAAAAAGGAAACGTGATATGAATCAGTATTATGCACGGTCGCATGTGACCATGCATAGGCTGTGGATATATCATAACGATTTGTTAGTATGAATGATGATAGTAGCGATGGATGCGGTGAAAAATATTTTAGAAAGAATCAAAGGTTACTAAAAAGTTTTCGCTTCTATTCTCAACTCATATGCGAGAATAAAAAAAAAAAAAAATAGAGATAGATTTCGCACGCGAATGAAAAAAAAAAAAAAAAAAAAAAAAAAGATGTAACAAGCTGAGAAAAGTAACGACGCTCGCTGTATTATTTGTGTCATGCATGCTTTTTTCCACAAACTAGACGAGTACAGCTATTACGTCCGATTTTGTAAGCGCTATCGAGCGACGCCTCCGAAAGCTCATAATTTTTTTGTTTTTTTTTTCCCCAATGTCATTCGCGTAAAATTCATTTCGGATGTAGAAATTTTTAAATGAATATTCGTGAAAGTCTTTCGGAATGCCCTTCGATGAATGTGTGCAGAGTAGTATCGTGCCGTGCTTTTCATATTACGAACTACAATGTGTCCAGGGGATGTTCGAGACAATAATTTGGAAGAACGAGTGCTGTTGTGCTGAGGGTTTTTGACCCGCTGTTTAGTGTTGTTTGGTATTCGATTTTGTATCTGTGCAACGTGTCGGTGTACATTGTCTGGGGTGTGTCTGCTAAGTGCGAATGTTATCTACTTCTTATCGACAAACATTACTTTTATCGTCGCTTTTTTATCCGAATATTTCGCAAAAAAAAAAACGTAACGAAACATCGACAAAAAATGTCTATAAAAATTTCACAACTCTCCGGAGACTCAGAATTGTGGCAAAAATATTTAGTGAAAAACGATTGCCACGTTCCATTGGACTATCGATCGAGCGAAGATACTCAAACTATCAAGGGCCATGCTACTCGCAATTTAATACGTTATTGTGATATTTATTCGTGACGAAAATTCTGAGCTACGTTCTCGTGCAGACGATACTCTTTTCATTCTACTTACTTCTTTTTATGGGATGATTATTTTCTTCGACGTGACAAATACAATGAGCAATAAGTCGATACGATATATGATTCACAGCAAGTCAGCAATGTATCCTCCTTGCTGAGTTGACGTTAAACGACGCCACAGTAACAGGTACACGAATATTACTCTATAACGGTGTTGAAAAGCCTGTCTAAAAGGTTTGACGCAAGATTCTCGCACAGCCCATTTAGTGTCATTCTGCGAAAGTCCTATTCCTAACAGTGTTGATCGATCAATGTATATTTTCATGGGATCGCAGGCAATTCACGAATATCGAGAATAACATTGCTAAATTATTTGCTACTCAGTTCACTTCTAGTACAGAGACAGTCGTCTACCACACAGTTTTCAGGAATCCGCGCGTGTGGAACAGTTATTGCTGTATATTTCGAATGGTCGACGCTAAAAATTGAGCGGCCACTCAAACCGGCTCGGAAAAATTAGTCGCTCGAGATGAACTCTCAAGAACGGGGGATTTTTTTTTTTTTTTTTTTTTTTTTTTTTTTTAATGGAGCAGAGGATCCGAGAAGATGGAACACAGGTGTCGTGGACTGTTTATCGATGTGTCTTGAATAATCGTTGATTGATTACCTTGCGAGCCTTGGTTTTATATTCCCCGGCCTTGATGAGCTCGCCCCGGGCTTGACCGACGTGGTCGCTAGTTTGCGTCACGCAGTATTCAATGCGGTCCACCAACTCGCCCTGCCACAACGCGCAAAGGAGCGGGATTCGTTTGGAATTGTGAGTGAGGAAGTAGATGGGAGGAAAGGACATCGTTTGCACGACACATCAGGTTTGGGGAAATGGACGGGGGACGTTGGATAAAACGTCGCAGATCCCGATTGAAGATGCGACACCAAACATATATCATCGTTTATGTATACATAGAACGCATATACGTAGGGTGTACGAAGGAACGTTTAGAGACGGTACCGACAGTTGTGTTATACACGAACATATATCAATATGTGGTAAAGAGACAGGGACAGAGACGCAGATGTATATATAAACGGATGGTATGATCAACAGCACCGTAGTCGAGTCAGTAGGTTTAGTATTAGAGTTAAAGTAGAACAGAGCATTAGTGGACAGAGAGGCACAACCAGCACACCCATGTTAAGAGGGAAGAGACACAGAGTATATTACGCCGTATGTAAATCCATATTGACCGTACGATATGGATTTATATACACGTTTTATCGTTTTTAAATGTAAGCATTGACACCACGCACACGGATACGAACAATATTAGTTTTCACAGTTACATCAATATGGAACGTGTATATGTATATATATGTGCGTATATATATATATATATATATATATACATATACATATATACATATTTATGTTGGTTACGCATATGATCACGAAAATGAAACAGAAACCCAAGCATTGAGAACGAAATATTTGTATACACAGAAGAGAGACGAATAAAATAAAATAGGGATTGATGAGAGATGTAAAAGGACGTGAAGATGTTTGGGGGAGTGATAAGTATTTTTTATCGGGTCGTAGGAGGAATCGGGATACGGAATATGGATGAGAGAGAGTATAACGAGGGAGAAAGGAAGGGGGAAAGAAAACAAAAGTGACCAATTAGATGTGAACGAACTGAAACATTTTCGTAACATATGGGGGGGACTCACCCGTCGGGCTTTGCTTTGATACTTGAGTGCTTTTTTGGTGTCCTGTGTGGCTGTCTGGACATAGTCGACCGCGTGCTCCACGTGGTATTCTATGCGATCTATCATCTCGCCCTAAAAAGGTACGCGGCGCGACCCCACAGCGTAAAAGACAAGGATGTTAGTACAAGAGAAATATAAAACCGTTTCATGCACCCGCCCAGTACGGAGACATATGAAATTTACTGAGCGATATTTACAGGCCGTATTGTTTCTCGAACAATCTAAGCTGTTAATTTAAACTCCAAAAGTACGTCATAATTGTATTATCGACGTGTAACTATTGCTCGGTGACCTGCAGAAATAAAAGCATACCGGAATTCAACAGCGACGAAAGCGCGTATGCAAAAAGCCCACTTTGTCATTGTGAGACTCTCACAAAAGCTCGGTATTATTGTACTGTTTCATTTGGGTTTTTGAATAATAAAGGTGCTTTTTCATCGGACCGTTGAATTGTTATGCACATTGTTACGTGAGACCGCAATAAAGTTCATTATGGAAATAAAGATGTATTAATTGTTATTGGTTGTTAAATAATTTTATCGCATGAGTCAGTTGTTTTATTTAGCTACAACACCCGGTTAATGTGAGGCGTGTTGTTACCGAGAATGTATTATTTGAGAAACAAAAACAATTGAATGGACAAGCAATGAAAGAATAAAGATCCCGTCGAGTGATGATAGAACGGCGATTGTAGTTTGAAGAAAGACGAAATCTATTTTGCATGATCTATTAATCAGTTTGAATATTTCGCAGTACTGTCGTCGTTCTTCAAACGTAATCGTCAGAGATAAAAAAAGATATCCCACAAGAGTAGCGCCGCGCCCATTACGCGAAAACTCAATTCAACGAGCTCGCAAATATGACAATTCGGATAATTAATAAGAATATGAATCTTACGGCCTCGCGCTTGCTCGGAATCTTCTTTAATAATTGACGCTGAGAAATAAGTCGGCTTATTGTATTTCACGCCTCTTCTACTAGCAACGACGAATATTCTATCGAACGTAAATCATTGTATAGAGAAAACCCACGGACTCGCGAATGTGAAAAATAAAACCAACTCCAGGACACTCAAGGCACGTAGTTATCGAAGGGGACGTGGCTTCATGTTTAATCTGGAAACCGGAACGCTCGCGAGGACTTTAACCCAAATTCGTTGTATATCTATCACGGGAACCTCACAAGTTTCGGTCCATTCGATCACGTGTAACGTTTGAACAAATTCTCGAAAGCGTTCCGATTTTGGAAAAAATGGCTGAAAAATAAAACTTTAAAAATTTTCACTGATACATTAGGAGAAATTTCGATTACTCATATCAGATATTGTAAAAGATACTGTATCGTAATGACTCGACCTCTATAAAAATAAACTATTCGGAACAATGTGTTCTTCTACATTTATAACTGACGTAAATTCTTTACCAAATTGCGTGTAATTTTTAATTGAGATTACATGGAAACGCAGTGTTACGTGTCTTACCTGACTTTCGACTAGCATAGCCATGTCCATGAACATGTCGTGTAGCTCTCTGATCGAGTTTTCTAGTTTGATAATGTCAGCGTGACGAGCCTCGATATCCGCGAGAGTTTGTTTGGCTTGTTGCGTTTCCATAATAATCTGTAACAAGATCGAAACATCAGTCAGAGCCGAGTAACATTGCGGAGGATTTTCTTGCGTGAAATTTTGGTGTAAAGCAATCAGATTGCCCAAGCTTTTGTATAATCTGATTAACAACCCGACACGTTGGATTTATTATGTCCCAATTATCATTGCGATACTCACTCCCTGCGTAAAGACCGCAGGATTTCCTTGTTCAAGCATCTCCTCGAGTTCCTCGTTAGTCGTAGTTCTCCCCGCTGCAGAGACGGAAGACAATTAATAAGTCGCCGAATGAAACATAATGCAAAGTGTCTTTGTTATTAAACGAGCGATAAAAAAAAACATACTGATCTCGAGCTGTCGTTGTATCCTTCCCTTACACCGTTCCCTGTAGTCGGTCTGCGTTCGATTGTACTCGGTCATTACCTCGACGAATTTCCTTGAGAGGGTCGAGTGCTGGGTCTTGCGTATCCTCAGATCTGCCGACGATTTGTTCGTGTGTTCCTCTTGCTCGATGTTCTGTTCTATGACTGCTCGAAAAAAGTTCATATTTTTTAGATACAATGTTGACGAAGGAAGAATTACAATTCACATTATAATGTTTTTTAACCATGCCAATTAATAATCAATCGTCACACTAACCCTTTAACTTGGCTCGAACTTTATTAGCAGTTCTCTTGATGTCGGCCATGAGATCTTCCAATTCCATTTTGACTTCTGAAACACGAAATCAACAAAGGTATTTAATCGTCTGTTGTCTATCGAGTCCCATGCACAGGCTCGCGCATTATCCACATTCCCAACAGCGATATTCGCGTGTGAATTGGGATCTATCGTGGTGTGAACCGCAATTTGAGCTTCCGCCGCAGAATTGTGAAACAAGGCTTACGTAGTTGTGAGCTCGAGATTAATAAATCGATTCTGAGGTAGGCTGGCGAGAGTCGGATTATAATAATCCATTCTCACCGCTTGATATTGGCTCAACACAAGTCGAGCGTCATCATAGAGGATATATTGGAAGAGACGATACTCTCTTCCAATATAGTTAGGGTCTATCGATTTCAAGTACTTCAAAAGTGTGTTACATATACTTTTGTTTATTGATACCGGTGTTATCCCTTAAATTATGATGAAAGGGCTCGGCTCGCTATAATTCCTGCACGTTGCAGTTATCGTTGTTTCCGACCTGAAAATAAGAATCGTTTCGTAATAATCGAGCGTGCGCTTAAAGCGCATGTGACTGTGCATTGGCCGACTATACGAGGACCGTTACTACTTAGCCGTCGTGTAGCTCGCGTTTCGCTCGGTCTGTAGCAGTCGTGACGAATACGTATGCTGGTGACAAAGCTCCCGAGTTTTTGTCCACGATGCACAATGCCTCCTTGCAATATTGTTGCCGTTTTGTGAGGCTATCTGGGTCGCACTGCTACTTGTCTCATCCCTTTACCATTCAATTCCAACAAACACATCTCGCGCAGCGACCCTTTTTCTTCCGTTTTATCGCGTAATAATGGTACGAGACGTAAAAAAAAAAAAAAAAAAAAAAAACAACAACACGCACATAAGAGTCGGTACTTTTCATGTAAACTCTTTGTTCCTTCACGCAAAGTTGTCGTCGTCACCGAAACGAAAACAATTACTCCGCGTGAACGTTCATAAATCTGTCCTGTCCAATTTTCCGCACGAGCTCGTAAAATTTTGTTGACGACCCACATACCTCATCGACGATGGGAGAAACGCTCAAAAAAAAAAAAAAAAAAAAAAAAAAAAAAAAAAAAAAAAAAAAAAAAAAAAGGGAAAGTGTGAGCTACGAGAGAGAGCACTTGGTCGATTGCCAAAGAGTCATTGCTCACGCGACTCCCCACGTGTGGATGTTAGCTGGCGAGAACGCCGTTGACGAGATGGCTCTGAATATCTCGTCGACAGAAATAAAAATCGATATCGCCGCCCACATTGAAATTCGAAGGTATCGACGAGGCTACACCTACTTCTCCATCGCCGAGAGAGGTTGCAATAACGACCAATATTTTCTATCGGCAAACGCTACGGCCGAATAGCCTGGGGGGAATAGCTGGGCGAAATGGAGTATTTTTTTTTTTTTTGTTTTACCAATTATTCGTAACGCACAGGAAAACAGTCTCGTTTCATCGAGGAGGTTCCTCTTTTTTCACTCAGGTTCGTTTATTTTTTTTTTTTTCGCAAACTCATTCGCGTCGATTGTTGCTGCGAATTCGGGAACGAAAGAGCAAACGAGGAGGATGACGTGGCGTAGAAAAATTTAAAGAACCCTGATAGGTGCGAGGGGAAGATTGGGTGGAACTCGCTGAGGAGCGTTTCGCGAGGCATTTTCTCGTCTAGCCGCAGTGATGGAAGCAGAAACTCATCTTGCGGGGGTGGCGAAACGTGCTCTCGTACGACCGCAATGTCATTGACACGATTTTTGTCGTCGGTCGTCGAAGCGGTTGCGTCACGTCCGCCAACGCAGTGTTGATCCTGCGGTGTTTAATCCTGGATGGTTATATGGCTCGATGGGGCACGGTGTGCGAGTACAATGAGAGACGATGATACCGAGACGGAGAGAGAGAGAGGAATCGTTAAGTGGGTGGCGAAGAATGAACGATCGTCACGAATCCCGTCACCCTTATCGCTACACTCAGCCAACTTCACCTCCGCCTCTCGGTGTCTCTTTCTACTCTGTGCACACACAGGACGCACCTGCAACGTTTGCGTTACTTGACGTCAACGTCGGATGTTCGATGATTAATCCCGCTCAGGGAAGAGTGGGCGAGTCGAAGGGCCAGCCCGATTTTTCATAATCGTGCGCTGGTCTCAAAATCAATATTCGTCTCGCTACTGTCCACTTTCATCATCTTATCTGATCCGGACAGGTACGAAGAAACTATTTGTTCGTGTATTTTTTTTTTAAATACAAATTACATCGTACACGATGTAATAATGTACACGTCCGTCGTGCAGTGATTTATCCGACGGCGTCACGGACAGTCGCCAGGACGAGAGTCTTCCGACAAGTTAATCGCGCTTTGAATTAAGAATAAAAATTGGCTTAAATCCAGGAAAGTTTGGTTCGCCATTACAGCACGATTTGGGAGTTTTCGGGCTCGTCCACCGGTACAGAGTTATACACAGTGCTGTAGTTAAATACATTGACGTGTATCTCGAGTCGTCGTGTCTCATCGGACCTCGAACGGAATTTCACTTCTCGGGCGTCGCGAACGAGGCAAATCCCGCGGTAATCCGCAATGAGAAGCACAGTCACGGCGATTAAACGTAATAACCGACGGAGGCGAGCTCGTTCACAATAGCAGCGATTCAATTAGAACGCTCGTTTCGTGATAACGAAAGCGCAAAATTGTTCTCCCATTCGGATGTCCCATCGTCGCTCGGCTCGTGTTCCACCTCTCGACTCTCACCGATAACGATCGTCTCGATAAGCATCTATTTCCGTTTAGCGACGTTTCACACGTCTCGCGCGTGACGACCTCGTCGCGGAAAATTTTTCCACGCTGCTTCGAGTCTCCCCAACGTCGCCTCGATTTTCGCGCTCTCGCACCTCGCGCCTCGAAAATCTAAAAATAAAAATAAAAATATTTTATGAGCTGCACGAATACGGGATTCTCAAGATTGTACTCCAAAATTCATGCGACACATGCAACTTTTTTAATGAAGATTTTTGTATTACATTTATGTATTTTTCTTTCCTGTACGCGAATATTTTTTTTTGTCTGCCAGTGTATTAAAATAAAATTAAAAAAAAAATGACAAGCAGCCATGACGAGGATATCCGGAAGATAGTGAAACGCTCCCTCGCACACGAGTTCCCTCGAGATGACCGTGGCGTTTCTAGATTATCGTGTATGCGAGCCTCGCAAACTTTTCAGGCGAGATTGGACCGTTACGTGCGACAAGCACGGTCCAGAGGTATGGGAAAATAAACGACGCCTTGGGCGAACACCGGAGGTTGAAAAAAGGCTGGAAAGAAGATTAGAAGGACGCGGGTAGGAGGCGGAGAGAAGCTCGAGCGTCGGCCGCTTTGAGATATCGACTTGCCGAAACGATAAAGCTCGTAGCCGGCAAGGCTCCCTCGGAGGAAAAATTATTTTTGTTTCTCGGTAGTTGCATCTTTATTCTACCACGAGCCTTCCGATCGTTCCTCGCAATTTTCCCGATACCGTTATCCTCAGAGATTATTAATTTCGTTGCCACCAGCTCGGGTTTACGCATCGAGTATCGAGGAAGCTTCACTCTCGGTTGGAAGAATTACACTTTCAGGACGGAAGTGTCGTATTTCGTACGAGTAGAACACAAATGTAGACCCAGAAAAAAAATTATTCGGCCGACACCGTTCATCGTGGTCGAATAAAATATTAATTCGATTTAAACCAAACGACGGCTGGCAAATAAATTATTTTTCTGGGTGCAATTGCATCGGCTCCATTGTATTTTCCCTCACGGCTTTGCGAGTCCAACAAAACACAACGGTCGGGATTTTTTTGTACCGAAAAAAAAAGAAAAAGAAAAAAAAATTCCATCTCATAAAAATGAGCGATTCTTTATTCGAAATTGACGGAAGCCGAGGTAAGGAAATATGTTTTCTCGATCGGAGGGTGAGGAAGAGTATGGAGCGAGAGAACGAGAGCGAAAGAGGTGCAGCCGAAGGTGCCTGGGTTGCCCGGGAGCCGACGTGCTCGAGGAGGGAGTGAAGAGTGAGTGACACGCGGGAGGAGCGCGCGAAGCTGAGGAAAACGGGTGACGGAAAGAGGGGCATTGATCGATGGCGCGCCGGTAAGACTAATGCAGAAAAGAAGAGACGAGAAATATACGGTTTGTTTGTCGGCGGAGGAACTCGTCTAGTTTGCCAAGGATCCACAAAGAGAGACGTTGGAAGGGTCGACAGAAGGTTCTCCAAATCAGCATCCTGCGTTTACTCTCTTGCCCTCCTCATCCGCCATTCCCTCTCTCGCGGCCTCATCGTCTGTTTGCTCTCTCCATCAAAGTCGAACAATAAGACACGCCGAGACACCGTCAAAGGATTAGCGAGTGTTACTCGCCGACCCGAAGCCATCCCGTAGAGATTTTTCTCCCCAAACTTTTCTCGCGTATATTCAGAGAAGAATCTACTAAGAATGACCGATAATCCGTAAAAAAAAAATATTATTTTTCCGTCACTATTCGTTCGGTTCAATTGAAATATTTCTTTGGTTTAAATAAATATTTCATTTGAACGAAACAATCGGCGGCGGTAAAACAAATGATTTTTCTAGCGAATCGAGGGGGCGACGACGTTCGATGACGAATCATCTCGAAGCCCCGCCGGTGAATATTAACTGGCTTATCTCCCTTCCAACGCACACGTACACTCGTGGATCGAATGGGACTCGATACAACGCACATAGCCCAGAAATATTTGAAGAAATCTTACAGGTAAAGTCGCCGACCCGAATCCGTTACCACTCGCAAAGAATGGAACTCGTCTGACAATTTTTCAAGCTCCGCCAAACCCTTGAGAACATTCGGCGCTGATGCGAAAAGTAAATGCGGCTTTTATTGCCCAGAATCGATCGTGCGCCTTCAATCCCTTTGAATTAAGGTTCATGGGAGTGGCGAGCGAAAATTTCGAGCGTCAACGGCAACGAAGGAGCGATCGGTTGGTCATCTCGTACGATCGTCAGCGGGCTCGGAAAGATTGATCCAGATTGGTCGAATTGATGTCGCTATCCGTCGACGAGCACTCCAAAAGCCCGGTTGGACAATAGCAGGATGAGTGGTGTCGATAGTGGGTTGCCAGAGATTTACCGCCAGCAGTAAAGAAGCCCGGCAGGCCTCGTACAGTCGGTGCCTCGTTGCTGACTCTCGTAGTTTCACCTATAGGCAAGCTGGAGCACCTTTCCGCCTCGCGTTTCCACTGCCGGAGGTTTACATACGGTCAGAAGCCAGTCGTCGAAAGGAACTACCCTTTGGTCTGTGTCAATAACCACCGACATAAACCCTTACATATTTTATGCCTCAATGCACAATGCGCGGGTCTCTACGCTGGATTTCTCGCTGTGACTGGCGAACCTCGAATAAATTCCCGCACGGTGAAACGGATTCCAACCGTCATTTTTTGTTCCACCTCATTTTCGGAATATCTCCATTCGCTGGCTTTATTTCCTGACGAAGAAAATATTCTTCGAGTGCAGAAGCAGGTCTATGGAATCTGAATCCTTCTCGTGCGAGACGCAGAAACTCGGGCTTTCGGGCGTCGATCTCTTGGGACGCGATCATCCGGTTCGTTACGAACAGGCAGTCGGATTGCGTCTGGTCTCTTCGTCGGAATATCCCGGTGTATTCCAGCGAGTGTCTCTTGGGTCTCGCCGACATCGCTGGAGTCTTCTCGACGTTGCTGCGAGGCAACCGATCGAGCAGGAGAATGTAACCGGCATCGCAGCTTCGTTCCTCAGCGAAGTTCCAAAAATCCTTCCGCTCACACGTGTGGAAATTGGAGCAGGCCGGCGTACGGAATGTGGAACTGTGGAAGATTACTGAGATGTGAATGAAAAATAATAATAAAATTCGGTGCTAAAATACGAACCTCGCGAGACGCGTCAAGTATATCGGCTTGTCGGACGAAGGGTTGTGGGAGGAACTGGGAGCGACCGGTTATCGACAGGTTGAATTTACTAATCGCGTCTTCGCCGCTTACCTCGCCCCAACTTCTCTCGTACGAGGGCGGAGGAAATTGGGTTAATGCGAGGTGGAAACGTGCCAAAATTGGTTCACCGCGTGGCTCGGTACCGTCGGTTCGTTGATAGCGCATCGGCAACCAACCGCCCGATCTATACGAATAAAGAAAGTCAAAGGGAGGCGGACAAGAGAGTCTCGCTTACCGGAGTGAACAGAGAGACCAAGAAATATGATCGACGGCACGTGCGCTCGATACGATTTAACGGAGCGTGGAAAAATGAATAAAAAATTGAAGACCCGAGATTTTAGAGGGTTGTCCCGAGACGATGATAAATTTTTTATGGGAACGTGTGTCAGCATGATCGCATGAAATTCGACAGGATCATTATTCCGAAGTCGATACGCCGCGAGTGTGGAAAGGGAAAAGCGCCGGGTATGAGCGGCGTTGAACTCGTTAATCCTATTCGAAGCCGGAACATCGATATTTCACGTGCCATGGCGGAAAACGTAGATAGCCTCAGAGCCCTACAGATATACGATGGCTCGGTGTATCCTGACAGATTGTACTACGGCAGTCCTAGCTGGAAGCTTGTCGCAGGAGCCGTACCAAGGAAGCACTCAGCGGCCGCGATCGCTACAAAGACCGAGTGCAAAATAAGCTGGGTGAGACCGGTGAGTCGTAAATATCCGGTCGTGCAAAATCACATCCAACCGGAAACCGTGTCTTCGTCGAGTGTCCGAACTGGAACTCGTCCCTTCAGAGCCGACATATTAAATTCCCATTCTCCGGTGGTGAGAGACGCAGAGTCTTGAACGGACGTTGATCGGCGCCAAAAAACGAATCGCTGACGAGGTGGTCGAGGTTGCTGGATCGCGAAGAGCCGTTTGGGTGCAACAGCGTAGAATCTTCCTGCTGTGAGATCCGTGAGATCGGAGAGCAACTCGAGTGAAAAGCTCCGAATGGTGTTTCGGATTTGATTCTTCGTCAAGTCGGAGCTGAAACAGAGCCAAGCTTTGGGGATTTAGGGTGGCAACGGATGAATGTCATTGGCGGGTCGAACGTGAAAACCGTGGAGGAAGTTTCGAACCGTCCGTTGGATTTTCGAAATCTTTTTGCCTGGAGTCTTCTTCGTTGGAAGCTCGCGGTGCTTCGCGGAGCCTGTTTGTCGTCTCTCTCGAAGCGCTGTAGTTTGATTACGCGTCGGGACGATTCGCCAAGCCTTTCGCAAAGACGGAAACGGTAACGACTTTGATTGGTCAAAGGCAACCGGTCCGCGCTCTCTCGAGCCTCGCTCCTTCGTCGACGAAGAGCTTTCCTTTCATCGCCCAAAGCCGCCTATATATATATATATATATATATACAAGCTCTCCCGGTAAATCTCTTTTCGCTTCCGGCACGTTTGCGCCTTCCGGAATATCGATGAAGGCTCCTCTCGTTATCAGCGACGGAAACGCCAACGACAAGATATGGCGAGGGACGGAAACCGAAGCGGAGCTATTCGCTGAATCCTCGTCGTCGCTTCATCGCGTTCTCGAGTTCTCTCGCGTAACGTCCCGAAAGAGAAACCGCGAGCGGGGACTTTACCAGGCGGATTAACGACTCCACAGATGTATCCGTCGCGACGCTCGACTGGCAAACTCGCGCAGCCTCGTCGTCGATCGCGCCTCGTCGAATCGTTTCTCCGAGCGACTCCTCTACCGAGAATAATTAAAATCTTCAACGAGAAAGCCCTTTAATTGTCACATTCGAGACGAACGTTGCCGAGAGCCTCGTCAGTGGGGTAAAACGGTCAACGAAAAAAAAAAAAAAAAAAAAAAAATTCGTTTGAGAATCGTCTGGCAAGCGCCGGACCTCGAGGGAGCGGCTCGCGAGCTCGAAACCGAGCCGGACTACCGGATATTCATAAACACCTGCATAGGTGCGATTTATATCCGTGAATATTTTACCACCGCGAGGAGGCGCGAGAGCTCCGCTGTGCTCTCATTGTTTTCCAATGCATCGCGACCTAGATGCGCTCGTTAGAGGGAGACGATAACTCAGAGGTGGAATTTCGTTTGCACTCCCGCAGAAATTTTCGTGTGGAAAGGCGGTGAGGACCTCGGATGCCGGGTCATCGGGGCTGTTCGCCTCTCGTCCACCCATGTATATTTATCCCAAGAGTGCACGCGAGACTCCCGACGAAATATTAAATTCCATCGTCTCGTCGGCGAAGCCTCCGGCCATTTTACCATCGCGCGTCCATCCGACGAACGATAACATCGATAACTTGTTCGCGGAGCACACAATGACTTCGATAACATTTGATACTTCCGCCACCGCGAGTGAGAGGAGGAAGCCGGGACAAAACGGAGCGGGACGACCGGAGCGGAATTTTACTCCGCCTCGAGGGAAGTGCGCGCTGCAACGATGGAAAATCGTTGTGTCGAGCACAGCCGATCGGATGCTTCGTCGGTCTCTCGGAGTAACCGAGTAACCGAGTCGGGCGCGAAATTATTTCTCACCGGAGTGACTTTTCTTCGTCCTTTTTTCAAAGGACAATCGACCGCGAAAACCGGTAGATTCGGCGTCTCGGTTTTCATCGTTTCGCTCGCGAAACGGGTCGAGCAGGGAAAAGTATATTTCGGCTTCCGGCTGCGAGAAACCGGATACACGTGATCGCGGTACTCCGCGTCAGCTCGGCACAGTGTGCGGAAGAGTATTTTGCATGTCGCCGGGTTCGCACACGGAGCCGAAGCGAAACTACATCCGTCATGCGAGTGACGTCGTTCAGCCCCAAACTGGCCGACCATCCGTTTCGAAATCAAACACTGGCCGACCGGTTGTGTTTTGATGCCTGCCGTTGTCACGCGACACGTTGATTTATCGCAACGACACCGCGGTTCGTGCAGCCGCGTACACGCACGGAAATATTTTCCACCCTCGCTGCCAAAACCCAGAAAGATCGGCGGACATCCACGATTCCCCAATGAAACGAAACCGAGTTATCGTTTTTCAGCCGCGTCTAAAAGTCCGCCGCGTGAGCTTTCGCGCGTCGGCGGCGTTCCTCGAGGACTTCCGGTGGCGCCGGAAAGACCGCTGAAGACACCGAGCGGAAGCTTCTCGCGCGCTGGGACGCGTCCCGACAAAGCGTCGCGGTCCATTGACGGAGATGTCGAATAATTTCGCTGGTCGTGCGTGTACGTCGCGCCGAGAATTCGCGTTGTTTCTCACTCTCGCGGGGTCGCACACGGACGCGAACCATCGGGGAAAGCGTCGGATCGCACTCGGCTGCGACAGCCGAGCTAAGCTGTGAAAGTGGAGAACGAGAAAGCGCGACGGAATGAAAAATTCCTCGACGGGGAACGCGAGAGAGAGAGAGAAGAGAAACGAAGAATCGGATAGACGAGGCTGTGAAGAGCCGTGGATTGATAAGATAGATGGAGTTCACTGTGCATCAGCTTTCCATCCCGAGCGGGATGGAGTCCGAGAGGGCGGTGAACAGTGAAAGACACTCGAACACATAAAAATATCGAATTCACTCGCGAAAAGTCTGAAGTCGTTCGCGCCTTAATTATTTTCTCGTCGACGCACGGTATTTTCGATTAAATTCATTATAAAATCAACGGAGTCTCGGTGGATGTGAAAATCTCTTCGAACCTCGATGCTTGGGAAATTAGAGCTTCCCTACATTAGGAAAAAAAAAAAAAAAAAAAAAAAAAAAAAAAAAAAAAAAAAAAAGACTAGAATTGTTTCACCGGCGGAAAATTCGCTCGTGTATGTTCCACGAGGCATTAAACGAATACGATTACACCTTTCGTGTAACAGTTATTCCGGTGGAAAGCTCTCTCTCTCTCTCTCTCTCTCTCTCTCTCTCTCTATGAATTCCCACGGGAGAGCGCGACTCCAAAAGCGCTTGTGCCGCAACGGAATCCCATGAAATAACAGGCAGCAGAGAGCGGATCTTCTCTCCCCTCGTGTCTCCATCCTTCTCCACTCTTCGGCTCCGCCATCCGACGCGAATGTTCTCGCTCCGTGACCCACTTAATCCGTCCTAAATCAGCTTTTTTCCAACGGCCACGTCCCACTTCGCGTTCTTGGTCACCCTCTCGCCTCCGTATCGGCTTTTGCCTCGCTCCTCCTCGCTCCTCCACGCATTCCCGCGAGTCTCTTGTCGCGGGGTCGATCGCTCATAGAAAATCACGGCCGAACCACCGAAGCGACATTAACGATTGTAAATCGCCTCGCTCGGAATCGAACGCCGTTGAAGCCGCGGCATTCCGCCGATTCCACCGGCGATAACAATCGATCTCCGGCATTTTTCTCTCGTCGGCGTGTCGACGAGCTCGATGCGCGTCCGTCATGATGTCGGTCCCGAACCCGATCAATTCAGTCCCGTTGTCACGCCCGGTGTGAAATGGAAACGATCTGATCTGTCGCGACGGTGAACGACGTCTTTTCACGCCAGTTCTGACAACGTCGGAAACCGTTGACGATAAGATTCGAGTCGAAGTCCGCATTGTGTTGGGAACGAGTCTCGCTGAGTAGTTTCGCGTTTACCGGACGGAGTTGCAACGCCCGTTGCAACGCGAAGCCCGTTGCGTCTGCTGTGAATATAAAAAAGAAAAACAATTGAAAGCGTTCTGGAATTTTTCCATAAGGTTGAGCGAGTCGTCCGATGCGACGAATCGTTGATTCAGTTCTCATCTGTCGTAAACGCGAAGAGGCTGCGAGGACCGCGCCACATTCCGTGGAAAGGACGAGCGATACGCGCGGCAGGAAGCCGTGATGTCGAGCTAACGGCGCCCAATAAATCGGCCTTAATGATCGAGAGACTCTGCCGATGCTCGCTGGAAGGTCTCTGGGAAACGGCGGCGAAGCGAGCGTGCCAAGGGTCCGAGGAAATTTGAGTCGCGAGGCGATAAAGGCCGCGTACGCCGATTCGCTTTGCCCACGAACTTTGGAAATTTTTGGTCAATTTCACTCGGAGCAAAAAAAACGTTGATCTTCCGAGTCCGAGACGCTTTTTCAGATCAGAGTCTAAAAACGTTAATTTAATTAACTTAATTTCAGAAATGCCGATCTTTAGATTTTTCCAGGGGAGAGCGGCGAAAATTCTGGGGAGTTGGATAGAGCTGAATAATTTTCCAATGCGTCAGCATCAGCGTTGGACAATTTTTTATCGAAAGTTGATAGGGTACTTGAAAAAAAATAAATAAATTAAAAAAAAAATAAAAAAAAAAATGTACCGACTCGAGCGTTGATCGAGTCGACCGGAACGATTAATTTTTTTTTTTCTCGGCTCGGAAACGCCCGGATCTTCTTCGGAGGATTCTTTGCAACGTGGGCCGACGGCGGCGACGAGATAGCGGTGGAAAAATGAAAAGTCGTCGATGACATCCGATTCTTTCGGCGACAAATCTCTGACTCTGCTCCCGCTCACGGCTGAGCTCCTCGCGAGCGGATCTCAACGGGAGCTCTCGCGTCTCCGATTCCTCGAGCAATGCGCGGACGAATCGCGAACGCGAATTTCAATCTCGCGCGATCGGAAAGCCCGTCGAAGATCGCGAGCTCGTTCGCCGTTTCACGTTCGACGACCGAGTCGACGAATGGAAATAATTTTTCGCTCCCTCGTCGGCTTCTTCTCCCCCGTCGAATGAGTTCGAAAGCGAGGCACGGATTAATTCGAGAGTACGGAACGACCGAGATCCATCGACTGACGACAGAATCGAGATGGATTTTGCTGACGTGACTGCCGAAATAAAATAACGCGTACGGCCTACTTCCTCGGCTCATTTTTATTTTATTTTTTTTTCCAGTCGACAAACTCTTCTCGGATTGTCCGGAACGGCCGAGCGAATCCGGCCGGAGGAAGAGACGGAAAAAAAAAAAAAATAAAAACAATAAGATGAGAATTTGTTAAAATTGTCGCGAACGCAATGAAATTCCGTATGCCGAGTGCGTAAGCTTATTTAATGTTCGACGAGCGACTGCTCGCTCCTGATAGAAACTAAACGGCGGATCTGGCCGCGGATTATCACTGCGAGCTTTTAATAAAAAAAATTAATAAAAAAATTAATACGAAAATTTTAATCAAAAATAAAAAAACGATAATATGTACGGCGATTTCGGGATTTGAGAGACTTTCTTTCATATTCGTCACTCGTGGACAATCGATTCCCGCACGTATTCGCGCGAGTGAATTGGCGAATCAAAAAAAAAAAAAAAAAAAAAAAAAAAAAAAAAAAAAACGGAGTCTTTTATCTTCCGCAGTGATTCGTCACGGCTAATTTCTCCCCGGGAGAGAATCCAAGGCGAGAGAGACCTAAAACGAGGAGAAAACGAGGAGAAAATGAGTCTTGAAAAAGGGTCCGTTTTGCCCCGGGGTTAAGTTTCCCTCGACCCCTGTATCCTGTACAAGATTCCGTGAAGAGAACGACTCATCGTCCTGGCACGCGTTATTTCGGGGCTTTAAGATGCTTTTTTTTTTTTTTTTTTTTTTTTTAAAGAGCGAACTCGCCCATTTCTGCAATTCGGTGCGGAACGAGAGCGTGGGTGAGGGAAATTGGGGTCGGGGAGGAAGGAGCGCGAGATAGTAACCGGGATCTTCCCAAGGGTAAAGTTCGATTTATTCTTCCCAGGCGTGGCGCGGGTCCTCGAACGGGGAAAACTTAATCGACGATAAAACATGGCGCCGGAGTGTAATGAACGGCTCTCGTATAAACCAAGGAGAGACGCAGTCGGATCGGTGAGAGGTTCGAATTTACTCGTCTCTCGTCCCACCTATAAATTCGCCTTAATTTTCAGGCACATCGCATCCGAATCTTCCGTCTCGATTCTACAAATTTTTGAGCGAAAAGCCGATTTCTTTTTTTTTTTTTGCCCCCCCAGTAGCAAAGAAAAATTGTGGGTTTTCGTGGACGAGAAATTTTTGTCGAAGTGGCGAATCTTTTTTTTTATCAGCGCGTACGCGTCGGACGCGAATTTTCGTAGACGCGGTTGCGGCTCTTCCGGTGGTTTCGCGTCGGAAGCGAATTTTTGTGGACGCGGTCGCGGCACTTCCGGTGGTTTCGCGTCGAAGGAGGAAGGTGGAGGAAGCGACGGTCCACGATGTCCCGCTTTTCATCTCGGCTGCCACACGTTCCGTGTTAACGACTGGTCCGGAAGACACACGCCATGCCGGTCAAAGGAACCGAAACTTTTGAGACGCGACCATCGCCTCGACGCGAATCACGTTTCACTTCGGCTCTCTCACGCCTCACCAGAGAGCCAAAGTACAAATAAGAATCTTTTTTTTTTCTCCCCTGGAGCGGGATGCGAGGCATAAAATGGTGAAAACAGGCTGCTCGAGCCTTCGACGAGAGAATTCTCCCAGGAATAAACCAACAAACTTGTACCAAAAAAAAAAAAAAAAAAAAAAAAAAAAAAACGAGAGTAGAATTAATCGTCACTGAAAAGTTACGTTGTTCGTGTCTTCACGGACAAAGATAACATCCCGCTTTCATTAAAAAAAAAAAAAAAAAAAATTCTCCTCGAGCCCCAAAAACCGAGTCATTTTGCCGGTCGATTGATCGTTTTTTTTTTTTTTTTTTTTTTTTTTTTTTTTTTCATGAAGAACCGCGACTACCGCCGAGAAAATGTTGAGTCAACACGTTGTGTTTTTCTCCGTTGGCGAGTCACGGTTTCGTAGTGGCACGTTGACGAGAGAGAAGCCAATTGGCGAGCGGAAGTGCAGGACCAAGAGGCGACGTTGTCCTCGTTGGAGAATTCGCGGGCGCGCGGAGCAGTCACGGGGGAGGTCGGCCGATGATGGCGAGGGTAGCGACGATGGTATGCGACGGGAGTAACCGGCGGAAGCCAGGAGGAAACGTAGCTGGAGGTATGCGGAGATGTATGGAAGCGGCGGTGGAACGCGAGGGAGCGAGGGAGCCTCGTTGGCGGAGGCTGCAGCAGGGCTTTCGGAGCCGGTGCGGCCGGGATCAATAGCGGAGAATCCGGCGAGCGAGGTGGAGGAGGCGAGCCGAAACGAGCGTGAGGGTGAGGGAGGTTACGCGAGCCAGCCAGTCAGTCTGCTCCACTGGCTGACCGGTCACCCACCGACTGACTGACTTATTCACGGTCCTTTACTCGAGCGAGCGAGAGAGAGAGCGAGCGAGAGAGAGAGAGAGAGAGAGAGAGAGAGAGAGAGAGAGAGAGAGAGAGAGAGAGAGAGAGAGAGAGAGAGAGAGAGAGAGAACCGGATGTAATTCAATATCGGTCAAGGCTGCGGAGCACGCCCTGCGCTCCCGAGAATTAATTAAATTCTTCATCCCCGGTCGGCTTTTTTTTTTTTTTTTATATATATATATACCGCACGGACGGGACTCGTAGTACTACGAATGGAGATACACACTCATTGAGAAATTGAGTGGAGGTTTTTCGTTTGTTTTGTTTTTTTTTTTTTTTTTTTCAACCGCGAAGCGAACGGACGAGCTCGAGGGGGGAAAAGAGGAAGTGTTTCGTGGACACTCGGCTTTTCATGAGCTGAGCGATCGCGCTCTGTATTGTCGTATGAAATAGAAAAAAAAAAAAAAAAAAAAAAAAAAAAAAAAAACCAGAGCTCTCGCTCCCGGTATCGACGAATTCGCGCACAGGCGATACGTCGATTCGGCCGGTTCGCAATTAAACAAAAAATGTACCCACGCGCGTTTGTGGATAGGGTGCGAAATATATATATATATATATATATATATCGATAGTTCGACAATTCGGAGGACGAGGGTGGATCGACGGTGTGCTCCGTTGCCATTGGCGAGGGAGGCGGGCGCGCGATTAGTGTCTTCGTGTGTGAGACAGGCGAGCGATGAGAGCCGCGCACACATCGCGACTGTGCCGGAGGATCGGGGAATTTCAAACCCGCGATCCGATAGTCGTGCCACGGCGATACATCGGCGTTCGTGGCGTTTCGCGGGGAGAAAACACCGACCGAGCCGATCGCGGCCCTCGGGAGAACGCCTCGTTCGTCGACGGCCGGGGCGAAATGCAACAACCCAAAAAAAAAATTAAAAAAAAAAAAAAAAAAAAAAAATGAAACGCGAATTAAGAGCGTTAAATATTATCGCGTACGATGAAGCTCTCGACGTGGGGTTCAAAACGATCGGACATTCTTCGAGCGTCGAGGGAGATCGGGCAAAAATATAGCCGGGGAAAAAAAACGAGGGCGCAACTCCGTTGGGAAACGGCGCGGTTGCGTCGAGAGCTCGCGGATGTTAGAATCAACGGTCGAGTTATTCGGCTCTTTTTTTTTATTTTCTTTTTTTTTTTTTGTTTTTTTTTTTTGTTAATAATTTTTTTTTTATTCCCCCAACCGCCGGAGGCGGCTCGAATCGTTGGCGATACTGGCGCGGTACCGGGCCGGCGGGCGCCCGTTCGGATTCTCATTATTCCGCAATCGCGACGCTCCGCGAATTAGCGCAATGCGTTAACGCTTGTCGGAACAATGTGGCAGGAAAAAAACGAAACGGAGAGAACGCGCGCGAGCGAGCGAATCGTCGACACGCGCGCGCAGCCGTTAATTAACGCGTCGCTTTTAATGAAGTTTGACGCTGGCATAACCGAATGTATTCCGCGGGAATGTCCCGTCACTCGGGGTTTCAAACGCGTTACGCGGATCGATCGAAGTCATTTTCGGGCCAGAAGCAGCGGTTCGACGGCGGATGAGCGAGGGAAACGTGCATTGCACGGAAACGAACCGTGAATTACAATCGGCGCGGCGAATATCCGAGGGATTTTGAGAGTCAACGATGGCCACGGCGTGTGCGCCGCAGTCCGACGATCGCGCGGAGAATCCTCGTGATTTCCGATTGCGACCTCGATAATATCCTACGGGAATACGCGGCGAAGCGTCGCCGAAGAGGCGAGTGTGAGGGAACGCGGCGAGGCCCGGCAGGCGGCTCGTGATTCCGTGGAGAACGAAGCGGCGGAGAACGGGAAGGACCTCGAGGTTAATTGGAACCGATCGGACGAGACTGACCGCTCTCGAATCGGCAACAGTTGTCCGAGACTCCGATTTCCCCGTCGACGCTATCGCCCGGTGCAATAAATTCAAGTTGCGAGCATTCGCGCGAAGATCGTTTCCGAAAAGTCGTCGAGAACGAATCACGAGAAACGCATCCGATCGAGCGATTAGTTTCAATCGATTTTCATTTTCAGTTCGCGATGAACCGACGAAGATTTTTCTTCGAGAACGCGGTTCATCGCCGGATGGAATGGCGGAGATCGGCGACCGGAAAGTGCACGGAATCGGCCATGGCGATGGTCTTCGCCGTCAGCGAATTCACCGTCGGCGAACCGGTCGCACGGATCGAATAGACAGTCGTGCTCCGATCGCGAATGTCCACGATGTCGCGAGGGAGCGACCTCGCGTCCTCGCACAATCGGTTGTCACTGCGGAAAATCGAATGAGCGTCCGAGAGCCGCGCGTCTCCGCTGCCGTTGCCGGCTAATTCGCCCAGGTAAACAGGATCAAGTTGCCGGATGCGTCCTTCGTGCCACCCACGCGACGTCGAGAAGCCTCACTCAAACACAATTACAATTACAATTATTCGAACGTTTGACCGAAAATTGCCCGACGCTAATTTCGCTAATTTTTTTCACCGACAAGAAAAAAATCTCTCAGATTTATGAATTTTTTTTGTTTAACGCGTCCGCGGCGAGACTCGACGTTGCCCAAACAAGCGGTAATTAACGGTAATTAATTATCGGTTAAGGTCGAATCGATGGAGTCTCCTGTATTGTCTCTCAGATTTATGAATTTTTTTTTTTTAACGCATCGCAATGAGACTAACTCGAGGAAAATGCAGAAAGTAAATTGCGAAAAGGTGAGAGTGAGCGGTGACGAAATTTATGGAACGATGGACGGACAATTGATAGTTTCGCTACGGCGTATCGGAGCTCGTGTCGATCGTCGATTTCCCTTATCGCATACCCGGATGCGCGGAGCGCGTCCGCGGCGAGACTCGACGTTGCCCAAACAAGCGGTAATTAACGGTAATTAATTATCGGTTAAGGTCGAATCGATGGAGTCTCCTACACGGTAGCTCAGCGGCGTGCCCCGAGCACAGCCTGGGTCTGGGCATCGATTGGACCGATAGGATTTTATGCCGAACGTTCGAGGGTGAAAAAAGGCGCGTCCTCCGAGAGGGAAAGAAAAAATATATAAAGGGGGAGAGGACTGAAAACGACGGATCGATGGGAAGTGGTCGTTGACGAAAGTGAGGCAATTCCGCGGAACGTCTGGCGACGAGAAGATAGCGGAGGGAAAGTGGAAGACACCGGAGAAAGTCGAAGGGATTCGAAACATCTAAAAGAAAAATAAAAAAAAAGCTCAAACTGCTCCGAGGTTTCTGGCGTCGCTGCGGCGAAAACGTTTCCAATTAGCGAATGCAAACGAGGCGTCGAGATTCGCCGGTCCTTCGAAAATAATTCGTGCATTTCTTAAGCCCGCACGGCCTATCATGACTCGAATGAAATATCTCGTTATCCGCCGCGGCACGAGCGCTGGAAACGAATGGGGAAAAAAAAAAAATGCTCGGACTCAAGCCCTCCCGGATAATGATTTTTCCCCGCTTGAAATTCCAACTGACGGTGCCGATGCGATTACTTACATTTTTTTCCACCCCCCGAGCGACACGCTGCGTCGCGCTTTTTTTTTTGGTTCGAAAGCGCGTCGACGGGGCGCCGAGACGAAAAAGTTTCGTGGTCTCGCGTGACGCACGACGAAAACCGGAAGTGCGTGTTCTTCTCGACGGCCGAGGCAAGAAAAAAATACAGATTACACGATCGGAGTATTCGTCACGCTTTGTCGGAGAAACGGAAAGACAGAGAGACAGAGAGACAGAGAGAGAGAGATGACATAATCGTTTCACGAGGATCTTTGGGATCGGAGCAATTCGAAGGGATTCTCCCGCGGATGTACGACGGGGATGACTCCAATACCGAACTCGAATCACCTTCCGGCTATATACGCTCTCCTGCCACCGCGCCAAATAAGATTAGAACATTATCAAAGTGATTTATCTCGAAATGCTTGTGGCCTCGAGGCCTCCTGCCGTCATCCCTGCCTCAATTCTGAGGGGTCGAAACAGTCTCGACGTTCCTATATATATATATATATATATATATATATATATATATATATATATATATATATAATGAAAGAGAGAAAGTAAATCCCAACGGTGCGGCTTCATTTTCCTTTGCGATTCACGTAAAAGGAGAACGATCTTGCACGCCCCATGAAATCGTGAACGAGCTTCCGGAGCTGACACGACGAGAAATGAAAGGACGAAATAAATGCGACCCGCGAGCGAATTGCCATGAAACCATCTTCGGAGCACGTATATCTTTATGAAAATGAATCTTGGATGCATATAAAGAAAAAAAGGCCCTGTGTTATTGAAAACAGTCGCTCGAAGAATTTCTGGGGGATTGTAAATTGGGTGAAAAAGAATTATTAGTCTTCGGACGGTGAAGACTGGGACGTGAAAGATTTTTGGTGGAGCGAGGAGAAATGGCAGAATCGTAACGGCAGGAGGGTAGCGTGTCTCACGCATCGCTTTGTAACGAAAGTCACGATCCGAATTGACTTGGAAGCCGAGAGGCGTGAATCGTATAATTCGACGCATGAGTCAGAACCTTCCTTTATTCAGGAGAATTCCTTTTTTTTTTTTATCCTTCGCACGAGACACAACCGACGGATCGTTCGACCAAAATGTTTTCAGCTCACGAGAAATAGATCAACGTGGCTGGACGCAACGAAACGGAAAGCTTATCTCAGCAACGGAAGTCCATTTATAAAATCTAATTGTCACGCTGCTATGAAAAAAATATAAATATCACGAGAATGTTAATGTTTCCATTCGTGTGTCGAGTGTCGCGGACGTTGAATATTTTATTTGACCATGGCGGTGAAAGAAATGTTCCGACGATGCTGAGTCGGAGTGTTTCTTCGGATCGGGGATGAGGAAAATTGCTCGAGGATTCCGCGGTCGGCCAAGAGACTCTTATCTCGAGTCACGGGCTTATCTCATATCCGAATAATTCACGCGACTCCCGGAAGTTCGCGAAGACATAAATTAATATAGGAGCGCGCATGCGAAATCCCGTGGGTACGTCGGAGATTGCGTTACCGTTGTTATCGTTCGCCGAAGGGATCCGCCGAGACAATGCACGTGTCGCGACTTAACGGCATGCTGTGAACGGTCGGATATTCGCAGTTGTGCGCGCAATATTGCGAGTGGCATCGTGACAGGCTCCTCGAAAGCGGAGCAGCGTATTACAACCGGATTACACAGGCGTCTGCGTTTGCCACATCGTTTCGGAGCAAACGCAGAGAGCGAACGTCTAATTGCGCAACCGACGATCTCCGCACATCCTGCGTCAGGAGGTTGCCGCCTCGCAGGGACGTTGCCTCGCGGATATCGAATTTGTATTTAACTCGATATCCAATACAGACAGTTTGAAGAAATTCCAATTTCTTTATTTCGATGATGAACACCTGGAGTAAAGAACCGGAGTCTGCACCGGCTCGTCGCTCCCATGAATGTCCGACTCGTTCACCTTTTTTTTCCCCGGCTCCTCGATACACGTGTGTCGAGGAGCGAGGAAAAAAAGTCCGGGCGAAAAAACCGGACGGTCCGGTTGCACGATTGAGTCGGGGAGGAAACGGTACGAGCTGGAGGACTCTTTACGGAGTAAAGTGGACATTCCCTGCCGGACTGGCATCGTCATCCATCAATGTCAACCTGTTGCGGAGTGCGCGGGGAAACCGGCGGGGAAAAAGACAAGTCCGAGAATCGTTATGCGGAAGGTACACGTCGAGGTTGGAGTCGTCGATGGTCCCCGATGCGCTTTTGTTCCGGCTTTAAACGGTTCCCGTGTCCTCGGAAACTGAGTTTACAAGTTCCATCGTACAACGACGAGCCGGAGCTGCGCCGTGTCGGAGAGATGTAGATAGGGTGGGCGAACGAGGGTCCGCCGGGAACTGGAACGTCGTGTTCGGACGGAACGAGAGCGACGGGAGAGAGTTTGAAAGCGACGAAGGAAAAAGTTGCGCTTTTGCGTTTCCCGCTTGCGAAACTGACTCGACGGGTGATGCACGAGTCGTTGAGACTTTTTACACGTGCAAGTGCCGTGCCTAGCTGGCAGTGTTGACGAAACTTTCCATCGCGAGACGAGAATTCATCGGTGAAAACAATTTATGAACATGGATATTTCGTTGAAATAAAAAAAATTAAAAAAAAAAAAACGGTCCGGCACAGCGAATATCTCAAGCCCGAGACGCCTTCATATCCAAATGCAAACCGGCGCCATTATCGAATTTAACATATTTCTGTAATTTAAAGTCTCGGTGTTTAGTCATTTTTCAGTGTTTGCATCGACGATTATTCATCGAGGGATCAAATGCGAGTCGGACCGATCGCATCGACCGATTGCTCGGCTCAGCGTTTCAAGTGGAATTGTCCGTGTTTGGTCGGACACAGCTGCGGCTTCGACAAATAGCCCGATTAACGTTAACAGCGCGACGATATCTACGAATTTCGGACGGGACGATCAATTGTAACGAACGACATGTTTTTGTGAACACGAGGAAACGGATGTTTCGTCGCGGTGGACAAAAAGGCAGTGAGGAGGCCGCGAAGGAAGCGATTTATTCGCGGCGATGAACCAAACGGAGCAGGGCAGCTGGCACGGAAGACGCAGACCTAGTCCAACCTCGGCACGAAGCGTACTACCCACACACACACACACACACACACACGAAACATCGTCAACCGGAGCAAGGACGATTATCGCTCCCCCTCGTCCCTTTTGCTTCAAGGTAACACGGTTCCTCCTTCTCTCTCCCGTTTTCTTCGGCTATATTCGAGATTCCGGAGCGCCGCCCTTGATTCCGTCGACGAAGCTCCCTCACGGCTTCCATTCAATGATCAAACTCTCGAGAATATCGAGCCTCGATTATCCCTCAGTTTTCTCACTGACCTCTCCCTCGATTTCCCATCTGGAAGCTGAATCTCACCGACGATTTCTCGGGAACTAAAAACTGTACAGAAAGATTGTGAGCGATCTCGCTGGGAAAGTCTCGTGAATAGGACAAACGCATGAATTCGTATCTCTACGTGGGTTACCGCTGAGTCATTGGAACAATGGGACGAGCAGCCCAATTGGGCGAGATCCAATTTACCGACCGAGTCCAAGTTGATTGATTATGTTTAATCCGTACGTGATGAGATGTGTGACTCACTTTCATCGGTCTGCGGCGCCGACAGGATGGCGCTGTGCTTCTTCTTCACCTCCTCGACGTTCGTCTGGATCGTGTCGATCATTTCACGTATCTCCTCCACCTTGAAACAAGATAATCGTTAGATCGGCGTTCATTGATTCGTAAAGGAAACGTTATTTTTTTTTTAATTAAATTACTGCGCTCGACAATCTCTCCCTTTTCTGGATTCGTCGAACTTTGGGTCAAAGTCGAACGCTGTTAAATGCTTGCAGTTTTATCGATTCAACCCGTATCGGAATACACGATTTTCGTCGCCAAGTTCTCGGCATCCGATTCGAAGTGAGACCTTTAAAAAGAGACTCTCGCTTCAGCGATATTAAGGTGAAATCGATGTGAGTATATAAGTCCCTGTGTAAGATTATCTAAATATAAATTCAGCCCGAGTTACTCGTAGTATTGTTAATCGCAGTTGAATCTACAAAGTTCGCTCGTGACGGGGCAGGAGAAAAATATATTTCATGACGTAACACGCACCCGTCACACGAACGTAACTACGTCACGATTATTCATAGTCACGAGAATTGGTAAAACGTTGAGGATGGAACGCGGGGCAAAGGCGAGTTCTTTCATCGCGCCGACTCTCTTGAATTCTTCGAGTGAATTCTCGGTTCGCGGGCTCGCCTTTCTTCCGATTCACCCCGGGAGACGTCGAAAGCTCATCGGAGAGAGCCTCCGAATGCAACGGAGGAGGAAAAGCCACCGGAAGCTGCGGTGACTCACGTACGACCTCCGTCTATGGAATCCACCCTGCGCAAGATGTTTCGCTGTGGAGGATAGAAACGAGACAGCGAGTGAGGAGAATTTTGAAGAATTCCGAAACGATATCGAAACCATTCTTGACCTCTCGCCTGAATCAAAGTTTCCAGGATAATTTATAGATTCTCGCTGGTACTCGATCCGGTTGGGTGTTCGCATCATCAATGAGCGTTCTCGTGGGCGAGAAAGTCGTGGCGAAGGAACGACCACGATGGGATCCTTGAATCGAAATTAATTCGGGTCTCGGAGGTTGGCGCGATAAATTGGGTCGCACGCAAACATTCCAGTAAGCAATGATTAGAGGAAAAGCCTCGCACTCCCCTCGACCGTTGATTGCCGTGGCAATGAGCATAATCCGGAGAACTCACCGAAGAAACGGGAAAATATGTGTCGGGCAGAGGAGTTTCACAGGGAGGAAGGAAACCGGTGGTTGAAGTGGAGAGGAACTCGTTAACGCTCGCGCGTAGTTGACCTCTCTGGTATACCGGAGCGTCAACGAGATCCTCCACATAAACAGTAACTTCGGGTTAGCGTCGGTTGCGGATTTGCTCGAGCACGTGCGCGCCCGAGAGGGAAGAACCAGCCAGCGAATAACGAACGAGAGGGAATTGTCCTCGAGGTTTCTGAGACATCCGAGAAGTCCCCAACCTAATGATTCGAGGCAGCGAGTGGGTCATCAACGAAATACTCCGGTTCGGAAACAATGCTCGTGTTCGGATGATTCGCGATTGTTTCCGTGATTCGAGACGATGAATCAATGAGACTCGGTGACAAAAAGGGAGCACGTCCGAAGCTCGCTGGACAAGTTCCATTGATCATCGAATCAGCCCCATTCGGGAGTAATTAAGTCGTCCCAATTTCGCCCAATTTTCTCCGGTGTTTCAATGATTTTTTTTTTCGGTATTTTTTCCACCGTCTCATTTTGCCTCGTCTTTCGTCTGCAGCCCCGGTGTACCCAGCTCGTGGACATATCGATTCGCGAGTCGTAATACCATTAGGATGGAAGCTACATTGCAGCAATTGCTGGCGATAAACAGTTAACGAGGCCGCATCAGCTTATGGCCGTTTGACCGCGGCGATGTCGCTGGGCTTTTCCTCTCTTCAGCCTGTTTCCTGCCGCGGAGTTGTTCAAGGTTTCGCGAGGCAATCGCGCCAGACCGTGGAATCTCCCGTACGTGATAGAGTATCGATAAAAATAATTATAGCTCGTCCCGACACATCGACACTGTCACTGTACGGACAATGTTCATCGATCCGAGCCTCGACGACGAAACGAATTCCCGCTGAATTCAGAAAATCGCGACGACGTTCGCGGATTTTCGCATCCCTCCCGGAGAACTGCCGAACCCCTTCTCTCGAAATCTCTCCTGCTCGATGGAAACTTTTTCATTCTCCCGTTCGACTACTCGGGGAAAAAGTTTCACCCGATGTGCATTCGCCGAGATGAATTTGCGAATCCTCCGAGTCCCGCTCGCGTCGCGCATAAAAAACTTATCGTCGCACGGAGGACCGACTGAAATTTTTTTTGGCCTTTCTTCTCCGCGCGTTTGTTTCCCCTGTGCGTGTCCCAAGTCACGACCGCGCCTCGACAATGCGGAACGGCGCGGTATCGCGACAATTCGGATTTAGCTTTACGAGGGGGGAAAAGACGCTCGGACAGTCGAAAGCGGCGCCGTCTGGTCTTTCGTTCCACCCTCGCGAATGAAGACGAGGAGGAGCGCGAAAGCCACGGGGAAAAACTGCGGGAGAAGAGCGAGCCGAGTGGCTCTTCGCTCGAGGATACGGCGCGTCGAGTCGGAGGAACGGGCGGACCAAAAGAATATTAAATCCCTCGACCTCGTTTTCAAGAATACCACGAGTCGCAGGACGATGGAGCTTCAGCGAATCCGGAAGCGCTCGTCACGGTTAAATCCTCCTGTTGGAGTATGGCAAAAATAATCCTTTTACAATAAGAGAACATCAGTAATACTGTTGAGGAGTATGTGTGTACGTATGAAGTAAGAACAAAGAGCGCCCGTGGCCTATCGATAACTATCGAGGCGACGCAGTTTAGATTAGTAAAAGAAAATGTACATAAGAGTACATATGAGATTTCATTTTGGGTCTGCTTTGTTCCTGGAAGCATACGTGACTCTTTTCTCTTGCAATCGCACTCCCAGCCTCAGTTCTTCGACGACTCTTGACGGAATAAGAAGTCGGCACAATGAAAAAGGTATTGCTCTACATTCACAAGACGATCTATTTCATTCATTGAACCGATCTCATAATCCAAAACCTCCTACGTTGAATCGAAGCGCTCTACTCGGGATCGTCCGGATAAATAATAAATTGTCATTTCCTCTGCACGACTGATTTAAGCGTCTTCTTTAAGACTGTTCGGTCGATTGATCTTTTTTTTTTTTTTTTTTTTTTTTAGAAAAGCGGAGACGCACTCGTCGTTTCCGTACCAAGTAACTTGTTCCTTCCGATGCGTCTCCGTAGTCGCGTTTCAACTTTCACCGTTCAAATATGCATACACCTACTCTGGAGTTAAAAGATTCCGGGGGCGAGGAGTAAGCTCGGTCTAGCTTCGCGTTCGAGGCGGGCGAACAAAGTTCCATTAGCTCCGGCGTGTATCATTCCGGGTTACCGCGGGCGCGTGCTCCAGAATACGAGAGTTAGTTTGTCGGGTGGTTCGCGACCTCGGAAACCCTCTCGCGTACCCGGGAAATAACTCGATCGGTGCGATAGTGACTCGCGGAAATTTTCGAATGCATTCCCGACCGTACCGGTGACTTTGTTTGTTTATCGCGTGACGATAAATTGCGACGATTAACGACGACAACGGTTGCATATTTATTGGTATAGAGACAGGGAATAGCGAGGTGAAACGTTGCTGGAAATTCGAATGTATCGCGGAGGAAAAAAATTTATCATCAAATCAAATCATCATTATCATTATCATCGAAAATCAAAAAATTATTGGAAAATGGTCTCCGCGGTGCGGCTCGGATGTCGAGCAACAGAAATTAGTTAAAGAAGCTTCGAGCTATGAGAAACGAACCGTTCGTTTCCACTCGTATTTCCATTCCGTCCAAGCGCGAATTTACATTACTCCGTTTTCTTTTGTATCCAAGGATTAACGCGAATCAGCGAAAATCACTAAGCTCCGTGATTCATTTATTTTACAATTTTACTTATTCACTGAAATCCATGATTCATTCGATGTAGAGGAGGCGAAAGATTTTTTTCCGTCAACGGATTGTACGTCGTGACTTTGGCCGGATTTGCGGAAACAATTATCAAGATAATTTCAGAGAAGGAGCAACAATGCAGTCGCAGAGATTTTACTCGTTTCAAAAATTTCCATACATTCCACGCTGCACGACCAAATTTTTTCGCGGTTCATCCTTTAATTTTTTCCACGCATCCTAAAACACAAATCGACGTGAGCGCGTCGCGCGATTCTTCATTCTGCGTCCTGGGTCGACGTTGCGGTCGACCACATTTTGTCCACCGATCGGCTGCGATTTCGTTTCGACAAACTTTTTCAAATAATTCGTTGCATGAACCTTTGCGGATTCATTCGCTGTTCACATCCGTGTGAGCTTCCAATCACACACACACACACACACCGTACTTCGTACAATGGATTCCTGCTCGCAACCAGTCGCGACGGTCCGCAGCGTTGAAAACGGAAAATCCCATTAACGCGTTCCGATGCGGAAGAAGACGGAGCGGATCGGAATAACGCGGATCCGTCGAAACACCAGTAATCGTCCCAACAGTTGTGCTCGCTGTCCCGCGTGGTGTCTTTCACGGGAGCCTGAAAAAGATACAAACGATAGAAATGATAGAGAGGGAGCCGTTCGGACGATCGGAATCGAGTATCGCGTGTACGAACGATCCGATAGTCGCCTATCGAGCCGTTCGGAGCATGAGAGAGCGAAACTGCAATCCGCATGGAACATCGGAGGCGAATCGATTGCGTGCGTAAATTCTGTACACGGTCAGTCTGGTCAATCGCTCTCGGCGCTTCGACGCCGGACAGTAGCGAGCTTTCACGATTTGGTGTTTGGCTGTTTTTTTTTTTTTTTTTTTTTTTTTTTTTTTTTTTTTTTTTTTTTTTTTTAGAAACTCAACCGATCTCTGTCCAAGGTAAACGCCGTAAGCTCGACCCAGTTTTATACTCAGCGACACCGATGACTCTCAATGAAAATCGAATGGACGGGCTGAAGCGAATCGATTCTCAAGTTTCCCGGAAAATACCTGTGCGTGCCACGTTGAGCCGGCAAAAAGGGCGAAACGGACCGCGTTGCCGCGCATCGCGTCGTGGATATTAATGGAGAACAGTGGCGAGATTAATGAGGGCCGGAAAAGCGAGAGGGTGAGTTCCGGAAGTCGTACCGAACGATGACGCACTCGCGAAAGGTCTTTCACCCGCTCACTCCATTCGGGAAGAAGCCGCGAGATTCACGGAAGAAACTCTATCGGATTGGGAAAAATGTATCGACGCTGACCTCACCGAATTTTTGGAGGACACATTTTTTTTTTGGGATATCGGAGCGACGTGTCTGTATCTACGGCAAATTCGTTCTGGCTCACCCTTTTTTGGATTTAAAAAAGGGACGGAAAAAACTGGGTCGAGTCGACCGTTTAAATGAGCTGAATCTCGTGTGGGAAATTATCGTTGTTGAATGTGATAATAAAGTGAGCTTGTCGACTCGTAATCGTAAGTAAGGTGCGAGATGATCGACCCGTTGATAGTGGAGAATTATCGGGCAAGAAATCGGCGTTACGCACGGAGGAGGCGCGAATATTTCCCGTGGAAATCCGCGAAAATTCGCGTTTCACGTTTTATCCAATTCGCTCCGTGTTCGTCTCCGTTGGTAACGCTGTGAAAACGAAGGTGAGGCGCTCACGAGCCCGAGAGTGTACTGCAAATACCCAATTAAGCTGCCTAACGAAGTGCAAGCCTTCCGTCGTGTTTGAACGCGGACCCGTGCAAGTTCGGAAAGAGCGAGACAGGTAAAATATCGGTGAAAACGCGACGATGAGTTTGAAGAAGAAAAAAAAAAAAAAAAAAAAAAAAAGAGTCAAATACGAGCCGCGCCGGATTTCACTCGTTCGATGAAATGTGTTACCAACGTTGCGGAAGACAGGACGAAGGTACACGACGACTGATGGGGCGAAATGGGCGTGAAAAAAAAAAAAAAAAAAAAAAAAAGAAACCACTAAATTATTTCTGTAATTACAAGTATTTATATATTTAAAAAATCTCAACGATAATTCCGCACGACCGAGAAAAAAAGTTAATTCGGGGTTGAACGGAGTACTTTACGATCGGATGATCGATCAGCGAATCGTCGATTTTACCAAACGGTATTCAGGATTTTAATAAATTTCTCGGGAAAAAAAAAAAAAAAAAAAAAAAAAATCAAATTCATTTTGCCCCAGTTTGTAAATGCGAGAAGTTCGGCAAGCCGCGTCGCACGATTAATCAAGTGCATTACAGAGTCAACCCTTTATCGTGGCTCTGATGGATAGTCGCGGGACTGAAAAATACATCAAGGTCGACGTGAGACAAATTACCCGGATCGGGAGAGCTTCTTTATCCGGTCGGACAATGAAGAATAAAGTACCGGTAACTAATGTAGCCTTACAGATTGAGAGTCGAAGAAGAGGGCTCCTTCCGGGTGGGGAAAAAAAACGAGAGCATCGCGTTGTAAATCTGTGACGGATGTAGGCGAGTCCGGCTCGGTCGGTCGAGGGGAAAAACGACGAAAGCAACCCTCGACACTCTCGTGGCCTCGGATATGTGAGAATCGAGGACACGGCCTGACGACGCCTCGTAACAATGTCCTATCGATCGGAGAATTCAGCGCTAAACACCCTCCGGGTGTTGCGGTTGCACGCAAAGTGCAATAAACTCTCGGATGGCGGGGCATTTTTTCTCGTGTCTTCGCAGGGGAAATCAGGAACGGAAGCGTCGACAGATTTTCCATTGGAGCGAACTCATCGAATCCATCTCCGAATGACCTATCGTGAAAAAAAAAGAGATCATTAGAAAATAAATCTGAGAAGGTAGAAAAAGGCGAAGGTGCATTTTCCTGAATGTGAAACCCCCCGCGGTTCACAGTGAAGAATCGAGTAGATCGATCGGAGAAGAAAATTTGGAGATTGCGAGTGAACCGTCTCATTTTCGGAGCGGTTCGTCGAAAAATGAAATCAGGATTCTCAGTCATGAAACTGATCGTTGAAGTCGTTCCAACGAGAATTTACTCGGATTTTCTCTGACGCACGAGGTACTCGGTGGAGCAGCGTGGTTCACGAAAAATCGCTGAATAATTCCGAGTAGCGTAAGGTGGAATTTTCGGTCCTCGAGAATGGAAACCATCCGGACGAAATCGCACGTTCTCGTATCATCCCTCGAGAGGCTTTGGGAATCTTGCGTGTCACTGTCGAAGCGACAGAGTCCTATCGGAAAGAGCCGCAAGAAAACTGGCGGATCGAGTCCTCCGGTTTGGAAAAAGTTGCGGTGTCCGTTGCAGAAAGGATTTCGCTGCTGGCCCATAACAAGGTGGCATTTTGCCAGTCCGGATAGGAAAGCCGAATCCGGTGAGGTTGGTCGTGTCCGCGGTCGCCAGCCAGCTTCTCAAACTACCTCGACACACGGGGGAATCTGGCTTAACACTCCGTCCTGGAAAGTAAAAGGAGATTCAGTAGAGGCACAGATGCAGGGCAAAGTAAACCGTAGGTGGGCTCCGGTAATGTGCTCCGTTTAAACCACCGAACACGAAATCGCTTCGGTGCGCCGACCTAGTCTCGCTTCCTCGGGGCTTGCGGGCTTTCGGGCCGTTTGAACTCTTGCGGAGCAATTAAGCCGACCAGGAAAAAAAAAAATATAACGCCCAAGAGTGGCCGTTGCGAGTCTACTTTTTTTTAACTCTTTTTTTTCCGTCTCTTGTTGCGCGAAGCGCGGCCACAACACCGAAGAGAATGTCGCGCGTGTGGCGAGGAATTAAAAGGACGAAACTCCACGTGTTTTTGAAGCCCCAGGGCGTTTCCGACGCGGAGAAGAAACGACCATGAAGGGAAAGACGGAGTCGACGAGAGACACGGTTTTTCTTTTGGAATTTTGAGGATTCGAGTGTCGCGCTAGTAGAGCTGGAAAAGCGTGTTTCGTGCGTTTTGCACAAAGCGAAGAATCGGACGCGACATAAAAACGTCGTTCGAAGCTCAAACTGCGGGGAGTAAAATATTCTCAACTTGCACAAACTCCCAGCGATTCGGCGTACTTTTTCGTGCGGAATAAACTGCAATATCAACGCTTCGTTGCCGCTCTTCGGTGCATAAATGAGGCAAGCGAGTTATGTAATCTCCGCCGCTTGGGAAAATCCCGTGTAACTTTGTTCTGCATTTCGTTCCGCATCGGGAACTCGTTAGGGACATTTTTTTTTTCTTTTTAACAATGTTATTTCAGTTAGAGACGCGGGTTCGGATTTTGCACGTGGGCGAATCACAATTTACTCGACAAGAGCCGAGCCCAAGTTGTCGGTTTGGTTCGGAACTTTTTCAACAAAAAAAATGGAAACATCGTCGCGAACAATTTTTCCTCGTACCTGAAGAATTCCCGTGCGAATTGTTACGACGGAAGTAAAGTGAAATAAAAGCGTGGAACAGAGTCGTAAAAGCCGACCGTGGCGAAATTCGACGAATAAAAATCTTCGCCAAGCGTGTCGAGCTTTATTTTATTTTGGAGCAGACGAGACTTTTTTTTTTTTTTTTCCGGCAAACAAAAATGTGCAAGAAAAATTGCGTTGCGTATTCGTGGCGGCGAGATGGAAAGTGTGTGACGAAACAGCGGCGAATTTTTCGGTGGCTTTGTCGCGGTGGAATTTTGTCGGGCGGATGCGCCGAGGGAACGGAGCGTTGCTGAAGAAACCGAATTATCGTTGCCGCAACTATTATGACGTGGGACACGTCGGTGTACGACGGAGTGGGACAATGAAGTTTGGTTACCGGCAGAACGAGCGAAAAGGGGTTGCCGTCCCATGAATATTTTCCGGAGCTCTCGGCACCGAGCCGACACTACCGGCAACATTCTATTTCCCGTCTACGTCGCCGTTTCGCGCCAACTTTTGTCGTAAACCCCTGAGCGAATTCACACCTCGCCAACGGTAATTACGTAGAAACGACAATGTTAACGCGAAACAAGGTTGCAGACCGGATTACGGTCTCGCGAAAATTCCCAGATATTAAACGAAGAATATTCATGAAATTCACCGGAACAAACGAAACACGGACCGTGCGACAATTTTCCGTTTGGCTCCGTTTCATTGCGAACAATCGTCTCGAACTTCCGGAGCAAAATAGCTCCGAAATGAATCGGAGTACATTTTTTTTTTTTGGAGCCGATTTTTGTTTCCGGTGATTCTGGCTGTTTCGCTTTTTTTTGCTTTTTTTTTTTGGGATGTTCTGTGGTATCCCATCTTGCCCCAGTCCAGCGGTAACCAAACGTGACTCCGTCGATACAGTCCCAACGCGTCCGGAGCTGCATTCGCAAAATCCATCCGACAGTCCAAAGCCACACGGAAAAAGGTGGGCGGAAATGGGTTTGCGTGGGTGTCGACCACCGTGTCGACTACCTCGAGGTGCGGAGATGCAGGGTGAGTGTGTGGGCGAGCATCCAATAAGCTCTTCGTACACTCTGTAGTATCGGGGCTGAGCTATCGTGGGCGTTGAAAATGTCACGGACCCGGGAATCTCGTCGACGCGAAAATTCGCGGATGAACCACGATGCGTTCCACAATCTGAAAGTAATAATTAACAATAATTTCCATTGCCATTGAATGCGGCGAACACTCGCTGGCCGTGTGTGACAATTAATCGGGACTAATTTTCCATTTGCAATATTTTATAAACAATTGTTTCGCGTTACTCACTCTCGTAGAAAATGTTCGATAGCGTCAGTTTTTTTTTTTTTTTTTTTTTTTTTTTTTTTTTTTTTTTTTTTCACTCCCTTGGAACAATGAAAAATTGATGGGGCGAATGACTAAAAATATTTTGATTCGTTGACGATTCCACATTTTAAATGGCGTAGTGTGAAACGACCACGGGCAAACTTACCGAGTCATTTCCATCGCCATCGAATGCGGTGAACACTCGCTGGCCGTGTGTGACAATTAATCGGGACTAATTTTCCATTTGCAATATTTTATAAACAATTGTTTCGCTTTACTCACTCTCGTAGAAAATGTTCGATAGCGTCAGTTTTTTTTTTTTTTTTTTTTTTTTTTTTTTTTTTTTTTTTCACTCCCTTGGAACAATGAAAAATTGATGGGGCGAATGACTAAAAATATTTTGATTCGTTGACGATTCCACATTTTAAATGGCGTAGTGTGAAACGACCACGGGCAAACTTACCGAGTCATTTCCATCGCCATCGAATGCGGTGAACACTCGCTGGCCGTGTGTGACAATTAATCGGGACTAATTTTCCATTTGCAATATTTTATAAACAATTGTTTCGCGTTACTCACTCTCGTAGAAAATGTTCGATAGCGTCAGTTTTTTTTTTTTTTTTTTTTTCACTCCCTTGGAACAATAAAAAATTGATGGGGCGAATGACTAAAAATATTTTGATTCGTTGACAATTCCACATTGTAAATGGCGTAGTATGAAAAAAAAAAAAAAAAAAAAAAAACGAGTACTCAGTGTCCAGTACTGAGAACGAGTTGCTCGAATTTTTTGTCGCAGAGGAATTTTGTTTCTTTGTAAATATACAAAATCCTTCGTCGAGAGACTCGCCGAGAAAAATCTTCCTGTATCGTTGGAAGATCTTATTATGAATAAAGTGTCGTACAGTGCACTCTGTGTTTCCTGAAGTTGTGCACGCGCCGAGCCCGGTCCATGAGTTTCCGGTCCATGAGTTTATAATATTCGCAAAAGTGCGGGCAAAAGTGCCACGGAACGCCGAGAACTTTTATCACGCTTTTTTATATATATATATATATTTTTTAAAATTTTATTTCTGTGGTTTTTCGTGCAGCTTAAGAGAACGAACATCGAAAAACAACGATCTTGGTGACGAATTATTTTATACGCAAATTTCTTTGCGCCGAGATTAAATTCGACCCGCATTGCCCGCGAATAAAATTTTAATGAACGTAATGAAAAAAAAAAAAATATTTATCTGAGAAGAAACATCGTTGCAGAAATTAGAAGAAAAAAAAACACGCGGCAATGAAATTAGGCGAGGAAAAAGAATTGAAGAGTAAATTGAGTTTGAAGGGCGAACGAGTCATTTGAGAAAAGCGAGGAGCGAAACGAGAGACTCGCCGAGTAAACCGATTTAGCGTGGATTACACGTGGCGAGAACTTTCGCGGTAAAGCATAGGGCAAAAGGCAACTTCGATCGCTCGGTTTGCCCTCAACTTACTGCCTATTGATGATAATATAGTGTAGTCAGCTTTTACTCGGAAAATCAACGGCGTTTATAACGCGCGTTACACGTTAGAAAATTATATTCGCGTCATTGCGCACGGTTCGATATAAATACATTTTTTTTTTTTTTTAATTAAAAAAATTTAACTCGATACTCACGTCGGCGAAGAATTCCGTCATGAAATCATCCGGCCCACCCACGGGAACGGACACCTCGTCCGCCACGTCGTCATCGTCCGACTGGGCCTGAAATCCAGAAAAAAAAAATAATTAAATTACGTTTGTAAATAACGTCGCAGTCGCGAAGCCGACGATTAATTGATAGATTAAATGTGAACGAGGCAGTAAGAAAAAAAGAATAATGTCGTCGTGAAAAAAAAATCAGGGTGAAAAAAAAATTCTCTGCGAAATTATTTAATGGATTATCAGGGAAAAGCCCGTGGCTGAACGACCGTGCAAAGATAACAGCGCGTGCGTGAAACGGCAGAGGAATTCTCGGTTTTACGATAACTGCAATTTATCGCCTCTGCCCTTTCAATCGGCTGAGTGCCCTCGATTAAACCGTCATCGGGAGAAAAATAAGCCGATCCAGGGACCGCTTGTTACAGAAAGATTCTGCTCTGTCTCCAACGTCGTTATACGCAGGCTTAAAAGCGGACCCGGTCGCTCAATTACTTTTCTCTGTTCCACCTGCTGTTCGGTTTATTCAGCCTCGTCGCGCATTTCCCTGACCGAAGAAATTCTCGTGTTACTCAGTGCGCGTTGCGTGCGGATTTATTCGACGCCATCGCTGAACGGACACGCGGAAAATCATCATCGTATCGTCCGTTTCGCATCGAACATATTATCGCAGCTCACGTGGACCATCCGATCGATTAACGTAGTACGAAAGACGAAAGAAAAATCGGATATAAAAAGTGAACAACCGACGCGACGGACAAAGAGATCAGCGCGCGGCCGTTCGGGTCCGTTGTCGATTCGTGGAAATTTGTGTACACGAGAAGCGTTCGATTCATTTCCGAGAAAAAAAAACTCGAGCCATGGGTCTTCCGAGAACGCGCGGTGGGGGAAAGAGCGGGCGAATGGGACGACGCTGCTCGTCGAGAGTAGCCAACGGCGACGTTTCAGTCGATCGATATTTTTGTACCGGCGGATTTTTCGCGGACTCGTCGGATTATAATGCACGAGAGTCTACGACATTCGTTGCGAGATGGGGTTGGGAAGACACAGCGAGGAGAGAAGGTTGAGAAGAATGAAGAATCAATCTCGGCTCGTCGCGCGACGGTAAGTGCCGAAAGAATATGCTGAGTCGGTCGGAACCGACGGGATTATTCGCCGGGCGAAAGTGTACATCGGGAAGCGCTGCCTACTTCGAACGGTCTCGAGATTTTCCGGCGAGCGTCTCTGCACACTCGAACGCCGAGGAGTCTCGAGCCGACGCGTAATAACGAATATATATCGTAAAAAAAAAATAAAAAAAAAACAAAGCTTCGTCGATAAGGCAGTTTTTTTCCAGTAACGAAATCAATACCCAAAATGTCCGCCGAAACATTAATCGAACGGACTGGTTGCATGCTTCGAGTATCCGCGCTGAGCACTATTTCGTCAGGGTAAAATCGACTCGTTCAATTAAAATGGCGGCGCCTTCCGTATGACCGTTGTAACAACGAAATTCAAACGGAAAACTCGTGCTATTGGCCACGCTTTTGTTTGAACGACGCCCCGCCCCCCTCTCCCCTCCTATCGGGCACAGTCGAGCTCTCTACCTTGTTGCTATTAGCGCGAGCGTTATGTAAACGTTGCGAACGCGTGCGGGGAGGGAAGGCCAACGAAACGTGGCAGTGTAGGGACGCACAGGCGTATATCGTAGCCTTCCGAAGCGTGACACAGCCTTGGTCGACCGTGTGAAATTAGTCGAACGACGCTGGTCTCGTGATTTCTTTGTGGGTCGAGGATATGCAACGGGCGTTCTCCGTTGATGATTTTATTCTTGAGCTTCGACCTCACAGGACATTGAAACCGTGTTAGCCGATAGCTCTGTAATTAACTTTAATTGAGAATAAAAAATAAAAAAAAGCATAAGATCCTTCTCGCGCAACTGTGAGGGAGAAAGCATGTTTAATCTATAAAATTCGCGTCAGGAACGATAACGACGTTATAACGGTCGAATTATTCACGAGCAGGACAGAGCACGTCTTGTTTCGCATGGAAGTAGATCGAGAGATAAAACTGTACGTCGAACTGGATAAAGCGTACGACATAACCTCTTTACAGATAGCGACCAATCGTAGATCAATGTTAGATTACGTAGGAACGATGAGATTGGCTCGTGAAACATGGTGGACGTTGAGTCAGGCTAATGGATACGCGAGAGCGGAGGCGTGACTTCGCTACCGCAGCTCGACGTTCATTCAGCCGTTACGACAGCGGAACCGACTTCCTCGCCTCGGAGTTTTCTGTTGTCTCCACGGAGGAAGATACACGTATACGAACTGCCGCGTATCTACGATGGTTACAAAAATAACTGTGAGACACTATGCGGACGAGAGACGAGGAAACAAATGTTATTGCGATACAATGCTGAGGATGATCGATTGCGAATTCTCCACATTACACACCGACACGTCAGCCCTCGATTGGCCGGCGTTCGCTACAGTGAGAGAGAATCTACGAGTTTTTTTTTTTTTTTTTTTTTTTTTTTTTTTTTTTTTTTCCCGGCCCTGCCGCTTCATTGACTGCTCGGACGTACGAGTCGAGAGATCGACGCGCTCTTACTCGGAGAGAACAAAAAAAAAAAAATGAACACTGAGTCACGAGCATGTTTACGGATATATCGGTGCATTGCCGGTATCTGATCCCTCGAGCGCCGTGCCTAACGAACGGAAAACGTTATTACTACCGAGGTGCAAAATTCTATGCTTGTCGTATAAAAAAAAAATCGTGAAAAAAAAAATACGAGGTAGGATTTTTAATCGGGGTGGGGCGTCGTGTTGTGATGTGGAGACGACGCGAGAAGTCAGTGGTACAACAATGAAACAAAAGACGGCGTGTAATGCGAGGAACACCTGTCATCCACAAAATGCGACATAGCCGGTCTTTCGGCGGTTGACAGTTACAGTTGCGGCGTCGGCGAGAGCGTGCACCTTTTTTTTTTTTTTTTTTTTTTAAATAGTAAATAACATGGCATCGCCACCGCGCGATTGTTGCGATTCCGAGAAAACCCGGAGGAACAAAAACTTTTCATGCGCCACGTTCTCGCAGAGTGTACTGGCGAATCTAACGTTAAAATATGTATCTTGTCGGGGGCGCTTAATCGGGGTGGGGTCTCGGGTTATTTTTTTGATCACAGAGAAAGATCACGCGTTGCAGGAAGCGATAGGAGAATGGTCGTGTGCTCGTCAACACCTGTCACCAGTAGCGGCAGCTGTAGTAGGCAAAACGAAAGCAGACCGGCGCTTGACAGTCAATCGCGTTTGGAAACGCCTCTCGATTTTTCTCGTTTTATTCGAATGCGTCGGCGACGTTCACGTCGCTGGATTGTTTAACGGCAGATGCATTGGTTCGGATGTCGAATGAAAGAATCGAACGTTCAACACGTTACGTCTACACGGACGGAGATACGAGAAGGTATAACGGGTGAGCGGGCGAGCGATTGTACAGTCGGTGTATCTTGTCGTGGTACTCACCGCAACGAGGGCTGCTAATCTATCCTTGGTCATGATGAACGACGAGTTTGAAGTCAACGGACGTACGATGAGTAGCGCCTAGTTGGTAATCCCATTCACGATTTTATCCATGTACGACGAGAGAGCACGGCCACTAAAAACTAAGGAAACGGACGCACTAACCGCGAGAGACACGATCGTAAAATCGATACGCTCGCGAACTCGCCTGCTTCTGCAGTGCCGTTCGTGTCATGGCGCACGCGCCGATGACGTCAACATTGACCAGGGACGCTCCTACCGCATCGGCGATCCCCGCACTTTTTTTTTATCCTGCTCTTCCGTGATTGTAGGAAAATTTTACGGGCGAAATGTCTATGGCATTTTTTACAAATCGTTGGCGAACGATTGAATGTTCCGTTCCGTAGTCATTAGGAGGGTTGAATAACGGCAATCATGATTATTGCCTCAACGAGACAAGACGGACGATCGTGTACTTGTACCGAAACGAATGGCGGCAAAATCGACAGCACCGATTGGCTCTTCAATTAGAGATGGAGCAGACGACGCCAATCGCATTTTTTCGGTTCCCATACAATTATAATATTTTTTGTATGCGATCGCGAGCAGCTATCTTCCGTTATCCGGTGCAAGATCTACCGTGTACTATCTACTATCGATTAGATCTTTTTAACTGTCGCATTGATAATAGAAACGTTACGCGCGAACAGAACGGTTTGACTTTGCCGCTCGAGATGACCGTTGAAAGGTGCGAAGCACCCGTGGAACACGAGACTGCCCGTACATGCCGCAGGTGTCGCCACACGATTTTACTGTTTTTGTCGAGTTACGGATTAATCTTGTTTTTTTTTGTTAATATAGCAACATCATTACGCAAATTAAATTTTTCTCCTTTCTATGAAATATTTGGAAGCTGTATCTATCGTAGTTTCGATATCAACGAATGACGAGGGACCGGGCCTCCACTCGTTGACCCAGAGGAACGCCATTGTGAGCCATAACGACTGTGCGGCACGGTAAATTTTATCGTCCATTTTCACGTCCATCGTCTGTCCCCGGGAAATTTTCTCCTCGCCTCGAATTATCAACAAATTTTCGAAAGGTAATAGCCAAATAGTAACTCCTAACGCTTGTTAAATTCGTCGATATCGGTAAACGAATTTATTTATAACGATACGAGTTTCCTGGCATACATCGGGAAGGGCGCCATTCATCGAGAACTTTGAGATTTTCCGGTCGGCGTGGTAGGACTCGCGCGGGATCCCATTCTTGATGTACGTTAGTCTGCGCGCCGTTTCGATAAATTGGTAATAGTTTAGGATCGCTGTACGTTCGAAATTGTCACCGATAAAACTTCGATCGACCAGGCGCGAGGTCGTTCGGCGATCCAGCACGTTTTCAGTTTGCTATCGAGAGCAATCAATTGATCTCGCAACTTCTCGCAACTTTGATGATTCGCCGGTTTATGTGACTTAAGCGGCTCACGCGTAGCGTCCCTTGCCTCGCCTGCTCAATTCTCGGAAACGCGACTTGTTTCTCCCTCAAGCAACTTACATTCGTAACTGTCCAGTGATCAACTGTTATTAACCGATCGTCCTCTAGGTTTTTTCACCGCCTTGCCCGATATCTTTCCACAGTCATCAGATTCGTGCAATGCGTCCAACCTTGAATTTCTATTCGAATTCACCTTGTTCGTCGTGTGATCGTTTTGTTTCTGTTCCCCACAGATCACTAATTTAATACCGCAGTACCAAACGACAACATCGGAAATGGCGCTTGAAGCAGATATGCCCACATTTAAGTGCGTCCTTGTAGGAGACGGAGGCACTGGAAAGACAACCTTTGTAAAACGTCACTTAACAGGAGAGTTTGAAAAGAAGTATGTCGCAACTCTTGGAGTAGAAGTACATCCACTGATCTTCCACACGAATCGGGGTCCGATTCGCTTCAACGTATGGGACACTGCCGGCCAAGAGAAATTCGGTGGTCTTCGAGATGGTTACTACATTCAGGGGCAATGCGCAGTCATCATGTTTGATGTTACGTCTCGTGTGACGTATAAGAATGTACCAAACTGGCACAGGGATTTGGTGAGGGTCTGCGAAAACATACCAATTGTTCTGTGCGGAAACAAGGTCGACATCAAGGACAGAAAGGTCAAGGCCAAGAGCATCGTTTTCCACAGAAAGAAGAATCTCCAGGTTTGTTACAAAAATTACAAAATTAACGAGACAAAAAATGGTAGAATTGATGAGAGAAACAATAGTGGACGTTTGGTAATAAGAAATTTTCCTTAAATGTACACACTTTTAAAAATTGGGTATTTCTCTTCATATTCGTATTTGTTCGAAGGCTCAATGGTCGGCTCAGATCTAATTCATCCTACGTTACTCTATTTATGCAGACTACTCATTAAGCTCGTACATCTATCGTTACAGTACTACGACATCAGTGCAAAAAGTAACTACAACTTTGAGAAACCCTTCCTGTGGCTGGCGAGGAAGCTCATCGGCGACCCCAATCTCGAATTCGTCGCCATGCCGGCGCTTCTACCGCCCGAGGTAACCATGGATCCTCAATGGCAACAACAGATCGAGAAAGATCTCAAGGAGGCTCAAGAAACAGCGTTGCCCGAGGACGACGAGGATCTCTAGTTGATTAAATTATACAAGATACTATAAGATAAATGTTTTCTTTGTCTTCGGGATGCAATATCCCATACAAATCTCATACACTGGAGTTTTCATTTGCCCAATTACATTTTTGTTTTATAACATTGAATTTCATTATAACAATGGCTTGATTTATTTTACATTGACGTATTGTCAGTCTAAAATTGGACGAGGCAATACCACCGCCCGAGACATGGCCTATGCGAGAGCTATCCGTACGCCTTATACTTACATCACTTATCTGAGACGTCGGTCGAGGATTCTTGATCCTATTTCGCTCTGTTCATCTGGATTACTGCATGCTCAAGTATGTCTTTATTGGCATGAAGAAAATTCGCAAATATATTGCAATAATGAGAGTAAATCTTTTACGAAAGAGTCTTGGATCGACGATACACGATAAGCACGCATCACACGGTTTACACTTCATCTTTAGCCGTCTAGCAGCGGATAATTCTATGATGATACCGCAAATTATTCATATCTTGAAGACCCAATGTCGCGTTACTCAATGTCCAATTTGACTCGGAATAATCAATAATAAGCCCAAGATAAAGAAAATGATACAGCACCTCATCTCATGCGTTATCTTATTCATTCTTTAGCCCAAAAAATTGTGCACTTCTGGGTATTGTCCGGAGCCATCGAACGTTTACCTTGAGTAAAATATCGCTGCGATGTTATAATTATAATAGAAAGAATGTTTTTTCTGATTGAAGTGAAGTGCAGTTTGTAGTCCGTTGCATCTGGCCATCTTACTGGAGGGCTGTTTACTATTTTTATAAGCGGTGGTGAATGTATTGTTTGTTCGAATTAAATTAATGAAACGATGTTTTAACCACAATCCCGAAAACTGAGTTTTTTTGAATATAAAACCATTGGCAAAAAGATTGTTGCCCAATATCCCCATCTTTGAGCTCGTTGTAAAAGTGCGCGCTAGTTAAAGTCTAGATTAACGTTTAACGAAGGGGATATAGTGTGTTCCAGACCGTGAGAAGTGTAAATTTACGCCGCTACCTTCTAAATGGCCGCACGAATAATTCGCTCGTAACGGAATGTACCGCTGATGTCTGAATTGAATAAAAGAAATAAACAATACCTGTGTTATTTTCGAAAGTAAGATACATTTATTCATTAGAAAGTGTGGAGCGTGTATACACCACAGTCATTATGTTAAATGACCTCGTATTTGGTAAAATACTAATGACATAGCGATAAAGATTAAATGTCGAGAACCAATAGAGGTATATTGCCTCGGTACGCTTTAATCATTTAATAAAGCGTAACGCATCGCGCGGTGCACGCTGTCACGGAGGATGAAAAATGCATGTTCCTCAGGGCGAATGTTGGCTTATGTTTACAGCTTTATTTACAACCAGGTCACTCACCAAAAATGGTTCCGCGGGAATGTGATCGGCTTTTTTGTGTTTTACAATTCAATTTCATCTGGTTGACCGACTCGATTATCAAATTTCGCGTAAGCTATATCATAAACCATATCACTCGCAACTTGATTTTCCTTTTTTTTTTTTATCAAATCGACCGATACTACACTGGTTACAAAACTCCTCAGAGTAATATATATCATTAAAGTACATGGGATTATTAAACTTATGCTTCACGCTTTACTGCAGCCTCCCTGCCCTTCTTGCCTTCGGTAAGCAGAAGGCGTTCCTTCTCGGTAAGGCCTTTCAAAAGGTTAGTTATTACACCGGTGCCCAGAGTGACGGTGCCGTCTCGCAGCGTGAACCTTTGTCCCCTTTCGGCAACCACCGGTTTCATAAGTTTCAAGACCAATCTGAAAGTAAAAAATGTATAGGTTAAATGTGCTTTAAAAGTATGCCGACGAAAAAAAGTATGATAAAAAAAATTACGGTGTATCTTCTCCAGGCATGGCCATGTTCTTTTCCGGTATGGTTACTATCGTCGGGCAATCCCAAGTTCTACTGAACATTTGTAACTGCATGTAATTCGATAGAGGCTTCTTTCGGCCACCCTCCGCGATACTTAGAATATAGGCTTGCGCCTCTATGTGATCGTGCGCCTTCATCGTGCCGGGTTTGCACATTACCATGCCCCGCTTTATCTCGTCTCTTTTGACTCCTCTCACCAGAGCGCCCAATTGATCACCGGCATGTGCCTCAGTCAGAATCTGATGGAACATCTCGATTCCCGTGATCGTGCTCTTGAAAGATTTGCCGTAACCGATGAACTCAGCCTCCTGGCCCTTCTTTATGGTACCACGCTCGAGTCTTCCAGTGACCACGGTCCCTCTGCCTGCAATCGAGTAAACGTGCTCGATCGGCAAGAGGAATGGCTTGTCGAGGTCGCGCTCAGGCGTCGGTATGTTCGAGTCCACAGCCTCCAAGAGCTTCATTATCGCTTCGCTTCCTAGCTCAGGATTCTTGCCCTCCAGCGCCATGAGGGCGCTGCCCTTGATTATCGGAACATTTTCACCGTCGTAACCCATCTCGCTCAGTAGCTCACGTATCTCCATCTCAACGAGTTCGATCATCTCAGCATCTGCAGCGTCAACTTTGTTGATAAAGACTACAATGTAGCCGATGCCGATTTGCTTCGCGAGCAGCAAGTGCTCGCGGGTCTGTGGCATAGCACCGTCCGTCGCGGCGACAACGAGGATCGCCCCGTCCATCTGGGCGGTACCGGTAATCATGTTCTTTATGTAATCCGCGTGGCCCGGGCAATCAGTATGACCATAGTGCCGGTTGACCGTTTCATATTCCACGTGAGCAACATTTATGGTTATACCTCTTGCCTTCTCCTCGGGAGCATTGTCAATCTCACTGTAGTCCTTGGCCTTAGCCAGAGCTTTCTCGGCAAGAACTGTAAAACATTCAAGCGGAATTAACTGAAATCTCTTTATAAGTCCTAAGGTATTTTTTATGTTCTACAACGGACATTTCTCGATGAGTTTGTTCATCTCGGTTTATTAAAATATATCAATCGTCGTATGAAATAATTAGATTGCATACTCTTTGTTATTGCTGCGGTCAAAGTCGTTTTTCCATGATCTACGTGCCCAATAGTACCCACATTGCAGTGAGGTTTCTCCCTGAGGTAGACTTTCTTCTCGGCATAGAATCTCTGCGCTGTTACCGATGGTAGGAAGACTTGACTGTTGAGATTGTTCTTGCGGCTCTGATGAGGAAATGTGCGTGTTCAAGTGATAAATTCAAATTAAAGCTTCGTGAGGCGGATGTGAAAATTGAACAAGAATTTTTGGAATATGACTATCGTAGTGTGTTATTCATTGTTGTGTGCTAAACGACCTATTCACATCAACGACGATCGTCATTGGTGTAAATAAAACTTACGTATTTCGCGAGATGTCTGCTAACCAGTAATTGCTTGACCGTACGTCGAAGAACTAAAACAGATATGATCAAGCGTCATTAGTTCTTTATTCTCCTGCGTCGTCCAACATCGGTGAAATCAGCCATAACCCTATCCCCATGCGGCATCTTAGTATTGGCGACAGTTGGATACCCGAGTGGGCAACTTGTCTTATGGCAATATGTTCCACGGAAACTCCGGAATGCAATGCGATAACTCAAATAAGCTGATAATTCGTATATCGTTCTTACCGGGACTAAGAATTGCTCTAGCAGAAATCAAAGCCATGATTGTAACCAATAAATTGGAGTACGGTAGGAGAACGCTGGAGGCGACACCGAACTGCAGAATCGTAATAATGTTACGTAAGCACAACGAGACAATTGCAATATTATTAATGGAATATAATAAATCTTCGATACTTGAGCAAGTGAAGAAAAAAAGGTTAATTTTTTAGACTCTTAATATCCTCGCTATTATTGGCTTTTTATATTTTGAGATCGTCAGACTCTCGCTTGTCTGCAAACCCGCAGTCGGTGCGGAATACGAATGTCCGTTTCCTTTGAACCTTTTACCGATAAAAGAGAATGTCTCCTGTTGTTTTTGTGACAATGCAGCCCCTGACATGATCACTTCAAAAAAGGCTTTCGAAACGTCGAGGTTCGTTGGACTATGATTAACTAATGTTACTCATATAAACAATTATTTCCTGTTCAGCATATTTTCTTCTCGGGAAACCGGATCGTTAAACTCGAAGAGAAATAATGGGTGCCGCATTATAAACCGGTTAACCGACTGGCATCTGTACATGAGAGTCTCTATTGCATTATATGTGGCTCAACGATTGCATGGCGTTAAATACCTCTAAACGTCTGATGCTCGGTAGGTACAAAGTAGCCCTGAAAAGGGGAGAAATAAGTAGCTATTAGAGTCATACGCGTTTGAATATCTTTCGCGCAATGACGTATCGGACAACTACTGATGACAGGGTGTACAGGAAGTCGGAGTAACGTCCCGTATGTATATATAGGAGTGAAGACGTTGCTTACGCGTACGAAACTCCATGAAGATTATTCGTACATTCGCGAACATCTACCTGTCATATATACAGAATGGAAAGTTGCGTGTTCGGTAGAAGCTTAAAGGAGTAAGAGGGGGGTCGTGAATCTGTGTCGTGCAAATTGAATTAATTAAAGTCTGGTTCACCGACGATATAATATCCGGTCAGCGACACCGGATATTGCAGGAAGAATTGGACGACACTGATAAGGAAAGTGGGAGAACCCAGACGAGATTTATGGTGCGCCACCAACTTCGAGCCCTATCATTCGATCGTCTCGGCTGCGTTTGTTTCCGTGTGTCGGAGAGCGGACGTGGGATGGCGCGGTACGACAATAAGCCAACACCGGGCGAGTCCTGTGGGCGAATAATAATAACAATATCAAGCAATGGGAATTGTGGTTATCTAGATGAGATAGGCGAAACTCGTATAAAATATTTCTATGCGGTTTGTTTACGTGGGGTTCTGAGGAGAGGTTAAGTAGCGCCAGCGTTGCAAGGTGCCGAGTCCTCGCGCACAGTCCCAGAGTCAACGGACCCCAAGCTAACGAACGGTTTATTGCGGAGCATATAAATTCCAACCGTGGCAGCCTGCAATGACGCATTTTAATGAAGCGAAACTCCAAGTGGTGTATGTCACGCGGCAATCCTATTCAGGTCCGAGTGATGCCCGTTGCGCGATCGACGCGAAGGTTAACGAACATCGAGATAACTGCATAACCTGCTTGCACTAAATGTAAGCTATTTACCTCGTATTCATGGTACACGCACGAGGCCTGAAAAATCCGCTTACAGTACTTTCGACGCGGCCAGTGCGAACTTATGAATTGCAAATAAATTAATAACATTGCTGTGTTGGTATAATTGCCACTATTATTGCGCAGCTCATTCACAAATTATTTTTCATTCCTCGAAGATATTTTCTTGTGCAACTAACGTGAAAACAGGAAGGAGCTGGTCTTTCAAAAATGTACAGTTTATACTCCTCAGCACCATAACGGTTGAGTAGATCGTAATGTTATTATAATTGCCCCGATTATTCGATCGCAGATTATTCACCGTCTTTTTTTTTTTATATGTCGTTTAGGAATTAAATGGAGAATGAGGGATAACAGTTGCGAATCAGCTGCGGTCACTCGTGACTACAGTAACGGTTGTGCGTTTGTGTACTTTGAATAAATGTTAAAATCTCGCGTGTGCTCCTGCTCCCCCACATAATAAAATACGATCGTTGCGTTACCTTCATAATAAAGCAATTTGGGCCGCTCGTTTGCCACGGACGCTCGAGAGCGCGTCACGTGCGTCGGTATCTCTTGAAGCGCTAAGCATCGCACAGACGTTACATATACGCATATATACAGATATATATGAATATCATCGAGTTCACTCGTGCGTGCAGTGGATCTCGGAAGGTAAATGCCCGACTCGTGTATCGGTCATTTTCGCAAAGATCCTCCCCTGCGTGGAAACTTTCCAGTTGAAAATAATGTTCTTTGGAAAATGAGACGTGCGACCTCCCACAGTGTCCGTGCAAAGTCTCACAGTCCGCTCGTCAGACTTTCCAGGCTCTTCGACGACTTTGACAATGGGCTCCTACTCCACACCACAATATTTCCGCGGAATCCATTTTGTCTCTCAACGAATGAATAACGAGCTGGAAGCGTCTGTCAGTGATTAATTAACCATGCAGAGTCCTCATTCGCATCGATAATAATTGCATTACACGATTGTTCATATTCGTGAGACACTTCGATGATTGAGGAATCCTCGAACCCAGACACACGTGAAAAAGGAAATGCGACCTCTTCATTGGTCCAGTAAAAAAACATGGACTCCAGCAAAAAAAGCAGGGAGTCCAGCCGAGCAAATGCATCGCCAGGCAGCCAATCGCTAAATTTTTAAACGTATTTAGGTTAGATTTGCATTGTCGCTACGTCCAGTGTCGCTATCATTACGATTTCCCCAAAGTCGAGCACTCGACGCACATTCTCGACGAAAGTTGCCCTTTTGTTTCTAAAGATTTTTAGCGTATTCGTGACCCGGAATCCCGCACTTTGTCGTCCCCGTTTTTTTCCCTTTATTTCACTGGACATTCTAGTTTCGAGAATTCAACGAGAAAAACGGGATTATTAGCCAGCTCATTATATTACCGCGAGTTGAACTCGTTCACTGTACCAGCCGACGCATATGTAACGATGCGTATTCATGAAGTGTGCGACTAGTACATTGTTAACCTCCAAATGCGAGCAATTGTGGCAAGACTGGGTAAAGGCCGCGTGACGAAATGTAGGCTACCTTGTTATTCATCGAGAATTCAATGAACATACAGACCGGCTGCTCTCCGTATGATTAATCAATTATCGTTGCATCGATTCGCGTGCAGGATCCGAGATAAGAGTAATTTCGCGGCAGAGCCATGAGGGATGCGATACGCCTGTCAGACCGAGTGCCGGGGGCTTCGAACAAACGCATAGGACGAAGGAGGAGGAGAAAGAGGTGGGAGCGCGCGGGCCCCGGCGCGCTTTTCTCTTTCTCGGAGAGGCTGCAAGCCCCCCCGGGGCCGTTCGCGCTCAGTCATCATCACGCAGGCGTAGAAAGCGCATGGGCAAACACACCCTCGTACTATATATATTCGCGCGTGCGTCGCTTGTTCGTTAATCTCTTCCGAGGTACGCCGTCAATCTCTGAAAGCCCCTTCACGACCCTCTGGTTCGAGTAATCACTCGACCGGTGTTCGACGATCGAGAGCTTTTGTATTTTGAAAAAAAAATCAACGTCGACATCGAGCCCAACTATAACAGGAGTATGGAGACGAAAAATCTTCTGAGGCTGTGCGAGTTCTTGGCCTTGCTGGTGAGTCCAAATATTCCTCCGTCCACAAAAGTATTCACAATTATTCTTTGGACTTTGATACTTCCAGAGGGATTTTTTTTTTTAAGGTTATGTAAGAATTTTTTTTCATATGCATAGAATCCTTGGAGAATAGTTGAATTCTACAGGTCCGTGCGAGTCATTGACACCGGCTAAGTTCCTCTTTTCGGCTCGTGCGAGATATTAGTCTCAAAGGGGCAAAGAAGCGACGAGACGCCAACGACGAGTTCGAGTCTTGAATGACGAATGTCTTGGAGCGTCGTGACGCGTACGGTGTAGCCGGTTCCACCGGCACGAACTGTGCAATCAATATTCCGGTAGGGAACCCTGTCGAAGTTATATCCGGTCTCCCAGGAATTCGTCAACCTCGTCGACCGAAGAGTGGATCGTCGTCGGTAAAGCGCGTTTAAATTTGTATTACAAAGACGACGGTCGGGGAGAGGAAACGAGCCGTCCAGTTATGCGTTGAGGCAAGGAACGAACTAACGCATTAGCAGGAAGTGCGAGCGTAAGAGCGCCGGTGAAAAACCTCGTTAATGCAGCGAACCGTCGCATTCACTCTATATCGCGCATATCGAGGATTCCAGCTTTCGACGCTTTTTATACACGATCGCACAGACCAAAATTCACTGAACAAATCAAAATGAAGTTCTTGATAAAAAAAAAAAAAAAGTCTATACATTGTAGTGCGTTTCGGACAAAGAATCGAGTGAAAGTATTCCTGGCACGAAGAGGGTAAAAGGAATCACGAAAAGAAGAATCTTTCGCTCGAGCTGTATTGGAAACAATCTTAAGGAGAGAGAGTGGTGTGTGGCGTCGAGGAAGTCACGAATTGACCTCCACCGCATTCTGCGGCAAGAGCGCAATTCCGCCCGCAACTTCCCCATCCGTACATGTCTACACAGCGTTTCGAGCATTGCCGGTAGTCTCGATCGGGCATCTCCAACCGATTCGATCCGAAGCCTCTTTTTTTTCAATAGCATCGAATCGACTCTCGATCCTTCCATAAGTATCGATATTTGCCGCTCTTCACGCTCGACTCTCCATATACACATAGTTCAGAGTGCAAAGCGATTGGTGGGTCAACCGCGATAAATGCTCAGCCTTATCAACAACTCGTAAAATAAATGCAACGAGAACCAGTCAGACGGTATTCGAGATTCCAATGGGAGAGTAATCCGTACGCAGTTTTTACATTTCGCGAGACTACTCAAGGCGTATCGAGTTAGGACCGGAGGCGGAATGGCTGGTTGCTGAACTTGAGCTCCCTCGAGCGAATAGGAATGGCCAGGCACTGCACGCGCGTTCGCACATAACGGCCGATGTGCATGGAAAGTATCTACATCCGCAAGATACGATTATTAGATTCGAGCATACGAAGTGCAGAGAAGAGGAAAAGGCAGCGCAAAGTGACCAAGAAAAAAGAGGGAGAAGGAGGGCGATCGAGGAAGTAAAAGATGCGCGGGCAAAGAGATGGAGACTGTTTTGTTGTGGCCACGGGAGATAGATAGCGTATACGTGAGCTCGGGCCGAAGTGGCCAAGTAACTCGTCGACTTGTTCGAGGGGGGGCGCCTCTCTCGCGCAGATGCTGACGGTAATTACAAGGGTCGAAGCTTCCGCGCTACGTCGAGAATATTACCTCGTTCGCCGGCCAATCCCATAGCCCTTCACGCGCATGCGCGCGACTATTATTTCGAGCTCGGATTTAATTACATTTTTCAACTCCGGAGATTCCGAGAGCGCGCCACACTCGACGAACGGTAAAGCGTACGTCGACGGTCTATCGCAATTTATATTCTATCGGTGGAACGAGAGTTGCCAGCCTCGAGGTGACCCTCAGGAAATTAATGTTATCGTCACGCGAGGAACTTCGAACGACGTCGCGAGGAACCATTTTCTTTTTCACTCGCGTCTCGCCGCGAACAGATGCTACGATCTCGCATCATCGAGCGCGACGGAGTAAACGGTGAAACATGTATTTCTAATGGATCGGTCGCACGCGCTATTATTTCCCGTGGATGTCCATTGACAGGGTCCTCGTGCGTTTTCGAGAAGTGGGGATGATCGGAGCGAGAGCTTCGTGCGGGAACACTGGCGATACACACGCGCCGCATGTAAATCACGTACGAGGCTGTGCATAATGGCTGCGCAAATAGCAACTGGCGCGACGCCTGCTGATCGATACGGTTAGACTAACAGTCGATCCATTAACGCTTCGAACTGCAAGCCCCGGCATGTTCTTTTTATTCGGGCCTACACGATAAACAGTACACTTTGTTAATCCGTGGATAAGAAATGTTAGTCGAATCTAACCTTCAAACTGTGCAGTTAATTATCTCAACGTCATCCCCCGTTTCGACGTGTGGGTCATTGAAAAATTTCATGCGTTACAGACCTGTTAGAATGTTTCGAGAAACCATCGATGCGCGAAAAAAATGTAGCCAGTCACAGGCCAATAGGAAGCGAGATAATTCCCGTGTACGAGCACGACACGGTAAAATTACCGTCGTTAGGAGTCATTAGAGGCGTATATCGCGATGGTGGTGGGACGAGATTCCTGAATTATCATGGAATATAAAAGCCCATAGAGCGCAAGCGCGCTGGCTTATTAAGACGAGCGAGCTGCCGCACGACTAGCAAACACTATGTAGCAGGTTCGCGCCCCATGGCCCCGCGTTATCTCTCGCCCGCGCATCATACTCGTTCCTTCCCGACGTAGCGGATACGTAACTACCGACTTCTCCTGTAACCCTCCTCCATTTTACGATCCTCGCCGCTCGCGCTCACCGGATTCGTACGGAGCGCGGCTTCGTAACTATACGCGGCGTCTCGCCCCGTCGGAAAAGCCGAGGCGTTTCTAACCTCCCGGTATTTTAATGATCGATCACAAATCCCATATTCCCGAGCAGAAAACCCAGTTGCAACACTCCGCATTCGCCAGAAACATACAGCCAAATAAAAACATCGAGTTATTCATCGGTAAAGAAAGTTATTGTTCCTCGAAGCGAAGCACTGTGTTCACTTTGAACGAACGACAGGCTCGATTCATTACCGTTCACACCGAGATGTATACTGGCGGTAAACAGCTGTGCGTTGTTGTGACGAATAAAAAAGTTTTACGAGTTTCAGATTGCTCCGCAGAGGCTATCGAGGTCAGTCCGAAGGCCGTCGATTTTTCAAGTTCAACGCCACCGTTTTGTGTTTCGTTGCACATATATAATGTACTCGGAATGATTCACACGAGTGGCGAAGAGTCAAAGACGCCTTGCGGAAAATTTACCGGCGGGCGCGAGGGCTGCGCGTTCATCGATTTTTCAAAGAGACGACAGAGAGCGCCAGGATCACTGACCGACTAGCGCCCGGGCTTCGACTATTACATCGTTACGGTCTTCCCGCTGAAGCCGCCGCACGGAGAATTCATAATGTCCGCAACGAGCGGGCCGCTTTCGCGTGTGGGCCTCGGGAAGATGAGTGGCAGCGCGCAAAAGCAGCAGCGTTCGCGCAACGTCACGGGACTTTTTTCCAGTACTGTACGCCTCTTCTCGTTCATTCCCTGTCGTGCGGATCCGCGTCTAGCGAATCGCAACAGCACAATTCCATTACATGATTTACGACGGACCTTTTTGTCCCGAAACGCGATTCATCACAGTTGCCACTGTAATATTTTTTTTTGGCCCAAGTCACAGCTCGCTGTATTACGGTAGACAATAGAATTTATGAAGCGAAGACTTTTGCAAGGAAAAAGAATTCTCCTCTCATTTGCTTCATCTTGGACTGTTTATCACTGGCTGTTTTTCTTTTCGTACGGTGCTTCTAGGGTCCTTTGACCTTGAGTAACCTACGCTCAGTGTGTAAAGCTAAATATATTTTAAAAAATTGTCCCTTTTACGCAGTGACGATTACATGACGGATAAACGATTGTGCCGATGGCAAAACTCGACAAGCGGGTACGCAGAAGCGTGGAAATGGCTAAACTCCTGTTCATCTCGTATGAAACGGTACGTGATGTTTCGTCCCTCTTGATCGTCGTCGTCGTCGTCGTCGTTGTCAGGAAGGCACTACCTAGCGCACATTCTGTACCTCCTACTTTATATCTACGCGGAAAATTGCTCGACATTCGTAACGGTGCGATGTACGCATAGCTACAACGGATGTACGGTCACTTTTGCGAGCGCGTCGCTGCACATTAGACTTACCTATACCAACGTCTGTCTTGTGCATGTACACAATAGCGCATCTACGCCGGGCAGATAGATGTATGCGTGTGTACACAGAGTTCGTAGACGGTCGACAGTGAATTTTACACGCGTCCTTATACACGTTACCCTTGCGCCCTCTGCCGCCTCCGAGCCGTACCTCCTTTCCCTCCGTATAACTACCATAGAGATAATATACACCGTGTTATGTGCTCGAGCTTCTTCCTACTCTCGATGCGTGTACTCGTAAGGCTCATAATCTCTCCCGCAACCTCGAGGATATTCTCTCCCGGCTACACTGGCTTCGCATTGTTTGCAGATCGTGGGAAACCGGGAAGCGATTAGCGCCCCGGAGCTCCGAAGCATTCGAGATGGTGGCAAACGGCCATATGAATGTGTCGAGACGAATGCGATTACGCCAGAACACGACCAAAGAAAAGTTACAGTGCCCGGTTGTGCAATTTTAATACGCGACTCCCGTGCCCGGAGACGCGGAGGACGGACGTCGACGATAAAACGTAAATGGAAGCCGCGAGGTTTGTAACCATTCTCACACTTGGCGCAGCTCGATCCGATCGAGTGCGAGGTTAGGTGAAAAGAGTCGAGAGGGCTCTGCCTGATTGTTTTTGGAAAGTGGCGAATGTTTGCATAGTTGCGAACGGCACAACGTGGACACAATGTCCGTGCGTCGCAACAGCCGCAGCTTCGTGCGCGCGCAACAGTCGAAGCAGTAGCGTATACACGACATACACGCTGCATCAGCAGGCGTCGTCGACATTGGAACGGTGTCGGCAGAGGTAGCCGCGTGTCCACCGGAATGTCAAAGCCTCAACGTCGAAATAGCTCGACATTCCATCAGTTACGAGCCTCAGCGATCTTCCTGGCCGTTAACAGTCAGCGACACCGAACATTCCCATTAAACTCTACAACTTTGCGAAGCCTCAAAATTACCATATCGTCGAAGCAGTAAAATTTTTTTTTTTTTTCCCCGTGCACTCGTACAGCCACGAGAAATGTACGAGGCTCGACGTCAAAGCCATTCAAATGAATACAATTCTAGAGTACACGCGGATAAAGAGATCCGACGAAAAAGCTCCTCGAGTTTTTTTTTTTTTTTTTTTTCATTATACATATACTCGACCTAATTTCAGGGGGTAACAATCTCGACGCCAGCTCCGCTGACGCTGAAGCTCGGGCAGGAGTGTTACAGGGACAAAGACTGCGAGGCCGGTATTGACAACAGCTACTGCCACTTGGGATATTGCCGCTGTCAGCCGTACTTCGCCGCATACAACGAGACCCGCTGCTTCGAGGGTGAGTAACAAAAGCCGTCTCTCGCCCACTCAGATTATATTCATTCTCGCTCTTTGGTTAAGCACCCAGGCCTCTATAGAAAGCAGCGTGGTGCACTCTTTGGAAAAGCCTCATCTAGTCGATACCCATGGAGCCCGATACGTACGGGTTCTCCTTTGCCTCACTTCGACGAGTGGAATACCGCAAACACTGCAAAAAAAAAAAATACTATCGTGGATGTCGTACTCTCGGCGTGAGATGCGCAATCTAATCGAGTCAAGTGAAGCTGTCTCATCGGTAATTCACCCGACGCGACGCTCGCGTACGCAACCATTTTGTCGTGCAGTCGGTAATACAGGCATTTTTCCCAACGACACGACTGCGACGATGTTCCACGGCTTCGAAAAAATATTTACGTTCGTGAGATGGATTGATTTCAGAGGTCATACGATGGAAAGAGCGGTTGGTATAATATTCGTTGTGTCGAGCCGAAGGAGGCTGTTTGATTAATCGGCTCGAGTCGACGTCCGCGCTCCCCCTTTTCTCTTCGCCGAGGCAGTTTCATTTTCTCATAGAGCTGCCCTCCTGTACGTGTAATTGGATCTGCGGTAGCCTGTTCTGCACTGTACGCGGCGGTGGGATCGAATCGAATTCAATTAAAAGCCACGAGGCCAATTAAGTCGCGCTACCGTATCCATACAAAAGCCTTACTGGCTTCGGTTCGACAAAGGGAATTGTATCGCAGTAGGGCAACACGTCCGTTTTACATCATCAAACTCGATCAACGGTATAGTACTTTTATTAATTTATCGACGGAGGCTCGTAGTTTTTTTTCCCCCCACAAATAGCATCCATCAAAACTTCATGTGAAGTACCATGCGGGAACTCCCTCGATTCGATGCACACCCTGTAATAAATAACTTTGTTGCAAATTTTTAATTGCTCTCTGGTTTTTGCAGCAACGCTTCTCGGCAACGATTGCGTCGTCGCCGAGCAGTGTTCCATGAAAGTGGCGAACAGCAGCTGTCTGGCAGGCGTCTGTCGCTGCGAGGAAGGATATCTACAATTTCGACGACACACTTGTCTCGGACGTACGTAGAAAAGAAGATAAAGGCGATTCTCGTGTGGACAGAGCGATCACAGTGTAACACTTTGAGTCTCGAGCCTCTTCCTCGTCCGATAACAATAATGTTTCTCGACGATCCGACTCTACGTCGATTCCAAAACATTCGATTTATACACCTTGTTAAAAATATTCTCCAGTAACGATATTATATACAAATTGTCCATCATAAATCATCGGTATTTGTACAATTGCTTCGGAACGTTTTTCGAACAAATATTTGAGCGGCCTTCGACGAGAATAGCTGTTTGGAATACGGGCATTGAAAAGGTCGAAGCATCCATCTTCCGGGTCGCAACGCATGCACCTCATGTTTGTTATTAGCTCTTTTAGAATATTACCTCTAGCGAGGCGGTGTCCCGCGAGTCCAAGGTTTTTTTTGCTCATCACCCGCGCCCCTACAAGCTTTCCTATCGCGTGGATCGTAACGAGCCCAACGATATTTTATCCCAGCTTTACTCGCGAGCACCCGAGTACAAAGATGAACGACGAAGCGGGCAGCGCTTCCTGAATGTCGCATGACTAAAACCAGATCTTTGCGAGATCGTACACTAGCGACTTTGCGCGGATAGTTCGCGAACCCTTGCTCGCTCGCTCGCGGCGAAGAAGAAGCAAAGATAAATATATTCTATGCGCGTTACACAGCCAGCGAGCATTCGTTCCCGAATCGGTAATTGCCCATGTCGTGAGGATCGTTATCACGGCTACCCCGACAGATTAATCGGTAACGAGCCCTACCAGTAGAGCTCATGCATAGGCGAAACTCCGTCTGTGTGTGTGTGTCTTTACGCACTGTTGTCCCGACAAGCAGAAGTAGCATCGCGTCTTGCCCAGCATGGAATCTCAATTCTCGATCGGGCTATCGAAACCTCTCCTTCCCTTCTCATCTGTATGCCGTGGAAGAACTATATATTTATCGAGAGATTCAGACTCGGGGAGCGTAGAGGTTTATTCCTGACCACACTGGTACATCATTTATCCAACCGCAGTATATCGAGCTTATAAGGAAACACGCGTATCGAAGATGCATTACATAGTATACCTCGTATACTGCATTTACTCTCGTAGCTTCCGTTTGCTTTACCCGAGCCATCGTGGCTACCCCCTGAGCTCCTTCTTACAACCGGGACTCGCCGTACTCTCTCTCGCAAAAGTTATTAATTTATTTCTTTTTTTTTTATGCGGAGACTCTGCTTATAATTTTTACTGGATCGTCCTCTCAGTACACTGTTCAGAATGTTATGAAATTTACAAGTTTTATTTGTGTGCATGAAACTTCTTACATATTTTATGATGAATTTACCAATAAATTTCTCAGGGTGTATGAAAATATGGTTAACTGAGGATTTTATTTTTTTTACAGCTGCAAGACTCGGCGAGGTTTGTTACAGCCACGAGCACTGTCGGCTCTGGGACAGCGACACACATTGCGACTTCCTTATACCGGATCTCTTCGGCCACTGTCAGTGCACAGCACCGATGCGACGAGACGGCAACGTCTGTCGTCCCGACAATAGAGTACGACCTGCGCCTCCACCGCCTCACCAGACTCCCGTAATTATCCAGGATGTTAATGATGGAATCCCGGAACTCCAGCAATCGGCGCCGAACACTCCTGAGAAAAATCTCACCGTTCAGGATCCCGATTACGAGAGTGAGACCGGTAAAATGCGTTTTTCAATCGCTCAAATGTTAGGTAGGACCTTGTAATATTCCATGCGTTGTTACACTTTGCGCAACTCTTGAGGTTGACTGTCCAAGATTTATGTTCTTACCGTGAGACAGAGAAGGATTAATGCCTCGATGGTGAGTTCCCGAAGAGTCGCTACGGCGAATAGCTCCGAAGAAGGAATTGTCTCCGCGACAATAATTACCATAGCCGAGTTATCAATCATCATTATCGTATAGCTATTAGCAGGTCATTACGGCAATGACGCTTCACACCGTTGCCATGGACAATGTAATTTAGAAAACGGGAATTTTTTTTCTCCGTAGAGTAACCGGGAATACGTCACTTCCGCTTTTAAAATTTCATTTCCCGAAGGAAAGAATTGAGGAGAGGAAGTGCCGGATTTTTCGGAAAATTGGGACAAAAAAAAACAAACAAAATACCTTTCAAAATATATATTTCACTTTAAAATACATATTACATAATTTATTCAGGTGTTCAAGTTTCCTGGTTGAAGAACGCAACGAGGTTACTGTCGACGGCGTCACCGAGTCCACGAATACCGGTGAATATTGTAACCCGAGGGTCGCATGTGACTTCGAAACCCGAGAGGATAAGCGCGAACGAGCTACCGGACGATGACGACGCGATAGTCGTCGACGCTGTATTAACGGAATTGATGCAGACCACCAGTTCGACTTCCGGTACATTCTTATCCGTTGCAAGTCCATTTTTTATGAAGATGCAATTCAATTTGTTTAATCTCGTTCCTTCGTTCGACCGTTGCAGCCCCAGTGAAGACCGATCGCCACGAGACGGAGAGCACGACCGCGGTGAGTCTCGGTCTCTCGTGCAGTACCGATCTCGAGTGTCGAATGTCCGATCCCCAGTCGCGTTGCATCGAGGGAATATGTGACTGCGCCAGTCATGGAAACGGAAGTTTGTCATGTGGAGCCAAGAGAACCGGATGCTCGCCTGGTACCTTCCAGTGTCGCAGTACTGGCACTTGTATAAGCTGGTTCTTCGTCTGCGACGGTAGACCCGATTGCGCCGATGGTTCGGACGAGGAGTGTACCAAAGCGAGATGTCCCAGTCAGGCATTTCGATGTCGTAAGAGCGGTATCTGCGTCTCCAGAGCGGGACAGTGTGACGGACGACCGGACTGTCCCAACGGCGAGGACGAGGATGGCTGCAAAAGTCGACAAAGTTAGTTGCGAAATTATAAGAATTACATTGTAGGTTGAGAATCAAAAAGATCCCCATTCTCAAACTCATGGGCGGTGCCCTTTTGATTCTTCACTGTCGATATCTGTCGTCGCTTCGTTTCAATCAGCGAAGGTGATTTTACAATCGTTGCTTATTTTTGAAACCAGAGTGCCCGGAAGGAGCGTTCCGTTGCAACAATGGTCAGTGTCTACCGGCTTATGAATTTTGCAACGCAGTAGTTTCGTGCAGAGACGGCAGCGATGAGCCGCGCGGAGCTTGCAGAACCCGAAACCGCGGACGTGCCACGTCTCGATCGTGTCCGTTCCGGTGTGCGAACGGAAGGTGTCGTTCGGATGCGATTACGTGCAGTGGACGGGATGGATGCGGCGACGGCTCCGATGAGCAAAATTGTTCCGTCTGCAGTAAGTCGAGTATCGATATACGTACTAACTGTGATGTACATCACGTCACCTTAACGTATAGATTAGTTATTATTTTCCCACCAAACGTGGTCGACGGTATGGAGAAGACTATTGACACAGAGACGGGACTCTGTTCATCTCGAAAACAGGAAATTGCGACCCCGTTGATATTATCAAAAATGTAGTCATCGTTTATGTTGCACGCGTGATACGTTTCCGTGTCTATTATAGAAATCCCCACGTGTAAGGAAATCGTTGATATAAAATGTGTTTTTTTTTTTTTTAATATTTCAGGATGTCCAGCAGTTGTGTAACAGAACTATCCGACACGAGATACTACAGGTCGTGTTCGACAAAGTACAAGGAGACACTCGCGAGACAACGAACAAATGGAGCATGGCTTCTAGAGATTTGTAAACCGTATGAGGACCTTGAAATATCGTTCTTTCGCGTAGTGTCGTCATTTTAGTATTATTAGCAGCATCGACGCGCGGCTCGTGCTCACGAATTAATTTAAGGCTGGCAATGGCCAGAAATACAATAATGACCGTTTCAAAAACGAAATAAGTAGTCCCATGGGAATCGTGTATTAATATTTTGCAGAAAAATTAGTGTCCTAGTGTGCAGGATAATATAGAGAGTAGTAGAACCCGGCTGATCCGACAAGTGGAATAAAAAGAAGTTTTCATGACATTGGATCGATGCTATTTGTGTCTCTCGAAAGATGACTCGTCACGGTACGACTGACGGAGCATGGAGGAAAGTGCTAAACGACAGTCGTTTGGATTCCAGGGTTATATGCAAAAGGATTTAAAAAAAATTCTGTGCAAATAAAATCAACAGGTAGCATGAAAATAAAGATAGCAGTTAACACTTCCGTGATAACCCGATGGATAAAAAAAAATAAATGTACAATGTTACGGGCCAACGCGGAGAAAATTCAATTGTGATCCCATGTATATAATCACGCCGCGCGCGAACACGTTAGCGGTCGAGTGACATTTATGTGGTAAATCGTGTTAATATTCCGATGCGACAGAGGAAAGCGGCAACAAATATTAGTTCCGTCAATAGTGATATCTCCTCATGCCGGAAATAAAGTGCTCGATAGCAGTTATATCGGCAACACGCAGCCCCCAGTCGTATTTCTACCCGTCGTCATAGCTGTTACCGGAATCGATCCAAATGACTTTAGTCCTACGCTATATAGAACAGTTGCGGCCCACTTTTGCATTTCCGTATCGAGCTAGACGCAATCGATTCCGAACCCGCGTAGAACACAACCTCATTGTGCTGTATTTTCGTAGAAAGATCCCAAAAGTGACGCTAGCGTGACTCGACGGCGATATCGCTGGGTCACGTGCGAGTACGACTTTGGGTCACAGTTTTAATCTCCCTTGTAAATTTATTCGGTTATAATGATATCAGCTAATGGCGTAATGATAATTCGTGGCTCGGCAATAGCTCCCAAGCACGCGATATATCTCGAGAGGGCCATCGCGATGCTGGATCGTTAATGATCGAGGGACGAATGGGATGGGAGGGGAACCAAAGGGCGTGCGGCGGTGCATTTCGCGTCTGCGTCGCGGAGTTTGTTGGTTATACGCAGAGCCCTCCCGAGATCGCGACTCGTCAATACCACCCCGCGCGAAGCAGGCGGGCCAGTAGCTCGTTGTAGCTTGCGCGAGTTTCGACGATTGCTCAGCGTCCAGTACACGCGTACTCGTCGCGGCCTACTGCCGATTCTCATGACGTACAAACCTCTGTGACGGCGTGCCCTTTCGCGCTCGTGCGCCATCGAATAATTGAGACGGAAAGAACGTCGTCAGGCCATACGAGTCTATAGTCCGATGCCACAGTACGTCACGAGATTGGTCGCAGGTCACTTGGCGAATAGCCAACTTTCCGTTCATAAGACGAATCGGAAATAGAGCTGGTAGAGTACGTGTGAGAGTCGGTTCGCTTTTGACCTGAGAGAGAAGAGGCTCGGGACGCTTTCACTTTGTGGTGAAGTCGGCGGCGTGCAGTATGAGACGACGACGACGCAGACGACGGTTTCACCAGCGTCGGATTCAGTTTCGTTCGACCTGTATTCGCGTCGTCTGCTCCCGGTCTCGCCGGGCGTGCTCTGCTGGCAGTCGTCGCGCTACCCGAATGCCGTCGTTGTTTCGCAAAGTTCGTTTCGTTCCGTCACAGTTATTTTTATTCTAACGTCTCCCACGGTCTTACGGAACCGCAATTCATTTTTCTTAAACTCGTTCGCTGTTTATTTTAGTTACAACAGCGTGGCCCAATGGCTCGCTCGACACGTCTTAACCACAGTACGGCCATTATTATTTTTACTGGAAGAGATAATAATAATGCGTTCTACACGATGTTGCACATAAATAGTGTCCATAGCGTTTGAGTTCGAACCGTGTCATTTTTTATATCGAACGTTTCTCTGGTGCGAACGCTTCGGTGACAAATAGCGCCGACAGCTCCGCCATTCAATGGCAATTCTTCAGATGTATTCGCTGATAATAATTCGGTGCACGTATCTCTTGCTACTTTTCAAACAAGATATCAATGTTTTTATTTTTATCGCAGACGGACGTTGCTTCTATAAAATCGGATTTCTGAGAACGCTTGCCAAATGGTCGACAGCCTCGCTGGCACCTATTCCGGATGCCCAATTATTCGTTTACGCGGCGTTTGTCAGCAGTGCGACGAGAACCGTCGAGGCGCGAGGCACGTGATGAGAGTCTGGAAGAGCGTAGTCGCGTTCGCCACAGTAAAATTCTCATTTTCGTTAAAAACACGTGTTTGACGCTCTCAGTGTAACTTCCATCGAACGGTCTTCGCCGGTTTATCTTCATTCTATATTTTTGGTTAATTAAACCCAACTATAAAATACTAGGGATGTACTAAAAAAATTGTATCTTTCACCGGTTCCAGTGAGCGATAAAATACGAAGATATGTCGCCCGGAAATATGTGGGAATATAAATGGTCAGCCCTATGGGTATCTGGTGTCGATAAGGATTCATACGCTCACTGCTAACTGCGCCGGCCGCGGATGAACATTTCAAAGACCCCATTGTGTACATACGAGAATCGACGGACTTTAATGCGAGAATTTGACGAATGGCGCCTAGTCGTGGTCGTTAAAAATACAATAAATATAGCCTAGTCGTAGTCGTTAAAAATAAAAATTCGTGAACAAAAGTTGAGTACAACGATACGACATACAGAATGTTGAAGGGCAAGTGGTCGAAGGTGACCGAATGTCTTTGTCGAAGGCCCCGTCTAATGTTGTTGTTTCTACCGTGCATTCTCGTCGTCGCCGTCTACATTGTCTCCGCAGTGGAACTCGAATTCGATAGTTTTCTCTCCCTGCGGCCTTACAACCCCGAGGATGGTGAGTAAAGCGATACGATATAACCCGTTCCCTCTCTCTCTCTCTCTCTCTCTTTCTTTCTTTGTGCATGCGCGCGCGCCCGCGCGCGTGTGTGTGTGTGTGTGCGCGTGTGTCTGTCTCGTTTGTTTCGAACAGTGTCTGTCCGAATGACCTTGAACTCCTAGCGGAATCCGATTCTTTCCTTCGTGTTATCGATTTCCCGATTATCCAGACAAAGCTTATGATTAAAACATTCGAGGAAAATAGGAACGCGCGGATTGTATCCAACAAGACTGATCGATTTTCGATGTTCCGTCATTAATACGCATTATTAACTCGTAACACAGAACTCGTCGACGGATATCTAGTGTGGAATTCAAAGTGCCACATGATCTCGAAAAATCCTATGGATTCGTCGATAATGAAGTTCGTGAAGAAAGAAAAATTTGAAGGGTGCTCGACGGAACTCCTAATGAGTTACATCTCGAGGAATCCGACAAACGGCAACGTTTCACTCGTCATCGATCCGGAAGTTGCCAAGTCTCACGAAAATCCCGTCTGCTGTTGGGCATCCGTTGTCAGACCGACGCCGCCTCAACCTCCGAAAGGAGATTGGGATACAAAAATCACGTAAAGTTTCAAGTTTCACAATTGTTTCTATTGAAATAGTATTCTTCGATGATTCGTGTATCGATAGTTTTATATTACTTGCGCGACCGCGTAAAGAATGTTTTTCAAGCATGACATATTACCCGAGTACGATAAACGAGATGAAGTTTCATGGCTTTTAATTTCCGTCGTTCCGCATGTCACCTTATGATATTGTCATTGTACGCGAGAATCTTTAACGGCTCGACGTACAGGTTTATCGAGAGATTGACGATCACTTGGCGGAGCTCCTACCCATTGCATGCCCAGTCGGTAACAAACAACTTGTCCTGTTTTGTCTTACAATATTAATATTATCGAAAACAAATGAAATAGATTTCCTACATCCTGGGATCCTAATTGGGTTGTCTTAAAAATATTAAAATTTTCGTAGAAAATGGGGAAGGCAATTTCCATACCGATTGTGGTATTTCAAATGCGCTTAATGAAAAATTGAATGGAATGCCGATTTGAGATAGTAGTCCACTGAGGAAAATGACTTTATTCTTCGGATAGTCTGTAGACGCAGAGAGGAACAGTTTTCTTTTTCTTCGGCGGTTGGCGAGTTATTCCACACCACCTTGAAGCTCAAATTCTGAAATATAATTATTGTTCGCAGTGTTGGAAAATGCGAGGACTTCGAGAAGAGCGTTATTTTACCTCAAGACGTCGAGATGGTACTCGTCAACTGCCTCAAAGGAAAAACAAAAGTTTACGAGAACATCCATGCAATCGTCAATCCCTTAAAAATTCAGGAGCGTTTTTTATCCAACGAGACTGCGGACGAGCCTCGACGACCCAGAAAATTAAGTGTCCTCATGTTGGGACTGGACAGTGTATCCCGTCTCAACTTCAAACGAAGCATGCCACGCACCGAGAGATACCTACGAGATACAGATTGGTTCCACCTTCGAGGCTACAACAAAATGGGGGAGAACACATTTCCAAATCTCATGGCGATACTGACCGGTCAAGACAGCAGCGATTCGTACTCGCGGTGCAAGCCGACGATACCCTACGGACTCGACCAGTGTCCTATGCTCTGGTACAATTATCGCAACGCGAGTTACGTAACAGCCTATGGAGAGGATATCATCCCCCTGAGTACTTTCAACTATCGCAAGGTCGGCTTCGTCGATCCACCAACGGACTACTATCTGAGACCCTACATATTGGCGAGCGAGAAACTCCTTAAGAGCAAGAAACGATTCGGCAACAAGTACTGCACCGGTCCGGAGATAACTGTCGAACGTATATTCAACTTTGCAACCGAATTCGCCCGCACGTTCATAGGAATGCCATACTTTGGATTCTTTTGGACAAATTCGGTGAGCCACGACGAGATGAACGGCCCATCCTCTATGGACGACCGCCTGCGAGATATGTTTGAGGGAATGGAGCGGGATGGAGTTTTTGCGGATGCCATGATCGTGTTTTTGAGTGATCATGGTATGCGCTGGGGAGGCATAAGAAATACGTTCGTAGGTTGGTACGAGGAACGTTTGCCTTTCATTTACATCCGATTGCCTGAGTGGTTTAGAGCCGAAAGGCCCCAAGCTTATCAGGCACTTCGGATAAACGAGCACCGTCTCACTTCACCGTACGATTTATACGAGACGCTGAGGGATGTGTTGATCCACGCTGGCGGGGAAGCAAACTCCAGCTCAGGCTGTCCGACTTGTCAGAGTTTACTTCGTCCGGTCCCGCTTGATCGAGGTTGCGACGACGCGGGAGTTTCGCCTCACTGGTGCACATGCACCGCCTTTAAAACCGGCAGCATCACCGATAAAATTGCCGTCGAGGGCACAAGAACGTTTCTCGAGCACGTCGAGAACATAATCAAGGAGTACAAAGATAAGAACGGCAAGCGTCTTTGCGCGAAGCTGAAACTAAAGAAAATTCATCGAGTCGACAAAGTTATCGATATTCGGCGAGGTACTGGGTTGTCGAACGCAAGCGTCGACGGTTACTTTTATTTGATCGAAGTTACTCCCGGCGGAGGACGATACGAGGCTACTATAAGATACCACGGGGCAGACAATTTTACCGTGAACGAGGACGAGATCAGCAGGGTAAACTCGTACGCGAGTAGTGCCAGCTGCCTCGACCACGGTTCCAAACGATATTGTCACTGCGTCGGAAAGTAGCTTATGTCGAGTCTACCTGCGATACGTTTGCGAGTAAAATCAATTTGACCTCACGTCGACCGACAATGCATCTCTGATTGCGCAGCGACAAACTCGACCGCAGTCGCGTAGACAAAACGAAATGGCAAACTTATCATGCTATGATTATTAACGCTTCGTCGCCAGTGATAAAGCCGCTAGAACTACAAAGATATTGAGGCTGTAAATCGCCAAAGCTTATTGACTATTGTTAAGTTTGGGTTTGTGTATGCGTATGTGTATTTAACAATACCCGTAAATCCATCCATGTGAGCGCCGTGGATTTTATGGATTATGAGCGAACTGTGATGAACACGTTGATTAGTTTCCTCCTTGCACTTTTCCATTGTTTTTGGATAAAGGCAGATTTTTTTTTTCATTGTAACGCCAAGAGCCATGGTCGTTCCCCGATCTCGACAATACGAATGCAACTGATCTGTCCCGCACGCGCTTCACTTATAACTTGGTCGTGGTCGCCGGCCCACCGGTGCAGCCAAAATTGTAGATATATATATATGTACACTTTGAATGAATGTCAAAAGAGAGCTGAAAATATTTTTGCTATACAGACGCGATTCTTTCCGTACTGCCGTTTAAGTAGAAGTGATAATTGTACGAAAGTGCCAATTCTCTTGATAAGTAGAAACAATAGTGCCAGACTCTTTTAGAAAAATACATTTCGTTTGAAGTAGCAGTAAAAGCCGACGATTAATATTATACATATGCAACAGGTCCGTCTATATTGTCGGGAATTCGATGAAATACACACTAAAAGGCATTTCTCCGGTTTTACGGAATTGTGCATTGTAGCGCGGTCCGTCTCTGTCTTGATACATCCGTTTTTATCGTCAACTACGTTAGCGATGAATTTTGAACCACTTGAAACGTATGAATTACGTTCTTTAACCCACGTGCCTGTGATCTCCGGTTCACATTTATATGTCGGTGACGAGACCAGTAATAAATTCCAGAGAAAAAAAAGGCATATCCTTTGTAATCTCACCTCCGTTTTGAAAATATCTCTTCACGACAGGCATGAACGTTAAAAAAATATTTTACTGGAATTTCTTGACCGAATTTCTCGAGGAAGTGACATACGTGTAAATTGAGGACCTCAGAAATTATTGTAATAGTATCCGATATGGGTCAAAAGTATTTGGAATTCATCTCGAATGTAGCCAGCGACGGGAACGTATGAACTAAGGAACACATGGGCTGCATTACGTTTCTTCTAGTTTGATCGTGTCCATACGTTTCGCAGATACGTTGTTTCCTATGCTGAAAGCGAGTTGTATGTTCGAGCAGAGATGTTGAATGAATATAAAGACCTATAATAGTATTAGAATATAGTGTAAATAAGAATCCGGAATAACAGAGCGTATATTATATATGTATATGAACGCTATATTCTTTGTATTTGATGACGAATAAGGTAATCGGAACGATTGCGGCGTGAATTCAGGCAAATCATTATATTTTGTTAAGCTAGGTTTGAGAAAAAAAAATTGATATGAGGTGGTGTAAAGAGAAAAGAATCCATCTCAGGAATTATTTTCCTAAGCCCCGTCTGAACATTTTAATACACCACATAGTGTGATCATAATTTTCTTTTTTTTTTAATAAAAAAAAGTATTTCTTGGGACTGTGGTTGGCTTCAAAACGATCAAAGAACGCTGCTAGGTAGTAGTATAGAAGACGAAGATCTGGGATATCCAGTTGACAATTCACATCATTCTGGTTGCATTATAAGTCTCTTTTATTAAATGACTTACATTTCTCTTGACAATTGTTTCCTATACGTTTATGAAAATCAAATCGTTTAATCTCCCGCTTCCCTGCAAACCTCGATGTGGCGGTGTTTACTCCAAGGTTCTCTTGGAACGCAAAAAAGAATACTATATGCGTACTATCGTAAATGTCAATCGTGGACAAGTGAATTATAATGACGAAGGGCTTGATGGGGTTTTACATATGCCGCTGTTTACATTCAACGGCTATGTAAAACGCGTAATAAATTACAGATTAATTAAAGTAACTAAAGTAAACTGCCTTAGTGTACTAGAAAATATTTGGTCATTTGGTCGATTCTAAAGTATGGTGTGACGAGCACGAATTACGCGACGATTTTTTTTTTTCTTGATTACATCATTTCCGTATCAGGCACATAATCCTTATTCGTTTATTTCTTATTATTTTTATGGATTCATCGGAATTGTTTCGTATTTTCAAACGGAAACTGATGCAGCGGTAACGTGTTATATGCTTGACCGAATAATCGTCGCCAGTGTTGAACTTAACTATGGCCATTCAGCTAGGTTTCTGCACAATGGTCAAAAATGTGTTTAATACTGCATTTACATCGAAAAGCTCACGTCCGAGCTATCAACTAATAAATGCTGAGTAAAAAAAAAAAAGTTTCTGCGACCGCAGGGGCTTATTGTTTTTAGTGGGAAATAGCTCATCTCGTTTATTGATGATCAATCGTCTGAAAGAACCATTCGGTGAATCGTCGTAGCTGTTGTGCGGCGGCGTGATTTTCATCTTGCAGTCGTCGATTCTCATCCCGCAGACGACGAACTTCCTCTTCGAGTGATAGTCGACGGCGTGTTTCTCGCGTAACTCGGAGCTCCAGTGTCGACAAGTGAGTTTGGAGATCCGAAACAGAATTTCTATGATTGGAAACACTATTTATTAGCCCACGCATCCATTACGCATAAGATAAAGAAAACCTTAAGCTTCGGAACGTACGTGATTGTATTGACACCCTCCAAAAGTCTTTCCTCGTTCCAATCTTGAGGGTGCTGTTGCTTCGGCGACCGACCGTTCGGATCATTGTGATGTCCTGTCCAGCATTCCACGTCGTTCTCCGATTGGTGCTCAATCATCGTCAAATTGTTTGTCGCTTTGGAAACAGCGTGGGGGGATTTCGTAACTCGAGGTGAGAGTCTAGAATAAATAATGAGGAAAATTAAGACAACTGTAAAACATCCGACGAGCCGATTTTCTGGGCGAAAGGATCGTTTTTGTGTCTCACCTCTCCTCCTTTGACATTTTATTTTCACTCGGTGCGGGACTCGACGCCGTGCTGGCGTTAGAAATTACAGTGGCCGGTCTTGCCATAGTCAAGATCACTTCAGATCCTGAATTTCCATTTTCCTGACCGTTCGTCGGCAAAACGCTCAGTGTCGAGGCGCTGTTGCCACACAGATTTTCCCTCGATCTGCATCTGTTCTGTATCTCGAGCATGTTGTTGTTGTTGTTGTTGACTCTGTTAGAATTTTGACCGTTGTCGCTCGACAAATTGTTGTTTGCTGTTTGACTGTCGTCAGCTATGAAATCCGGATTGATCAACTTCATGAGATCCTCCTGCAGAGTACTTGACGTCAAGTTAGCGGAGTTTCTGTGAGAGTTACGAACACCCGGTTTCGGTCTTGGGCTGTGATTCCTCGAGCTTCCGTTCGACGATCCCAAGTTTCCACCGCGGTGTTTACCGGCTCGTCTGAGTCTCGGTGAAACATTTCCCGAACCATTCGACAGCTCATCTTCGCTCGGTAACGTCGAGATGTCTGTGCAGTTACCGTCTGTTACACGCATCTCCGGTGGTAAGCTAGAGGCGAAATCCTTTCCTCTGTATTCGATGCTCACTTTATGAGGTACGGCGCGCTCGGTCATGCTCGTCTTGAGGCAGGTAACTTTCTCACCGACTTTAAAATCGTGCGGAACCTCGTATCTCACAGCATCATTGATGTCGTCGATTTTCTTATCACCGATAAGCTGTGATTGCAGATCGTACTTTTGATCGTAACAGTTCTCAACGATCTCGTGAGCGCTCGAGCGTTTATCGTGAGATCGATTGCTCTGCTCGTATCTCACTTGCGTTCTTTCGTCATTCCTCTCCTCGCAGATTTCGTACTTTGAATTCCGATCCAGTTGGATCTTTCCCTCGTACTCATTCTTCGTATTTCTCTCCGTCGATCCGTTCTTCGAATCGTATTCGTATTTCGAATTACGATCATTCACGGTTCTCCCCTCGTATTCAGCCTTTGCGTTTCGTCCCGCTGCGGGAGTAACTCCCTCGAATTCGTACTTGCCGGTCGCTCTGTCGTGCGCCGTCTGATCGTATTCGTTGTATCTTATGAGATTGTTATTGCTGTTTGACTTGGGAAGACTGTAACTCGCGTTCTGAGCCAGCGGCAGCGAATTCGAGGCGGTGAGTTTCTGATGCGCATGCTGCTGTTGCTGGCCGTTATCGTTCCTGTGAAGTTCTCTTTGCGAGGCGTAGATGTTCTCCTGCTTTGTCTCGTACTTCTCCTTTTGCAGCTTGACGTAACTAGTAGTGACATGATCGGGACCGCGTGCCGCGTTACTCTCAATTCTCTGATAATTTTCGTGTCTCACGCTCTCGTGAATTGCACGCGGGGACACATAATTGCTCTCTTTCGCGTAGTGGTCGTGGGGATTGTTGAAGAGCTGCTTAGCACTCTCCATAAGAGCTTTACCACTCGAGTAGTGCGACTCGCGTTCTTTCTTCTGTCCAGCGCTTTTGCTCGGCGTCAATCCCTGATGTGTCTGCCGCGCCGGAAGTGGCGGAGGCGTGCCGTCCGTACGATGATTCGGATCCTGGTCCTGAGGCTCCAAAAGTTCGTACCTGTTCGTGAGCGATGTTGAATTATTAATCAATTAATTTTCTAAATTGGTCATCAGACTATCCTCGCAGCTTCGTTCAACGATCAACGTTTTCATTGGGTAGCAAATTCTACATTTTTTAGCTCTCTCGACAACTCACCATCTGTCGTCGGCGCTACTGTGTCCGCTACTGCTGCTGGTCATCGTACCCTCCAGGGGAAACCGCGGATCGTTGAACGACCTCGAGCTCGAACCGGTCCCGTAACCGGAGCTGTTGCTCGAACGGGGCGGACTGAATGATCTTTCGTACCGCTTCTGATGGGCCATCGCCGTTTGTTGGGTCGGTGTGCTGTCCGGATTCGTTACATTCTCGTAATCCCCCTCATAATTGCTCGATAGATATTGACAATTCTGGAGCGTACAGCCCCTGAAAACGTTTGAGATATCACGTGAGATTTAACTTGCAGTGTGTGGGAATCGTCGTTTTACAACACGCAATATGGTTCATACGGTACAATATAGTACCAACCGTCTCGGATGCCCGTCGTTGGTGGGCGGTATCACGGTAACTGTGACTTGAGCGCTCGTTTTCAACAGATCCACCATTTGATCGTGACTCAATGTCGATACCGCCACTTTGCAGATTTCGACGAGCCTGGAGCCCTGTCGAAGACCGGCCTGCCACGATAGTCCCATACTTTCGACCTGAGTCACGACACCGTCCGGTTGAACGTGAAATCCAAGCTGACCGAGACCGTTTCTCTTGAGCGAAAGTTCCGACGCCGGCGATCCTTGTGTCACAGCTCGAAGCCTCGCAACTATTTCCATCAATTCGTCGCGCTCACCGTAATCGCCTCGCACGTGAATGGTAATGCACTCCCCTTGATGATAGTACAATCGGAGACTGTTTGTGTGCGCGTGCCAACCGAGAACGGTGACGCACGGCGTTACGGAAACGATTTGTCGAGAGTGTTCCTCGATCAGAACCACCGTCTCGACGCTTATTCCGAGATAGCAGTCCGTGCTCTGGTTGCTGTCCTCCAATATTACTTGCCAGCAAATTGCACCGCGTTGCGACGCATCGCAGGAGAGCCTCGGTCGGACGGTCGCCTTTTTCTTGCTACTGAACGACAGCATCGCTGTTTCGATACGAGGAAAAAAACTCAGTTAGTCGTTTATTACACGGAAGCGCGAAACTCGTTGATTGCATCGATGGATGATTTTAGCCACACTTACAAAACTTTTGACCAGTGTCGACGACCGTGGTCGAAGAGTAATTCGTTGTTAGATCCTTGAGGTACTCCTGTCTCGTCCTCGTCGCCATTGTAGCGAATTTTTCCGATCTGTGAGCTGCGTTCTCAGCGTTGATGACCTTCGCGAGAATAAAATCGGCAAATGCCTTGCCTTTAGTGAACGTTGCTCCGGCTATCACGGGAGGTCCAAATATCGGTACTTCCTTGCTCCTCGAAACGGCCACGCTGTATTGCGTATTCTCAGTGCAGGGATTGATCGCTCGCACGATTATGAAGACGTGCTGAAACTGCGAGCGTATCCTGCGCGGACTGAATGGTAAGGCTCCCGGTTCCTGAGGAGTAAAAAATTCGTTACAAAAACAATGTTCTTCCTCCACGCAACGTGAGTATATCTACGAAAATATACCTGAAAAACTATCGTGACGATGTCGTTTCCGATATGGCGTTTTCTCAGTAATTGTTGCCTGTTGTTCGGGGTGAACGGTAACATCGTGGCTACGTGAAGCGTGACCTCGGCACCTCGGTGACTCGAGGCCACGGCGTGGGTTCCCGTAGAGTCAGTCCTCGTATCGAGACCGGCCTTGTACCCCTCGAAACCTCGCAGTCTTATTCTTTGACCTACACCCAAAAAACCAATACCCATTAATACAGAAGAGAAATGATATTATTGTGATAGAAGTGGGAAAATGGTGACCAACCGATGGTATCCAGAAATTCAAGAAAAGCCGGCCCGGAATGTTGATTGTTGTACATTTCTTCCTCGGTGCGTTGACCAGATCTGCAGTATAGCACGCCGACTTTGTAGCGACTAGAGAGTCCTTGCTCGTCGAGTCGAGCGACAGCTTCCTCCGCGGCCGGTGTTCCAAGCCTCAAGCATCCGAGCTGGACCTCGGGAGCAACCAGCTCGAGGAGTTCTCTCGTCGGTGGTCTGCCTTGAGGTCTCATACCGAGAGCTTCTTCCGGCACGGAACCCCTCAGCGTCAGTAATTCCGAAGTACGAACGATAATTCGATACTGATTTCCGTCTTTGCGAATGCTGATTGCCACGGGACCGAGTTGCTCGTCCATGCCAAACCAATTTTGATGCTCGCGCCCTGAGAACAAGAACAACAATCGTCGTCTCTTTGTGTAAAAAATGATAAAATCGAATCAGGACAGTTCGATTTACCGAGAAAATATCGTCTGTAATAGTGAGCACCCTCGTCGACGCTCTCGATGGGGAGGGGTCGTTTCTGCAGCGGACAAGTGTGTTTCCAAAGTGTCTCGCCCGGTGATGGTTCGAGAACGGAGACTCCGTAAGCGAGTGACGGTCTGTGAACTCCGTTGACGTTCGGGCATCGAGTGAGGCCAACCTCGCGTTCGCCCTCGCCGCCAATTTCGTTACGGAAGAAGGGACACGACTCCAGTAGATCGTTACCTAAACAAACAGTTGTTTCGCATGTTACAGGTACAATAAAAATCGCCTCGACTCCGTCACTTGCATAGAAGTTCGACGATAGACAATTCGCAAACAAAATGGATCAGGCTCGCGTACTTTTTCCATCGCCGGCGTCCTCCTCCGGTGCTTCGTCCGGTGTCGATGCTCGAAGCGCGCTTGCCGCCGAGGCACCGGTCGCGGTGTTTCTTCGTCTCGCCAATAAGATTCCACGGAGCTTCGCTGCATAGCCGAGATTGGCGGTGAGCGATTGGCAATCGTAGTGAGCAAAGGCTCGTCTTCTGTGTCTCTCCTCGACGTCGGCCGAGACCACGGGACTGGTGCAAGCCTCCTCGACTCCTCGAGGAGGTTTTCCACCCCAGAGACGATTCAGCTTGAGACGCAACTTCGGACTGGAGCCCGTGGGACCGCAGACCTCGTCGGTATCCGGCGACTGGCCGTCGTGGATCCGTCGAAGATAATCGCTCGATACCGGACTGCGCTGATCGGTCGGACGAAAATCCTGGAGCATCGCGAAGAGATTGTCACCGACCGATACCGACTGGGCAACAACGTCGATGCTTCCTGAAATGGTAAATACCATTTTTAAAAAATTGTAAACCTCCATCATCACAGTAGAAAAATATGATTGTAGAAGAGTTTGCTCACCGTGTGAACCATATTCTCGGCGAAGAGGTGCCTCGGGTATTCGAATAGTCGGATCAGGCCCGTGCGGCAATTCCAGACTGGAGTTTGATCTGTGAAGTGCGAGACCTCGGCCGACTCGGCTTCCCGGTCCACCGTTGCCTCCACCACCTCCTCCGCCACTTCCGCCGTTTACCGGAAGGCTCGCGATCATCTCGTCATTCTGTGAGCATAAACAAAAGCAAAAATTAAAATAAATATCGAGCGTAGAGAGGCGCGAAGTAACAAAAAGAATTTAGGGTGGCGACGTTGCGAATCGAGATCACGACCGAAGTACACGAAGTTTCATCTCGGGAGAGCGCGTCTCCTCAACGATCGTCGTGCACAGTTGCGTGAAACTTCTCGTCGTGAATAGCGCGGATGAGCAAAAAAAAAAAAAAAAAAAAATGCAACGATCACAGAGCCGTAGTTGAGTGAGTGGGACGGAACGGGTCAGCTATTGAAAGGCTGAAGCCGGTTGCTCAGACGACTTTGCGGAACGAGAACGCGGCGTGTGGGGCTGGACAGTTCGCTTAACAATCGCGCCGAGAGTCGGAAGAAATCGTTTCACCGATCATAGATCTCGATGGATTCTTGGCGTAGAAAAAAAAAAAAAAAAAAAAAAAAAATCCACCCAACCCAGCAGCGCTTTAAAACCGGTGGCGTTTCAAAGCCTCGGACGTTCCCGAGAAAATTCGATTCGTCCGGCAAAATCGGCTCGTCCCGTCGAGCCGATTTATCTCGGACGATCGTTCTCGTCTCGTTAACGGCGCATTATTTATCGCGATAACGAGCGGAAGAAGAAGAAGCGAAGGAGGGACGTGTCGCGCCGATGAAAGCTGGTCGAGCATCGCGAGCGGAGCAATTGAGCCTGGCTCGACGAAGCGGGATGCAACGAGAGTGTGTCGACGCGATCCTCGTTGACCCGGATAATAGTTGGGTCGACGAGGCACGCGGAGCCTCGGCCGTCGGCTGCGCCGAGCTGGCGAGGTTTCTTCTTTCTCTCTCACGGTTTCTGCGTCTATGAGACAAACCGTGGAAGGACAAAAGTGGGCCAGCTAATTAAAGTTGTCACGCCCTTGTCCATAGACCGGGAAAAGCGGTCGACGGACTCCGGGCCGGAGCATCGCGTATGACGTGGACTCACGTGCGAAGCCCGTGTCCGTCTATAAATACAGCCTGTGCGAACCACGTTTGTACGCGCCACATTTATTAATACAGCTGAAAGGCTACAACCCAGGAGCGAGAAGGCTCTCGGCCGACGGTTATACATTCGTTGGGTGGAGCAGCGCTCAGCGATACATTTAAAAAAATAACAAATAATCGGCAACGACGATGAAAAATAATTCCCGGTCAATTTCTGCGACTCGACGATGTAAATCGGTTCGAGTCGCATGGTTTGCTTCCGTCGCTGCCCGCTTTTTTTTCACCGACTTTCAATCAACGGTCCAGCGCCTTGAGACCCGCGGGTCTTCCGGATCAAAGCGCAGAGTTCGAGTTTGGACTCGAGGCTTCCGGAAGATAAAGTACTTCCGTCGAAAACAGAAAGTTGGAGATTACTTCCCGGCGTTTCTTCGTCGGAGAGCGTCGGCCTCGATAGAAGCCGCGCCAGAGCCGCTCGATACCGGTAAGGAGAAAACAATTCGTGAAACAGGGAAGAGGACCGAAGGAAAATCCATCGACCGGAAGCTCACGGCGAAGATCGCGGTCGAAGGCGTCCGATTCTCCGGAGGCGCCGTCTGCATTCTCTTCCGAGAGCCTCCTCGTTAATCAGCTTCGTTCCACGTCCACCGAGCCGGAAAGACGTTCCTTGCAGCGTGTCATCTCAGCGATGGTTTTCCTCCTAAATTTAAAAAAAAAAAAAAAAAAAAAAAAAAAAAAAAGACTAATCGTCGTACAAAGTACGTTTTTGTTTTTCTCCACGATTTCCGATCCGGGACTTCCGATCGATGAATGAGGTGAATCGAATGAACGAGAGTGTGGCACAGCCCAAAAATAGCCGCGGGAAGAGACGAGCCGCGGACAATAACCGGTGTCGGAACAGGGATCGAAGTACCGGAAGGTATTCGGTTCTTCGTTCTCCACGGCTAACCGGCTACTCGGCGGGGACCCGACGGAGACCGCTCCCGGTACTCTCTCCGGACCGTGGCGGACATTCCCCGGATTCCTCGCATTACTTCTGGAAGCCGGGCGAAGAGAAGCGTCTCGGACCGCCGCCGACGCACGGGACGCCCGGTTGCATATTTGTGTGTTCGTCCGGCGCGTCGATCCTGCGGGCCTCTCCACGCCTATCTCGCCTCTCCTTCGACTGTCCTGTCTCTCGTCCCGCATCGACGGTCGGTTTTGGAATTGAAAAAAAAAAAAAAAAAAAAAAAAAAAAAAGGATTGACGGAATAAGTGCGCGGGTATTTTAGTGTCCTGAGATAAACTTCGACGAGGACGATGAGAGTCGGTGGATTCTAATCAGGGGTGAATGAATTATGTCATAATTTTTTGAATATTTTTTTTTAATTTATTTTGGAGAGATGTTTTTTCGTTCGAATTTTTCAAGATTCCAAAATGTCCGCCCGGCGGATCTTCCTGATTATTCTTTCCCCACGGGGTCTTCGAAATAGTTCCTGAAAAATATTCGGTCCCAATCTAAATTTAACGATTGATCATTTTTCTTAATGAAAAAAAAAAAAACAAACAAAAAAAATTCGTAATTCTTTCCTCCACGACGCGATTTACCGGGAAAAAAAGTGAAAAGTGCATTTCGAAAAGCCTCGGGTCTCGAGTAATCTCGTTCCCGTTTATTTTCCGAACGACGCGGACGCTCAGTTGATTCATTCAGTGTTACCGAGAACTCCCCGCTCTCTCGAAGCGAAAAAATACCGAGAGCGAACTTCCGGTATTTGTATATAAAACGCAACGTGAAATATGTTTGGTTATGTGTCGCAGCGCCGGAAGTGAGAGGTGCGTCGAAAGTCGGACCGAATCGTCGTCCGTCGTGGTTCACCGAAAAGTGAGGTTAACTCGTGCGCGCCGTTCCACGAATTTTCGTCGGGCTCGCGAAGCTACGTATTCTCGTCGAGATCAGCTCGGACGATGTTTTCTTCGTTACCGATACGATAAACGCTACATTGAATGACAGAGACTGTCAGCCGATACGCCGAGATGGGAAAAGATTGAAGCACCCGGGCCACCGGCAAGCGTGTAACGTTAGACGATGTATCGGGTGACGCCGCGCCGTCTTATTCGTCCTCTCACTTAAATTCTCCGTGGGCAATCTCGCTCGGCGGAGCGACGTTCGGAAGCCACGCATGAGAAACAAAGCGCGAAGCATCGTGGGTACACGAGAGGGGAACAAGATCGTCCGCTGAGGCGAGTCGCCTCGTATACGTTGTGTGGGAATAGTCAAGGTGCGTGCAAACCGCAGCGCTGACACAGGCGACTCGTTCGTTCGATGTTTTTTCGATACGCGTTCAACGACGCGCGAGTAAAACGCGAGAGCGACGCTGGAAACAGTGAAATTTACTTTCGCGTCGACGATGAAAAAAAAAAAAGACACGAGCAAAAGTTTCATTTTCGTTCGCGGCATGTGCGACAGAGCGCGGAAGATCATGTGTGTTCGTGGGAATTTTTTTTAATTTATTTATTTTTTTTTTTTCTTTAGGAGGAAAAATATCATGACGAGAAATTTCACATTGGCTGCCGCATCGCGAGCACGTTTCACGCTGTGCATGCCCTCTCTCGGATATCTGCTTCGATAGGTTTCACGGATGGACTGCTTCGAATGCCGCTGACCCACCGTGCCGAGTCATTCTCCTCTTTTCCACTCGTCCTCCTCCTTCTCATCCTCCCCCTCCAGCTCTCTCGAGCAATGTCGGGGATTGTCAGCAATAATACTCGGTGACTCTGACATTGCACGAATGAGTGAAGCCATCCGACGATCGCCAATGGAAATGGACGAGACGAATGCGTATAGTCGATTGATGTATGCGCGATTAATAACCTAGCGGCGGAAACGTGAACTATGGACCCTGTTCGCAGTGTTGTTTCGCAGTGACTCGAGTACGTTCAATTTTTATAATTCCCTGACGACACCTATACGGATGCATCCGTACGCGAGAGGCACGGTACGGGCGATCGGAATTGCTCGACGAGTATCGAACAAGTTATGTAAATCGCTGGAAATTCTTGTGACGCTGAGGGCTCGCGCGATACACAAAGGTGCGCATGGTTAGGAACAAGGCGACTCGTAAATACATCGGAATGGTAAGTCCGTTCGCACCACGATACTAGACTCCCCCTCCGTCCGACTCTCTCCTACCCGTCCCGTTGTCACGTGATCGCCTACGATTATTCGAAGCTCGTAATAGGATAGATCTCCGACGAGTCGCGCCACCGAATTACAGCCAATCGAAGGATGCGACGGGACAGTCCGGCGGCCAATAATTTCGCGACATTACACCCGAAGCCCCTTCGGTCTTCCTCGCAACGCTAACGAATAGAATGTGTGTATTCTCTTGTACAGGAGAGAAAAGGATTGCTGGGAGAAGCTGCGCGGCGGAGTGGCTCGGCGCGCAAAAAGTGGATCATCGTGCGGCGCACGCAGCAGGACGGGATCTTCGGGCGAGCGAGAGAACGAGGATGCACGGACTCTGTCGGTAGTGCGGTTCGAAGCGTTGCGCGTCGGACTTTTAACCTGCGTACACTCGAGGTGGATGATCTTCCCGTTCGTCGAGCGTGTAATGGTACAATTTACAGGGCACCGATCGCATCGATAATACGCGAATCGAATAAATTGGAAATTTCTATGAAACTAATGTATCTCCTTGTTTCAGGTTCTCTCACGCGAGTGCTCGGACGAATCTTCGCCGTGTGAATCCAGAACGATCGAGAGGAGCGGGCCAGTGACCGCGTGAGCGAAGCGGCCCGAGACTCTCCGACTCGCGAGAGAGGCGAACATCTCTTTGTCTCTCGTCTCTCGCGTAACAGGTGTATTGGTGCGGATTCGTAGTACACAACGCCGTCGTACGCGCACGCCTTGGGCAGACTCGTGTACTAACGGAGGCTCGCGTTAGCCGGTACGAGCGAACGATACTCTCCCGGCTGTGTAGCCTTTTCGCAGCGGCTACTTTTCTCGCGTTGATATCCCCGCCGTGGGAAAACGGTCGCGCCCCCTTCGAGGCTCTCTCGCACCTCGTAGCGTCACGGCGGCGCGCACGCTCGGGCCTTTCGACTATGAGAAAACACCACTCGGAAAAACTGCACTCGCTGCACTCGAGACTCATTTTATGGAGGACACGGGAAAGCGGTCGCTCCCGGTTCTTCGAGTCTCTTCTGTGATGCTCGGCGCGATATGCCATTTTCTTTGCTGCGCACCCCGTAAATGGCGCAATCGAATCTTCTTTTCATAAACTCTTGCCTTCTCGAAACGACGATCCAACGTGAAACGTCGAATTAGAAGTCGAATGGGTAGCGTATAGTAATCAGTCGGGAAAAAGAAAAAACCACGGTAGCATCGAAACTAGAGATAATGTTTTTCTTTCAAACGCGTTGGCGAAGAGCAGCGATTTTTTGTTATTTTTTGTACTTTGGCGTCTTGGACTGTGGATTAAGTTTCTATGGGAGAAGTAACGGATTTACAGGGTCCTCGAGAGACGACACCGTAGTTTTCTCGTTCGCCGGAACGTGTATTCAGAAAAAAGAGTATGCAAGACCGCAACGGGGAACTCGTAGGATCGCGCTTCGTGTGATTAAGCTTCGAGTCACGAGCGCGGATAGCTCGAAATGCCGCAGCGTCGACGATGGCCAGCGACGATTCTCGCGGGCATTATGACCGGAGAAGAGTCGCTCATACGGGAGACTTTATATCGGCAAAGTGCTTTTACGAGTCGTATCAACGACTGTGAGACTCAAACCGTTAAATCATTCCCGTGTGCGCGCGGGGCCAGCGGCAATGATTAATTTTTAGCTCTCGTCTCTTTATTCGGTCTACCACTTTGCATTCTCATTCGCGCGTTCCGCATGCACGATACGAAAGCTCCGACACAATGGTCGATACGATAGAAACAAAGAAAAAAAAAAGGGCTGAGCAATCCGAAATTGTCCCAGCGTAAATGGATACCGCGAATTTCTCTTCTCAATGCAGAATACCAAGAGCTACGGAAATCGAAGGCTAAAATCTATTTGGGCGTCGACTCTTTCTCCCTCGATCTCGCTATCTTTCACACGGTCGTTTGTTTTCCAATGCCACGCGTCGCGCATTGCGCACCAGCGAAGCGATATCTCCGCCGCGTGCAACAATGTTTTGCTCGTTTCCTGCGCCAATGCTGAAACGAACGATTACACTTGCTCTTCGCGCTAAGAGAATCTCGGAGGAGGTCTCACTCCCGCCCCGAGAACGCGACGCCCTCCTTAATTCTCGACAATGTTTTTTTTTTCTTCACATTTTTTTTGCGACTCTTCGTCTCACATGTGCATATTTAACACACGTCGATGGACCGAGCGACCAAGAAACGTGCGATGGAACAATCGTGTTTCGAAGAAATCGTCGAAATAATATCGCCACGAAAACGTGCCTTGTTTCTCGCCAGACTTTTCATTTTATTCTGGCATTAAAAAAATATAGATTGTTGGCAAAACAAAAAAAATAGATTCTCGGTGGATCAGCGCGGTAATAAATACGTCGGATCGGCTCGATGCGTGGCGTTGCAAGCTGCAGAAATACTATGATAAGCGTTAATATCCGGTGGATGCAGCGCTTCTGGCAGCGGCAAACTTTTTTCGCGCGAGCTCACGTCCGTAAAGCATCGAGTCCGTCGATATTGCCGCGTTATGATCGCACCGTCCGGATTTCTTTGGCACAATATACAAGCTCCATGGGAACGTTGCTAGACGATGAAACGAGTGTCGGGCTCGCGGAACACATGTGAGCCAGCCGACGGCTTGGCAGAAAATGTTCTCTCCCGCTCGGCCGAACAACGTGCCATTATTATAAATTAAACATAACAGTACGCATATGGGTACGCGCAATCTCGTAGGAGAATCAGTGGCGTTACGCATCGGAGAACTCGCCAGTTCGCTCGCTCATAAATGCCCGAGATGCGAGAGTCTCGAAAGGGAACGAGCTTTTCCCTCGTGTGCGGTTAAAATTAACGACTCGATCGTCCAATTTTCGTTGTCACTTCGATTCCTCAATATCCTCGATCTGGATTGAATTGTTTGTGGAGAAGCGACGTAACGATGCGACAATTATTGATAACGATGCCCGTGGAATTTCCGGTTGGAACTCCGTTCGCTCCTTTAACACGGCACAATACTCTGCGTGCACGGATAGGAAGCGGCGATGAGGCAAATTTATTCCCGGTTGCGCGGTGAAATTCTGTGGACCAATTTTATCGGAATGCCCGGTCTAACGCGTCCGCTCGGTCCTTCCCTCCGTTTCTCTTCGACGAGCCATCTTCTTGTACTCCTTGTATTCAGTCGTCGTCTCGCTCTCTCGCGGTCCCTCCGAGGCGTTAGCCGTGAGCCTGCGAGAGAAAAATAGCCCGGACAGCGGCTCAAGGAATTCGATTGCTCTTCGCTCGCTCACCTCTTCCGCTGGTCCATTCGTCGCTGAATCGCTCACGTGAGTCACCCACGAGAGCGGGTTTCACGTGCGTTGTTCCTCCGCCTCTTATTTATTTCTCTCTCCTCTCTGTATACACTGAAACTGCGCGTGCGAGGCAAAAAAAAATGCGCTACGGGATGGAGAATATTAGACGAAACTTTATTCGTGCTCCAAAATTATTTGAACGTCTGGCAGATGAGATAAAAAAAAAAAAAAAAGAAAGATGAGTCGTAAAGGTAGTCGTGAAAACATAATGATCGGTCACGTCCAGCCTGGTCGTTTAGTTTTTTTTACCGGAAGTAAGGTCACGGGAGAAAACTTCACCTCAATTTCGAGAGGTCGGTAATTTCCCGTAAAAAAAAATAACAACTCTCAATCGTCGTGACTTTGGGTTAAAAAAAATTCCAAAGCCGAAATGTCGTGGCGGAAATGAAAAAAATTGTAAATTTAGACTGCTCGGCTCAAGGGTGTTTCTAGGACCCGGTAACTTTTTGGCAACAAATGAGCTTTTGACCGAATTGCCCACGGTGCAAACGGAACTCTACCGATGGAGTAACGAGAGGGACGAGTTGTCGGGGATAAACGAGAGAGCGGAGAGTCCCTTGAGCGAGGGGACCCTCGCTCGAGATGTTGAACTCTCTTCGTGTGGCAGTGGCGTAGGACGTGCCCGAAAAGAGTCGCGATCACGATTGTGTTCCAAGCGTACCGGGAAAAAATAAGAAAACAAAAAAAAAGTCCTAGCAAACGCTCCGAGAACGAGACGAGTAGCCTCGTCGCGACATTTCACGACACCGGCATACTCGCTCGATGTTCCAAGGTCTGCGAGACGCCGTCTCGTCGATCGCTCTCTTTAATCCGGACATTTTCCATAATCCCCGCCACAATGATTTCCACACTCCCTCGTCTCGCACTCGGCCGGATATTTCGAACGGATCGCGAATCGACGACGATCATCAACCGCGAAGAATAATCGTACGAAAAAAAAAAAAGAAAAATCACAACCCAGGACCAATGGTCGGTTGGACGGATAAAAAAAAAAACAAAAAAAAAAACAAAAACAAAAAAAAACGTTCGTTCGAATTGTCTCCTACGGTCGTTCGGAGGGAATATCGGGCGGCCGATATTTCGCCGCGAATGGATTTTGTTATTCGTCGCTGCCGCGATACGAAAACACGGTTTCGATGCCGGTGCGCCGTTGCCGATGGCGAAAGAACGCCGAGAGTGTTTCGAGAGCACCTGCGCGTCCGTAACGGTACACACACCGGAGGAACGCGCGTGTACGATGGCGCTTTTATATTATAATGCTCGATAAGTTATAGCGAGAGGAGGCGAGGTAGCGCGAAAGGGTCGTTCGTTACGCCATTGGAGAGGAGAGAGAAGTAATCGCGGCGCCAGCTGTCCCGGGGCCCGTATTGCCCTCCTCTCGCATCCTTCTTCGCGGCCTCATCGCACTCCTCCGGAACACGGGCGTACGTATCGTTCGTGCTACCAGCTCTCACGCACACTAAGCGCGTACGTCGCCATCACAAACACATCACAGAGACGAGACGTCGCTACGAGATTTCTTTTACGTTGTTATTTGTTTCTTTCGCCCGGGCCCCGCGAGACCTTTTCTCGGTAATCGCATTTGGGTCAGGTTCCACGACTATTCGATCGAGAAACCAGAAGCGAGCTCCGAACGATCGCCACTAAAAATCGGACGATGCGCGACAGATTATCCACGCCTGTTATTCCGATGTCTACCGGTCTTTACTCGTGGGTTTCCATAGCGAAAACCAAAGTGTCGTAGTGAGACAGAATCGTCCTCCACGAGTCGAAGACGTTGAACCGTTGGGGTGCTCGTGAGGTGCAGGAAAGCAACAATGGAGAACGGCGGAATGTGGCGCATTGTTTCAGCGTGCCACGACGAAGAGAAACTCGAAAGTCTCGGATATAGTTACGAATCGTTCGTATATGCAAATATAATCGGGCAGAGGAGGAGGAGGAGGAGGAGGTTGTTTCTCGATGCGCGGAGTACGTAACGCGCTCCGCGCGATGAGAAACAACGGGGCATCCAGTTGGACTTGTATTCACGAGGACAAAAAAAAGGAAAAAAAGAAATATATATCCCGAGTTACGTTCCATCAACGTAAGAAGTGTGGGAAGTGCCGCGAGGAAATATTCTTCGCGGCGAGACTCGCCACGGATTGAGGCGCGGGTATCGAGTAGCAGCGAGATGATGGATCGGCAATTACGAGGGGCTTCATCGGCGGATTGCAGTCGTGTGCAAGGTGGACAATGGGCTTCGGCTAGTTGCTCGCCTATGCAGGGACAACTTTGGGGTATCCGGCGAATAATCCGATGAGCTCCGTTCGTTCGCTTCGCGCAGTTTCCACGGATCCAGTCTCGTGGGAAGAGCGCGTTGGGAAGGACGCGAGTAGCGAGAGATAAGGACGTCACGTTGACGTGATACGACGCTATTAGGGACGGTTTTTTTCTTGTCTCTTCCTCGAGACGTAGAAACTTTGGGAGCATTCGGTCCGTGCGCCGAGGGACGGATGAAAGGATAGCGACGTCTGATTTTCCCCGTGGCTGCAGCGAGATGAAGGGGAAGACGAGGCCCGAGTGAGAAACGGATAGGCGAGGGAACGAGTCGCATCCCGGACCAGGTGTTCCAGGTGTGTTTGTTTCCAGCGACCGCTCCGAGCCTCTTCCTTCGATGCTCCCGGCTGCCTCGTCGCTCCGGAGCAACGCAATTGCACGCAGTGTGCGAGAACACCATGGCGAATCGGTGTACCGGCTGAGGAACGGTGCGTTACGCAACGAGCCTCGGGTCACCGACTCCGAATCCTCCCTCTCGTTATCGAGAGCCTTCTGTTGCACGAAAACAATCGGACGAGCGCGGCATTTTCAGGATCTTACCGCATGCCACATTGTTCATTTTATTTAATTGAAAAATAATCATTTTTGTTTTGCCATCCCGTCGTGCCTCTCGTTCCACGATTCCGCGAACAGTCTCGGAAGGACTCGGAAGACCGAATGTTCAACGTCGGCACTCTTTTGGCCTTCGTGCGATAACGGTTCGTCATTTTTTTTTTTTCACCGGGCCGAAGCGACGACGAGTGCCCCGGCGATAAGGAGCACAGTTGTTCCTTGTGTCGATTCCACCGCGCTCTTACAGGAAAATCCTGCACAGTTTGCACAGCCTTATCGCCACAATAAAATTTCAACGTCGACGATTCGTGACGTCTCGACCATTCATCCAACGATTTTCACTTTTATCGCCTAAACGTACATTTTATTAGGGGGAAAAAAAAAAAAAAAGTCTAGGCGAACATTCAACTGTGTTCAACAGTGCAATTGTGCGTAATGCAACGCGGCGCAGAGATACACACGAGACTCGTACGAAACGGGTCCGGCCGGCTTATTCTGTAGAATATTGTACAGCAATAAACGTGAGCCGCGTTCCTCTCCTGACTCAGAGACTAAACAAAGGAGAGAGCTTCTCGGGTACGGCGTGGAACCGCGAGCGATCGTATAGTAAACAACCTCCTACTAATATACCACGGACGCATAAACGAGGCATTAACCCGGTCATACCGTATCATAGAAGCGGGAGCGCGAGCACGTTTTATCCCGAGGGTGTTCCATTAGCGATACCGGTCCGCCCGAGCGTTCCCGCGGCTCGCACCGCGTCCTTACGGCGGCGTCCCTAACTAATAACGGACATCGCGGCGCCTCGATCCGCGACACTGAGCGCCCTCTTTCTCCACGATTTCGACACTCGTGGCTCTCTCGTTTGACTAATTATCCGCGGGCTTCGACGTACGGATACGTTTATGAATTAATTATATTTTTTTTTGGTTTTTTTTTTCTTTTTTTTTTTTTGTTTCAACCGACTCGACCGAGTCAGCCGAAACATCGCCGGTGGGAATCGCCCGGCCGTTAATGCCTTCTCGACTGATCTCTATCGTTTTATATCTCGTTGCCATAATGCCCCGGAGCGATAGTGTCGCGCAACGAATTCCCGACGATCGATCGTCGACGAAAATTTCGCAACACTCAAACACAATCCGGCACGTCGCACTCGCAACGAATCTTGATGGAGCAAAACTTTGATATAAAAAAATATTTAATAAAAATCCTCGACGTTTTCAGAGTTCGGGATTTCGACGAATTATCGTCGATGACGAAACAACGAGAGAGTCGGTCTCAAAATTGAACGGGAGTCGCGATCGTCCGAATGATATTTCCGGCCGGATCGTTTGCCCGGCAATTAAAATCGTACGAATCGGAAACGCGACAGACGCTCCGCGGCGGTTTAATTAAATTTCGAGAGACGACAGATGCGGTGTCGTGCCGTGGGTATCGAGCGGAGGCTCGTGCCACGGCGATCCCACTCTTTGAACCCCCTTTCGGCTCGTGTCGCTCGTCACTCCATGCCGGTCTTCCTCTCTCATATTCATCAATGAGTTCGAAAGGGTCCAGCGAGAGAGCGACGCGCGGCGTCGGAGGCGGAGCACGCGCCGTGGATGAAGAAAACCGATGCGATCTGGAAAAACGCACCTATTCCGAGTGATTCGCAGCGATACAAACCGATGATGATCGAAAGGGCGTGACTGCGGGTTCGCGTCGGGCGAGTTGCGCTGCTCCGATTGCCGAGGATCGTTACGGCGCGAGTCGGCAGCGAGAGTTCACGACGGCACATGCGGACTCGCCGTGTTTTTATCCTGCTCCGCCATTGCCAATATTCCCTTTCGAGCAGCGTGTCGCTTTGTCCATGGCTCCAATCATTATACACACACGCGCGTGTGTGTGTGTGTGTGCGTGTCTAAATACACGGCTACTTCGGTCTTTCACCGATCTCCCGTATCAACCAAGTTCGCTCACCGCTGGCACTCTATTTTGTCGCCGGGACACGCACCGATTGTTCTCGGCACAACCGCGCGGAAACCCTCGCTCGCTCCTTGATTTACAACGCCCCCTCGCAACGGAAAACGACCGGACGACTCTGTCCGTGGTTGATGGAAAGTGCAAACCGTTCGCGTTTGCTCCACGAGTCCTGGGTACGGAGCCGCGACAAAAACGGGTTTGCGCTCACAGCCGGGTTCCGCGGGATTCCAAAAGCGGCCGCGAGGAAAGCGGACCGTGAATACGGAAATGGAAAACGCATCCTCCGTAAAGAGAATCTCCCCTGGACGCGTATAGCCGAACACTCGTCTGACTTTCAGCGCCAACTTTCCCCAAAGCAAACTCCACGACTAGAATAATCAAAATAAATTCCACGAGATAAATGATAATCGTCGATGGGACCAAACGATTATCGGATCGTTCGTCTTGAGCCATGAAAAAAAGGTGTCCTAGCGTAACCTCGCCACTTTCGAATCTCCTTTTACTTCCGTCCATCGACATTATTATCATCGTATTATTCCTATAAACGCGTAAACAAAAGGACGAATAATTTCGCAACCGACAAAGACTACGGCGAACATTTTTGCTCCTTGCTGTATTATTGCCGCTCCTTCCCCCCCTTCCCCTTCGCCCCTCGCCACCGGCCGTTCTCGGCTGACGTTATAAAACGAGGTTTATCTCTGCTCCGTAAAACCGCAAGCATTTCGAGGTCAGCGGGCAGCGGTCGAAGACTCTCTCGCGGCCTGACGACTTCTGTAACGCCACGCTTGTGTCCTGGCGTTGGCTCGAGAATCGATGGTAGAAGCGTCGATGTTTACAATGCGACAGAGCGAGCGGTAGCCGACAAAGATTACCGGGACTCATCGCCCTATTCGAATCGGCTATCGGCCCAACGTCTTCGCTTGACTTCCGCTGAATTTCCGTGCTCGCGGCCGCGGCGATTCTCCGTTTGTCGCGTAGCGGTTTACCGTACGCTTGGCGCGAACGTTGGTCGTTTAACGAGGACTCGCGCAAGGACCCACGCGGCTGTCTCGCGGCTTCGTTGCCGTTCGGACGCCGCTCGCTTCGTCCTGGAAGTCGTCGATCGCGAGCCGCGTCGCGTTCACGAAATTCGACGTGTCGGAGAAAGAGAATCGTCGATTTTTCGTCGAGACGCGAGAAGGAGACGGCGGAGCCAACGGACGATTCCCGAATTCCTCGACGATACTCTGTTGCGAGGAAGGGAGTTGCCGGTTTTTTTTGTTGTTTTTTACCGAGCGTCATCTGGCAGAGAAGCGCCCTCCGGCCGTGGTCTTCGTGTCCTTTCTTCCCGCGAGAACGCGAATGACGGAGGAGGCGATGCATCGGACTATCGGGCTTTTACTGTACAGTTACTGGTTTTTTCAGTGCGGTGTGGAAGACCTGGTGAGATACAGCGCAGCCGAAACGGAGAGATCGCACTGCAGTCGACGCGCTTCCTTCCACTCCATCTCGCTCTCGCGATGTCCTCCTTCCAGAGTCGAAGACGTTGGTTTGTTCCTTTTTTTTTTTTTTTTTTTTTTTTTTTTTTTTTTTTTTTTTTTTTTTTTTTTTTTTTTTGGGGCACCGAGGGGCCCACCGGAAGTCTCCCCTTGACCGTCGACAACTGGTCGCGCGTTTCTTCTTCCTTCTATCTTCTCATCCCACTCTGCTCTCCGCGATATTCTCGTCGCGCTGCGTTACTCGAACGTCTCCCACGTTCCCGTTGTCTTGCTTCTCGGCGACTTCCACCTCCGTTCCGCTGCTTACTTCCAGTCGAGGTGTCGCTAAACGATAAGACGGAAAACCCGACGGGCTTCCTAGCATTCTTACGAAGTCTGTGTTTTTTTTTTTTTTTTTTCCCCCCCCCCCCCCCGATGTGCTCACTTCTCGTCTTTCCCTTCGATGCCGGGCAAACTTGCGGGGCATCTCGAGGACTCTCGAGAGGTCGATCCCAACGAACCGCACGTAATTCCGATTAACGCGCGGAAAGTGTCCGCGAGGTGGGTCGGTTTATTCGCGTCTAACGATCAGATTTATTCCGAGGCCCCCACGGCGACTCCGAGTTCGGCGATTTTTTTTGTTCCCAACGATTTTTCCAGGCGAACGATTCTGGTTCGTTATTGAACACAGTTTCCGTACGAGTCTGGAGAATTTTTTTTTTTTTTCCTACGACTCGAGGCTCTTTCTTACAGCCACGTATCGTGACAAAAAAAAAAAAAAAAAAAAAAAAAAAAGACGAGGCAAATCCTCAAGCGTCTCACGACTGCGGCGCACAGTGTGCGAGTCCGCGAGTTCGCCAACGCGTCCATCGAAGGCCCCGCGGTGTTCTCCCACGGCCGATCTATCCATTTTCTCGTCTCTCTTTCCCTCTCTCTCTGTCTCTCTGGAGATCCCGTGAATCCAGTCACTCGCCGTCTCGGCCCACCGGTAATCGTCGTGGCGTGTTAATAGATCGAACGTCGAAGGTCGGCGCGTCTCATTCGCTTCGCCGTATCTTTCCTTCGCCGTTGGGCTCTCTCGATCTTGACCATCGACTGTATCCGAGTCCGGCAGCCCATTACGTTACTCGCTACTTCCACCGATCGTCGTTCGGTCACCGGAACGAGACCCACGAACGTTATTCGCGTCACGCGATCGCAAACGTCTCAATAAACGATTTTCCGCCCGTTCGCGCTGAAGAAATCGTCGATTTCCCGTTCTTTTTCTAATATTCTCGGAAACGTTATTTCCACTATAAAAATCTAATTTCTCGCCGGAAAGTAATGTCCATTGCACAAGAAGAATTAAATGTTTCTTGTTTGAGGGGGGGTGGAAACGAAGATGCGAATTTCGGACCGGAAGCAAGGTATTTCCTTTTTGCCAGAAACTGCCTCGATCCGGGCGTCTCGCTAGGAAAATTCCACGGGCATTCGACTTTGCAGCGCCACGTTGGATCGTATTGAGTAACGCGACCTTAAAAAAAAAAAAAAAAAAAAAAAAAAAAAAAAAAAAAAAAAAAAAAAAAGGTTGTTCATGCGTTCAGCTGGTAGCTCAAGCGCGTTCCCTTATCCTGACCGGTGGATCTATCGTACGCGTCCGCGGTCTTTGTAGCATCGTCGGGGACTCTGCGCTCCGTAACAACGCGATGTTACGTTCGACGTAACGATTCGTGTCCGGCGCCGCGAACCAGAGGGAGAAAGACCGGGAGGAAAAGAATGAGCGAGCGAGAGGCCCGAAGTACTCTGCATCCGGTCGTGGCATTGTGTGGAAGCGACTGTGCACTGGCGCTGTGTGTTTTACCGCTTCCGGATAAAGTCGCGTTACAAACGACTCCGTTCCGACGCTTTATCGGCCAATCCCGAGAACGTTAATACGGCAATTCGTGATTTTGTAATTAGGTACGATCGTAAAGTTTCTCGCCGCGTTTCGTTGGAACGATTATTAAAAAAAAAAAAAAAAAAAAAAAAAAAAAAAAAAAAAAAACTTGGGACTTTCGCGCTTTATCCGGCGGAATTCATTGAATTATTTGGAAGCGGTTGGTTATTCGTATCCCGTGGTATGATGAATAACAGCGCGCACTCGTTTTCGCTGAGGAACGTTTCTTTCTTTCTTTTTTTTTTCTTTTTTTTTTTTACTCCGGTGGCTCGTGAAACCTCGAGGAAACTTTCTCCGCGATAGAGCAAAGAATCTCGTTGCGTCGGCGTCGTTGACTGTAACAATTCGACGGAGCTAATGGGCGGCTCGTCGAAGACGAGCGAGGACGAGTCACGAGAGAGTCTTCGTTTCTTTATCGTTCCTTCTCGACTCCGCGAGTTTAACGATTACTCAATCTCATTGCCGCTCACGAGTTTGAACAGCTCGGTCGAGACAGATGCGCCGACTTTGAGAATCGATGGACGTTGAACGACGCGTGTTCACCTAACGGCGGTGGGATGCGTGTAGGAAAAAAAAAAAAAAAAAAAAAAAAAATACATTGTTCCACGACCCAGATGACCTCCGAAGCGTCGGAGCGGAGAAAAAGAAAAATTAACGCAATCCCAACGACCGTTCGAGAAAATGTTCCTCGACGATTGCTCATCGAACAAATAAGCGAGCGTCTCGCGTTGCGGGAATCTCGATGGAGCCCTTCGTGATCAATCGTCCGTCTAACGTGTAGAGGCGACGACAATCGGCAACTTTATCACGTTTCGCTATCAATCCGAATATCGTCGATCGGTGACGAATTGAAACGAGCGACGATACCGAGATCTTCCCAATGATCGGAATCGCGGATAAGCATTCGATGTTCCGCGGAGGGAACGCAACAATCTCCTCCGGTTCGCGTCTCGTAGCGACGCGCGGGAACAACGCTCGATTTATCGGCGCGAGAATGGCGGAGGAAGCCGTTGCAGCGCCGAGAAAGAGGCACGAAGCACTACGAGAGTGATTGAACGATCGACCTCGTTTTCTCGGCTGGACACGGTCGAGCCTGAAAAATCTAACGCCAGAGACACGCAGCGTCGACGCGAGATAATTATCCTCGAGCTCGGCCGCTCCGAACGCAATTCGATCGAACGGAAATGCGATTAGTCCGCGGATTATTGTGGACTAGAAAAAAAAAAAAAAAAAAAAACAGTGGTACACGATCCGGCGAATAATACCGTGTGTCGTAGACCACTGCTTTACATTCCGGTGCAACGAGACTCTCCGGGCCGACGCGCGTGACCCAGAATTACGAAAAACGAGAACGTTCTTAATCCCTGTTGTAGTCGAGCTCGGGTAAGGCTTCGCGTGCGGACGCTCGACCCGCGAAAGACCGAAGCAACGAAGCGTCGTGCGAGGGAAAAAGGACATCGCATCGACCGCGTCTGCTCGACACACGGTTCCGTTTTGATTCGCATTCGTGAATCTTGATCGATGACAAAAAATTAAAATAACAACGCGTTTAACGAAACGTACCGCGAGTCCACCGCAGGTCGATCGAATCGCGGTAGGCTAGATCGGCGTCCAATTAACGCTGAAAGATCGCCGTGCAGGTTGACTCGATGGGCCACAGGTTGACTCGGGACGAGAAGGAAACACGCGAGTGATCTTCTCGGGAGCACGGGATTATCGGCGGTCGTACACGCGCCGAACGCAACGTCCGTTCGGAGTCGGAAGGCCGCGGAGTCGCGGGGCCGTTCGACACCGTTCGTGTCCACCGTCCCTTCGATACTCGGCCGCGGATGAAACTCCGCGCGTGTATCCGGTCGATGCTCGAGAGGAGCAAGGAAAGCTCGACGAATTCTCGCTCGGTTAACGCTGAGGCTGAACGAGAAGCGTGTCCTGTGCGAGAAGAGACGGAGAGACGCTTGGTCGTTGCCTCGCGCGAACGACGTCGCGCCGATCTTCCTCTTGCTCCCGGCGGAGGAGAACCAGCCGAGGGATTGCACGGCGCACACCGAGACTGTTCCTCGCGACCAAGTTCCGTTATTCCGATCTCCGGCGCGCTCGGGCCCGATGCTCCGGGCTGTGCCGTTCCGCACACGGCTTTCCTCCTCTCACCGGCCAGACGAAGATCGGTGAAGAATGGATCCGCCGACGATCCCGCCAGTCGCGCACTACGACGCCCTTTACACCCTCCACCTTCGGAGCTACCAGTTCGAGGATCCTCCGATCCCGTTCCTTTTTGTTCACCGCCACCATCTCAGCGAGAGGCGCGCGACGCGAGAGGAACAAACCGGAGACTCGAACGCGCGTTCTTCGTCGCGCGAAGAATCGGCGAGTCCGGCACGACTCGACCCACTGCCACTGACCTATTACAAGATGTTGCGCATCCCTCACCCCTCCAATCGTCCTTTCATCGTGTTTGTTCCGCGGTTAGGATTCGTCGGGAATGTCGCCGAATCTCGCGTCGCACGGGACGCTTCGACGACCGGATCAACTCAACGTGTCTTCGCGTCCAGATTTCGTTGCGGCATTTGATCTTCGCTTTTTTTTTGTTCTTCTACCTACGCGCCGATTTCGTTCGGGTTTTTTAACGCTCGCTCCGCGCGAGTTGCCGTGCACGGGCGAGTCGCGTGGACGACACCACGGTAGATACGGAAACTCCAGCCGAGTGCGTAATTAAGGTACTCGGGCGCACGGAAGCTCCTAGCGAGCTGCTGCATCGCCGCTGGTCTCTCGCGTGCCAGGTGACGTTCCGTCTCGATGCGAAGCCTTTTCTCTGTCTTTCTCTCTGTCCTCACCGCGGCACAACGTTTCCTCGGCTCTTTCTCTCTCTCGTTTACACGACTCTGCCGTACGCGCTCTGCGACGAGCTCGGCCAACTTGCGACGCTTTACAGTTAGCCACACGCTGCGCCCTAACAGTACACTCGGAGAGTCGCTCGATTCGGTGGAGGATTCATGAAAAGAATGAGAGACGACGAGACCGCGAGTAAGAAAAAAAAGGACACGGATAGGAGGAGGAGGAAAAAAAAAAGACGGAACGAAGGATGCAGGATGTGCGCATGTTGAGCGTGTGACGAGGCACGGCTATCGAGCTCACAGGGTCAACGCGATCGTTCAATCGCACACTCGCGTCTCGTGCTCATTATAATATTGCGATTAATGGAGGACCGTGCGATAAACCGCGCGATGCGGCAAGCGCCGAAGATTTTCGGCTCGGCAAACTTAACGAATCTTTTGTTCGACCGCTCGTTAAAAAATTGGCTCTGATCCGAACACTTTTTTTTAGAGAAGGAATAAATCGCTTTTCGATTAATTTTCGTTCGCTTCCCGATCTATCTTTGGGGTCTTGAAGTTGTATCAATTTTTTTTTAATTTTTTTTTTTTATTTTATTTTATTTTTTCTAACGAGTCAATGAATCATTGCTCGGGGGTTAGTTCGAATCCGATTGCACCGTGAGACTCGCCGCAACGATGTGCGCTTCCAGGAGAATCAATGCCAATTTATTTGCCCAGGATAATTTCTGTAATTTCTACCATCGCGTTACGTTCATCGACTTTCGGGCGAAGCTCCGACATTTTCAAGACGAATAAAAAAAAATGCATTTGCCGAGCACCTTTTTTTTTTTTTTTTTTTTTTTTTTCTTTTTCCCATAAATAAATATATTTTATTCTGCTCGATCGAGCCGTCGAATAAATTCGTTGCCAGAAGAATATCGATGTTTCATTGTTTCTTCTCGAACGAGCGAATGGATTATCGCCCGCGGTAACTTTGACCCCGAGTGAACTCCGAGATTCGTTACGGAGGTGCGCACCTGGTCGAATAATTAGCGCCGATTAATCGACGCTAAGATAATTTCTTCATCGTTTTTTTCCCCACCACGTCGCATTCGCGGGTCTTTCGACATCGCGCAATTCCGCTGTCTCCCCTCCGAAACGTGTGCATCGACATGGCCGGCTCTCGCTCTCTCTCTCTCTCTCTCTCTCTCTCTCTCTCTCTCTCTCTCTCTCTCGCGTACTCCTGATTATTTCAGCCTTCTCGAGATCTCGCAACGCTCGCTAATATACCGCGCGTCAGCACTTTCAACAAGCTCGGATACGGTTATAGAGTCGGTGTGTGGATATTAGTCGGGCATTAACCACTCGAGTATCGCGAGTAACAGTACGGGCGACCGGAGCGATCGCTCTGTATCGCTCCGAATATGAGCTTCGACCGGTTCGCCGGATCGTGTAACATTATCCTTATAATCGTGCGAAAATATATCGGCGATGGAGATATCGGCCGTCGGATCGGCGCGATCGAAAAGATTCGTCGGCGCGATCGAACCGAATCGTCCGGTGAAACCGCGGTGAGCGCGCGAGTCGATCTTTCGATCGTCGGACTTGGTTCACGCGCCGATTTATCATTTTTCCTCGCGATGTTCGCACGCGTGAAACGCGAAGTGTTTCGGGGCTTGAGAAATTTCACTGGGTGACGACGAGCGGGGAAATTCAAAGGATCCGATTGCGAGGTCGCTTCCGCTTCGAAAAGTCTTGATTCTCTGGGCGCAAAAAAAAAAAAAAATGGTCCGACTCGATACACGCGTGCGAACTCTCGACGATCGGTCACCTCGCCGACGGTTAGATCTCACCTGGGTTATCGAGTCGACCGGTCTGCGACTCGATCGCCTCCTCTGCCGATCGCCGGATCGGAGCGAAAATCGGAGAAACCGAGTTGAGCGGGCAACTCGCACGATTTATTTCCACGACGAACGACACGCGAGTGTCTCTCGGTTGAACCGGTACCACTCGCTAATTATTGCTCGCTGATTGTTGCTAAAACAAAAAAAAAAATCCTTACACAGAAACGTCTCTGTTAATTAATTAATTGATTAATTTTTTTCTGTACCCTTCGGCGTAGAAAATTTTGACGACGAGTGACGATTCGTCGTACCAAAAAAAAAAAAAAAAAAAAAAAAAAAAAAAAAAAAAAAAAAAAAACTCATTCGAGTCAACTACTCTCGATAAATTGTCATGCGTCTCGTTTAGCCTCCTATAATTGTGCTTCAAGAGCGTCGCCGCAGCAGCCGCAGCAGAAGCAGCACAACATGCGCCCAACGACTGTTTCCTGCCGCGCGATAACCCTCCCCGACCGCTCCTAATATACCGTACAATACTATTCGTCGCTGAACGACAAACTTATCTTCCCGTCTGGCCGAGGAGCGTTCATCCGGACAGGATGCGCGTTCTTTAAAATGCGAGCGACGCCTAATTAATTAGGGCCGGACGGGCCGATTGACCTCTGGAAATCGTCGATCACCGCCGTCGACGGGTCAACCGCGCGACCTCTCCGAGTTTCACCGCGACGAAAAATTCCCCAACAAACCCGACCCGACATCCACCACGATCAACCATAATAACAACAACAATAATAATAGTCCGATCAGAGAAGAAAATAAAGAGCAACCGGAAAATTAGAATCCACGTGGCGGTTCCCTGCGTTTCCTCGAGTAGTGGTTCAACAGTCGGAAGGCATTGGAAACGGGGGGGGCGGGGGGTGGAAGGCCAAAAGACAGACTTCCGTTTGCTATGTCGTTCGCACCGTGTCCCGTAAATGTCTTTACCATTTACTTCGCCCGTGTGTGTGTGTGTGTGTGTACGTGTGAGCGACGAAACCCCGCGCACCGATACTCGTCGTTGTATTCCCGCATCGTTTATGCGCGAATGGTCCGCCGGACAAAGGACGTGCAATACGAGCGCATTCCCGAAGGGCTCGCGAGGCGGCCGGCAAGGGAGACGAGGATGAGCGAGGTTGGGTATCAAAAAAAAAAAAAAAAAAAAAAAAAAAAAAAAAAAAAGGTCTAGCGAGGTTGAAGGAACCGAATGGCCAAAACGGAAGAGTGGTGACGCGGCGGAGACCCCTCCGACGTCGTCATCGGACGGGAGAATGAGTTGAGTACCGCGAGTCCGCTCTTGCCGTTTCCCTCAAGCGGGGCGCGTCAGCGGGGTGAATATTTTCATCCCCTCGAGATGGAACGAGACGGCCATTCAACGAGGGAGGAGGAGGAGGAGGAGGAGGAGGAGGATCGCGAGTCCTCGTGCAAAGCTCTCCGGGAGAATACGACGCTTGCCTCTCTCACTTCCGGATTGTCGTCGTAACAGTCGCGATGTGGGAGTCGCGCGAACGACGGTCGAGTTGCGCGGGAATTTTTAATAACGCGGATAAAAATAAAGGTCGTTCCTCGTAAAGACTGTAATCTTCGCTGGAATTCATTTTTTTTTTTTGTTCCTTCGAGGTATTCTTCATCGTGACGCAAAGTCCCTCGACTTCGACGAGTACCACGGCGACTTTCAATATGCATCCGTGTCGAGAGCTCGAACGCAACGAGGCTCCGTTCCCGACGACGAAAGACCCGAGTTCGAGCCGGGAAAATAAAAGGGCCGAGCTGGACGAGAGTCGACGCATCGGTCAACGTTCAAATACCCCGTTCTTCATTGAATCTTGATTCCCATTCGTAAAGAAAAAAAAAAAAAAAAAAAAAAAAAAAAATCATCGCAATTGATCGATATTCTATTTAAGAGAAAAAACGAAAAAAAATTACATCTTCCGAACTTTGAAACCAACTCCTGCGATACGTTCGGGTCCGATGCCGCGGACGTTTGTCAACGTGTCATTGGGCTTTTGTCCGTGTGTTGCCAGCGGTCCCGAACGTGTCCGTAGAGGGACGCGCGGGGCGCGCGAGTCGACGATGCGTCTCGCACCACACGGAGCGACGAAAGTCGCCCGAGGTCTCGCCCCGGGGAACGCACGGAGACGCCATAGGCAAACCCGTAGGCACTGGCATTGTCGTTCGTTCAGGTATGCGATCACCAGAGGTGCTCAAAAGCTCGTCTAGCCGATCGCCGTTGCCGCGCGACAAATCCCATCGTAGCGCCGAGCGGAGAATCGTTTCTTCCGTCACGGGGACACCGTGTCACGTTCGACGCCTCCGCGCACTCTTCGACGGAATCTTCGGGACGATTCGTAGTGACCGAGCGTTCAGCTGCGTCGCAGCTCGGCAATCCAAAAAAAAAAAAAAAAAAAAAAAAAAAAAAAAAAAAAAAACAATGTTCCCAGGAGCGAACGAACCGTACTCGAGACATAGAGAGAGGTGATATCTTTTGTCCGAAAATGCCTCGAATCGCGTGTAGAATACGATCCGGTGACTTGAAACGTGCTCGCCCTTCATTCGTTTAATCCCGGTACGGAATTTACAAATTAACCGGTGATGCGTTTTCGCACTCGGATCGAGCGATGCAGTCTCGACGCCGCGCTCGCTTCCCGGTACAAACATAACGGGGTCACATAGAATACGAACTTATAACGTGCAACCGTACGTACCGGGCTGGCTAAACTATACATATATATATATATATATATATATATAAATATATATGTGGACACGCTGCGGGCGTTTGTACGCACTCGAGGTGGGGCATAAACCGAAATAACGCCAGTCCGCATGCATCGGCGCGTTCCTTCGCTCGACGAGTCTCTCCGGCGAGAGCGCGTCATCTGCGACCGGCACGTTGCTCCCTCGAGAAGAACACGGCTGTAGGGCTATTGCTACCGGACGAGGAACGATAATACGGACCGCAATACCCGAGCCTCGTTTCTTTCCTCTCAGCGTGCGGGAACGAAAAATTCCTCGCGGCTCTCGACGATCGCCTCAACGCTCTTGACCATTTCCAGCTGGTCCCGGATTAAAAGCCAAACCGACCCGTTTCGCTAGACGAGCCTTTGTCCGACGACTCTACGGCGGACTCCCGGAGTCCCGATGGATCAGCCACGACCAACGGAATACAAGGAAAAACTACGCGAAAGTATTCGACAAACGTTCGTCTCCGACTTGTTGATTTCACGGGTTTTCCGAAGTTGGTACAACGCGCGAAATTCGGTGAATTTTTGAGACCGTTGTCGCTCGTCCGATTCACCTTTCTTCATCGAGCGGAAATCACGAGTATTTTATTTTATTTTTTTTCACGCGGAGCTAACCGAATCTTCCTGGCGGAAGAAAAGTATTTATCGCGAAGCTGCTTTCGATTATTTTCTCACTTCTGACGCGTTGCAATGCCGAGGATTTTTTTTTTTTTTTTTTTTTTTTTTTTTTTTTTTGGTAACGATTTTATTTTAGCGCGAGACTCGGAAAATTTTTCCGATGTAAACGCGTCCGGGAGATTCGCGCGCGGCGTTGGTCGATGGCCTCGGTGCATCGTCGGAGCATCACGCGCGTGTGTGTCTCTCTGTGTGCGTTGCGTGCGCGAGATACCAAGTAATTTCGCGGCGTAAACGTCCGTCGACCGGAAATAGGCATAATAACCGAGTCCCATTGGCTTTTATACGCAGGAGCGCTCGGCCGATGTGGAAGTACGCGGGGCGATTGCGATTGAGCCGCGAGAGACATTTCTTGCGATACAAAGAGGAGAATGAAACCGGAGAACATACGGCGGAGAAAGATTATCCAGCCTTCGCCGTTTGTGAGGTCGAGCGAGGGAATCGACCGTGAACCCACCATTAGAATAATATTAAACATTACTTCGCGGCTCGGCGCGAGACAAAGAGACTCGAAGAAATTCAATAACGCACTCGACTTGCCGCGGTGCGAGCGAAAAAAAAAAAAAAAAAAAAAAAGCAAACGTCTGTCGAACACGTGTCTCGAAAGGGACGCGTTTGGAAAAATGTTTCCAGCCGATGTCCATCCAGCATCGTTCGCAATCTTCCGCCAAGAATATTTTTCGAGACACGGATAAATGTTGAAACGGTGTTTGAATTTGAGATTGAACAATAAGGACCGAATGAACGTTACGCGAACGCGGTGATTAATGTACAAATGCACGAATATTTCAGTAATTTCGACAATCTTTGGCGCAGCATGTATTTGGTCTCTGATCGAGACAAACTCGTTGCTGCTTTTATTAAATAAATTGAGAAATTCATTTTTGTTTTGTTTACGAAGACAAACCGAACGATTTTTCGATGCGCGATGAATTTTCAATGAATCATTCAAACCTCAAGTACCATAATTCACCGCCGAGAATTATTTCGACTCACTGAGAAATCCCAAAAAAATCGTTGTGAATTAGAAATCAAAAAAAATATATATAAAAATAATGAAGAGATTCGTACGATTTTTGTTTTTTTTTTTCTAATCCGCTGGAGTTTTAAAACGGTTGTGTCTATATAAGGAATCGATTTCGGCGTTAAAGAGCCAGGTGAATCCGGGCGGGTCGACCCACGCGTTTACAAGTATTTTATCACGTTTTTAACCGAGGAACGAGAATCACGCTCGATTAATTAATCGGTGGCTGCCCACGCGACCAATCGTCGAGAAATATCGTCGGTTTGCGCGATTCCCGACAATGATCTTGGCCGAGAAGCTTTTTACCCGACAATCGGTACGCGAAAAGTTCAATCGAAAAATGTAACACAAAACGACCCGAAGCAGAATATTCGCAGTGGAAACTAAACGCGCGCGAGGCTGCGTCGCGAGTCGCGAGAATCGTCCGGAATCCTCCGAATGTTTCCAACGTCCGTTTCGGTCGAAGCGTTTTTTTTTTTTTTTTTTTTTTTTTTTTTTCCCCCGTCGCGAGGACAGAACCGCGCAGTAAGTGGGCAACCCGGGACTAACTTTGGAGTGATTCATCCTCGCGAGCTGGTCGAGACTGTCGTGAACGAGAGTGCGATCGAGGAAGCCGAATAAATCTCGCGATCAATCGACAGACCCGTTCCCTGATAATTTCGTTATCACGGCTCATTGTTCGCGACTAATTGGCATTTAAATCGCGTTCGACGAGTTATTTTCGGCGTGAGAAACGGGAATTTAATCGATGTGTGTTTGAGTGAAATTGCGATGGCGACAGGGCGTGAAGCGAAATTCGCGGGGAAAGGTCGCGCGCGAACGATCGCCGATGAATTATCGACGAGCCGGTGGGATCGTCGCGGATAAACTTTAAAGTTCACGTGGGACCCTCGTGGCGTGTTTTATTGTGTCTGGAGAGGAGTCCGACGCGAGCCCGATCGGAGACGACACGCGACGGGACGCGCGTGAAGATCTCGCACGCGAATGCCCGTGAGAAATTCGTGATGCGTCGCGCACGATCACGGCCGAGTTCGGTCTTTCCTCGTAACGAGCGAAGCCGTCGACGCTGCAACATCGTTTTTACATCGATCGTCAATCGATTCGCCACGCCGATCGCACGCCATCGAGCAAACCATCGAACGTAATAGTATATTACTCTGCGAGGCCAGAAAGTTTGAGATTCCTGCACTGCGCGCCATGATAACGCGTCACAGCGCGCAGTGCAGCGCTCTCAAACTTTCTGCCCCTGTAGAGAATACGTTTTTTTGTTGTTTATTTTCGGCCGAAAGTACGTTAACTGACAAATCACCGATCGTTACAAATCAATACTCCAGTACGTTTTCAGATACGTCTGAACTCTCATCTGAACTAGACAATGAATTTTTTGTGATCTACCAACCATTTTTTGTCAAAGATGACCAAAGGAACGAGGTATAATTAAGTCGACATTTTTTTTTTTTCCTTATTTTCAGATACCAATATGGACACGTAGAATTAGAAAAAAAAAAAAAAAAATAACATATATTATTTTCTTGTTGAAAAAAAAAATTCACGTACAAAACCGGAATGCTTCCTTGAGAGAAACTGGACGACAGCGTTACGCTTTGCGGTGAGGCGGCTGACGATAGCGCGACTCCTCGATCCTACATAGAATATATATATATATATATGTGTGTGTGTTTTTTTCTTTGTTTTCCGTTCGCAAGCCTGCGGCGTCCAGAGTGACGATCTCCGATCGGCCGATGAGAAATGTATACGTTGGCACCGTTGACCACCGCCCGGCTACGGGAAATCGCTTGCATAACTTTGCCGCGCTGAGAGCTTTTGCATAATTAAGCGACGCTGGGCATTCCGCGTTGACGGGTTATTATCGCTCGAGAACGGACACGTCCTGATCGAAGCGACGATGCCTCGTTCAAATACGAAGGCTACTTAATACGTTTACTCGTACGATGGAATTGTATCGCTCGAACTACGAACGTTCTGAAAATAAAAATAGAAAAAACAGTTTTATGGACTCACGTTCTCGGACTGGGTGGAGCGCCTCTGCCGCGGCACACAGAACAGCGGCACGCCGCTCTCTCGCTTCCTCTCCAATATAGCGGCTATCGTTGAACCCCTCCGTGTACAAGAGTATCGAAACGCGGAAAACTTCACTTCACCTCTCACTCGTTCTCCCTCGGTTTACACGGTCCACTGATTTATCGATAAACCACGTCTGTGAACAACGACATCCGAGTGAATTTCGTAAAAAAAATAATACAATCACCTTACGAACGGTTCACCGCGCGTCGTACAGTTTAGATGGAAAACATTCGAGCAAACGACTCTACGAATTCGAGACAGCCGTCTCACTTGTTCTCTCCCTCTCGCTCTGGTTTGTTTACCTCCTTGTCGGAGAGGCGCACGCAGCGCACTGTGGAACGCCTAACGGACCGACGACCAAGAGGAGCAAATCAGAAAGTCTTTCAATCGATTGCTCGATCCTTCGATTATCTCGATACAGTATCTCATATTTAATAGTTATTTAGTATTTTTTTTTTTTTTTTTTCGATTCTATACACTGTTATTGTTGGTATTTGGAGAGGGCTAAGCAGTTTGATCGGTAGACACGTTCGAGTGTTCCGTAAAAACCGGACGTTGCACGACGTGCTCGGAGTTCGAGCGCTTTCCGACAGCCACGGTCGCAACACAGATTCGTCGACGGTTCAACGTAAACTTTGTTCTCGAGTCTTTTTTTTTTTTTTTTTTCCTTCGAGACTGACGACTTTACTCGAGCTGACTATCGGCGATGAATTGTGACAGGATTTTGTTTTTTCTTTGCAACATTAGTGCGCAACAGGAGGCGAAAGCTTGCGATAGCGTTGTTCTAGCGATAGCGTCGGGTCACGCGATTCGAAAACGATGCTAACAGGTTGCGCGTCGCGGAACTACTGAGCCGGTTTGAGTGGGAGAACGCTCACTGGCTATCCCCACCGCCGCTACTACGATCATCGTCGCGGAGTCTCAGGCTCGTACATCTACGATGACTGAGGTGCGTTGGCGTTGTCTTATGCTGTTTTACACGTTGCATTATGGGATGCGGCTGAATTACGATACGATTCGATGAATGATTGCGTCCCCGATACATACATTTTTTTTTATCTACTCGAATTCATTGACTGGATAGGACACATGTTGGTCGTTCAAGTTGAAAGAATTCATTCTGAAGAATTGGTGTGCTCCTTAGATTTTTCCCCAGGAGTTTACACTCTTTCCCAGCCATCGGGTTCGGGCCGTACGGCTTTGCTCGTATTCTAGAAGTCTTCGAATGTTAGAAATTTCTGCACTTTTAAACCCTCGTTCCAAGAGGCATGATTCAAGCTTCGTGCAATCCTCGCCATCTCCTGACTCATCCGGCGAAGGGGAAAGATTATCACGTTTTTTTGTACCGTTTCAGCGGTACTGATGCAATCGTTACCGAATTAATGTCATACTATACACGTGCGCTGATAGGTTGCTTATACCTCGACAAAAGAGAAGCTCCTCGTTCCTGTTGAATTATCTCCTAAATAAGAAACGAATTTGGTTGAATGCTCGGCTATCCGCCAGCAAAAAAAAAAAAACCGGTTAAAACGATATAAATCGTCGACTTTGGCCCTCATTAGCGTGTCTTATATTTCGATTCCAAATTAGTGGATCGTCCAATGAACACTTCCGGCTTACTTATAGATTAGTAAAAGTGTATCTGTTGAAGGATGAAGGGGGAATGTTTTTCAGCTTGGCACGAGTGCGACTGAGATAATATGTTCTCCCCCGCAGCATTTTAAACTCTGTTACGTTCCTGTGTGTCTCCGTTCTTTGAGACGGCCTGTTCCACATGTCTCGCGCCCACCCACGCTAATTAGTCTATCATTATCGGCTGTCATCGTTGGTCGCGATACGTCGTGTAGAGCTGCTTATTAATGTTAGGAGGGTCCCTTACATCCATTGGCGAGTGACGAAATGCCGTTGCCCAGTTATTACTTGGCGCCTCTGAAAGGCGAGAGATAAAACGTAAATCCTCCGCAGACCGACCGGATGAAAAAAAAAAAGAAGAAAAAAAAACGAGTAAAGGCGCAGCATGAATATTTGCGAAACATAATTTCCCGGCGGTTACACCCGACGACGTTTTACGCTATATGTACACACACCTACTTTCCATTACTCATTTCCTCCGCGGTGCGGGTAAAGAGAGCCTTCGAGGATTTAGTTAATTAAAGCCCGAGCGTATAGCGCGTCACGCGAGCATTATCGTCCCCGGGTGTGGTAAACACATCGGCGCACCCCTTCGACTCGAAAGATAATACACGTAATGTCTAATCACCGCGTAAGTCTGCGTGTGAATCTTTCCGAGTGCATCGGTTGATGGACGAGCATTGCGTATCATTAACGCTATTCGCGAAAGCAACTGGTGCACGAGGGAAGACTGCGCTCAATTCTTGCGCGCTCCGACTCTCCTGCAAAGAGAACACAGGGATTTTATAGGTCATTTGACTTCTCGCGCAAGATACACGATGCCCGGTTGCCTCTATAAAAAAAAAAGTGTGTCCACACTGTGCGTGGGTCACGGGCGTGGGAGAGTTGCCGGACAGGAGGTCACGAGATGACCCGATTGAAATTTAGGCATTGATAGGACCGATGCAACATAATGAAGCGGGGAATAGTCAATACGAACGTCTTATTTGCATGATTCTCCTTACACCGAAGCTCTGCGGACTTTCTTTTTCTTCCTATCTTTGACTCCCTTTTTAACCGTGTGATAAATTTGCGCAGGTTTTGACGGAATTCCGAGTTCAGCGCGAGCTTGTTGCTTCGCCTTCGATAGCCGTTTTTCGTGAACTAGGTCCAAAATCGGAAGTGGTCTCATTCGGCGAGCCGCTCGTTCGATTTTCTGAGTCAATTCGATGTCGTAAGGGCGACTTATGAAATTGATCACTCTGCCTTCGCAGTTCGAGCCGATTCTGCCGGTCCTGCCGCACCTGCGAAGATGTTTAACATTGTTCACTGGTTTTTCGGGAAATGGAGGACTCACGCTACGGTTTCATTGTTTACCTGTGTATATATTCGGCAGTTTCCATCGGAAAATCGTAATTAACAACCGCGTTGATGTCCACGGCGTCTAGTCCCCGAGCGCCCGCGTTCGTGGTCGAGAGAACGTTGTAATTGTTACTTTGAAACGCCATGAATTTACCTTTTCGGTGAACCAGTGGCATGTCACCGTTGAGTTGGATCGTACGAATATTAAATTCGTTTAGGAACAAGCTTAGCCAGTCGCAAGTCGAACTTGAGTTGCTGAAGACGATTATCCGCTGACGCTTCATCGCTTTTGGCTTTATCATCTTGAGAAGAGTCATGGGTTTGTCGGGTATGGCCACTCTCAAGAATTTTTGGGGAACCATAACACGATGAAAATTGTTTGTTGTCACGTTTACTAATGATTGTATCTGCAACGGACAAACGTAGGATATGAAGCTCCGATTTGCTGGATATTATCGTTGAATAATCTTTACGTACTTCCAAAACTTTGTTCAGATACTCGGGCAGTTCCGTTGGCTTTGTAGCAGATACCAAGGTCAATTGGGCACTCGATATGACGCTCGGGTCATCGGTCATAACACCGTCGTGGAACTGCCAAAAAATAATGAAATTGAATAACCTCGTGTGAATACCATGCATAATAAAACCAATGGTCATCGCAAGTGATTGCCAATACGTACGACTATTTTGCGAAGAAAGACATCGAGCTTTTCTTCAAACGTTTCGTGAAAAAGTGCATGAGCTTCGTCCAGCACAACGTGCTTGACACAATCCAATTTATAGACTTTAGTGGTTACCATCTTGCTTGTTATTCCGAAAGTGCCGATCAAGAGATCGACATCGCGCATCGATGGATTCATCATTTTGGCTTTAGCTTTGGTGCCCGTTAATACCTTTACATTGATGTCGAGGTCTTTCGTCAAACTTTTCGTTACAGCCTGTCAAAAAAATTAAATGATTTTTCTATGATTTCCCCAGTGTTGTCATTACAAATTTAATAATTATACATTTGTTCTGTAGAAAGGGTCAGGTCTACCAATAATGTGAAATAAAATGATAAGTTTCAATTTTTAATCACCGCTATTTGTAGAGCCAATTCTCGACTGGGAGTTATGATAATCCCAAATGGACAATTTAGCGGTCTGTCCTGATATTGTTTCATTCTTTTCCATCCAAGTATGTGATTCACAATTGGCAAAAGAAATGCAAGTGTTTTTCCACAACCTGTTTCGGCTGAGAGCGTAGTATGTTCTCGTTCTGTTATCCTGGGTATTGCTTTGATCTGTATTTCGGTTGGCTTATGAATATCGTTGTCTCTCAGGTTCTCGATTAACTTAGGATGCAATTGAAGTTCCTCAAAGGTTTGTGGCTTCTCAAGCTCGCCCGGGTCTTCCATCTCAACCTGGATTGGTAAATTTGTCACACATCTGACTTTCACCATCGGTAATGAAAAAGTAGTCTCGAAAATGAAATAATTACATCTTTCAAGGGATGTATCGTGAAGTAGTCGCCATGTGAGCGTGAATCATGCCATCCTTGGGAAGCTATCGGGATAGCCTCAAACTTGCCGAAGACTTTGCCTTTGTAAAAGTTGAAGACCCGACGTTTGGCGGTAATTATTGGAATACGATTGTCCACCTTGGAGACTGGCACAGCTTCTTCGTCATCCTCATCTTGTCGAAGTAGAACTGGTGAAACCTGCAAAGTTGTCACTTTGTTATTCAATTACCGACGAAAGTATTGGAAACTTTACAAGTTCTTTAGTGTACTTCTCCGTCATATCAATTACAATACCAAGTAGCCGTATAAGAAAATGCTTACCCGATATCTTCGGAGGTTAGCCACCGGAATATCCACTTTATTGTGGCACAATTTGCAAAAGCGAGAAAGCATAATTGCGTTATTTGTGCATTGAAACGAACGTGGAAAACATAGGAGCATTCAACAATGGACTTTCGTTGATTGAAGAGACGAAAATGGTTAGAGCTTGAACAATGTTCAAAACAGAAGTTCACGCACGTGAGTCCACGAGCGGAATGCCGATTGATAAGCCAAGCTCCGGTAAACGATGTACATATCGCCATCTGTGGCGAAATCGACAGAGATCTCATTTTCGACAACGGCAAGTCGTCGAGGAAGTGTCAAAATGTGTTAACCTCTGGAAATATTGCCGACCACTGGGGTACGGAAATATTGAAGGCTGCCATAAAAATAAGGTTGTATTGATCCGCGGAATAGCGAAGCCGGGTCCGTAATGGATATTCATAATCTAGAAACAAACCTCTTTCAAGAATCAAACAGCCATGTCCTCGATCAGGTATGTACTGTTGGGTTTACAAAAGAGTCTCACATTGGGTAGATTAATTATTTATCAATGCCTTGCAGCTGTTACATTCCTGTGCCGACGAAATATGCGGTTTCCCAGGTGCCACGTATCAACTGTTCTCGAATAACATAAACTGGACTGAGGAGGATTATAAAGGTGCATACAGACTGTTCTCCTCGCTGTTGAGAACCCCTGGTGCATTGTATCTGGACGCGAAAAAAGTATAATTATAACCCCGGTCTGATAAAGATATTTCGATTGGTCCCATGATTTAATTGAATTATAGATGCCTCAAATATATCACGATTTGCCGGAGCCAGTTCAGAGCAGAGTGTTGGCGTGTTTGAAGGCCAGACAAGAGCTATTGACAGCTGCTCTGCTCAAGGAGGAGTCAAAGAAACACGCCCAAACCATGACAGACTTTGATTGGAGATTGAAGGTCGGTACATAATAATAATATATTGTGTACTCGGGTTACTCACTTTGATGTTACAATAATCGTATGTAACTGGGAAGTTCGTGATGGGATCGAGTAAACTGGCATCGCTGAGGGAACCGTTGTTGGAACTGGATCTCATGGTCGAAGAAGGAAATGACAAGAGGATGGTTCGCCTGGAATTAAATAAACAGGAATTGGATTCTCTGATAAACGCTCTGGAATCCATTACGCGATGAATTATTTACCCGATGAATGTTATTGAATAAAAAAAGGTTGCTTTGAGAAACGATGATTTTAATATTTACTTACTTCATTCACAATGCGCAGAGAATGAACGTGGATGAAGGTAACAATGGGAGATGGGTCGTACGATTGCGCTTTATCGATAAAAATGGGTGAACGATAACGAATGGGTACACTTGTTTCACAGTTTATTATAGGTTTATAGATAAATGTAGAATAGTTTAGTTACTATTATAACTGCTGATCGAAGATACTGAAGACTGTACTTCCGTGTCCGAGATGTCCCCGATTCAAAAGCTTATTTAAAATATTTTTTCCGCCGGTGTATGAGAGATAAGCGAGATTTTTTTTATTTTTTGCCTCGGGGAGGTCTCAGAGTGACGTATTTGATAGTGATGGTGCAGAGATCGGTCGGGTCCGAAAAATTTAAATAATGAGTCCGCTCTCGTCGTGAAATCTTATTTCGAGAAAACGGCCTTTCACTCCTCTTCACGTTCATTTTTTTTTTTTTACCATCCTTCGTTGTAGATATCATTACGGACAATTATTTGAATTAAATTTCATATGAATAAGGTTTACTATACAACTTTTAATTTTACCTTCGCTCCTTCTTAATCATTAATATATCGTTTAAAATCAAATGCCAGTTGCGGACAAAGTGACCGCTGCTCCGTTTCTCTCCTCTAACACTTAGAAATATTCTGATCCGGGGCATATACACATATGCTTTTATCGTTTATGCTACGGCCTTAATAACAAAAATCGTTCGTAGGCAATTATTATTATTAGTTACTTTTTTTCCTTTATCATTCTTTACTTCTGGAGATCCGTATAAACGTAGAAACATCGTATGAAAAATTGAAAAAGGTACCGTTTGTTTTTCGGGGGAGGGGGTGATGGTTGTTGTGCGGGTCTCGTTATTGGTAATTAGGCGATATTTAATGATTATCATAAAAATTACGATAGGCTTCGTCGTAAGTGTTTCTCGTATGGAGAAATAGCATTTCCGAACAAACGCCGAATTTACACAAACGCGTTTTTTTTTTTTTTCTATGTCTAGATTATATATCACTTAAATTGCTCGACTTACTGTACGTTTTTTTTCTCAGTGTTTTTTTTTTTTGTTGTTTTCTCGTGATTACGTTCTCCGCATTGTACGCCCGCGTGTACGTTAGCACGCGCGCACCTTCGAATCAGTGTATTTTTCTTCGTCGTTTTTTTTTATCTCGTGAGTGAATGAGTGATTGTGTGTCGAAGTGTGCAAGTTCCTCGTTACAACTCAAAACTCTCTCATTAATTGTACAAACAGAAGGAAAACAAGAATTGCGAAATGGATACGAGCAAAGTAAATCGAATCGCGACGTGAATCTATATACCTTGCGGTGTCAAGTTTAGCTCAATGACTCTTTCCGTATTTTGAAACATTTTTTTTTGTCCGATCAGTTATTTTCATATCTTATCAATCAACTTCTCGACCGTTCGGACTCTCATCGCCCATCATTCTCGTCATACTTGCATCATCTCGACTATTCTCAAGCATACACAAGCACGCCCGCTTCTCATTTGCCTATTCTCACACACGCAGCCCCAATCGTTTCACTTCCTCGGCGATACCTATCTCTCTTTCATTATCTCTCAGTGTACAATATAGTAGTGTATGTTATAACGGGAGGGGGCCACCCTTTGAGTATTACCCTCGGAGTACACGACGAACTCGATATACTCCACCCCGATCATCTCTCGCTACGAATAATCGCTCTCGTCGCTCGTCCGCTCTACGTAATTGTCTCGCATTAGACTTATCTTAATAACAATTAATGACACTTTAAAATTTCTACATTCCGCAGGGCAATGGATCATTGTAACCTGCGACTGGGCACGGCCCAGAGTTAAGACTCGTTATCTGTATTATTCATGTGTGTGCACTTTTTTGTGTGGGTGTGTCCCTGTGTGAGTGTATGCGTGTGTACTATATTCCGTTGATTCGCGAAATAATGAATCACCACTCGAGCGACCCCGCGATACACGGATTCACGACTCAAAATCGTTGTCGGATTGCCATCCCTAACATTCGGTTCTTAAATAATTCGATCCTTTGCCATCTCAAATCTCTCCGCCACCCTGCTATCATCGAATCCCGTCCAATAATTAATAGGCCTACTATAAAAGTCCGTATGCCCCCTCACGATGTTACCAGTTACATCGTTGTCGCCCATTACATTCTTTTGTATTTTTTTCCTTCCTCCTCTTCTTTTTTTTTTGCTGCTGCTCGTAACGAAAGAACGTTATTTTCAGTTTAGTTGCAGGAATGGTCCAAATATACATATCTATATAATATACTTTTTTGGTTTTAACGAGAGAAAAGAACTTTCTTCTTCCCAAAATACAATTCGGTTAGGGGCGCTTATTCGATCATGTTGTTTTGGTGATTCATGTCAGCGATGATCTCCTGCAACATAAAACGTTCGTTTCAGCTTATTGACAATCTCAATCGTTCACATAACTATCTATTGACGACAGTGATTGTTTACTCACATTCGTGTTGGCGCTCTCGATATTCTCATTGACCGCCGCTGCGACAGCTTTCTCGTTAATATCAATTTCTTCGATGGCCTGCGACAGAAAACCAGAACACAACGATGAGCAACGGTTTCAATGAACTTAAGTACAATTTATGTCGATTGAAGAACGATCAGATGGCCCCTCGCTCAAAAGTCTTCGTTGACCAATTAAGTAATTGGGCATCAGAATCGGGAATGCTCGGCGAGCTTTCCCGATCATCGGGCGATCATCATTTCGATTAAATGTCTTCGCGATTAACATGGAGATCCTTGAAGTTATTCTAGATATGCTTACCTTGGTGACTGAGGCAACATCTTCAGTGATGGCCGGTCCAAGAATAGGGGCGGGAACCTCGGCAGGGACTGCTGGTGGTGGACTCTTCGGAGCCTCGTCGTTCACTTCCGTCGTGCCGACATTATTCATTACGATGTTGTTCTCTACGGGTGCTTCGGGTTCGGTTTTGCTCTACAAAAAGAAAAACACAAAAACACGTTAGCAAAATAGTCGCAGAATCTTAATTTTTCTTCTCATTTTAAGTCCCAACATGCTCAACACAAAGCCGTTTCGCATTTGATTAACTCTGTCGGTCACGGGGCATCGCAATTTTTTTTTCTCTGACGAGACGTTACACCACCGAGTTAAGACAGAATCACTCATAGTGCTCAGCGTTATTAGAGACGAAACCCCCGTACGTAAATTGGCCCCGGGACAAGACAGTTGACATGCTGCATACAAGAGATGCTGACAACACAACGGATGCATTATTAGCGCAGAAAAACGTACGAGAGATTCTAAACTATCTAGCCTGTTTTTAGTTTTTCTAATAAATTCTATAACTGCGAAATGATTTAAACGCCAGGTAAAAGCGCAATGCGTTAATCTCGATTACAACGTCTATCAATGAGTTTTCTTGCTACTATTTTTAATCTCTATATATAAGTGAGCCACGTGGGCACTTCACTTAAAAAGAATATCAATTACATTACAACTCTCGTTTCTACCGGAGCATCGCTTATTCACGAGAAATCGTGTGTTAATGATAATATAGATATTTTTTTATAGTGAAAACCAAGAGGCAAACAACACAGGGTAAATGGTATAGGATACAAGGATTTTTCGAGCAACAGACGTGGGTGTCTTTTTGTGTAGTGTTAATAATGTATGTCGGGTAAGGAGGATGTGGTAGTAGTAGCGCGCTTCTCTCGTAGCGAAGGACATCGATGATAATAAGAGTAGTAGTAATAGTAGTAACAGTAATGATAGTAGTAGAAGTGGGATATGCATAGGTCTTTCGATGCAGGAGGATAGGCGTGTCGTCGTGTAGGGTTCGTTATTTAATAAGAACGCTGGAAAGAGTTGTGACTCCGGGCTAGGGGAGCGCCCTGCAGTGTGTGCATGTCCGAACGTAATATCCTTGCGAACCCCTACGATCGAGCGCGCTATCATCCTTCATGAAGTTCACCAGTTATTTTTTGTTTGTCGCCGTACAACCGGTCTGAACTGATTATCGGACGGATAAAGATGAATAGAGCGCGACTACTCCCGAACGTCGGGAACAAAGACACATCTCGGAGATCAGGAACGATAATTCCAGGCAACTGGGTTGTGTGTATCGGTATACATAAGAAACCAGGAACTCGAGAGACGTTTCAGGCTACACCACAGAGACAGTACTTTCATGTTATAATGTTGGCGGTTTTTGTTTTTGTTTTGTTTTTGGTTTGCAGACCCAACGACGAGATACTTGGAACTCGGCATCGCCAAGAGGAATACTTGGCTGGCCTTGTGTGATTCATGCCAGGAGATTGCATGTTAGTCACCTGGTCGTTCTTATCCTGGACGGCGTTCGATAACTGACAATTGACGGACGTATTTTCTTCCATCGATTCGGTCAATCTCTCCTTCAACTCGAGCTCCGAATCGTTGTATGAATTGAGACTCTCCTCCACCGACTCCATCTTGAATTCACGATTACTGTCCACCTCTAATATATCCAGTTGCGAGGACTCTTTTGACGCTACTTCTGTGCCGGAGAGGTTACTGATCGCCGCGGGACTTGGGCTTCTGGGCGGTGTGAGAAGTGTCGTCTCCGTTGGAATTTCGGTGATCGATGCGTCGGTGCTGCCCGCGGAGTTCGAGATCGCTGCCTCTATCGTGCCTTTCGTGACGTCGACGGTTTGTTCCAGTATTTGGCACGATGGTTGACTCTCGAGATTTTCTTGGGGCGCCTGAGGTAGATCCTTGTCGTTGATTATCTCTGGTTGTTGATTGACCCGCGAGTCAATTTCCTCGGACGGAGGCAGTGCACCAGGGTTATCCCGTTGCTCTTCCGTGTGAAGTCCCGATTCTCCTGTATCTGCGATTTGTTCGTTCGTTTCCGGAGTATCCACGATTTTCGGAGATATCGGACACGAATTTTCTGGAATGTCCTCCATCGTTGGAGGTATCGGACACGAAGCTTCAGGAATATTCTCGACCTTCAGAGGTAAAGAACATAGAGCTTCTGGAATATCCTCGACATTTGGAGGCAAAGGACACAGAACTTCCGCAATGTCCTCGGTCTTTGGAGGTAAAGGACACACAGTTTCCGAAATATCTTCAATTTTGGGAGGTAGCGGACACGAAACTTGCGGAATATCCTGAGCCTTCGCAGGCAATGGGCACGAAGCTTCTTCATCGGACAATACGAGATTCTTCGGGCTGTCTATAATTTCAGCGATGACCGGTGAATTCTCGATCTGCGTGGACATAAAGTTTAGTAGCTGGCTCGTAACTTTCGGCATTGGTATGGGTGAATCTGGAAGCGGAGGAGGGACATCCATTTCGGCACTGTCTTCGGTGCTCGACTTATCCTGTGTCGTCGGGATAATCGGCTCGCCGAGCGTCTGCATTGCCCCGCTATTCTCATTCTCTCCCGAGACGAGCTCTTTCATCGATTCCACGGATTCCGGAACAGACTCCTCGCTTCCGAGATTGTTCTCCGGCTCCGGCACAACTTGCACGGGCTCAATCTCTTCCACAGTGCTATCAGGAACAACGACGGCGGGCTTGGCCACGACCACGATGTCTCCGGACACTGGTGCCGGTCCCTCTTCCGTCTGTATAACAAGATCCGTTTCGAGCGGCTTCTCCAACATTGGGCTCTCGACAACTGGCTCGACCTTCGGCGCAATTTCGGCTACGTCGTTCGCATCATCGAGCTCTGTGACTCGAAGATCGGACTGTTCGATTATCGCCGAAGGCTTCTCGGTGGTATCCGTGAGAGCGGTTCTAGTAGTGTCGGCGGGTAACGGGAATGCGTTGCCTGTTTGCTCAGGGGACTCCGAAGACACGGGGTGACTGGGTTTTTCGGGTTCGACGATGACGGTACTCGTGGAAGAAGTCTCGACACGCCACGAGGACGCCGGGGAAGCCGAGAGGGTAACGGATACGGGTTTATCGGAAGCTAACGCAACGTCAGCCTTACTAGCAGCCTCGGCAGGGAGCTTAAGCGCCTCGGCGATCGCCGAGGCGTTCTCGGCTACTTGCTGGGCATGCTGCAACGGCGAAGGGTCGATCGGGGTTGGCGGTGGACTGGAGGGAAACTGGGATGGGAAGTCCTCACTGGTTTTCCTCTCAATGATAGACGGCGCAGTAGTGGTAGTAGTAGCGATTGGCTCGGGTTGGGAGTTGACCTCTACCGGGGCGTCTATTACGGCCTGCACTGGACTGACCTCGACTTTTTTATCAGCGTTCGCGGGCTCGACTTCTTTCTCGTTTTCCTCGACTTTCTTTGCCTCAACAGGGACGGGAGTGGGGGCAGGAGGCGAGGATTCCTCTTTCTTTTCCTCGGCCGGACTGGACGCGACTGGGGCCGCCGCTGGAGCGGCGACGGCTGCCGATGACTTGTTCTCCTCGTCTTCTACCTTGGCCTCCGGTACCGCTGCTGCCTCGGCCACGGTTCCACTCTGTTCCTTCTCCGTTGGGCTGCTCACCGCTGACTTTTCGTCCGCTGGACTGCACGCCGCTGCCGCGGTCTCGGCTTCCTCGCAACCCTGGCAAACACAACAAAGATAATGGTCAAACAAAAATCTTCATCGTGGTACGTACAATTAAATTTATGAATATTCCGGATTTATTTGGCAAGCGTTGGGCGTCACGTCAAAGCAAAATTGCCGCGAGTCTTTGTACCGTTAATTTTTTGTCGTCACCCTACGGTCGACGAGAGACCGTAGAGGTGAATAGCTCACGACTCGTGGATAACTGCGCTTAGCTGTTCGCACGTAGTCACACACGCGAACGTTAGTTCAGTGAAGCATGATATTATTTTTTGTCTGGACTCGGAGGGACGTCGACGATTGTCAGGGGGGAGAGGCCCTCGGCTCGCGCCTGTTCACCCCGCCTTGTCGAGTGTGTTGCCAGCAAGGGGTGAGAGCTTCGTCGTTGGCGTCGCCACTCTAAATAGGCAACGGGGAGGGCGGTGAAGAACGAAAGGTGGAAACCGGAGGGGTCGAAGCTCGCCCGACGTATAGTCGAGGCTCGACGCTCGTGTCGAGTATCCGGCACGCCCGGCTTTGGCTGTATCTCCGTGTCGCTGGGAACGCTCGCTTCACTCGCCGGCGAAGCTCGAAGGGGTGCGGGCGATTTACGCGAGACAACCGCGCCCTGAGGGACGAACAACCGTGTCACTGTGTCATCAAGAGAAATCTCAAGACCAATACGATTTTGGCTCTTACTCAATAACGTAAGAAATAGATTTTATCGGCGGGAGACATCTCGATCCGTGGAAAAAAAAAAATATCTTTCACGAAGGATCGTTTGGGGGGTGAAGCAAGGGCTCCGGAATCTTGTAGTAAAATACAATAGCCGGTTGAGTTAGGGTGCGGACCTTCGCTAGTGCCTCGTAAGCAAGATTAGCAGACCCCAGTTTGTCCCTCGTGCCCGATCCGTGGTATAATCGAGGTCCACGAGCTCTTTCAATTTCGAGGATTAAACCACGGGGGATCGTGTCGATTCATTTCACGGACGACGAAAGCTCCTGAACTATGAGTCATCCCGCTCGTTTTTCAGCGGGTTTGGCGAAAATATTCCTTCCACAATTGTGGCCCGTGTCCTACTTTTGTACACCAAACACGCCAAAAAAAGCATAGTCATATGCAACCAACATTGAACTTAGTTTTTTTTTTTTTTTACCGCGCACTTGATCTACGAATATTTTGTTTTGTGAGAAAAACTTTTTCTAACGCCGCAGGTGCAACCGAAATATCCTTCTATGCTGGGAACTCGATGCGCCGTTGGCTTTTCACCAGAAAAAGATGCACGGCTGAGACCAGCGGGTTACGCAAAATTGGCCGATAGCCAGTGGGGCGTGTGTCTGTGCATGCAGAAAGATACGCCAGCTAAGAAGGTGCGGAGCGACGGTTCTTAACACCGATGGCTTTGTCCGCATGGTCGATTTCACCGGCTCCAACGAACTTCCGATCAGCGATGTATAGCTTCGGTGTCGGTGCAACGAGCCGGTGCTCGACCGACACCGATCCCGTGGCCGGCGCTTCTTCGTTCTATCTCGAAAGAAGGACGCACTGAATATGCCGGCCGTTTCCGCCCTCGGGGTCTCTGCCTGGATTACCCTCGGACGAAAGTAGAACGCGCTGATTATTCGCCGCTCGTGGCTCGAACTTTTCACGGATGCCCGGTTTCTGCGTTCCTCCTGTAACTCGCTTGCCGGACTCCGGTGGCACTGGCAAAAATTGTCTCCGCGAGGAGAACGAGAGCCCACGACTACACACGGTTCCACAATTGTGCAACTCTGTCGACGTTTAATGAGCACCTTGGCTGAAAACGCCAACACTCTGCTTCTGCAACTGCAGTCTCGTGTATCGCAATCGTTGTATGTCAGACGAGAAATTGTGAGCTATCGCCACTGTCAGGACCTCAAAGATCAGAAGGATCGCTGGAGTATGCGATGCATTTTTTTTTTTGTTTTTTTTTTTTTTTTGGACGTCATTCTCAACTCCGGAGCGACGAATCATCGTTGTAATGAGCCATATGTTTGGATAGGGGTAGATAAATTTTTCGCTGGTCTCGGTGTGACGCCCCCATGGATCTAGGTGCGACCTCGCGTATCGGGGACGTCGAGGGGTGGAATCGACGTTGCGATGAACATTAAAAAAGCATTAGGCTAATTCGTCTGTGGCGTTTCGTCCGACACGACGACCCCGACGCACGGCGACTCTCCGAAGCGTATAATGTAATCTTTCGAAACGAGTCGGAGGGTCATCGTGTATCACGAAATAACAGAGGTACGATGGACAGGGAGACGAGCCCAACACGCTTCCATGAACGATCGCTTCCACGTTCTCTCCATAAACCGGCTGAAGTACTCCAAAACGTTTGTGACGAAACGATCAAAACGATCAACGTCAAGAAAACGGGGGAAAAATCCAACGAACAATCGGATAATTGAGAAGCCCTCGGAAAGGAAAAAAAATTTCTATCGCATAAACGTGACATTGCAAATTGATCCTTCCTCCTTGCCTTCCTTTATTCGTGAGCTGAATTTAGCTTCGCTACTCGAGTTTTTGCGACGCCTGCCAAGCCAGCCGCGGCACGGAGGTAAAAGTAATTAACGTCAGGGCTTTATTACAGCCGGCGAATGGCCGATCTTTCGCGCACTGATGGATTATAACGTCGGAGAGAATAATCTTACGGATAGTTGCGCGGAATTTCTCGAGGTACCGTTGGACAGCGAGGCGACTCCTCGGCTCCTCTTCGACCCGTAACTTTGGCCGTTCGGTTGGTAACGTTAAGGGGAGCGTCTCGCGTTGCACGAGATCCGATGCTCGTTCAGGCAATGTTCCGCATTGTGTCACCGGCGGGACAAAGGAGCCTGGTCTCTGGTTCGACGATTACGCGTGCGACGCTTCTCGGGTTCCGGCGTCGCTCGACAAAATCGCCGAACACCGAAAACGGATCCGACCAAGTTATTCGAGGATATCCGGCAGCGTTCCGCTGGCTCGAGTTTCCCAAAGTTCTGGATCGGTTCGCGAAGTCGTCACCGACAGAGTTTCGACATGCGAGAGTCTCGGAATCGTCCCGGAAAATCGCAATTGGCGTTCAATGGTCGTTTCGAACGTGGCGAACGCTCTTAGGCAGTCGATAGATCGATGGGGTTGTAGGAAAAAACGGTCCAACTTTGCCATTTTTTCCCCCCGTGGAACATAGAAAACCGTGGTCTCACTCGAGCAAATTTTCGACCGAGAATCATTGCAACGGGAAAGTTCTTTGAGGTTCGAATCGCCACGTTCGTGGGTCTCTGCTCGGAAAGGCTCTCGACGCTTTCGAGTCGCGAATTTCTTCTCGGCGCCGCGACTATTTTTACACGGGAGACCGCGTGTTCAAACTGTATTGCACAGCTACGAAAATACGAATGTGTTGACGAGTCTCGTCTTACCGGCGAGCCGGTGCCTTAAATGCCGGTTTAAAATCGATATGCGATATCGCACTTTACTGTGACGTTTATTGGGGGAGGATGGGACAAAACGGACCAACGATCCCCGCGCTCCACATTTTTCGAATTTCTTCTCGTGGCAACGATAATTTATTATTGGAAGCTTTGGTCATCCGACAATGCACGGAGACTCCAGAATGTCCCTAGTCGAAACTAACGGGAACGTTGTAATCATCAAAGTAGCGACGGGGATAAAAATAAGTTTCAGCGGACGTAGAAACGAGGAGGCAAAAAGTATGTGGATGTTCGAGGAGGTCGAAAAGGGACGGAGGGCCTCAGAGAGGCAGGGATTTGGGCGCGAGGGGATGGAGGAGATTTAATCCACTTCGGCGTAGAGTCTAGCCAGGGAGCGATTACTCGCACAACAAAACACGAGAAAAAAAAAAATAAAAAAAAAGACCGAGAGTCGTCTGGCCGGAATTTACTGGATCGCAGTATCGAGAAGACACGTTTTACGGTGGATTTTATTGCGAGACAGTGATTACGTAACGGGCGGAATTCGGGAGCTGAATAAGCAGTTTTTCCATTGGAATTGATCGACGAGTGAAATAATCTTTGTTGCCGTACCGTGATGTCTTTTTCATCGTCGTATTCCGGTGGTGCGATGCCCAGAAGCGGCAAGGCCGACAAAATTCTGCGAGCTCCACGAGCCACGGCGACTGCCGCTCTGCAAACGCCACCGCCCAACGAACGGCCCGCCTTCATCACGGATTCCATATTTACGTTTTATTTTTTAATAACGACAACGAGAACGATATTTATAACGAAAGTTATATCGGATCTATCGATTTCTCACGGCACAATCGTGATTTTTTTTTTTTTTAATAACAGCCGCTTTCTCCTTGAACACACAAGAGAAAACAAAAAGAGAATTGAAAAAAAAAAGAGCAAGAATAATCTGAAGAAAATCACGAATTCCACTTGCGATACGACACTCGGATGGCGTCGTTCAATCGCTATCGCTCCAAATAAATCCGCACGCACGAGAGAGACGATTACGTTACGAACGGGCTGACCGTCGCCGACTCGGAGTCGGCCGGCACTTGGCGCTGGTTTATATAGAGACCGTAGAATCATCCCACGTCAGAGAACAAGAAGAAGAAGAAGAAGAAGCAAACCGAGACGAAGGAGAACATCGAGAGGGAGGAATAGACGATGCGAGTTCCAATCACAAACCGGAAGTGACACCGGTCGACTCGTAGCACCGAGGTATAGACCAGTGCCAAAAAAAAAAAAAAAAAAAAAAAAAAAAAAAAAAAAAAAAAAACGAAGAAAATTGACGTTACAAAAATAAAATAAAATAATAATAATAATAAAATGAAAGAGTTTCTCGGTCGCTCGTGGCGGGAGTCAAAAAAAATCTCTCGCCTCGCGGAGAGAAGTCCGCGAACCCCGCTGCGAAACACTCGCAGAAGTCTCTCAATGTTCCTCGGCGGGAGGAGAAAAGAAAGAAAAAAAAAAAAAAAAAAAATGTATAGATCGACGCCGCAAGCCGCACGCTCCAAGCTCTCGTGTAACGCCGGCTCACGAGAGCTTTCTATTCTCGGACATCGGTGTGACCAAGAATACGACACTACCACGCGGCCAGAGAGAGGTTGCTCCAAGCCAGAATTCTCGAAGAAATAGAGCCGTACCGACGTGAGACTCGGACGTCCAAACGATTCGCGAAGATGCGACGGTGTCGGTGAACGATGGTGATTCACAATGGAAATTCTCCTTCTCCAGGCTCACGTAAAACGGGAAAATGTAGAATTCGCTCCGTTCGTGTTTCTCGAAGCTGAAACCGTTTCATCGGTAGATGCGAATTTCGATCTTTACGCGCTCCGCGTAATTCGCAAACGTTCTCCGAGTCGTTACCTGGGTCGCGCCGAAAGTGCGTAGGGGTTCGGCTCGGGTCGGAACGAGGAAGCAAAGTACGATCGACCGTGTCTCATCGGCGCGTAGGTGTCAGCGAAGAACGTTGTTCATAAATACGGTATGAAGCAGACTCGAGGGAAGTGGCCGACGCCTCGGAGGCTCGAGCGACTTCGCACTCCGTGCCGTCGCATTCGCCTACTCCTGGCACGTTGACTCCGCTTCGTTAACGCGACGCGGCCGCCTCGCGTTTCGCGTCAGGACCGAGAGACAAAGAGCCGTCCTTCGCATCCGTGTCTGTGCTCTCGTTTTCGTTGGAAATGTTTTGTGCCGAGTGCAACCCCTCGTGGACGGAATAAACTCCCCGGGGACAGTCAAGTTTTTCGATGAGAATGGAACGAAGAGACGAAAATGCGAAGTTGAAGAGAGCCGGGCAAACTCCGGCGGTTTGTTATAAGCGAGGAGTCGAGGAGGGCGCGCGACTTCGGCGACGACAGCGTCCTCCGTCGCGAGACGATTAAGTCCGACGGAGAGAATTGAATTATTATTCGAGGGGAAGGTAGATGAGCGAGCTTACCATCGGCGAGGTTGGCACTCGGGCCGCTCGAATTAAACGGAGACGCTCGGAGACGACGCGTGAGAGAACCGAGCAAGGTTCATGCAATTTCTGAAACTCTCTGCTGTGGCTCGGCGCTTTCGGTAGGCTCGCCAAATAATTCCAGGTGGAGTTATAATCGAAGCTAACAGACAAAAGCGGAGGGTTCTAAACAGCGAAAGCATCGTCCGAGATGAGAGTGCATCGTACAGGTTTGACCCTCTCGTTCACTGTTGAACGTTTTGTTGAAACTAACGTAAGAATTCTGTATCGAAGTACGGAGCTCGATCGAGTTTGCTGTTCGACTTGGAAATAAATCGGAGCAGTCGGAAAGGTATGAGGCAAAGGCTTCGCTGAACAAATTACCTCGACACAACGCCTCGCACGTTTGTATCTCGAGTGGTAACTTTGAAAGGTCTTCTTCTCACCGTCGGCCCGGATGACTTTCCTACTGCGTTAATTCTGTGCCCGGCGCACGCGAGAATGGACAGGGAGTTTTACAATTTGGCTTCGAGGTTTTCCGAGACCGATGAAAGGCTCGTTAGCACTGAAACAGCGATAACGATTCTACGCTCGGTCGTGCGGAATAACCGTTCGCCCGCTCGGTTCGCCCGCTCGGTTCGCCCGCTCGGTTCGCCCGCGAACGTACCGCGAACGCACAGCGGCAGCGACCCTTTAATTATGCACGGAAGTCCACAGCGGCGAGCTAGATAAAGCAAGGCAAAAGGGACGAGAATTCGTAACGTAACAACACCGAGTCGAGTGTATGGTCGCGATAAATTATCATTAACGAACATGCGAAGCGCACTGCTTTCTGCCTCGAATGGATGCTATTTTTTTTGTCCCTTTCCGATTCCGTCGTCTCTTTCGCGGACGGGCCGAGTCGCGAGGCGGAAATTTAACCCGCGAATTCAGCGGAGAAATCGAGCGGGTAACGTGTGGAACGAATCATTCGTATGTAACATGGACCAGCTACGCTGTTAACTCTATTCGATCATTGTGAGTCGACCCGCACAGTGGTCCGTTGAAGCTGAAATTGCGCACGATTCGACGTTTCCACATTACGAATTAGAGTTTTAAAAATCTCATTTTTTCTCCGCGTCAATGAGTAATAAAAAAAATTATATTATTATCGGAACCATTGGGTCGGATCGTAACTTTCGGTAGATCGTTCTCTCCGTACAGATAATCCGTAGGAAAAAAAAATGAAATGTGGGGTGAATGTCGCAGCGATATTACAATGTACGTCCGCCAGGACTTTTAGCGACGAGTCATCGAACGGATTGCACTTGTGCCCGAGGGACTAATGGTCCCTTCGATGTTCGCGCAACAGGAAGCAGACGAGGGACGATCGTCGCCACACGCACAGTCTATTCTCGTTCCTCCTCGCACTGTCTTTCCTGTACACTTTTCCCCAGGGCAGTTGCGTCAGGCGACCTTCCACCGACTTCCTACTCCGCTATGGGGTTTGTCCTTCTCCTACGGTCTCAAACCTTCCGGCAACCTTCTCCCTACAATTTTTGAAGAGGGTCGCGCGTGAAACGAAACAAGGGTGGAGCGTACTCGCTTATAGTGGTGTAATAGTAGTATACCGGGAGTGTACAGGACCAACCAGAAGAGAATATTGATTTTATCATTTCGCGTGTGCGGATTCCACGGCACGAACGAGCGCAAACATCCCTTCGCGAAAGGGCCCGACTCGATCGACGGTACACGCCACTGTCTAACCGAGCGCCGGGCAAAACGGACCACTTTTACCATTCATTCTCGTGACACAAAAAAATGCTCATCTCGAACAGTGAACGCGGTTCCGTTTTGCCCCTGCGCGTATTCCCTCGTATCTCGTGCCCTTTGTGACCAGGCGTAGAGCGTCACCGAGCGGAGGAAAACTGAAAGCCGACTCGATCCTCGTTTGGGTGACTCAAAATATACGAGAAAATTATGCTTTCAGCCAGGAAAAATACACGTTGCGACGCTATTACGCAATTTCGTGGCCTACAATCGACTACGTGACTTAAGGTACGAAAAACACAAAAATGTGTGAACGGGTTATTCTTTTTCCAAAGTCTAAGAGTTTCAACGACTGTGCTCCGAGCAACAGTTTGGGAGTTTAATCACTTTTGATGAGTATATCGAGACTCGTCGAAGCGAATGTAAAATATTACTGTTGCATAATACAGTGGCCTTATCGAGGTCACTGTTCCATTTCAGAGTACGGTCCCGATGTAACAGAGACATTATCCAACAAATGAAATCAAATAGAATCTCTTAAATCCAACATTGTTCTCTCTTCGTGTGTACGTAATTTGATAGACTGGCGAAACAAATGATCGACGAGAAGTGTGTATAACTTCCGACCGTGCGAGGAAATAAATCGTTCCACAAATTCGGATGTTGGACAGTGGACACAATCCGATACTGTTTGAGGTAAGAAAACACACTCGAGTCCTCGATAAATATTGGATCTCGACTGCAGGCAAACTCGAGTCTACAACGGACGGGCGAGTGTGCTCAATTTTCCGACTCTCGTCCGGTTGCAACGAAGAAAAGTTACTCCGTTTATTTTTTTGTTATTTCGTCCACTTCGTTTCGTAATTGGCTCGGGGGAAATAACGTGCTCGGAGAAACTGTCCAGAATAGCGGTGCGCCTCGGTTTGCTTTTTTTTTTCCCCTCGAGTCCCTCTCGTCGAGATTGGCCTCTTGCTTCGGTGAATTCTGGACGATGAAAAATCTCTGCAAAGTTTCCGTACTTCTTTTGCTTCTTCCGGTGCGCGTTCATCGAACGCCCGTCGACGAAACTATGTTGGTTCATCGCCGCTGCAATTATCGCAGCGAAAGGTGGATTCTTTCCCGGTGACGGAACCAGGAGACTCGTGAAAACTCGAGGTTCCCCGACGTTTTCCGGCGTTTCGCGGCTTTCGCCCGATGAACAAGTTGCTGCGTCGGTGGACTTGCGCTACAGTTCTCGCGGGTCTCTCAGCTCTCTTCCTCTCGCGGGTCGCACGATGAGAACAGCGTGCGAGCCGAGTCCGTCGGTCGGCATGGCAACAGCTCCGCTCGCGTCCCGGCGTCTCGACGCTCGATACTAGACGACGCCCAAAACCACCAGGGCACCGCCACGGTGCGCTCTCCTCTCTCGCCGGAAACTCACAAGTTTCGCGAACCTGCACAGACTTCTCTCGTCAACAAAGAATAAAAAAACACAAACACACACACACACACACACACACACACATAAAACTATCCCTCCTAATTGAAACGAGCAATTACCATATTCGCTACCGCAAGTACGTGCATAGCTCCAATTTATGATAATTTCTAGCTCACGAATACCAAATTACAACCCGGAATAATGTTCACGAAGTGAAGTTGCACAAAAATAAAATTACAATGTTAGAGATGTGTTTAACTCGTCTGTTTATCGTGCTAAATGTTTTTGCCGTAGTCTCGAAAAGTGAGCTCGTTTCGGAGCGCGGTTTGCGAGACAAGCACCTGAGTGAAAGCCGGGAGAGCAATTAACGATCACGTCTCGTCAACGAACGTTTATATTTTAATTCGTTGACCGTATTTTTTTATGCGAATAAAATTGTAAAATTTACGAGAAAAAAAATAAAAAAATGTGAGAGTTCACGACAGACAAGAAAGTTTGTTGAAGGTACAAAATTGTTCTGCCGTGTAGCTCGTGGACGAGTCTGATCGGCTCGGAGGATGATCGTCCGGCATACGCGAATCGAACCTCGTTGCCCGGTTGTTCCGCCTACCGGCTCAGTGAAACGATGCGAGGTAACACGAACCGCGGTGGGAGCAACCTGAGCCTTGACTCGACCGACCGAACCGAGATACAGGAGGTATAATTCCACGACGGATATCTCGAATTATCCCGCGATTTTGCGATTGAATTTGCAAACCGTATCAACGCAGATCTAATCGAATTAGCTGCAAAATGTAGGACGTACGTTCAGGAGAGAAAAATAAATGGTCGAGATGGAATTAACGTAAGCCGGGTGGATATTAGCGCCATTTTTTTTTTACTCGCGATCGCTGATCTAATCTTGCTGAATGTCGTGGCTACGATAGCCGGAGGAACGGAAGAGATTGCGATAGCTCCGTGCAAGTTCGGTGCGCAGTCGCGACTCCAGTTTACTCGTCGAGCCGATCAGCAGGAAATAAAGATCGTGTCGGGAGATTATCCCACGGAGTAATCGATTTAGCTGCTGTTGCCGAGCGATGGAGCAAGAAACGAGGAGCGAGAGTGTAATGGCTCGACGACGTTTCGTCGGATCTTCTCGATCCATTTGATCGAAACAGCGTCTTTGCAGTCTCGCACACCTTCGTAAAGGAAGATAAATCCTCGAGAGGCTCGGGACGACTGGTCTCCGGGGCTCGGTCCTTGTTTCTCCCTTTCATTATCCGCGAGGGATTCGCCCCGAGAAGCCGGAGCTTCGTGTCGAACTTCGACCGGCCAAAGGTGAATGAAGGGAGAACCTTGTGGATTTGGCGGATTCGGTGAACGAGCCGAAAGGTCGAAGCAGAGATCGAAATCACGTCGGGAGACCACGCCAATTTCCCGAGCGATGCGAAAACCCACGATAATCCGTTTAATGCCGGGTAGCTCTAGTTCGCTGATTCGCCGATACGGAGACACGTCCGTGGCAGAGATCCGTCCCGGAGCCGAGACGCCCGTGTCGTTGGCAAAGTGATGTTGTGTCGAGGATTTTTTTTTTTCATCCCTAGGATCACAGTGTCGAAAAAGAAAGAGTCGCGAAACGAGTGGTCGCGGATCGTGCAGTGTTAATTGTTTTTTTTTTTTTTTTCTTCAAGGCAAGGTGCGATTCTATTTTCTCTCGCCCGCTCTTCTCTCCATTATTCCGCTCCGATTGTCGGAATAATGGAAACAATGTTTATTCGATCGATAGGTCGAGAGAGAAAAAAAATTGGTTGGTGAGTGCAGCGACTCAGCGTGCAGAGACGCCTTCGACGTGCACACAGAGCGCGGATAAACGTAATGGCGAGAGGCGAGGCAAGGGGGAGCTTCGAGCGCAGCGTTCAACAGTTCTGGCCGCGGGCCAAGACCTCTCTCCTCGAGGCTGATGAGCCCGTAATTGCGTATTGTTTTACCCTCGACGACCCATTCGCCTCAGAGAGCCGAGTAAGACGTCGTTAGAGAGAACCGTCTCTCGTTTGTGTGTACAGAAAAATACTTGGGGGAGATAGCGGCGATTCGCCTTTTACGACGTTCCGAGACTTCGAGGGCAGTCTGTACACAGCGAAGGCTTCGCTAACATTTTCCGTCAGGATAAGCGAGAAAATTTATAAATATCAACGTAAGAGAAGCAGGAAAAAAAAAAAAAAAGAAGCGTCGAAGCTGGAACTACGCGAAAACTCCGATCGCGGAGAACAAAGTCCGAGGTTGATGATATATATAGGGTCAATGAATTAACGTGACTCCCCTCGACGATTCTCCGAGCTATTAATTCATACGTTAGAGCGCAGTGCGCCGCGACCCGCGCGTTCCCGAAGAAGTCGCGTCACCTCCGAAAACACTAGAAAAAAAAAAAAAAAAAAAAAATCATCAGATTTATCGCGAGCAATGTTAATGAGATCCAGTAAACCAGTCGCCCTTTGAACTTGAACGAAACTTCTTTTGTGCCGTCCACGACTTCGTCTTTTCGTCACTTTTTTTTCTTCAATTTATTTAAAAAAAATTTTTTTATGTATCATTCTCAGGGTTCTTCAAGAACTACTCTTGTCCAGCATGTAACAGAATTGGGCGGCGGGCTCAAAGGATAGTTCGGGGTCACGTTCGTTTCTGGGTGAGAAGTGATCGTTAGAGAAGCCGAGGTATCGGCGTTCCGCCTCGTCTCGTTAAGGACCTGCTGTTGGATTCGTCACGGATTCCTTGAAAACTCCCCTCAACCCTACACCTCGAAAAACCCCTGCGGATAAATCACAACAGCTTCCCCCGTCGTTGAAACATCACCGGTCCATCCTCCGGTTCGCACAATCGCAACCAAAATCGCAACCTCGAGGGCGCCTTCATCGGCTATCGAGGATTCCAAATTCCGGAATGAGTGTCCGGCAAAATTCGCTCGTTCCGGTTGAACCGGTGGACGTGTAACGAGAAACGTCTCTCGGTGAGCGTCGAATTACGGATATGGATGATGAAAAAAAGAACCGTCGGGAATGACGAAGACAAATTATCGGGTGGAATAAATTATCGTTCGGGTGATTAGCGAAAGCTGATGCAAATAAAGGCGGGAGTTCGTTAGTGACTTTTTCAACGCGTGGGATTAACGATCCGCGCTCCGAGCTACGTCGCATTATAACGAATCGACGGGACTCAAATCGCGACTGACGATAAAGCGAAATGCACGGTCTCCGGACGGTTATTTTCAGGGAATATTTCGAACTTCGCGCGACAAATGAAAATATCTGCGGCAAGTACCGTGACAAGCCGCGAGTTTCCAGTGCGATCAGAAAAGTGAAGAGAGAGACGGTCACGTGGTACGCGTTAGATACGCGAGCGTGAAATCCGGCATTCGTGTTCGGAAATACGGAAATCCAATAGGAGCTTTTGTGTCGAATGTGGTTGGATTGACGAGGGGTGAGGTGTGCGGATGGAAGCCTGTGAAACACGTTGAATCGGTGAGGTAGTCGTGTCGGCTAGACAGGCGAGGCGTGCGGTACAGCGTGACGAGAATATACGTGAACGTGTCCGGAAACGAGTTGGGCGTGAGGGTGCAGGAGGTATCGGTAAAAGGAGCTTTTCATCGTCGAGAACGGTGGAATATATACATGGGCACCCCGGAGAGTTCCTTTCGGTCGGCTCAGCTTCGCGAGAGTACCGCGAGAACAGTAACGCGGTGGAAAATGAGAGAGAGAGAGAGAGAGAGAGAGAGAGAGAGAGATTCCATTACCAGAAGGAAAGATGGAAAGGGCGTGAGTCGGAGACACACGTGACGATTTCCCACAAGTTCTGGCAACCGAGTCGCGAAGAACGGAGCGAAACGAATAAGTTTCGTCAATTTTTTCGGGGAACACGAGAGTCTCGATTGAAGAACGGATAGAAAACGGTGATTATCGTTGTTATTAATCGGTAAGTTTTAATCGGCGTCACTGAACCACCGTAAGTTCTCGATACATTGTCTCGAAGTGGATCAAAGAAAATGCACGAACCTCATCGATTTTGCTCACGGTCGTTGCCATCGCTGCAACGTTCATTTGTAACGACACACTCGGACTCGTGAGCCCACGAGAATCTTAATCTCGCGGACGATTGGGAATGAAATCGAGACCGGACGAGTGGAAACTGGCGGTGGCGGAGAAGGAGCACCGGCGACTTGTGTCCAGGAGCAATGCGCGTCGAATGGAACCGGTTTGCAACACTAGCGTACTTGCACAGCGGCGCAACAAAATCGCTGATCTCCGCGGCCAGCGTCCTCTCGGTTATACGCGACGGTGCATTTGCTGCACGGTGCAACGCAGAACGTGGAAGTTGCGGCGAGGGATGTATACGAGTGACCGGCATCGACACTTGGCCGCTCGATCGACCGGCTCCAAGTCTTTGAGAGTGCCTCACCGATCAAGAGAGCGCACACCTCGCCTTGTCGAGATCCTCGATACGAATGACTCCTATCGCGCTTCCTTCGCATGCAATAGATTGTTTTTTTTTTTCGTTCCCGAACACCTCCACAGAGAACGAAAGGAAGATTCATTGGGACTCGTGTAGATTGTGGTACCGGGTGTGGTAGAAACAATGTCATATCTCGACCGAGGCGCGAAGAGATGACGAGACAAGTTGGATACGGCAAGCGATACCTCCGAGACTTTGGGGGTGGCGGCGGTGAAGGACGGATAGGAATAACGAGAAGAAAACTCCAAAAAAATCGGCGGAAGAACATGTAAAATTATACCGGATATGGTTGGTTGTATATCACGAGTAACATGTCGGTCGTTGAATGAATCGTTGATCGAGTCAATACGAGTACGGCGCGACAGTGACGAGGAAGTGTTCCGGCGAGGAAATGGGAAAGGAGAATAGCAGAATCGTCTAGCTTGGCGCAAAGCGCTGACCCCGAATCCGTGACGAATGGTCAAATTCATCGTCGTAGATTAATCGCGACGTTTATTGATCGATAAAACGGACACGTGAATGAGGCGGATGTACGCTATTCGACTGATTGGTTCCACGCCGCGATGAACTTGACCTCTCGCGAACGCGGGTAAGAATCGAGCCGAGAGAGTTCACGAGCACGCATTGACCCACTAAAGCTCGAGCATTGCCAATTGGGGATCACATGAAATACATAATACACGGATGGATGTGTACATATATGTACGTATATAGGTCGACGTACACTCTGACTCAATATCTTCGACCGCAGAATCTCGGGTTCCTCTGCACGCTCGTACGGTGTACTTCACCGTTAGCCTTTTATTTACGATCGCACATAAAACGTCCGGCTCGTCGGCAGTAACGTTGCTCGCTGGCGGTCGTTCTTCTACTAGGAAGAGAAGACCAAGAGACAGAGAGAGAGAGAGAGACAGGATCGTTGCCGCAAAAGCTCGCGGCAGCGCGAAGCGGGTAACCTAAGCGAATGGTAGAAGGAACGCCGAAGACTCACCGAGGATTAATGAAAATGCCTCCACGCGTGCCATATACCAGTGTAACGGACGCGATAGACCGCGATTAAATAGTATTTATAGTACGTATATACGTACATCCAACGCCGGTGATTTATTTATCGGATAGAACGATTTATCTTCGGCTCTCGGTTTGTATTTAGCGAGGATGCAGCGAGCGGAGCCGAACGAGAAATGAGATATGGAAAATCGTACGCGCCCTTTATCACCCGGCGATTACTACGAGGGGAGACACGATATGAAGTCTCGCGTATCTGGCGTTGCGTCTCGCGACTGAGTCTCGTATGACCCTTTGCCGACGCCCACATTAGCGCTGTTGGCGAACACGATGCCCCGAGATGGTCGGCACACGCGAATACTCCATTCGCTCTTTGCGCAGTCACTCGATACAGGTATGACGAGAGGCGATTATGCTTTTCGTCGGATTACATCGCGCGTCTCTTCCACCGGAGCCCGGACACGTCGCGAACGACGGGCAAACAAAAATATTGATACCGAGAAGACGAACGATAAGCTCGATTGTTCGGACAACACGAGATATTTTTTTTTTTTTTTTTTTTTTTTTTGTAACGCGAGAACGGCTCGGGGAATGTGTTTTCGCTTTGGGAGAATATTTGTCGAACGAATTTGCGCCGTTCCCTGTCCTGTGTGTCTGTTCGAGAAGCGCGAAAGGGTTGAACGTGGTAAAAAAAGTGGCGCTCATTTAGACGGAACACGAGAGAGACGGAGGTCTAAGCAGCGGAAGGAAGTTGCAACCAAGATTATTGTGCACCTGTCGGTGTCGTGGACAAACCTCCCGTTTACGTTCCTTCGCGATATTTCACGGCCAATAGTTACATCGTCACAACGATATTATAAACACGCTCGAGTGATTCACGTGACATAATGATTTGTATGATTCTCTCGTGGTGCACGAGACACACTGTGAGAATGAAGCTTGAGCTCGTGGTTTTGTCACGCATTTGCAGGAAATGAAAAAAAAAAAAAAAAAAAAAAAAAAAAAAAAATCCGGCCAGGCTGAGTCATCGTGAGCAGAGTTAACGTATATATTCAGTCTTCGAGTTAATCAAGCGAATAGGTTGCCTCACCTCAGCTCGTTAACAGGTGTCGAAAAAAAAAAAAAAAAAAAAAAATTTCTAGACCAGACGTTAGAAAGTATAACAGGTCGGTAGCAATTTAATTCTTTTGTGAAAGACCGAACGCTAGCGCAGTATTATTATTTGAATGCTGCACGAAACGGGATGTGTAAGAGTGGAGGTGCTGCCTCGACGAGCAGCGAAAAAGGACTCCGAGTCGACGTACAGGAGAGGAGAAAAGGAGGAGACCACACCGCTGCATCGTTCTGTGCGAATGAGTCGCGTTTCAAAAGCCAAGCTCTTTTTTTTTCCGGCAACAGAGAATAAGCCCGACGCGTGTAAGTATATCCGGGAAGTTTGGGCCGTTGAACCGTGTCCCTCAGGCCGACGAGAGGGGTTAAAACGTGCGAGCGAGGGGGAGACTAGGTAAAAACGTCACGGGACAATCAACCGGGGTCGTTAGAAAAAATATACACACATCCACGAAGATTCGATTAACTCGGTTAAAAGTTGTGCGCGGTCGTTAATTACAGGTATCGGAGAATCGAGGCAGACATTGTTCATGAAAGCTGCCAAGTGCGATGGACGAAGCTGGTGTCGCACACAGGTAGAGACTGAGAACGAGAGGACTCGAGGTAGACGTCGAACCACTCCCAGTTTTATTCCACGTGTTGGCGGCAGCGAGGTGGAGGAACTGTGCAGGGCCGGGACCCCGATAAAGCAACACGCGGCCAGACTCTCGTTCAACAATGCTCGTGGACAAAGAGAAATAAACAAATAATAAAAGAAAATAAATATCCGCACACGCAATTGCAACGATAGACGATCCTCGTTCGTCGCCTCCACAATTTTCTCTCCTATCCTTCCTTTTCTGTTGGTACTTGGCAGCGCCATATCCGTCGCCCAGGGGAAATGCAAATGAAATTTGCGATTAGGGTGTCCCAGCGGTGGTGTCAACCAGGAGACTAAGAGACTCTACACGCCGAACAAAGTTTGCGATATGGTGAACCGCCCGGCCTACGGCAGTGTGCACGCGCTTCCCTGCGAAACGTTTCGTCGGGTCCATCGGGAGGAGAGGGAGGGAAGAACACAGAGGAGACAGAGGAATTAATTGCACACCGAGAGAAACCTGGAACTCCCAAGAGCCGCGACGGGATACCGTAAGCAATCACCGAGCGAAGAACATGGAACGAGGAAACCGAGAATTCGTACTCTCGTAGATCATCTCTACGAGACCATCTCTGGTAGAGAACCGTTCCAACGACTCTCAGGATTTTGAGTAGAAAACTCGATGGGAGAGATATCATCGCTTGTATTAATCAAGAGGATGTCGCTGTCCCATTTCCCGAGGGGGAAGCATCGAGTTGTTTCGATGGTTCCTCAAGCAACTCCGCGTGGTTTTCTTCGCTGGATTTCATTGATATCATCTTCGGTCTTCCCGGTACGAATCGATGGAACGATAACGACCGAGTCAAACGAAAAGTCGTAGGCTCGAAGCGATAACGGGTTTGAGAATTGTTTCTACTCGATATCCCCATATCCGTATAAGCAGATCCAAGAACGTATAAGATCGATGTTACGAGGATAATTCAAGCGCTTGCGAAGCCGGTTTTCCTACTTCTTCTTCTTCTTCTTCTTCTTGTTCTTGTTCGTCTCCGTCCTCGTGGCGGTAGAAAGAGGGAGCCTCCTCGCTATATTCTGCTGCTGCTCTGTGTGCCGAAGCTGTTGCTGGTCGCGTGGTACGACGTGACCGTTGCGGGACCAGAAGAAGAAGGATAAGGATGAGTCATGAACACGGTGAAATCGTTCTCGCTCTTGGCTTCGTCAGACTGCAGAACACTGTCCTCTCGCGTACTTCGATCTCTCCCACCGGGTTGTCCCACTCGTGTACAGCTTCGAAAAGGCGAAGTGGGAGCGGTGAGGAATCTCGATTTTCACAGTTGGTTCTCATGATTTCGGACCAAGGGGGTGAGACACGATTTCGCCTACGCGAATCCGACGGCCACGCGACGAGATAAAAAAAGGAATCTTGGAGGTTCGTTAAATTATATCCGGCGTCCCGTTGATTTATCGGCTTGATCGTCACAAACTCAATTCCTTTGTCGATGTATTTGTACGTCAGGGCAAACGGGATCAATGATTCGAACTGACGACATTAGAAATGTTCAACTGCGTTTCTATTCGTTGAAAGGGCAAAAAACTTGGGGCTGGCTGCGGCGTGTGATAATCAGAGCTAATGTTTGTCTCTAAAGAACAATGTTCCTGTCGCCACTGTCCCAACTGCCTGGGAAGCCCTCGTAAAAGAGAAACCGGCGAGGACTCAAATACGTACGTGGAACTCGTTTAACTCGTCTTTCGGTGAATTCTTAGCGTTTAGCCGGGCAATCGTAAAATTTTTATTTTTATTCTATTGTCTAAGACGAACGATTGAGAACGCAGTCGACGCGGGCGCGACTCTGGGTTGTCGAGTACCATCCCAGAGACACCGGGAGGTCTTGAGAGACAGACGGTTTTACCGTTGTATATAAATCTGCAGAGCGAGACGCCGAAACTCGCTCGACCACTTTGCAAGTGGAACCGTCGATACGCCGGCTAGATGAATTTACTTTGTGTGTACGGTGACTCGATGCACCTCTTCGGAGCGAGATATTCTTGGCAAAGCCTGGTGCAAACTTACCTCTGTGAGGGGCGGCTCCTCAATGGTGACATCACCGTTCTTGGGTGCGTCCTCGCGGGCTGGCTTGTTCTTGTCTTTCTTGCCGAAACTGATTGACCTGAAGGACCACTTCTTCTTCAGCTGTAACGAAAGAAAAATATTAAAAAAAAAACAAAAAAGCAATTGCGACGCTTTAACGAAGTACGGGTTATATTTTGAGATGAAGCCTCGAGGAGGATTATTCACGGGGATAATATTCGTGTATAGATACCTTGTCTTTCTTTTTGGTCTCTTTGCTATCGGGCGAAGTCGCAGTCGTCGGGCTCGCTGGTGTGCCTTCGGTGGGTGTCGTGACCTCAGCTGCACCTTCCGCTGGAGTTTCGACTGTTGGGGATTCTACCTTGGCCTCGTCCGCTTTTGTCTCGTCATCCTGCAACGGATACGAAAAAACGAAAGAATTAAACATTGTCGTCACGTCCGCAGAATCTGGATATTCATTGAAATTTGAATGGTATCACGATTACAAGTTATTTTATTTTAAAAATAATTATATTGTCTATCAAGTTTTTATGCTGACGCTGAGTCATAATGGTGTCGAATAATGGAATTTAAAAAATGCCGAAGCGCGAGAAATAAATTAGCGTCGAGCGACAGCAAAAGAGTGCCGAAGGAGTTTCTCGAGAGAACAATTGCCGGACCCAAAGGACCTAACGCGGCGAGAATAGAAAACATCGCTCTCGACTTTAATGAGCTTGCCCGGCGACGCTGTACCACTCGTCGAATGAATGCCAACGTCGAGATTCTCGCAAAATACCAAATTAAAGGAACACCGCAAAAATTTAATTACGCAGACGACCGCGCTCTCATCTTGCAGGTGCAACGACCGAATTGGCTGGGGTGGTTACAATTCACCGCGGTTCCGGCGAGAATACACAAACCGGATTCGTCCCCGGCCATCCTAGGAGACGACTGTTGACGGGCACGTTTTGCAATTCGAATTCGTTCTTATCGTTTTACCATCGGCTCAGGTATTTTCATCGGCAATCTCGTACGGCACATCGATTCGATCGAAACTATTCTTCGAACGAGTTAGACGCAGCGCGAACGGCAGATGTTTGGACAAATTCAATTCAACAGGGAGCGCAGAAACGAGAATAAAATATAAAACTGCGAAGCCGCAGTCACGCTGAAAGCTAATGAAATAGGTGAAGAGCTCTTGCTATTTTACGTCTTCTTCTCTCTTTCACCGTTCATATTCACACGAATATGGTTGTGTGTGTTGTATGCACGGATACGCGCGTGAGATTGAAGAGAAAAGACAACAAGGAAAAGTAAATAAGAAGGAAGAAAAAAGCCTGGAGAACTGTCGTATACGTCACGTTTCCATTGTGCCACGCAGACGATATTGTTTTTCGAGTTATTTCATTTCACGAATGACAATCCACCACAGCCATCACTCAACGACGGACGCTTTCTTTTCACCCCCTCGTCTTTGCGATGCAACTCGCAGTTTACTCCAACTTATTAAAAAAATATCTTCTTCGGCAATATACTTGGACAGTGAAGGATTAATAGCGAAATGCCATAACTCGGTTTACAATCTCGGAACATCCGCAACGATGTAACGAGAGGAGAAAGAAAGCCAAGACTTCTTTGGTTTTTATTCCGAAAGATGCCGAGAGCGGATTGAGATGAGATGAGGAAATGGAGTGGAGAGCAACAACGGCTAGTTTTTCTTTGCGGGTTCATCGTCAGACTTTATGTAACGAAAAACGTTGAATAGCTGCGGCCAGAAGATGCCCTCGCAGCACCTTCAACAGACATGATCAATTCGCTTTCGTCCCTTTGAGACCTGCGCCACTCTCGTCTCGAAACGTTGGCTTTCATCCAACGAGACCTTTCACCACACCGAGGTATCCTTCCACGCTTCTCTATACTCGATCGATTCGACGATACACACGCGAACCTTGCGAAGCGGATCCTCGTGCTCTCTTTTATCCTACTGCCCTTTCGCCGAACTCTCGAGATGATCGAAGGATAAAATGAAAGATGAAGCTTGATGAACAAAAAGTTGTTCGCCAATGAATTGTGTCTTATTTATGAACTCTATCTTCGGCTTCGCTCGAGTAGTGAAAATTAATTTCTCGAACTCCAAATATTTCCGTGTACCACGGGAGTAGAAGAATAAAATGTATCCCAATGCTTTTGATTCGAGCTTTCGACGAAGGGAGATCAAATTACGCCCTCCGAGGTGTTTCGTTAATCGAGCCGACGTATTCAGTGAGTGGAGATATCTCTAAGAGCTCCTCTGGGAATCACTTTGGTTGAATCCTAGTTAAGACCAAGAAACCGAGAGAGTCCAAACGGTTCATAACGACGGACTACGATGAACATCAGCGAACGAGAATCGAGCCAAGGAATTTACTCTTGGAGTCGCGTAGCTTTAATTGCCCGGATGGAAGTGACCGGTCGGTTGGGTCCAGAGTCTCTCGTATTAATTTACGGAATGTCTAGAATTCCTCGAGAATAAGAAACATTCGTTCGCATGACGAGACAGCGGAGGAAAGATCCGTTAAACACCCGCGGGAGTATTCTCTGTGCACTGAAATCTTTACGGCTATGACTCGCAAATGTTACACCGCTGAGCGAGATGTGACGCATCGGTGATGAAGCATAAAAACGTTCCGCAGACGCGACGAGTGACGCGCCCTTCCGTTTTCACCAGGAAAATAATATAATGTACTGCGTGTCAGTTTATTGAGTCGTCAACCAAGATCGCACACTTTGAAAGAAAGAGAAAAAAAAAAAAAGTTTCGCAGTTCATGGTCGCGTTTCATTGAGATGTAAAAGATATTTTATTAGAGTTTCCGACTATGAATCTTCGTAACTCGATCGCCGGGGATTCAACGCGGATGTACCGGCATTCGGTGGTGGAATTGTATATTTTAATAGGCGTTCAAGGCCACGTCGGTTAAAAACCGCAAACTCTACCACACCCGCCGACTACCACGCTCCTCGGACCCACGTGCCCACATATTTTTCGTTTACACGAGAATGCTTTGTGTCGTAGCCGCAGCCAGTGTGTAATGAATAATCCATTTATTTAAAATGTATTTTTTTCTTCCGGGATTTTTATCGCTTCCTTGTGCGGCTAGCGGCAGTGGAATTTGTCGTTGCACACGCGGAGAAGACTTCGCGACCGGAATAAGAAGTGATATCACGGCGGCTCCGAAAAAAATATCGAGTATACGTGCCTTCCGCGAGAGACGAGAAAGGGGACGAGTGGCTCATGACCTTGTGCCGTGCAAAAACGTCTATCGGCCAGGTGTTGCAGCTCCGGCGCACCTGTTACAAAGATTTAACGAGATTGCGAGAAAGGAGCACGATTTCGTGGCGCTGGCCGAGGAGAAAGGAACCCCGAGTAAACGATACAAGTAGGAATATATAGAAAGCATCTGCGAAGCCAATAGAGAAGGCAAGAAACGTGGCGGCGTGAAAGAAATGCTCGGTTGATGAATAAAAAAATAAATAAATAAAAAAATAGTATTCAAGAGACCGGATAGTCCGACGGAGCGGATATGAAAGCGAGATAAATGGAGAAATATAGTTGAAGATAGAAACGCGGTAGTGCGATAATAGAAGTTAGATGCACAGAGTTTCATCCGCACTTTTCCATCTGTCCCATTCGGCTCTCCTCCACTCTTTCACTCCGTCCTCTTTTCATTTCATCCACTAACATTCCTCTCCCGTCTCGTTTTGCCCTCTTCCCTTCCGCGTGTCACACTATCCCGCCGCCGCGACAGCTGCGGAGGTTGCTCAATCGAGGAAATATCGAGTTTCACGGTACCGCGATGCAGCAGTCCGGCCAACAACGGGGGGTTCTCTCCGCGCCACGCGCGTTTTACTCCGTTATACCTATCGCTACGATTCTTGTGTCACACACGTGATACGAGAATTCGCTGACGAGTTTTCTCGTGCCACCGTAACGGTGTCGCCCGCGGTTGTACGTCGAATCGAGTTGGGTGTCGACGCGAGATAAATAATAAAAAAAAAAAAAAAAATGGCAAGTATGAAATAAAACGAACGAGATGTGAAACAATTTCGTTGTCCGTCGCTCTGCGGCGACTCCGATATCGGTAACATTTTATCACTCTACTCTCAACGAGTCGAAGAAACCCAAGAGACTTTTCACGTATTTATCGGATTCGAGTTAAAGGATATTGGGTACAATCTCGACGGTGGGGAAGCGATAGCCGTGAAATGATTGCCCCGTGGGCTTGGCTTCCTCGGCGATAAAGTGTCGATTCTTTGTGCGCAGTTCGAAAGGAAATTGTCTTGACTCTACTCACAGCACTGCAAACTGTGCGGTACAACGGTGTCGTGAGAACTTCGCTTATTACAATCCCCATAAAAATAACGTTGCAGATGAGTGGTACAATTTGCAATGTTCGAGGAAATCCTCGATATAAAAATCCGAAGGCCAGGCAGAATCTGAATTTCTAGTGGATTCGCCAAGTCGATTTATCGGGGACAATCGTTCGCCCGACGATCGAGAACAATAGAATTGTGTATTCCGAGTAGCGCGCGGACGCTGAATCTCAAAAGTCAGCGATGCGAGGAGCCAGCAGATTAAAACAGTCCATCGTGTATGTGATATGAGCCAAGTTCCTATCTTGAAAAACAACGCTGAGAGTCGTCGATACCTGAAACGATCAAAATACACGTTATTTATCTTCCAGAAAAAACAGATCGAAACAGAGTCATTGGATTCATCGATTCCGGAATGTCACGGTCAGAAAATATTGTCGAGTACCATTAGTCGCATTAAAAGATTACGGGGCTGACTGATAAAGTCTCTCACGACACGAAATACCTTGGCGTTCGAATGGACAATTGAAAAATCGACGACGACACGAAGCCACCGAAGTCAACGGGAGAATTGGTGATGGCCGTTTGCGGCAGCGACGCGGGTACGAAGAAAGAATGTCGGAGTTCTAACGATCCCATCCCTCACAGCCGGGAGCGGGCAAACGTGTGTCACTCTTCTCGTCACGCCAGCGCTAATTCTCAAGAAACTCAGACATTGTTAAACGCCCGCGAACACGCCAGGAATGTCTCTCGACGGCTCGAGCTTTGCCATTCGACGGTTCGTGAGCGTGGAATCGTTAGATTTTTCGTGCGCGATAATTGACGGCAAAGAGATGACAAAAAATGAACAACTCACCTTTTCCTTCTCGGTGGCCTCGTCCTTGTCTTTGTCCTTATCATCGGGTGTCGCGTCTGTGTGGACGGCTGTGCCGTTGGTGGTCGGCTTCGCGTCGGTTTCCTCGATCTTCTCGAGTTTTCCGTCGCCCGGTGCCGCGGCGTCACCGACGACGCCCTCAGCCGGAAGACCTTCCTTCTTCGGCGTCGTCGTTATATCCACGGATCTCTTGCTCTGTCGCGCTCCCATCTTTTCTCCCGCTTATATTTCGGACTCTCTTTTGTTTAACTTGCTCTCGTATTGTCCCACGTATCGAAACGCTTCTGCGATGCGCCTATCGATACGATAACTGCAAAAGATCCAAAAAAATCACCAGAATTATTAAATTTGTTGCAATAAAGATAATAAAGAAAAATACATGCGCTTCGTTTGGATCGTTTGGTCGGTGAAATTGTTCGCGAATTAATTGAAAGTACGCGGCGTACGGCAAAACGTGAACAATAAATTATTAAAAGCGTTTCGGAGCGCCGCATTACTCCGGGCCAACTTGCGCGTTGATTCCCGCGAGGCGCTAATCGTTCGCACGGTTCCTCTTATTCCGCTTCGTTAAAGGGCCGACTTGCATGCCCGCACGTACCGTTCTCCAATAACGGTGGTAAACGAGCTCGTAACACAGCAGAACTCGCAGCGAGGATTCGCAACGAAGCATTGTTCACGATACGACCGAGACGAGTCGTATCGTTGAGCATTGTGAGGAAATGAGAAGGCCGGACGGCGCGCGTTTACGTGCTCATTTAAATCCTGCGGAATACTTGTAAAGTGTAACGAGTGCTCCGGGGAACCCCACGTGCACCGGTTCTCTCGGTGCGTACGCGCGGACCGTTACGCGCGGCCGACGAGGAATCGTCGAGCACCTGCCGGGACAGTTAGATAAAAATAAAGGGAAAAAAAAAAAGCCAAATAAAAATTCTCCGACGACGATGAAACGTCGATCATTATCCACGTCTCTCGGCGAGAGATCTCGATTCTCACGGTTAATCCATTCGATCACGAGAAAAAAAAAAAAAAAAAAAAAAGAGAGTCGGTCGGAGAGACGATGAAAATTTATACGGCAGTCTCGTTTCTCTCGGGAGTTTCGTCCCCTCGGGAGTTACACTTGTCGCGCTAGCTGCGAGGGGAGAGCGTGCGAGGAAAAAACAAAAAAAAAAAAAAAACGTAGCGCAAACGAGGCGTCAGCCAAACGGCGTATTTGCCGGAGCAAACTCCGTGCGTCTCGGCCAAGTCGATTCTCGAATACAGATAATCTTATCGCGTCCGGGTATTTCGGCCCGGGTAAACGACAAACTCGCCAAGTTTCACGATTCGGCTTAGGAGTTATGTGGAAAAAAAAAATTCTCGGCTATCTCATTAATCGGTCGCTCAGCCTCGGCCATCGACGAAGATATTCGAGAGTCGTCGGCGTCCGAGAAGCTGACTCGACGGTCGCGGCACGTGTTGCCGCGATTTTCGTTGCTCCAACGGACCGGATCAACGAACTCACGCTCGTTTCCATCCGTCGAGGATCTCGTTTTCTTTTTTTTTTTTTTTTTTTTTGCCATGCGATAACATCGTTACGATGAAACAGCGAAGAAACGAGATCGAGGCGTGTCCAATAATCGTTACGACTCCAATTTATCAAAGTAATCGGTAGAAGCTGTTATTTTACTCTCCGTAGACTCAATAGGAGAAACACCGAGCGTCGTAACGCCTCACAGAAATTTATAGACCAAACGTAACGATCGCCGATAATTCGGGAGGAACGGAAGGCAAACAGTCGCGCGGAAAAAAAAAAAGAAAAAAAAAAAAAAAAAAAAACTGTTCGCACGTGTTCAAACACCGGTGAGAAAACGGTTCGTCTTGGGGAGAGCGAGGCTCTCCTTTATTTGCTCGCTCCGGCGTCGGGAATAGGTCAGTGTGCGTTACCTTCGCCTTTTCCTTCTCTCGTCACGGCGTTCTCGCGCGCGATTCGAGCGAGCGCGCACCGAACCGTGGGTTTGCTCGTGGATTTGCAAAAGAGCGGCGCGTCTCGTGGCCTCTGGAATCGACGGGACGAGCAACGAACTCGAACGACAGACAAATAAATCAACGCGTCGAGTGTCGTTGAATGTGCAAGAGTTTTTCATGGCGCTCGATAAATAAATGAGAAGTTGAGCAAACAGCGAAACGATTACGAAATGAACCGCGAGACAAGTCTGAAAGGTGTCTCGCGACACGGAGAATGTCGTTCCGGTGAGACTCAGCTTCATCGAGAGTGGTCGGACCGACCAGGTTTCCCGTGTCTGTCGACCGGTGTTTCATCGCCCACCTCGGACTCTCCGTCATTTCGGACTCGGGCGACTTTCGTCCTCGGCCCACGCACACCTCGTCGAGGGTGTAAAACCGGGTCTCCGTCACACGAACAACGCGCTGATCGTGGTCGAGACGCGAAACATCTCGGGGATGTGTGCCGAGGAACAATCGGACCGGAACAGAAGAGTGGAGGTTGGAACGGGGAAGGTGAAACGGAAAATTTACGAGGTACGTGACGCCTCGTTTCGCGTGTTTGTCGCGAACGCGCGAGTTCCGCTTGCACCTACCGTCCCGGCTCCGATACTCCTACCTCGCCACCTAGTCAGGTAGCGCACTTTTGTACTTGTACTCTCGTTGCTTACGTGAGCGAGCGCCGTCGTGAGCGAGACGGTGCGGCTGGAGGAGCGGACACGCGATTCGACCCATTTAGGAGTTACACACAGCCATCTCGGTTGTGAGGTACGAGGAGCCTGATTATATCTATGGATCGCGGTCCGCAGTCGATGAATAGTCGCATTTGTCCCTAAGCGGCCTATTCACGGTGCATTGCACCGACGTTCTACTCGTCGGGCGGAGGCAGCGGCGGCGGCGCTCGGTGCAGCGCTAATACCTGTCCTCTTTCACTTTTTCTCCCGGTCGGAAACTCTTGCGCATAAAACCGAGTCGCGAGTGCGATTAATGATTTGCGAGGGGGAAAAAAATTATGAAGAATTCCAGAGTGTTATTCGACTCTGTGTATATTATAAACGTGTATTAATGAGTAAGTTATCAGCGGGTCGATTAGCCAAATCGAAAAATGACTTATCGCGGTTGGATTAATCGAGTCAATAAGCTCGGCCAACTTTGCCGATTCACCGAGACTGATCGAACCGTCGTGCCGTGGGAAAATTCGCTGGATTCGCCGATTGTTATCGCCGCCAGAATCGGACTCTCTCTTTTTCGCTCCCGCGTCGCGATTCGTTCTCGCGGGCCACACTGACGGCACTGGTGTCTCGGTACCGTCAACAGCGGCGTTACAAAGTGCACTCGCGGGACGCTATAATTGGCTCTCGGATTTCCGGTACGCTCGCTGAGAAGGTCACCGAGTGTATCACACTCCCGGCGCAGCGGCAGCGCTATATTTAGAATTGCATCGCGATGCGCTTGACACCGGCCACGGACAATGAACGACGAGAATGCAGCGAGAAAAACAACGGTTTCTCATGTCAGTCACATCGATCGTTTTTGCGATCGTGTGACGAAAAAAAAAAAAACAAAAAATCTAATTTAAAAAAAATATTAAAAAAAAAATCATACGAGACAAAAAATTTTTCTCGTGTTACAGGGAAGAAAAAAAAAAAAAAAAAAAAAGTCAATGTGCACATCAATGACTCGGTCACCGGAGATTACGACCCCGCGACTCTCGTGTCTTCGTTGTCGCTCCGCATCCGACGAATAATGTATCGGTAATCGCACACCCAACGGGCACTCAATAAATTAATTTCGACGCGTCGACGCGCTTTCGAGAGGTTCGCGGCCATTCAGCGACATTAAAGTGTCGCTTGCCCGTGAAAAACCCTTCGCTCCATCGATATTCTTCCGTCGACTCTGCCCAAAATTAAAACGTTCATAAAACCGACTAATTTCCGCTCTCAATTTTTTGTTTCCGCTCGTTTTCTCCTGGCCGAAAATCAAATGAGATTTTCATTCCGCAATCGCTCGTGAAGTGTCCGAGGGAATTTCGTTAGCAAAGTGGCGTGTCTGCGTTGAACGTACGCGAGAGAACTCGGTAAGTTCCCGGCCCGTTTGGTGTCAGAGCGCACGCATCTGCTTGCTCCACCTCGCTCGCGTGAAGCTACGTCTCCTCGAACGAACGAAAATTTATTGTAATTCCGGCCGGCCGAGCGCAGTACGAAGCCCAACACCGGATTTCGTGCCACTGTGCCCGCATCTATGCAACGCGTACGATACTCCGCGAGTTTTAGTTCCGCGGTGTTGCAACACGAGGAGACTTCGCGCACGTGTTCACGAGAGCGACGAGTTACGATGAAAAATACGACGGGACGAGGAGACGAGGATAAGGCGAGGGTCGTACTATTATTCCTACATAAATATAGCTCGTGTGTGTGTGTGTGTGTGTGTTGAGTAAAATATACACGGCGCATGCCGAGCTCTTCCTGTCCACGTTATTCCCGGGATTTTTTTTTTTTTTCTTCGCCTCGAAACTCTCCGCCCTTGGTCCTCGTCGAGCATTAATATTTCAAAAGCTCGCCTAACCCGCCCTCCGAGCTTCCAATACACGGTAGGCCAATGGTATGACAAAAATAAGTGAAAAAAAAAAATATATCGATGGAGGAACTTGCGTAAATTGTCGGAAGAGACGAACACACGAAGGCAGAAGTTGCACGGTCAAAAATAAAAGGCTGTTTTGTGCATTGAACGATAAGCTTGTTACCCGGAAGATATTGCAATTTATTTTCCCAATGTACTACCTTTTTTTTTTTTTTTTTTTTTTTTTTTTTTTTTTTTTTTTTTGGAAACCGTATTTGTGACTCGACAAAATATCCCGCAGGTTTCAATGAATTATCGTGTTAATATTGTTCCACTTCTACGTAAGTAAACTTTCGTATCTGCATGGTGTAACAAATAATAATAATAATAATAATAACAACAACAACAACAATAATAATGTCCAAAAAAAAATTCCTTGTGTCTTATTAACACGGAGGAAAAAAAGAAAAAGGAAACTGGTTTATTCGACGTCTTGTCCAACAACTATAAATGGCTTGCAGTAAAGACCGAAACGAATACAGTGGAGTGTAATTGATCGCGGACATGCGGTGGAGAGGCACGAGAGAGTCAACGATCGTATTTACCGTTCACGATGGAGATAAGAGCGCGTAATGTGCCGCGACGATGCGAAAACGTGTCAAAATATTTTTCGTAATGAGCGAGCTCGGCGTGCGATATAAAAATTGTTTTCGACGACTCGCAGTTTCGCCGGGTGCGGAGAGTACGAAGGCTTCGGGGAGGAGGCAAAGGGAGATTAAATTATACGCCGCGGAAGACGTCTCTCCTCTTCCTTTGCCGCGTCTCTGACGCGGACCGAGCGGGGCGCGTGTTGGCTACGCGAAGAAAACGAGAGAAAGGCTCTCCCGGGAGCGTTCGCAGCGAGCGGAGAAGATGCGGCCGAGTTAACGACCCGCTATCGTTTGTGCATGCGAGCTCGGAGCCGACACGGCCAATCGCGTCGAAAAATACCGAGGAGAATCTAGCGAGTCGCTGCCGGGGTTCGGTCGAGGGCGACGAAGAAACGGCGTCACAATCGTGCGAGAAGTCGTCGATCCGTCCGATGCTTCTGCTTGTGTGCGCGAGAGAAAAAAAAACCGCGAATGACGCACCTGTTAAATCCGAAGCGTCGTTGCGAAGGAAGTCGGTACGAATAATCGAGAGCGCGGAGATTGGGCACGGGAGTGAGAGATAAGAAAATAAGAACGATTCCATTCTGCAGCGCCGAAGAAATCGTGAAAAAAAGTAATCGTGAAAGGAGAGACGGCTGCGAAGATCCGATTTCAACGGTTGCCGTCTGCGATTATTTTACCGTAATGAAACGAGTTCTTCGTTAAATGAAAAAAAAAAAAAAAAAAAAAAAAAAAAAAAAAAAAAAAAGACTTTCGGTAGCGGAAACTCCCAGAGGAGATGCACGATGTGAAATGATAAAAAATATTTTGTCGATGCTCGGACGGGAAAAACGTTGTTTCCGTTGTGAAGGAAAATATAATTTCTGGGACGGTCCGATGTGATTTTTTCAATGACCGCACGTATTCCAGCAGGTAGAAAAGGCCCGCGCGCCGCTATGCAAAAATATCGTGCTCTCGCGGCACAAAGAGAATCCCGGCGGGCAGCAGCAGCAGCAGCGAAGCTTCGGTGAGTGCGCGTCGCCCGTAAGAGCGAACGCAGCGCGGTCACACCGAGAGACTTTTTGCATGTGTCGAAGGCAAGGCTGCGAGAGAGGTTCTCCTTTCGCTAATATTCTCTTGCCTGACTGCTCGTACCACTGGCCTCGCAGAATCTCCTCTTCGTCTTCATCATCGTCATCGTCGTCTTGGTCTATCTTTTGGCTTGTACGGTCCGAGAGAGCCGGCCAAGCGGCCAACTCGGCAAAGAGCAAATCCCGCGGTGTCCCGAGGGCCGACGAGCCTCGCTTTTACACGTTTCATTCGGCTGGCCTGTAGTATTACAAATACTATTATACACACAAAGAGACGGTTACATTTTCCTGCACGAAGACTGTCGAAAGAACCAACGCCACGCTACTCTCCACGGCGTGGAGAAAGCCCGCGTGGAAGCTCTTTTCTACCTACCGTCTTCTCCTCGCACACGGCAACAAGAAAATCCTCGTTTATCCCCCCCCTCGGGACACCGAGCCGTACACCGTTTTGTTTGCACTTTTGGAACGGTCGAGAAGAAAGGATGATTCCTCCGGACACGCCTTACCTGAAGCTCGCAGAGAACGAGGGGAAAAAGTTGGCCGAAACGCCGTTTCGTAAATTCTCAGGGAGAAAATAATAATTTCGCCACTCCAAGCTCAACGATCACTACTTCGGAGTGGCAGGAATAATTTTAATCTAGGAAGCATATTTTTTCTTTTTTTTTTTTTTTGGATAGGGAAATATGTGTAACATTTAATTACAGCGCCAATCAGTAGCGATTGGGAAATCAAGAGCGACGGTTCGTTCAACGGACTGCCGTGGGAGAGAATTTGGGGAGTGGGGATTTTTTTTTTTTTTTTTTTTTTTGAGATTCGACCGTGCGAAACGGGGAGACACAGAGGGCAGAATCGAGCGAACGGAGATGGACATAGGGGGAGCGAGAGAGGGGGTAGACATCAAGATGGCGTGACCGGCTGCCGGGCCCGGATAATCCGCGCACGAGGGAGATCGATCGTTCCGGGAATTTTTCGCTGGCAAACTATCGGTGTAACAATTCGCGTGGTGTATTAATTTTACCGGGAGCGAGGCTACAATTCCGAGATCCCGCGATACATTGTATCGTAATGATACTTAGTCGAAGCGTCCGATCGCGCCAAAGAGAAACTTCCGGTTAGTGAAAGCGTCGAAAAACGGGGAAAAAAAATCGGGAGGTTAAGTCGAAAGGAGCGAGTCGAAGGACTCGGACGTTAGCGTGCATGGAAGATGCCGCTTCGGATCAAGTTTCTTTTTTTTTTTTTTGTCTCTCGTGGCCCGAGAGCGCCTCGCGTGCGCGCCGCCGCTATCGATTACTGTCCATTTCCAAAATGGCGATTCGGGCAAACACGCACCGGGCGAAGCGAGAAAGATCCCCGCGCGCGCAGCCCCGTGAAGCGAGAATGCCGGTACGGACACGATTCCGGCTGATGCGCGAACAACAAAGAAAAAAGAAAAAAAAACCGTATCGCGAACTGTTTCAGATGTACGGACGCTGTTCTATTAATATTTGACGCGACGGTCGAGTCATTCGATTCACGAATAAAAATGCCCGATTATACGCGTTCCCCCGACGTAACCCCCACTTCGAAACAAGCATTCGGTAGGATAGAAAAAAAAAAAAAAATGCCAGCTCTCGTCGGTAGCGTCCACCCCGCGGCGCGTTATTCCATCAATGTGCACTGTGGCGTCTGAAAATGTCGTCCTCACTGTCCCAACAATGTGTCGAGGATATTTCACTCGTAAAGCGTGTACAATTTACTCACCGCCCGGAGATCCGTTGGGTGGCTCGACAGAAAAAAAACGTCAACTATCCGGAAATCTCTCGGGTTATTCGACGAGCGGGAGACTTTCTCCCCGGTGCAAAAAAAATAATGCACGATTTATACACCACTGGCGATCGAGCGACAGGATCGTTTTTTTTTTGTTCTTCCTTTTGTCGCGAAAAGAAAATAATGACGAAACGATATCGAGGCACGTAGGATAGTGTGTGTGGTATTCCTTGGGCGAAAAAAAATTCTATTCGCTCGCACAATATCCGCGACGATTCTTTGGAGGTTAGGATTTTTTTTTTTTTTGTTTTTTTCCGTTAAATTCTTCGACGATCGAAAGAATGACAAAAAGCGGCGTTGAACGTGTGCGCGACGCGAGGAACTTTTTAGCGGGAGCACATTCACGAATTCATCCACTTGGCTTGGTAACGCGCGACCGACTGGCGAAGCACGAAACTCCTGTGGAGGGGAAGCCAAACGGCAGAGCGCGCGCTGCGGTGGTGGTGGCGTTGTCGTCGTCGTCCTCCCTCCCCTCTTGTTCCGCAGCCGGCGTCTTCGTTCGTCAGTCCTTTCGACTCTACGCTGTCTGTCTCTCTGCCGACTCGGCCCGGTTGCCTCGGCCACCGTCTGGCTGCCTCGCTCGTCGTCTTTCTGTCACTGGCGCGCGCGCGTTCCTCTTAGACTCGACGATACAAATTCCTTTCTTTTCTCCGGTTCACTAGCCTTCCGTTGGGTCGCTCGAGACACAAAAAAAAAAAATACGGATATGCCCCTGGCAGGCGTTTTTGATTAAATTTCTTTTCCACGAATTCGCGGAATCGAAATAACGGGAACGGTTAATTCCAGTGCTCGGACAAAGGAACGGGAATTACCGTCGAATTGTTTTCCTCGCTGCAATTCAATGAAAATATTTCATCGATCGAGTCCAGCGACGATGCGCAAAGAATTTTGAAACAAAGGACGCACACGCGGGATTTGTTGTCGGCACTAGTCGACACTAGTCGGGTTTCTATTTCGCTCTTTTATTCCATCTGAAAAATGCTTCCCCGAAGATCCGAACGAGACGCACGATGCGCGCACGTCGGTAGGCGGGAGAAGAATGAGGGACCTCGGACGACGAAGCGCGTTAGCGAGGACTATCGAGCAATATCGGCCAGTCCACCGCACCTTTTCTGGTCGTTTTCTCCCAGCGAGAGATTCTTCCATTCGCCGAGTGCTGCGAATCGCCGTTCGAGTCCGGGACTTTCGGCTCACTCGATCGTGGCAACCCTGGCTGGCTGCTGCGCCTCGTTCGCTTCTGTTTCCTCGCTCGTTCGCCGACCGGCGGAGCGAGAGTGGAGGGGGGGGGGGAGAGACTGTTGCGTGTAGAGTAAGAGTGGGGGAAGTCCCGGCGCTGCGAGCGCCTCGGGGCGCGGCTTTCCCTTATGTTTCGTTAACCGACGGGCCTCGAGCAGCCCCGAGCAACGTACCGAAGCGATTCTCGACCCGAGTCCTTCGCTTTGAACGCGTTACGATGGGATTTTCCCCCAACGAGTGTGCAACCTACAGGGGGGGGTCACGATCGGAATCCTCGAATTTCCGGGCCACGTGCGTCCGCGCTACTCGAAAAAAAAAAAAAAAAACGTATCACAGCCGAGTTAAATATCCTCCGTAATCCACGAAATTTCTCGGGTGTACCGACGATAATCGACCCTGTCTACGAGATATTTCCAGTCATAAAACTCGAGTCTATATTCTCGACTGAAATCCCCCTTCACGACGATCCCCTCGTCGGACGATTATTATTTTACGATGAGCCATAAAGGCGTGTAAAAATGACCGAGTATATTGTCGTCTGTGACAGATCGCCGTTCAGATTTACTTGTCTGTCTACACGTCTCTGTACGATTATTCGCTCGGCCAATGGGGTGCAATTTTGTTCGTTCGCTATCGAGTGGAGATTGTCGAACGTCGATGCATTCGCCACGGCGAATTTCGAGAACGATAACGATCCGTGGAATGCTACTGGGCAAACGCAAACAGACGGATATCGAGTTTCGCACAACAGAGAATCGGCGGCTGATGCGGATATCGGGCGAGTCCACGGTTTTTTCCGAAGCTCGTCCGTTGGAATATGGCAAAAATAATCCTTTTACAATAAGAGAATATTAGTAATACTATTGAGGAGTATGTGTGTACGTATGAAGCAAGAACAAAGAGCGCGTGTGGTCCTATCGATAACTATCGAGGCGACGCAGTTTAGATTAGTAAAAGAAAATATACATAAGAGTATATATAAGATTTCATTTTGGGTCTGCTTTGTTCCTGAAGCATACGTGACTCTTTTCTCTCGCAATCGCACTCCCAGACTCAGTTCTTCGACGACTCTTGACGGAATAAGAAGTCGGCACAATGAAAAAGGTATTGCTCTACATTCACAAGACGATCTATTTTATTCATTGAGCCGATCACATAATCCAAAATCGTCCAACCAATTTCGCTTTCGCCGTGTTTCCCGTCGAATTTATGTTCGGGAGGATTTTTTTGTTCGCTTGGATTTTCACCGATTATCGTCGCGTGCCCTTTGGCTATGTTTTTTTTTTTTATCGAAACGCAGACACAAAGTTCTCGACGATTCTCGACGAAAACGTACTTCCGTTCGTTTCCACTCGTCGTGGACGAATGAGAATGAGCGTGGTCCCCGAATTGAGCGACGGAAAGAGGCGAGTCTCGAAGTCGGAGAGAGTCTTCGAAGCGTCTCGTCGAGTTAAATGCGCGCGTACCCAGCCCACTTGCGTTCACAGACCCGTTGCGAAAACTGGTTTGTCACACGACCGGATAATTTAATATTGAATTCTCATATTGTGACATTAAAATTTTTTTTTTTTAAATTACAAAGCACGAAAATACATTCTCGTCTCGTTAACGATCGTTGATGTTCCTCGACACCGATTAACTTCGGAGCGCATGAAAATCGACGGTGAACATTTTTTTTGATGCGATCATTTTTATTTTTAATACTTTCTCATTGCGCTTCCTTCGAGCGAGCGCTCTGACGCAGCGTTTAATCATCGATATTGCGAATTATCGTGAACAGTGAACTCGAGCAATCGCCGATTAATATCGAACGACTCGACGGTACAGTGGAACGATTGTTGGATCGACTCACGCTCTCCCGGTGTGATCGGCGGTTCTCCTCGTTCGATACCCACAGCGCGAACGTCGAGAGCAAACGATCGGGTCGATTGCGTCACGCGAATTGATAATGACGGACGATAAAAACGTGGGCTGGATACGTGTGGACCGGAGCGAGCAATGATATCGACGCCGGAACGAGAACGGCGACAGCGTCGCTACTCTCATCGCCGAAGCCTCGTATTTTCATTATTTCTCCTCCGCTGTCTTCTATAATACGGTATTAGTCACGGCGAAAGAATTAATTCCGTTTCGGTGTTATCTCCCTTTTGTTTTCTCCGGATGTTCCGGACGCGCATGCGTCACGGCTTGCGGTGTGGGATTCCGTGCAGCTGAGATCGCGAGTGCGTGACACAATTCGCCACAGATTTAAAGTCCCCCGAAGCGACACTGTTATTATTGGCCTATCGGTTCGTTAATTAACAGGTCGAAAAAAAAAAAAAAAAAAACATTTATAAATTTATTTATTTATTTATTTATTTTTTAAAATTATTATTTTTTTTTTTTAACGAACCGATAGGCCAATAATAACGCCTATCGGTTCGTTAATAAACAGGTCGAAAAAAAAAAAAAAAAAACATTTATAATTTTTTTTTTTTTTTTTTTTTTTGACTATTACCACAACAATTTATATATTTAATGGAACAACTTTTTCAGGAGTGTCACATCCAGACCGTGACGTTCAATTCGCCTTATCAATTGCATCCTGAGAATGAAATTCCCAACGTTGATCGATCGTCAAAATAATGGATTATCGTGAAAAAAAAAAAAAAAAAAAAAAAAAAAAAAGATTATATTTCTCACTCCGCTGCATCGGGAAACAAGAGTCCGGGAGTAGTAGAGCATATAATGGAGAGCGCGTACAGATGGCGATCCGAGGAACAGCGGCCGACCGAGCCTGTATCTCGTTTCGCGGAGAATTTTAAACGGGGTCGATGGTCGACGGAGAGCGAGCGAGAGAGCCATCGAAGCGAAACTAGGCTCGATCTCACCTTTCCCCGAAGCGGGAGAAGAAGTCCATGACTAATCCACCGGTAAGCCGGTGAGCCGTCTAATCGGGCCCGATAGAGTCGAGAACCGCGATACGGAAAAACGTAAAATAAGAGATTCGATAGTGCACACGGTTTTTCTTCCAGTTCCATCACCGTCGCCACAATACCCGTGTGGAAACGTAGAATGAAACTGGGCCGAGCCTATCCGGGATTAGATAAAGGTCCGTTCGAAGTCCGTCTCTGCCTCCGAATATCGGGAATGCGAGTCGACGGTCTCGTTTTTCGTTTCTTCGCCGGACACGACGAGAGTGTTCGGTCGATGGTCGAGAGACGAGAGCGAGAATAAAAGTGCTGTTCTCGGTACTTTGTCGTTCGCAGGTGATTTCGGTCTCGAGGAGGTTTTACGATTCAGCCACGCCGGGCTCTCGACGTACGGCGACGACTTTCTCGTCGGATATTCATGCGGCGAATTCTCCACCGATAGATTCCAGGCTCCGAGCCATCGGAGGCGAAGAAGCGCGTGCTTCGGTACGGGATCGACTCGATTACCGAAGCACCTTGCTCGGCTTCCGGTGTGAGAGTACCTCGTCGCGTCTCCTCCGCCCCGGATACGAGCGGAGGATCGAGAACGAGAGAAGGATAATTGTATCATCCCGAGCCGATAGACAGCCGCGTGGATTCTCACCGTTCGGTCGGACACTTCCGCGGCTCCGGCGGAGACGATCGTGCCGTGAATTCATTCGAGTGCGAATGTAAAAATTGTTGTTTTTTTTTTTTTTAATACGTGAGAAAAATTTAGGAGAATCGGCACGCGGCGTTCAGGCACGAGGAGCGTGTCTACGCCGTGTACAGTTCGTATACCTGGCGGGAAACGAATATAATAGTGTGTACCTGCGCCGTAGGTTCTCGCATCGCTCGCCGTTCAAGGACACGAGAGCTTAGGCCGCACCTACGCATAACTTTCCATCTCTTTCGTCCACCCCTCGCTCGCGTCCTTCTCCTCCTCCTCCTCCTCCTCCTCCTCCTCCTCTCGTCTTCGCGTTGTGTGTCGAAGTGGAGTCTTTGGGAATCTCGTTTTATTTTATTTTTTAAATTTTTCTACATACACTCCGTACGACTGATCGATCGAGAATTCAATTGCGCAGACGACTCGATCGACGATGACCGAATGGAGTAGCGTTCAGTCGCGAATCTCTGCGGTGCAGTGGAAATTATCGGCGGTCGCGCGATTCTTTGGCTCTCCGGCGCGCTCCTCCGCCGGGTCTTTTCAGCGACTCTCGAACCGGCCACTGGCTGAGCTCGTACCGAGTTCGCTCTGCCGGTCGCTGTCGAGAGTTTATAGAGCGGCTCGGGCTGCGAACGAGCGAGCAAACTGTGCTTTATCGAGCTGCACTCGAGGCACTGCCGCGACGAGCAAACACAGCGAGCCGTCGGGCTCTCCTCGCGCTCCACGAGTAAATCAGGCGAACCTGCGCGATCGGCTCGTTCCGGCTGCAAACAGAAACTACAATGTTTACCCACGAGAGTTCGTCGAGTCCTCTCGATGAAACTGACTCGCCCGCTGGTACTTTTCGTCACGGGCTTACCCGCACGCGTTGCGAGCGCGTCAACTTGATCGCCCGCACGAACGTTAATCGAGAAATCCTTTTTACACGCTCGACCGGCTTTCCCAGCATCGATTGTAACCACCAAAGTCCATTCTTCGTACAGCGGGCTTGTCTCGAGATCAGAGAAAGAACGAGATACAAAGGCGTTTCGTGAATTTCCACGTCACGTTTCTAAACACATGAAAGATTCAGTGATCTTTGCGCGACTCGCACCGTTCCTCGCCGAAACTGCCCGGCACTGCGTTTGCTTCGCGGGGAAAAAATAAAGCGGCCCGAAGGCGTTCTCCGACAGTTCATTTCCTTAATTTCTTTGCACCATCGACCGTTCGACCGTTTTTTTTTTTTTTTTTTTTTTTACAAAAATTATAATACATCAAAGAAATGTGAATTGGTTTTCTTCGTCGTATCGGTCTCGTTCGGGTCATCGGTCCGGGGATCCCGATGATGATTGTCTCAACGATCCACCGACTCCGATCTCCGAGGGTTGCGCTGTGGAAACCTCGAATCGCCGCGTATCACGATACATCTGTGTAGAAATATTGAACGGCGACATATGCAAAACCGCTTACGCCTCGATATCCGAGGGAGCCATCGTCGGATAATAATAATCTGGCGCTGCCTGTCTCCGTGTGCGTTCGCGAGTGCATCGCCGAGTCGCGGAATGCGCCGACGATCCCTTCTCGTCGCGGCTAATCGCTCCTTCCACTGGCGCGCCGTACGTATCGCCGTGCACTTTGCATCGACGCAGAGCCGAAGAATCGTTCGCTATCGCGGCGTTCCGTAATCTTCGGAGCTCCTCGAGAACGGAACCGGTGCCGAAGAAGAATCGCGCCGCGTCCCGCCGCGCGTCCGACGAGCGACGCGTGTCCCAAAGCTACCGATCGCTCTCTCGGTACTTCGGTCGTCGACGATAAGCGACGAGAGATTCTCGACCACCCGATCGACGAACAATATTTTCTCGTCATCCCCATGCATTATTTTTATCGTCGCCGCGGAATTTTTTCCGGGAAGCTCAACGAGACTCGCAATTGTTTCCCGGTGCGAATCCGTCCGAGCCGTACAATGTTGCGGTGCGCCGAGTGCGGAAGTTTCGGTGCGAGAGCGCCGTCTTCGGCGACTCTGTCTCGGAGCTGGGAAGTCGCCTCGTCACGAACGACACTCGTTCGCGAATTCCGTTAAAACGGCTGCGCCTCCTCGCGACTCGCCAATGAATGCGCGACACGAGCGAAATTGGAAAGAGCCGTGTGTGAAAAATCGCGTCCACGAATTCACCCGACTATTCGAGAGACAACCCAAAGAGACGAAACGGTTGTGCGGACATTTTATAACGATTCGACCTGGCACTGAAAAATTGGTCGCGGACGAAACTGGTCGCAGGCAGAGGAGCGTTGAAACGTTTTCAAAAAAAAAAAAAAAAAAAAAAAAAAAAAAAAAAAAAAAAAAAAAAAACCGCTATCGTTCCAGTCGTAAAAATAAAATGACGTTTCGCGTAGAACAGCGACAGGGAGAAACAGGGAAACGGAGCTTCGTCAATTCAGCGAACTCCGCACGGCACAGAGATTACTCACTCCGTTGCCCGAGTTGTGCTGCGATACGACGTACTTCTTCTTCCCGAGTCGCGGTGACGCGCAATAACCGACTGTATTACTCATCGAGACCGGCGACTGTCTTGTCTGCCCTCCGTTTATTATCATTATCATTATCATTATTATCATTATTATTATTATTATTATTATTATTATTGTGATTATTGTGTCACAACTCTTACCGAGTTTTCTCGTCAGCGTGAAAAGTTGGAGAAACGAAGATGAGGGCGGCACCAAGTTGAATCGGTTTTGCCGCATCGCGAACGGAACACGACGAGAGGTTTATCGATGACGAATGAAATGTAGAATGAAACGAGGAAAAAGCACATGGCCGATCTGTGTGTCTCGGAGATTGTAGAATGTTTTTGGATCGGGTACGTTGCATTCGAGGGGAAAGGCAAACCGCGGAGTCGGTACTCGCGTCGCGATACAAAACGGCGTAACAGGTAACACGGTTCGGTAAACGGTACACGAGCGCGCGCGGTAAGGTGAGAGAGCAGCACATGGCCATTGCGCGCCGATGCGATTTCCGCGATAAGAACGGAGACTCATAGTTTCGCCCCTCGCGGCTTCGCCTCTTTCCCTTGCGAAATTCTCTCCCAGTCGCTGTTTCGTTCGACGAACGGGGAATCGCACACGAGCACGGTGTTCAGCGGAGCGACGTTCGAAGCTCGGACCGACACTGGGCGTTCGGTGCGCGCGTGTAGGCTGCACGGTGTATCCAGGTTGATAAACGAGCGATTAGCCGGAAGTCGTGAGTTATTTGCGCGCCGGACTCCGAAAGGAGCTCCGGCTTATTTAATATATTTTCATTGCCTCGTGAGTTACAGTCGCGAGGGCGAATATCCGTAGGTGAGGTCGGGGCAAAACTGACTGTTCATTAATTTTGCCTGGCATCGTCGGTTTTGGTTTCCGGTCGGAAATCATCGAAAAAAAGCGAGCGAGCAGCCCGGAATGTGAGGTCGACTTTTCCCAATCGTCGCCTCGGAGCGGGCTCAATGAAGAAACGCCATTCGTCACGAAGTATCAATGACGTTGGTTCAAAGCCGAGAACACGAAAAGGCGAGCGTGTGGATCGCACGATAATTAATCGGCCTGAAATGAGCGTTCAATCTGCGGGCTGCTCGTGCGGTGTCCTTTATTCGGGGGGGTTCGGGAACAGCGATGCAAGTAGGCCAAGCGTTACTCGCTGGTAAGAAAAAAAAAAAAAAAAAAAAAAAAAAAAAAAAAAAAAACGAGGCATTGAACTCACCCAGTGAATGCGAGTCGTCTTCGGCTCTTGAGGTCCCCATTGTCCCTCGGGTAAATTAATAAATTGGACGTCAACGAGGGATAAAGGTTCTACTCGATTCTTCGACGCCGAAGGACTCAAAGTCTCACGGGGTTCCGACCTGGCCGAGTGGACGTGGCAATAGGCTCGATCTCGCATTCTCTTTTATCGCCGAGTCCACCCGGGCTTCGGAGTCCGATGGGATGTCTCTCGATTCTCTCCGGTGTTTGTGCGACTGCAGCCGAAATTTACTCGGCCCGGATTAAATTGTACTCGATCACGACTCGTGTCTTGGCGTCGGATCAAATCGAATCGGCGGTCGTCGAGTTTTTTGTTCGAGGTGAACGATCGAGCGGACAAACGGTAGAACGAAGTCACCGTCGAGAAACTGGATGTACAGTTTAGAATAGAACGGTACCAGCGAGCACTGCTAGTACCGAGCGAAGCCTGGTCGATCTTACGACGGGAGAGAAGCGGCACGTACTCAACCGGAAACGGAAGCTCCACCCTGAGCCTCGGGCAGCCAGAGCCACTGGGACTATTACGCCCGCGCACCGGCGTCTCTTTCGTCGAGGATCGCTCGAAGAATGCGACGTTTGTTGACGCAAGCGCGAGAACGCACCCGACGAAAGGGGCGACCATTGCCCCGGTGTCGAATCCCGCAGTTCTCAAAATAAATCGGATTCAACGTTTACAAACGTCGATTCAACAACGTCGATCGAGTGTCCGCTCGCCACCCTGAAAACGACGGACATTCCTCGCTCCGCTCGCTGGGAGCTGATTTGATAAATAGAAGGAAAAAAAAAAAAAAAAAAAAAAAAAACTTACGCGACAGAGGGCCGTCATGGATCGTCGTACGAGTGAGGAAAAACGAGAGGACTGTTTGGAATGCGAGTCGACGACAGTCATCCAACGTTCAGCGCTCGTTTGGCTCATTGTTATGAAATACAAATATCGTAGCGGCGCAACGATGATTAGAGCGTTGTGGCGGGTAATTCGAGACTCGGAGAGTCACGCGTATACATGCATTAGACTCGTGAACTCGTGAAGTGAAGGGGAACTCGTCGTGATTGTGAATGGTGGAACCAACGACGCTTGTCGTCGCTCGGTTCGAGGCTGGTGACGAGGTGATCGACCAAAAACTAAACGTTGGATCTCTGATGGACGATCGGTCCGATTCAAGCAGAACAACGCGTTTTTTTTTTTTTTTTCGCGTGGAGAATCGTCGGTTGGAACGCCAAAAAAAAAAAAAAAAAAAAAAAAAAAAAAAAAAAAAAAAAAAGGTAGTTTATTTTTTATTTGAAGAAAATGGAATTAATTGAGAAAAATGATATTGGAGATTTATGCGACCGGGGCGAAATGAAACGCCTGGAGGACCTCAAACGCGATAATCCGCTCGAGATTCTGCGCCGTCGTTGGACCTCGAGACGGTGAATGAAACACCCACGCGTCCCGTTTCACCGCGCTCTATGGTACAGCGTGATAAGTGCGCGTGCACTTCTTCGGGGAGTTTCGGTTAACGGAGCCGGTGGAGAAGCGTGGAGGGACGAGGTCGTTAGCACGGGGTTATCGAGCCACGTTTCCTCGAAGGAGTCCAGCCGGCCACGAGGAGAATAAAAGGGTTTGACGAAGGACGCGTCGAGGCGTTTCGGCACCGCGAAAAATCGGGCGCAAGGCCATTGCAGCGGTTCCGTTTCGTTCACCGTGCCAGATGGCAACGTCCGGTCTCGTTCCCGCTCGTGCTATCGAGAAACGGCACCCGCCAGAGGCGCGAGCGCGTTGCCAACGTTTCCTTTTTCTTCCACTGTTCCACTCCTTCCTTCCCTCACAGCCGGGCCATTTATTTCACGATGTCACTGATCCCGAGAGTTCCCTTTCTCTCGTTTACTCCGGACGCTGTGGTTCTACCGCTGATATTAATAGACGAAAAATACCGTCGGTGAGATTGAGCAGGTCAGCGCCGCTAGTTCTACAAACGTTGCATTTTTTCTTGTTGGTAACGAGAAAGAAAAAACGAAAAAAAATTTAGAAAAAAAAAAAAATGGCATGTGAAAAAAAATTCCAAACGCAACTGACGTCCGACTCTTGGCGTCGACCGCGATGACTTCCGGTGAAGAATCAAAATTACCGACCCAGATCGACGCAACGGAGCCCTTTTGATCGTTCCGGTGGCCTCAGATGTGTATCCTCGAATTATAACGTACAGTGCTGTACAAGCACGTTAAACTTCCACTTCCGAATTAAAAACGGAGCGAATCCCCCCGCCGCATATCCGTCGGAACTGTGGCCGGCTGGCGCCCGAAATAATTTTTCGTTTCGAGCGTGGGTCTGCGCCGTATCGAGAGTACAGTGTCGAGGGGACCCTGCTGAGGACTACGATAGGGTGCGCGATTATGCCGCTCAATCGTCGACCATTCGGCCAGGTTCCACCGCGTCACGATCCTCCTCGTACTGTGCGCGGTTCGTGTTTCTCCCCCCCCCCCCCCCGCAATTTATTCGACGGATCACGCACTTTGCCACATTTATAATGGCGTGCGTGACTTTGTCGCACGTGAATTCGCGCATCCGCACCGAAAATCCGGTCCCGACGATTCGCACTTCCGGCGAACCTTTTTTTTTTTTTTTCGTCAATCCCATATCGACACTTTTTTTTGTGCGTTTTTCTTCGTTCCTCGTAGCGTGCGATTGTCGACAAGAGCCGATTCGATTGCACCGAAGTTTCGCGATGATTTCGAGCGACGCGCGGTATGCGCCGGCGAACCGGATTGGAACGCGGAGCTCGTTGCGATACGCATCTAAAATTCTCTCGCATACCACGCGAAAAATCATGCGTTCCGCGCGCTGCAGCCAGAACGGCCGAGAGCGAGGAGTGAAATGAGTTGCGTCGAGAGCAATTAATCAAAGCGCCAGTTCGCGAAGAGTCCGTGGCAGCCACGGCGCCACAGTGTGAAGAATGTATCGTATCCGACGCTTTTCATTAACAACACTAATTGTTCAATTTATGTACTTGACTCTCGGCTAATTTTCATATTGACTTCGACGCTTTGGCGCCGCATCGGATACCGAATATTTTGTGGACAAAAAACGAAAAATAAAAAAATAAAATAAAAAAAACACACACACATTTTTCTCAATAATTGGAAAAAATGTTGATTAATAAATACTTATCGTTTCGAGGCTTAACTGGACGTTTTTTCCTGCTGTTTACGAATGTAACAATTATCTTGCTCCTGAGCTAAAATTTTCGACTTGAATTCCAAAAATTGCGTTACAGTTTATCCGACGGAAATTCACATTCGAGTTGTCTCTGGACGAGCTCTCGATACTTCTTTCGTACGGTTATATAAAAATAAATGTCTCCAGTCTCGATGAACCGAGGGCAACAAGGCGGATCGCCAGTCCTCGCAACAAACCTCCACGCGCTGTATAATTCATACGAGCGTCCAACCGAATCGAAAAGTCGGCGGCCGTAAAGACCGAATTATCGTTGATGGTAATTAAGTTATTTTGCCTCGCGTTCCGTACTTCCATACCGTTTCACCTTATTATTTAACTGTTACGCGATGAATCTACGCCGAGAATTTCTCGCTCGTATCGTGGTCAATTAACTTCCCATTAGAATCATCGTCGATTTCATAACGAATTCATTCCCGACAGTCATCGACAATATATTTCTGGAATAAGGCATTTCCGTGCTATCGATAAAAAAAAAAAAAAAAAAAAAAAAAAAATACCTCCCAACCATCGTTAATATTAGAATTCTTCCGATACAACCGACTGTCCATCGGCGACCCGAATTATTATAAAAATACGACGAGCAAAATTGTTTCACCTCGTCGAGAGGAAATACTCGTTGAATCCGCAGGATTTTTTAACTCGTTGCTGTTAGACGTTCGCCCGCTTAATCATCGACTCACCACGTGTATCTGTCTAACGAAGCCACCATTGACAGAACTAATCGAGTTATCCACCGGGAATCGAACGACATTATTTTTGTTTCACCGCAAAAAGAACGTGCAATCTTCCGATCTGTCTCATCGTTACGAATCCCGTTATTCGCGCGACTAACGGCTTTCTCTCCAGAGCTCCCAAGATCTACGATCCGCTCTCCCGTCTCATAGTTTCCTTACATCTATATATATATATATATATGTATATAAACACACACACACACATTGCCCCGTAAAGAATTATATCTACAGCCGATCCAATCCGTCGATCCCTGATTTAATTGTCCTCCTTCTTCCTCGACCGTGAATCAGCCCGGTGGGTTATCCGTGCCTTTTCAAATCCATTCGTAACACGATGGGAAAAATAGATACGAGATCGAACGGGGCAGGAGGCGAGCTTTTGACCCTGGCTCGTTCGCCAGACGAGAGATAGATATTGTACGCGATTGTACAGTCCAACTCCATTTATAACGATCGCAATGTACCCGAGATATATAGGCGAGTACACGCACTGGGCGCTCCGAATTATACGGTGCGATACAGAGAGTACAGACGAGGCCACGAAGAGCGCGGTATGAATCGAGCAAAAAGTCGACGAGTTCGCTTATACCGAGTCAATCTGACGGCGCGCTCGACACCGCGAGCGCTCCGCCATCGGGACGTGAGCGACAGATGTAAATGCAGCCGCGTTTATATAAACGGCATAAAGCTGGAGGGACGGGCTCTCAGACTCGCTGCACACACATGCAGTCTGAATCGAGAAGAAGAAAGGATAATCGGGACATAAAAAAAAAAAAAAAAAAAAAAAAAAAAAAAAAAAAAAAAAAAAAAAAAAAAAACAGTTGAAGCAAGGAAACTTCCGTCGTGCTAATGACATTGTACTCGCGAGAACGAATGGTCGAATACAATTCCCTGACTTCCATGCGGTTCAATTAATTTTTTTTTTTTTTTTTTTTTTTCAATAAGAATATATTCTTTTTTTTTTGGCTCAGTTAACCAACTCATCGAATATTTTGGAGCAATTATTAAAGTGCGGGAACGGACGAATGAAAATGTATTTCCGTGTTCTACTCGACTTACGATTTTCGACGCGTGAAGGTCGGTGAGTACAATGGAGTGGTGTCCGATTGACAAAGTGTTCGACAAGACACGTGGAACTTCGGTCAAATTGTATTTTTTGTACGCGCGGAGAGAGCGAGTAGGGAGGACGAGTGATTCGGCTCGTTTACGAGTCCGAGCTAATGCGCGTTTCCTCGATATCCGCCCGAGCCTCCGGGCCTCGCTCGCCGGAAACGGAAGTGCCGATTAACCCTTCACCCGCTCGGCCATTTGCGGGGGAACGGGGGTTTTTTTTTTTTTTTTTTTTTTTTTGCGGCTAGTCAAACTGCGAACACCTGAAACGATTCGGACTCCTCCTTCGTTCCTCTCGTCTAACCCGGCTCGTTTGCTTCGTTTATTCCGTGCGCTCGTCGATCGGAGGCGCGTGAGCGACCGTGACCGAGGTACTCTCTTACACGGCTGCTCCTTCGCGGAGTTTCACCGCTGAGTAACTTTGGCCCGCACGCTGGCGATGCACACGGCGAGAGTCCACGTGGCGGAGAGGAAACGACGAGATCCACGATAGGACGTCGAAGGGCGCGGCTCTCGGGTCGTCCACTTTTACGATGAGACACGATTCGTCCCAGTGAGTCCATAGTATTCTCCCCACTGTACAGTCCTGCTCGAGCCGGGATCATCGGCCAACGGGTACGAATACACATGTGATTCAAAGGAACGGATGGAAACACACCGATAGGGCAAAAAGGACCGATGAACTTTCGTTCGGAATGAGACTTCTTTACCCCGCGGGAAAATACAACAAGAAAAAAAAGTATGTATTCTAGAAAAGTAGTCGACTCACCGCTTTCCGTCCCCGGAAGTCAATTATCCAAGCTCCAAATCGGTAGGACGTGGACGGCACGCAGGAGACTCGGGTACTTTGGCGGTGTCGAGCTCTCGACGATTCTGGAAGGAGAAATTCAAGGGAAACATGTTAATGGCCACGCGTTACACTAATTGATATCCATTTAGCTGCTCGATGGGCAACACAGATATCTCGTTGTCCCGGAGCAGCGCGAGGTGACGCGAACGTCTTTTTTTTTTTTTTTTTAAATGAGTATTGGAACACGGAAAATTTGATTGGTCGGAATACAAGGTGATTAGCGTCGGGAAATGGTTGTTGACTCAGTTGGGTATTCGTTATCTGATGATGACGATGAGCTGAAAGTTCGAGGGGAAGAGTAACGGGGGAAGTCGTGGATTCGATTAGCAGTCGGGCATAATTCACGGTCGAACGAGCGAAATTCTTTCCCGAGGATTCATCGACCTTTGGAAAATTGCTGTCGTGTCTCGCCATGCGCCGGAAAGTCGATGGAGTCGGCCTTCCCGTTCACCGCGCGTCTTTACTCGCAACTTTCCGCAGAAGAAGCATGGCAGACCGGTAGTTGAGAACTTTTAGCAAAGCGCTCGCTTATCGATCTCGTCGACTGTCCCGCGGGACAGATCGACGTCGGCTCGACTATCGGCTCCTCTTTACAACGTCTATCGTCCATCGTAGCCCGTAAAACCGACCAGGAAAAGTTACGAAGGTGATAAACAGCCGACTATCGAAACTATGGGCGAGAAGCCTACCGCGAGCCTTTCCTCCCATCATCCAGAACTCTCTCCCCAGTGTAACGAAACAAAACGTAAAAACGCTGGAGTCGCGACTGCGAATCGTCATAATCGTTCTCCGCATCGTCGATGCATAATAAAAAAGGGGAGAAGCCGATGAATCACGATGACTGCTGGAATCAATAAAAAGAAACTTTGCAGATTTGTTTTCCACTGAATCTCCAAACTGTTCCGGTATTTTCGGAATTCCCGTGACCGTCGGTGTCTCCGGAATTCGACGAATCGTCATTCGATTGGCCGCGAGGGACTTTATCGGTTCAACCCTGCTGGATCTATCGCAGTCCGTACAGGTCAGAGGCGATTGGCTCGGGATTCGCGGTAAATTCCCGGATAAGACACGTAGTCGCGACGGTACGGCGCGGTGCCGTCTCGTCGTCGCCCGATATCAATGGCCACGGTAATGGCGTGTTCGTACAGCGAATTCGCAAAGAGCGAAGTGTACAGAGTGCAGTGTCCGCCCCGTGCGCGTGCGACAGAGCTCATGGTGGTCGGAAAGGGAGTCGAGGAGTCGCCGGGTGGACGTGGAGGGTCGGAGAGTCCCCGTGTATCGATTGCACCCCGTCGGATGATTCATGGGACCTCGAGCCGCTGCTACAGCCGTCAACGGCGCGCCACCACCTCCGCCTCTGCAATATTCTAAGCGAGCGCACCCCTTCGAGCACGCGGCGGCTCGTATCCTGCTGGCCGGCTTGGAATCCCGTGGCCCGACTAGCCGAACCGCAACCCTACGAGGGTACGATGGTAGAAGGAGGAGGACACACGAGGGTGAGAGATATCGGGAGCCGTCAGCCGGCTGGCCGTCTGCGACGACGTAGCCGCATAGAAACCCGGACTCCTACGGAAGCCCAAACTGGCCGACCGAGCCGGAGCCAGACGGCCGGGCATTTTCGGCGTATCGACGCCGAAACTCGTGTCATTATCCAGTCTCACAGCCTCGCGAGAACCGTCCTGCGGAAAATTCGTCACCGTTTTCCTGGCCCCATTAACCGCGGGACGGATTTTTCGCCAGAATTTACATTGTAGCGAATGTCCGAGCCGGGTGCGATTGTTGGCTCGTAAGAGACTGCACGGAACGACACCGTTTAACGACTCCATCAGTTACAGCTCTACTGGAATACGGACTTCCGGAATCTCCACCGGCTTACGACTCGATAAACGTTCGTTGCTGGACAATCGCACTCCGGTCGATTCCCGGGGTCTCCTGTCGGAGTCACATCGACGACATCCGCGTCCAGAGACACGACCGTGGCTCTTATTCACACACGAATAGCGTACAAACGTCGAGGAGCCACGGACCCTCGTACCATGAAAAATTTCCACGGCACAATGTATACATTTTTCCGAGCCCGCGATGATCGTCTGTATCCCGTTAACGAGAGAACCCGCGCAACCGCCGGCATCGAGCGTGTATACCGAAGCTCGATGTTGCGAGACTCCCTCGCTTTCTCTGACTCATTAAACACTCGTACAATCTCGAATTAATCTGGTCGCACGCTCCCAGGCCGTCGAGTGTGAGATAGCGTATTCGTCCGCTCCGGACGAATAGAGTACACGGTGGAACATAATCGTCGTGTTCACGTGCGCGCGGTTCGAGCGGAGAATCGTCATCGACGACCGTGGGAGAACGGGAAATCAATGAGAAGAAAAATTCCGGATCATTCGGTCCCTTTTTTTTTTTCTTTTTTTTTTTTTTTGTGTCTATCGACGTCGCCTTCGAGAAGGCGAGTCAAGGCGAATGTCCTCGTCGAGGCGTGCATGCACGGAAGGAGTGAGTCATTGACCACGTGCGGAACGAGACTCGTAGCCAAGGTCTGGGTCTCTTCGGTGCAGCGCGGAGTCTCTCGATTAATTTAGAACGCCAGCGCGGAGCTTTCCCCACGCACGGAACGTCGATAACGAGAACGATGCGATCGTAGATTCTCCGGTGTTACGGTGAGAGATTGGTTTAGGAAAATATTTGACGAAACACATCGGCGAGGATTCCTGGACGGGCGGTGCGCATGCGCGAATGAGCCCGATAATCCTCCCGTGCTCCGAACGTTCCTCGGGCACGAGATCGTGCGCTATCTCATCGTCGCTAGTTTACGTATCGCGTAAATACGCGGCTTATCGCTTCCCGTTGCGGGGAAAGCATTTCCTCGTCGGCGACAAGCACAAAAGTCCGCGAGAGTTCTCGCCACGAAACGAGAACCGGCACGCCAGGGGCAATGGCGCCGTACCTTGGAGAAATTGCGGCTGGCGAGCCGATTGCTTCACGGCACATCGGAGACATTTTCCGAAAATTCGATCCGGAGAACCCGCCTGAAAAATTAATTGGAAAAAATGACGATGGTAATGCATCGTTGACGAACGACTCGGGAGAAGCGGGGCGGGAAATACCGACGGCTGTGAAAGAGTAAAGTTGATGAGTAAAAAGTTACGAGAAGGGGGGCGGGGAAATCGAGAGGGTGCGAGAGGGTTGATGGTGAAGTTTCGCGGAGTTCGCGATGCCCGACGGAGTGGAGAATCGAACGTCAGGACGGTGGTGGAATCGTTGAAAAATCTGGCTCCCCGTTAGGAATCGTAGCGTCGAGGAGGAAGGGCACAGTTCTCGTCTCGTTTGCACGAGGAAGCTTCCAGGCGAAGATTCGCCGGTGGATTCTCGCCGGATTTCTCCGAGATTCGCTCTCTTCCTCGCGCCATCGTCCTCGAGTGCGAGCCCCGTCGAGCATGCTCAATTGGCGAATCCAATTTGCCGTAACTAATATTACGAATGCAGGAGGAACGTAGGGAAGACACACGGAGCCGATCGACTGCCGGTCAGTGCCGGAGAGAACGATCGGCACGAGAAACCGATATCCGCCTCGAGTTTCTCCCTCCGTTGCTTCCCCTCCTCATCGATAATCGCGTTAAGAGGTGAGTCACGTGCGATTCCGTATCGAGACGAGATTTCAAGAGCGACGGAAAACGAGAGACGAAGAAGGATGGGTCTTGAGAAAAAAAATAAAATAAAATAAATGAATAAATAAAATCGTCTACGATGCCACGGCACTGTGGAGGGCGCGTTGAGGCCGCGTTATTTCCACTGCCAGCTGGAACGACGAGGTTCGTGACCGCGTTTTATAGTTCATTCGACGTTTCGATGAATTTAAAGTCGCGGCTTCGAGACCCTTTCTATGAATAATTTAGAGATAGGGTAATGCGATTTTTTTTTTTTTTTTTTTTTTTTTTTCCTTTATCTCTCGGACTTGTTATTTTGTTTTGAATTTTAGCGAGGCTCCGCGAACGGTGGAAGGTTGTGCCACGGGAAGATCGCTAGGTAAGGCTTCGGGAATCGATCGTTTATCCACCGCAACCGGCTCTCGCGTTACCTCGCCGGAATTAAAGAGCTCTCGCGGTCGCGATGGCGATCGTGTGTTTCGCCGCACCGTGAAATCCGGCTGGATATCTGCATCGACCGCACCTGCTAACAAAGCGTGTCTCCGGTCGCTTAATATTTTTAGAAAGATTTTGCACAGCTGCCTCGCGAAGACGACAGAGTCGATGGCCGCGCTGCGTTGCCACGAGAAGTTCCGATCGTCGGCACTCGGATTTACATCTTAATTTATATTCATGATGAAATTTCGTTGCCGCGGAGCCAATCGCGTCTACGAGTCGTTGCAAATATTTTATACTTTTTTCATAATCAATACTGTTACGGTGAAAATTTAATCGTTCGGGTATAGAAAAAAAATAAAATAAAATTCTTCATTCGACTGACAATTTTTTAAGTACGCAGGAATTATTAGCGTTTCGTCGTCCGCGATTAATCGGTCGCTCGTCGTCGCGATAATTCCCCTCTTCGCGGACGAGTTTCTTTGTCGTCCCTCGCGAATAATATCGAGGCTCTGACGCGCTCGATAAAACGCGTACGCGCCGAAAGCGTTGTCTTTCGAATCACGCGCGAAGAGTCGCGGAAGCGAGACAGCCGAGAAAGAGCCGGGAAAGTGCGAGAGGAAACGAAAGCTCGCGTGGAGGCCACGAAAAGGCTATTTTTATGATTCCAGCGATGCAACGCTCATTTTCACCCTCCGTTTCACCCCTTGCCGTACACTCGTTACCTCGAAAATAGCTCCAAAGGAAACAAAGAAATATCGTGACCGAACGGACGAAAAATTTATTTCATTCCGGAGACTCAAATTTTCTACTGGTTGCAATTATTTTCTCCACGACGTCAAATTAATTGCGAAAAATAACTGAAGGACCGAACAAACGATTAATATATTTTCCTTTTTTAGTCTCTATTTTTTTCAATCTTCAAAATTCAATACATTTTTTTCCTCATCTTTCTTTTTTTCTTACACATTTTTTTTTTTCTAAAGTTGCATTTTTTTTTTAAATTTGTATATTGACGCACGGTGATTTTTGGAGGTCGAGGCCTCGAAACGCGGGATGAACCGAATGTGTTAATCGTCCCTTTTCGTCGGAACGGCGGAGGAAACGCGAGTGAGATTCGAATGCAATCCGGCACTGCAAGTGCCGGATAACTAACATCTGGCCGCTGCACTCAAGGCCGGCCAATCAACTCCATGTGGACTATAGCGCGCTATGCAAACGTGTAACAAACGCACTGTAGCTGGGTATAAGCGAGTGTGCATGGAGGCGCGGATCCACGCGAGAAACGGATGCGGGGTGCACACTGGCCGTAAGCAAAACAGCGGGAGCGAGTCGTCATATGCAAGGTCGCTCGGGCTACTTCGCTGCCGTTCGATGTGTTATTTATAACTTTATTACGAGGGTGTCCGAGGAAGGTCCGCGGACCGGGGAGCAAGACTCCGAGAGTCCAAGTGCGAAGGGCAAAAATGTATAAAGAAAGAGAAAAAAAAAAAAAAAAAAAAGGAGGAGGAAGATGCGAAGAAGGAAAAAAAAAATGCAAAGCGGCAGAAGGGCAGAGGGTCAGGTGTTTAAAAATGGAAGCAAGGTCGAGTGGAGGCGGCCCAGCGGTTCGTCGGAGAGTGAAGTGAGGAAGGAAGGTAAGTGGGAGGCCGACGAGACTCGACCCTAGAGAAGAGAACAATTTTTCTCCAGCCGCTTCGGCCGGCTGGAAATATGGACAAGACGCAGGCGAGGTGGTTCTTATTCTAATTTTTTTTGTTTTTTTTTGCCTTTTCTTTGCTTATCGCGTTGCCGCCTCGCCGGCTTCGTCGCCGCGACCGACTCTCCGCCGCATCGAAAACCGGTCGACGGGAATATCTCAACACCGCCGAGTCCATTAATTCTTCTCGGTCTCGATTTAATCACGATCGTATTCCGTTCTGCACCTTCGAGATTTTCGGGAAAAATTTTCATTCGACGATCGTTCATCGGCGATGCGCTTTCGCGTAATTTCTTGCACGGATCATTCATCGTACGGCAACGAGTGACATCGACGCGCGCTCGTCCTTTCCGGAAGTTCCTCGCGGAGATCGATGCTTTTTTCTCTCGTGTGCGACGAAACGGGGAAGCGGAGTCGAAGCGACACGAACGAGTCCTCGCCTCGCCGGATCGCCGACACCGGAAGACGGTGTCGGCGTGCAGAACGATGATTCAGGAAACCGCGATTACCGCCAACTTCTCTGTTTATATCGTGACCGCCGCTCGGTGTGATTGCCACGACAGTAGGTGGCGAATCGCGTCCACGAGAGCGCGGAGATCCGCGCAAGTATTTTCGCCTTCGCGACTCCAACCTGGATCAACGACTGAGGTCGCTCGTGGCGCTGGGATCAGCGGGCTTTCTTCACGCGTTTCCGGTTCCCGATCGAGTCCGCGCTCGGAGAACGGATCCGATGGATTCGGCATTTTTTTTCAATTATCGGGACGGTGTTTCGCTCGAGGGAATCGTTGCGAGATCGAGGAGAAAAGCGGATGTTCAACGCACAGGATTCACGGGTCGCCATCCATGTGTTACAGGGACGTTTCGCGGCTGACGAGTTACAGAGAAGGAAAAAAAAAAAAAAAATGGACGTTTAATTTTGATTTACCAAGACTATCGCCTGAGGGACCGAGAATTCGAGGATAAAATGAGAAAGTAAAAAATGACCGGCAAGGAAATAATGATTACAGGGTAACGCGCGACGAGGCAGGGTTTTCGGCATTGTTCGGTCGAACCTCGCGTGAAATCCAACGAAATGCGAGAAAATAAGAGACTCGGAAAAATCGTACTCGTTGCCGGAGACCGTTCTGGACGGTTGATCCAGCTCGCCAACGGCGGTTCGCGATACGCGCGATGAAAGGCTCGCGCGGTCTCGATATCGCGATTCCGGTATTTCTTGGCTTCTTCGCCGGTGTAACGTTACCGCAGGAAAGGTGGCCAGCGGGCCGAAGTTTCAAAGTGCGCGGAACAGTCCGGGTCTCGACAACTCTACTGTACGCGGATAACGAACGACGGCCGAGGAGTAATTAATAAAAAGAAAAAAAAAAAAAAAAAAAAAAAGAAGAAAAAGAAATTGGAACACGGACCATGTTTCATGGCCCAGAAAGCCAACCCGAAAGAGAACCCCCCACACCTTTCTCCCGCGAGTCATTACCTAATCTTGTTCACCTTCGGAGCTTCTCGGAACGAATATCTGTGTCGAATGAATATTCTCTCGTCGGGACCGTCCGAGAATAAAGAACTGCTCGCTCCAACCGATTCGTATAATAAATTCAATCCAGAAGAAGAAAAAAAAAAAAAAAAAAAAAAAAAAAGACTACCACAGAGAGGGGAAATATTAAATGCGGAGGAGTCGGCGCTCTCTCCACCGACTCGGAGCAGTGATTCGTTGGCGAGGAAGGAGCGAAAAGAAATGAGAACTGACCATCTTCGCGACGGAGATAAGACCGTTAATTCGATACTTCCTGCTCGGCGAGCAACGAGAGACTTCGCTCGACTGGCTTTTCTCTACGATTAACATTTCCTCGATTTTATATTTCGCCGACATTTGAAGAACGTTAATACACACACACACACACACACACACATATATATATATTTCGAGTGACTGGAACATCGTTTGTCCAGGTATCGAGAAGAGTCTCGTGCCGTGGATTCTCGATATCGTGCGAGGACGTGAAGAATATTCCAGCGCAGAAAGTATCGGAGCTGCCGCGAGAGCGCGAGAGCCGAGCAGGATCAACCGGTTTCTCTCGATGGCTCTCGGACCGTTCACGAAACGCCTTAATTACCCGAAGCCGAGATGGAAGGTGAGGAAGAACGAGGGAAGTCCGTTTAGGCAAAAAAATTTTTCGACTCGTGATAGACTCGATGCGATTTCACGGGAGAAAACGCATCGCGGTGCGTCGTTTCTGTCGCCATCGTCATGGAAATTATCGGAAGGACCGTGAAACAATCGACGGGGGAAAAAAAATGCACACGTATCTATCGAGGAGTCAGGTGCGAATGCGGAGAAACCGTCGGCTCAATTTATGCCGGCATACGCATCGCAACTTGCGTCTGCGAGTCGAGCGTTTGGTTCGCCGAAGAAAATCGGTAAAGCCGAGTAGGAAGATGAGACGAGAATGGGAATGAAGAAACGGAGAGAAACGATTAAGAAGGAGCGAAAAACTGAGACGAAGAAAAATAAAGCATCGCGATCTTTGTGCCGGGACATGACTCAGTCTCGGCAAAGTCAACGAAGAGGCATGAGCGGGGTGCAACGAGAACGCTCGAAGAAACGAGCCGACGCGAGAGATAATCGATCTGCCTGACGGTCCTTTGTACGTTCCGTCGATGGAATACGTTGCCGTTCGCATTACAGCTGTTCCAGCCAGCGTGCAAGCCCACGAGTACTTTCAATGAACCAACCGACTCTGTGTCGAACTCCGACTGCGATCGAACGTTGTCAATAGAGGTGAACGATGAATAATCGATGCGATCGACGAAACCTTCCCCTATCTCTGTTACCTACGAACGTGCGCTCAGCGATTCGCCTCAATTAATCGCGTATCCGTTCGACGTACCTCGAGCTATAAATTAAAAGTACAGACCTCCGGTGGGTCCATCATCGACTGTCGAAATGGCCCACGCGGCGACTGCCGTTCATTCATTTCCAAACTTGGACTAAACGTCATTTTTCCTAATTACCTCGACGATCTTTTTTTTTTTTTAGTTAAAAGTACCGTTCTAGGAGCAAAAAAAAAATGAGAACGTCGACGCGATGAAAAGAAGAATGATGGTGAGCGTCGGCGGAGAGATGTTTGTTGAACGAGGGTTGTTTATCGTGTGCCGGGGAGCAACGGAAGCCACGACACGGCGAGCAGCGCGAACGTTTTCCGTTCGTCATCGCCCGGCGCTGCTGTCTGTCCCGGTCTCTCTGTTTCTCGTCGTCGTCGTCGTCTCGTAAACATCTCGACCTTAACCTTCGGTGTAAAACGCGTCGGTTGACCGAGAGTGTGCGTCGTTCCGTCGAGACTGTGTGCGCTCGTTAAAGGACAGCGAGAGACGAGGGAATCCGAGATAACTATTTCGAGGTCTACGGGCGGAGCGATCCAAGCCAGACGCCTGGTGCGGAGTCCTCGGGAAATCGTAGCGGTGAATGCCTTCGTCTCCGGTACGACACGACGCCTCTCGTGTGTACACCGAGCAGATCCCACCACGGAGTACGGATCGCTGAGCTAAAGCCCGTTTCGCCCCACGGTCTAATCTTGACACGTTATACCCGACAACGACGGAGACGAGCAGTTGATCGAGTTAAACCGGAGGACAAAGACGGGCAAGTGCCGTTCCATAATCGCCTCATTGTACTTGGACAACAGTCGGCCGTTTATCCACTCGAGGCGTTCGCCACGACGGAGCGACCGGCTATGCGAGACGCTGGGAGGGAAAGCGAAGAGCTCGGGGAAAGAAAAAAAAAAAAAAAAAAAAAAAAAAATTACGTTTGCATGGACGCGTGCATTTACGCGTCCCACGAGCTCGCGACCGAGTCCTCGTGGCCCACGCGACCCACGCACGTTCGGAAATAGCGAACCATCCCCCGCTCGTTGGCGATTCATCGAGGCAGATTCGTCCCAATGATTTTCGCCGGGATGCGATGTGGGTGGTAACAATTATGAAATAATCGCGGATAAAGGATAGCCGTCGGAGCCCGACGGTGAGCCCGAAACCGAGGGAAGGAAAACGTGGGGTCGACGATCCAAAGAGTACCGGAAGTGGCCGAAAGAGAATAACAAGGAAACCGTATGGGGTATAATGGGGAAAAAAAAAAAAAAAAAAAAAAACGAGGCTGAGCTTACATCCTCCTCTCGGCTCTTCCATCTCTTGTGCACGGCCAGAATCATTCTTATCTTTGGACTAATATTTACGCAATCCCGGTGCTTCTGTAAATTCACTGGATGGGACTCGCGGACAAACGCCGGGAGTTTATGGCTCTCTAGTCGGGACGTTCGTCGAGCTCGCGCGACTTTGTTTATCCTCGTGTCTCTCCGGCACGAGTCGCTGGCGAACCGAGGAATCCCGATTGTGGCCGAAATTTTTCGTCAAATCCCACGATCCAATTTCCACGTTGCAGCCATGAATAATTCAATGACGACCGATCGACAGTTGCATCGGTGTATTTTCCCGTATTTATTTTTTTTCCGCTATCGTCCGCTGTGCGACTGTGAGCGAAACAAGGAAGCGTCTCTCAGCGGCGGGACTGTGGGTCAAACGAAAATAAACGAAGGAAACCGGGCGCGATACAGAGGAGAAAAATAATCGAGCACAGTGCGGAGCCCACCCACCGGCTGAACTGTATCTCCGCGAATTATCAAAATTCCTCATCGCAAGCGTATAAACATCCGTATGCAAGTGGGTCTGGGACAGAGATATCTCGATGGCTGACGCGGACGTCGGACGAGAAAGAGCGTCGACGAACGAGCGACTGAGCGAACGCTTCCGGTGCGGCGTCACAGGATGGAAGGACACGTCCCGTGCAAACTCATTAACCATTATAACATCAATAATACGGGTCATCCTGTTGTGGATAGCTGCACCGACGAGTCACATAACTCCCGACGGTTTCCATTGTTCCAGCTGGTACCGAGTCGACGACGACGAAACTATTATTCCCTTTTTTGTTTTTTTGTTTTTTGAATCGTCAAATATTTTCCGATCCGATGGGACGATAGCTCGGATGAGGCGTGAGTGCCCAGTTGAAAATGTTCAATAGCGACTGGCACGTTGGATGCCGAGAAGAGAATAGGAAGAAGCTGGCGCGCGCATCCGCGTATCGCTAACGGAGCAGGGAGATCGCATTAGTTGCGCCAATTAACGTAATTAACTGGAATTAATTAGAGGCCAAGAGGTTGCTGCACGCTGTAGTCTTTGCTGGCTCGGCCGGCGGCGGGCACTCGGAAACAACCACCAGAAGCACACCCCAGAAGCGCAACGTGCCGCGGCTGCTGCTGCGAGCTCGGTGCGAACATCTTCCCGTTCGCTCGCAGCGTGCACGGCGCTGCATTCTCTCTTCTCGTTCTCAGTGCTCTCACTGTTCGACTGTGGACGCGCGGCAGGCTAATTAACCCACGGTACGGAGGCCTCGCCGGTATCGACCACGAGGATTGCTCTCGATTTGAATTAAATGTACCAGCGCCTGGCAATCCTCTTTAACCCCTTCGCATGTCACCGAGAAATCGCCTCTGACGTCCGCAGTGACGCCTCGTCCACATTGCCGGCATGGTTCCGAGACAAATTCGAACCGACCGTGCAACTATACCGGTAATTTGTGTTGGATCTCATCGGTAAAAACGTCCGGAAACTGACTCCTAATTTTCCATACAGGCAGACACAATTTCTTCAAAATATTCTCTCTCTGAAACAGAAAAAATCTCAGCGCGAGTAATTATATTTTTTAATGATAACGATATTTGTATTTAAAAAAATGTATTGGTAATACGATGGTTGAATCAGGGATAAAGTGTCGGGGAATATGGCTGGAGGAAGGAATAAGCGAATCGCAAAGGTTGAGAACCTCCTGCGCTAATCCATTATGTAGCTGTGGTTCGTTCCTCGGGAGTCATCTCCGGATAAAGACGGAAGGAAAATACGAATGTAGGAACCGCTACGGAGGGCAAAAGAGTGAAGCGTGCAACGAGCGGGTTTCGAGAGCCGAGTCCAGAAGTCTCTTGCGAGGTGTATAACGAGCCAGGGTTCCCAGCGATAGAGAGAGTGTGCACCGACGGAGCGGTATATATTCGAGCGGTAAGGCTCTTCTGGAGCCGTGCGCACACCCAGAAGCATTTCGCGTCACGGTTCACGAAGTGAGAAACCTGAATAGGACGACGGTACAGAAGAGGCCTCGTCTACAATGTTCGAGATACTAGAATTGTTCAACGTTGCGTGGCCGTATCGGTGCCCGGAGTCGCTGCCGGTGCTCTTCGCCACTCGTCGTCTATGTGGAAGATGCGGTACACGGGAGGGATATGTAACGAGCGAGTGCCGGAATCGCGGAAGCGAGGCCACCGGGAAACCCGTCTGGAGACGTAGCAAAAACGGAAGTGGAGTCGGAACGAGAGACGAGAAGCCCCGGAGTACAATTCCCCAAATAGAAGTTGGCAGTTTCGTTGAGAATCCGTCTCGTTCCATCTTATTTTCTTGGGTTCCGTGTACACCTCGAAAAGGTCCCGGGACGACGACGACGAGAATCGCGAATGTTATTCGAACCACTCGAGATAGATTGAGAAATAAAGAATATTATTATTAAAATGATGTTAATTGAAGAGAAGCGTTGAAAGGTCTGGGCGACTGGAGGTGGGAAGGATGGAAAATTTGGACGGTGAACTCTGAATCTGCGTGTACGATTCGTCGCAAAATGAAAGAGAGCCGGGCTAGCAGGGGGGAGAGTTGGAGCGTGGAATGCGGGGGAGAAAGAACGAGGGAGAGAAAAAGCGGGTGAGAGAACGGGAAAGGCGTATGGAGTAGGGCACGGATGGTGAACAGCTGCCCGAGCAATGGCGTGGCGCACTCTCGGGGAGTTATGGTTTTGTATGCTTGCCCCCATAACCCCCATCCTACTGACGAGCCATCGGTGTTTCCTCCACCCTCTCCGGTCAAATAAAGAGCCGCGGTACTTGTCCCGCTTCTGACGTACAACTCGTCGTTCTGCCCACGTCTAGCGGTAGAAATACAAGCGGTAGAAATAATAAACGAGTTCACGAGAGAACGATGAAGCGAGACGAGTAATCTGTGACGATCGATCGAAGCGAAAATCTCTTTTCCATTATACTCTGAGTACGAGGCGAGGAGAATTTAGCGTCGGCTTCATTGTGCAATAGGAGCCAGGGAGTGTGCCGAGAAAGATGCGAGGTCGGAACGTTGGACAGCAGAATAAATAAAAAGGGGCAAGACGGTCGATCTTCGCGAACAATGAAGCACGAAGTTTCGCTCTGCAACCTCTTCCAATCCGCACGAATGACGAGTCCTATGAATTGAGGACATCGTGTCAATAAAATAAAAAGAGAATCGTCTGGAAGGGATATCGAAGGGTTCGGTGGCTTTTCCCGGCACGATCCGAGAATCGTTCTGCTTCGGGCTACACCCCGTATCGTGGAACATCTCGAATCGATGACCGAATGATGTTGGCCCATCGAGAAATCGCAGTCTCCGAAGTATCAAAGTGTTATTGCGGACAAACAAGTTTCGCCGTCCCGTTCGATGGTTGAATGTTGAATTCGTTCCGAGAACCAATTAATGCGCCCGTCGATCTTCCTTCGTGCCACGATGTCGGTGTCGTGTCCGACTATCTCTGAGCGAGGCGACGCCGGTCCTTCGAAGCGAAAATGCGATAGAAAAAATTCCAGACGAAGAATGGATCTTGGAAATTGTCGAAACCTCTTTCCACAGACACTTCCCTGGTGAAAGATAAGTGCGAAAAATGTTGATTCGTCGCTTTTCGCGCGGTTCTCTGTATCTTTCGTCCATTGTTTTCGGGTATTTGTATTTTCCGTCCAGAGCTCGGGCGATTCTTCACGACTTTCATGGAGGCAAGAACGACTCGGCGAAAACACACACGTTATCTTGGCTCTTGGCGCGGATAACGTTCTCGACTGTTTTCTATCACCCCGATGATTCTCGGGCGTTTCATTTCACCTTGCGATATCGTGTGACCCCGAGAATCACGCTGGTGCCATGGTAACTTTGCCGCGCGTCTTCCTCCGCCCCTTTCCGCTTCGGTACCAAAGCTTCTCGTGCCGCTGACCAACAGAAACATTCTTCTTGCAGCAACGTCGATCCTTTCGAATGGGCGCTCTCGTTTCCCCGACGTTTTCCCGAGTACGACGATAAAAGTGGCGACCAAGCGGGAATGAAGAAGAAAAAAAAAACCGGATGTGACCGCTCACAGCCCATTACTGCGCTAAACTCTTCGCAGCATTCCACGACGTGTTCCATGTTTGTTCTTCCGTGCTGGCAGCGAAAATTCGTGATTGAAAGAAAGAAAAAAAGAAAAAAAGGATTCGTATCAATCATTGAACCGAACTCTCAGCCTTTTCTTTTCAAGATGGATACATAGCACTGAGTGAGGGTGATGCAAGAGCCGAGGGGGAAGAATAATGAACGAAGAGGCCGGAGACAAAAGCGGAGAGAAGGGTCCGTAAAAAAAAAAAGATAGTAAAAAAAAAAAAAACCAGAGCACCGGGAGCAAAGTCGTTTGGGCGGAAAAACGAGAAAAACAAAAAATCTCGGGAAAGCGTTGACGCGCTTTTAGAAGACTCTTCTATTCTGATCCAAGATAGTACGCAGACCGTGGACCGGAATATCGAACCCTCCTCGCACACTCCAGAGTACTTTTTCCTGTAAGGACATAACGCTTCGCCATTTCCCTTTTTTTTTCTCTTACTCCTGACCTCCCCGCATCGACGCAAGGCTCTCTTCTCGAAAACATTTTTCACTCGGAAATAACTTGGAAGTTAATTTTATTTTTTAACGGAACGAAAATGCAAAGTAGGATTTTTTTTTTTTTTTTTTTCTATTACCGATTTCACCCGGAATCGGAAATCGAACGCTCTCAGATAATTCTTAATCTCATACTGGCAAAATGAACAACGAAGACGATATCTCGAGGAAGAGTTCTAGGCGAAGCGAAGCCGGTGTGGATACGAGAGGGACGAGCGGGGCTCCGCTATAGGCGGGAAAGAAGAACCGGCGTGCAAAAAATGTAAGAACGCGTTGTCGGCCGTTGATTTTGTTCTTTTTAATCGCAAGCGGGTAACATTGTTGTAACACGAGAAGACACCGTGCCGCACTCTTGACGACAAAGAACGACGACCGAGAGGAGACTGTGCGACCGGCTGGAATAAAATCACTTTCGCGGCACATGATCGAGCCGCGATAAAGCAACGTACAGTCACTCTCCAAAGGTTACGCGGCCTTTGGACTGAATTAAAGTAACAAAAAAAATAAATAAATTTTTGTTTGAGAAAAAAATAATTTTTTTTTTTGAAAAAAAAAATAATTAAAAAAAAAATAATTTTTTTTTTTAGAAAAAAATAATTTTTAAAAATTTTTTTTAAATAAATAATAAAAAATTCCACTCGAAAGATTTTCCAGAGCGACATTCAGCGGTGATCGTGTACCGGACGAAAATAAGCCGGCAATTATCACACGACATACGATATATTCTCGTATCCTTAACAGTAAAAGGAAATACCGAACGATGCAAAAATTTCGTAACGCGGCCATGGAGAGATGCTCGAGGAGTGTTGTACCAGAGGAGCCCGGTGTAAAAGTTGGCAGAGGCAAGTGTGCGTGAGCGGTCGCGTGGTGACTCGTGTGGGGGAGAAGTCGAAGACACACGGCGAAAGAAAAATAAGAATAATCGGAGAGGGACAAGGAGTGGCAGAAGAGAATAAAAGAGGAGGCGATATCGCGTTTCGTCGGGGGCGAAAGGAGGATCGCGCCGAGAGAGGGAGCGTAGTAGCAGAATCGGCAGTACGGTACACACTGGCGGGCGACTCCCGGGCCCGGAGATCTTCTTCTTGTCCCCACGTTAATTTCGGACGATCCAGTACCTTATAACATTGGGCGGGCGCGCGACCGAGCGCTGCGTTACAACCGACGAGGACTGAGTCGAGTTCGGTTCGGCGAGGGGGCAGAGAAAGAGAGAGAGAGAGAGAGAGAGAGAGAGAAAGAGAGGGAGAAAGAGGACAAGATAAAAGAACCGAGACGGAGAGACGAGAAGATCGAGCGCGCGCCTTTCGGGGCCTTGGGTGCGGAGAAGAAAAGAGACGACGCCCGCAACCTCCGTCCGCGTGTCCGCCACAGAGGAGAACCAGTTCTCGCGTTAAGTGGACGGTTCTCACGCATCGAGGAACGCCTCGAATTCTCCTACGATAATTACACGGACGAGAGGAGAATACGAGAAGTCGCTCGAGTGCCATGAGCACCACTGGACAACACGAAAGTCTTTTTTTTTTTTTTCCTTTCTTTTCAGTCCCCGTTGCGGCAACTGCTGCTGCTGCTGCCGCTGACTCGATGTGGTATAATGTACATGACCGCACGCTCACACACACGCTCGGCCGCAAGGGTACCAACCCGGCCGACTCGTAATGAATTTACTTTCTATTCGATTCGATATATACATATTAGGGCGTTTAAAAAAAAATGATTTTCAGAAAAATTTTCCTGTGTTATTCTTATGGGAAATCGAAAAGTGCGATGCCCACATTCTTAATATTAATATTAAGGGCTCATATTTTCAGAGGCCTACTTTGACATCTAAACGAAACTTTTGAGCTTGGTTCCGAGAATTTTTTTTTTTTTTTTTTTTTTTTTTTTTTTTTTTTTTTCAAACACCCTGATATATATATATTTTTTATTCTTTTCTTTTCCGAGTTGACGCCTTGGACGTAGGGAGATGCGAACTATTTAAGATTCCGTGTTGAAAAAAAACCAACTTGGACAAACGAGAGTGTAGCACTGAGATGAACGATTGACGGTCATCGATATGGAATGCCCGATTACAATTGTTCGTGCCGTGGACTCATAGCGACTCATTGACTCAACGATACTACCGGGAAATTTATTTATCGTCTAATCATTAATTGCTCGAGCAACGTTACAACAATTGTCCGCGACAAATTCTCGGAACGAGCTCGGAAGTGGAAACCTGCGCATCGTCGCGAGACGTTTGAAACGCGATACAAAGAATGAAGATTGGACGGAACGATACGATTCCTTCTCGACCCTGCAGCAGTAAGGAATTAGAGTGCAAAGAAATATCGACCACGAAGCGACCGCAAATAACGACTGGCCCGAAGCGAACACATAGATCGAGAGCTCTTCCGGTCATGTTTTTTTTTTTTAATTTATTTTTTTTTATTTATTACTCCTCATCCCGTTAGGATTTCTGAAGAACGCTCGAGAGTCGTTTCTTCCTGCTTCGACGAAACGTATCAGTGACATCGCCACAAACGAGTTATCAAAGTCTCGAACGATCGAAATTCTCGACCGCAATATCAATCGAGCCATCGAGCGATTCGTGGCTCGCGAATATCTCCAGCTATAGCGCAACGAATGCCCAATCTGTGCTCGACAGCGACGAATAATTATATTGAAATTAATTGTCGAGGGTAAAAAAAAATAAACGGCACGGAGTCCCGAAATCTTTTTTTTATCGCTATATCGCAAAGCAATGGGCTGGAGAAAAGTTGATGCGACAACAAAAATGGAAAACGGAATAGACGTGAAAATTCTGAGCGAGAGAAGTGAGGCAATGCATGATGGAGTCACGGAACCGCGAGAGAGCAGCAAGCGTACACCTCTCTCTATCTTTCTCTTTCTCTTTCCCTCTCTCTCGCACCCTCGGATACAAACCGGAACTCACGAGAACCGTGCGCAGAATCGGCTATTCGACTGCACGGGTCCGGTCTTGCATACGAATGGAACAACTGCGCGACCAAGTCCCGAGTACGCCTCTGCCTTAGACGAGCTCGTCGTTCCGAGGTTATCGTCGAGCCATTGATTTCCCCCTCAGAGCCGAATATAATGCTTGATACGAGAGGACGTTGCGATTATACGATACTTCGAGGTCTCGTAATCGACAAACTTTTATCATCGCCGGAAGAATCATCGTTGTTTGTGAGGAGGTCTTCGTTTCGTCTTGAAGTATCTTGCACCTGAGAGTACACACGTTGAATATGATTATTATACGACAGTAGATGAAATTTCCAATGAGAATTATTGAACGTGATGTCTGTTCGAACGGTGTAGAAGAAATCGTCTCTGAAGCTAGTTACATATTTGACGGGGATGTAATTAGTAAAGCGATGATAGATGTTATAGCACAGACATGGACGAAACGTAACGAAACGCGACGGGAACGATTTTCATCGGGACGGAGACTGTAAGAATCGCCTGTGACAAACACATTCGTCGATTATTTTCGACTAAATGAATTCCCAAGCCTTGCAATTTTATTTCTTAATGAGGCATTGTGTGCCATTAAAGTGTGCAAGGATTTTTAACAATCAGATAGAATAACGTACCGTTTCGAGGTTATGGCATTTACCGGACGAAAGCCCCATGCAATTCGGTAGACACGCCTATTCTCACGAGCCCAGGACAATTGCCGGAGGGATTTTGCCCGGGGAATGACGCGACGCCGAAGGTAATACGACATCTTTTTCGGAGATAAATCAACCTACGTACCACAGGTTATGGCGAGATTGTCACGAGAAGCTTGTGAAGACGGAATATAGCGAGGATTTTTTGCACATATTAGTGACGCATCCACGTGCAACGTACGGGGAAAATTTCGCACGAGCCGGCGTCTCGAGCTGACACGCCATTCGCATGATTCTCCTTTGCGATCAAAGTACTATAATTTTGGGGCGCATTGTCGAACGGTCTTTGAGGAAAATTGCTTTGACGTAAGCGTAACTTTCGTACTCACCTTCGGCGGCAGGATGTACCCGGAAAAACGGTGGAAAACACTGACGGATATACACTTTTTAGCAACACGGGGATCACTTGCACTCGACTGCCGGGTATTACGCGTTTGGTGCGCAGACTCAGCGGTGGCTTCGCGTCCGACTCGCCGATGTCGCCATCTTGCGACCGATATTCGATATAATATGGCTTCTCGACGCTGAGAGTTGCGCGGCGGTTTTGAGTGTGTTTATGTGCAAAGCTCTAAAAGTCAAACTGCATGGAATGTCGCCCGATAGCGCGTACAATGGCAAAATTGCCGCGATGATTGCCCAGAGTGAAGGAACTAAAAATCGATCGAAAAAAAAAAAAACTTCCACGAGAAGCGAATTACGCAGCTTGAGAGAAAATATACATTTGCAAATTGATGCGGAGAACGAAATAGCTTTTGACGATCAGTTACGAGAACTTTTCAAGGCACAACGATTTTTAATGGTGCAGTTTGGCTTATCGAGAAGACGGGAAATTTTCGTGCGGCGTTCTGTCTATTCAATTGAAAACTCCGCAGATGTCAATTCCACGAGCTTACAAACGGAAGAGAGAAACGGACTGTCAACCGGCCAGAAGCTGTTCGCCGCAAACTTCACAGACGCTCTCATTATCGGTTTTCAGGGAACACATCGTTTTGTGGAAGCTCTAGACCTGCCCATTGGCGAAGGAAGCACGTGTAGAATCGTAAAGGTTCGGTAGGCTGCCTTGGTGGAGTTATCCAATTGATAGAGATGCAGCGGCAGCACCGTCTAATCATTGCCTTCCCCCACCCGACTCTTCCGAACCAATGACATGGCTCGTATCACCAGCTTGTAACGGTTACCCACCGTGCATTATTTCGAAGTGGTATCCGTCGTGTTATGGTCGTTTACGCCAAGCGTCACACAAAAAATATAATTAATCCACACAAAAAATGAATTATCAAGACCAGTACAAAAGAAGACCGGCTGGGTTTCATGATACAAACGACGGTCGGCTGTTACGTGCAGGAAGACACGACCAACGAAGACGCGACAACCGGACACAACATTTCGCCCGACGTCGAGATGTTTCTAATGATGCCGAAGGTATGTTTTCCCTTGGTGGGGGATGATGCTCCTCCACCTTGCGTCTCTGGCAATTATTCTAAATCGCTGCCAAATCGTCAGCATCACAAGATGATGGAGAATAAAAATTATTTTCCGTGTATAACGCAATCCATTTTTTTTGCTTTCACACAAGGTTCTACCACCCGACGATCCGATCCGAGCGCGAGGCTCCGTCGGTGGAAAGAGGAGCGTGCGTTGAAGAAGAAAATAGAGCAACAGAAAAAAAAGCCAGTTTTCAAAGTCGGCGTTGTTCACCACAATTTTTATTCTCCTCCGGTTAGCGACAGGTACAAGTCAAAAACACAAGTTAAAAAGACACCGTGCCATCCAAAGAAAGGCCAGAAAGTAAAACCTCATCCAAGTCCTCCAAAGAGAATAACTAGGGCAACGCAGAAGCGATTAGAAGCTAAAAAACTTGCAAATGCCTTAACTCCCGCCGTAGTGTCTGGACCCAAAGTTTCCCTGGTGCAGGGAAGATCTCAAAGAAAACGTCGTCCAACTATTAATAGTTCCAGGACAGAATCGTTTGCACCACCAAATCATGTGTTCACAGCTCCGTCGGGAATCAGAGAAATACCTATGTTTGGTAGAATAGCTGTTCCGGACATCGGTACAATCAAACTTGATCTTGAAAGGGCTGAAGAGAAGCCATGCCCTACTGTGGAAAATGTGCCTAACGACGCTGGACAGTCAAAAATTATGAAAGATCAATTGGAGTGTTGTATGTTTGTTGAGGAGCCAACATCGAGTCCAACATCAATCACGGCAATATCCAATCAGAATACGTCAACTGATTTTTGTCTGCATTTATCAGTGGATGACGAAAGCTCAGAGGAAATGCCTGTCAACTATAATCCACCATTGGCGAAAGATATCGCGATGGAATCTGTGACGCCACCTCGTAGAGGTTCTCCTGTTCCCGCATCATTTTCGCCATACATTGTAACAAGTCGTGGAAAGGACAGTGCCCGCAAAGAACAAAAAGATAGAATAGGAATTCGGTGGTCATCGGTGGACGAAATTCCAACGAAGGACACAGTTATGCAGAGCTTGAATATCTCAGTGGAGGAAGAAGAACAGACTGCGCACTACTTCAAGTTTCTAATGCTTCGCGAAAATGACAGGCTTAATAATCTTTGTGCTAAATGGGATATCTTGAGAGCTGATCCAACTTTAAGCGAGGATGCCGCGTCTCAAATAGTTGCCGCGATAGGACAAACGCAGCTTCTCATACGTAAGAAATTTGAGAGATTTCGAAGCCTCATACACGACTGTGAGACTGGCAAGGGTCAGATGCTCGTTAGATGCAAAGATCTCGGAGGTTTCTGGGACTTGATAGACAGAGAAATAAAGGACTGCGATGCGAGATTTTTGAAGCTCGATTTTCTAAACGCAAACAATTGGATGGAGGAAGAAGCTGTTGTGACGAAAGTAACGAAGAAAAAGGCAGCGCCAGCAAAGTCAAAGGCAAAAATGAATGTTAAGAGCTCGGCGCGCTCGTGGATCTTAGCTGCTCGTAAGAAAAAGATGGCCCAGGACGCTGACCTCGACAGTGATGTAATCGTTACTCCAGAATTCGTCGAAGAGAAACCATCGACGAGCAGTGTACGCGAAACTCCAAAAGAACTGGAACGGAAGCGACGTACGACTTCAACGCCAAAGACTCCACCGTCGTTGTTGAGGACAGTTCGCTTATCGCAGGCATCGAAAAATATTCGAAGCCCGTTGGCGGTTATGAAAGTTACGAAAATGTTCAAGACACCTGAGGTAACCATGGACGACACGATATCGTACGTAAATTCCGATCAAACACCGGGTAAAGGCATTTTGAAGAAATCTGATGAATCGTGTAGTAGCGGATCCTGCCCGCCGAAATCGTTGCGCAAAGTCGACTTCAACGATGACGTGTTTTTGGAAGAATTTCCGGCCGCCGAGGTTGACGAGGCACTGCAAAATAGCTTAGATCTCGGCCGAGCTCTCGCTCGTATAGAAAGTTACGATTCAGAGAGTAATTTCGATCCTTTAAGCAACGTCACTGTGCGAACAGCTGAAAGATGTCTCGATTTCGATGATGAGTCGTTTGACGAAGCCGAGGACACGCGTACGGCCGAATCGGCAACGATTGTTGCCGCAGCACCAGAACCAACAATAATTCCTCGTGTCGTCATCCAGGAACCAACACCGCTCAAAATCACGACGAAACAGACACCGTCGAAAAACGAACGCAGATCTTCGAGGCGTACGAGTAGCGTATTGGAAGAACGTGTCGATGAAGTGGAGGAGCCTTCTAATACCAGAGTTTTAAGAAATAGAATGGTTGTCGTAGAAACACCGAATAACGGTAATCGCAGAAGCACAAGACTGTCCGTTCTTGAAGAGACGAATACTCGCTCTACGAAAGCAAGCACCAAGGAAAATACTGATCCGCAGAGACGAGCCGACAAGGAAACTGCTTTGGAATTGCATAATGTCCTCGGAACCGACCAAGACAACGAGGGCAATGCAAGGAGGCGGAGATCAAGGAGGAAAAGCGTTCGATTCAACCGTGAGTATTAACATTTCACTTGAACCGTACATTTATGTCGTATACGAATTTTCATGTATCATTACGAGATTCTTTCAATACTATGTTGAACTACTTTACAGCTGATGATTGTACAGCATGCGGAGAAACGCCGAGGTCAGTACAACCGATGACACCTCACACACGAAGAAGTAGAAAAGTTAATCTCCTGGGCGACCAGCCATCCGAGCCCGTCGAATCATTGATCGGAGGAGATCTCATTAGCTTTGATACACCAGCGAAAAGTAAGTATTACTTCTTCGATATAAAATGATATTTTCTCTCGTAATGAATAAGGCAGTCAGTATATCTAATGTTTCAAAATCTAATCGTTTCTTTAACATTACTGTTTTAGTTCCACCGAGAATCCAAAGATCATCACGGAAATAATTTAATGTATATCAAATTTTTTGCATGTACGGAGGTGTTGTCTATCTAAACGTACAGATTTTATAAATTTAACTTCTTTTATATAAAATTTTTCTTTATCCTGTATTCATTACGAATAACACTATGAAGAATATGTATAAAATATAAAAATAATTAATTATCAATCGGAACTAAACTTATTGTACTTAATCCCTATTCTGACAGAACCACAATCTCACGCTGTTATCTCGGTCCGTTTCCTCGTCTTCGCAAAGCCTTTGACCTGAGCTCGTCGCCAATATCGGCAAACTCTTGTGCATATTTACGCCATTTATACAATCGTTGGATAACCGAATTCTCGAGAACGTGCTGATATTTTCTTCATCCGCAGCTTCCGGTGGTTTCCATACGTTGACGAAGCCATCCGTGCCCCCTGCAATCAATGATGGACTACAAAATTATATCTTCACGTATTTATATCTAACCTGTAGGTTGGATTTGGAGTCGTGAATGAGTGACCTGAAACAATTTCTGTCGCGTCGTTCGAAAGTGCAAATTGAATTCGTTGGTTAGTATTGGCTCGACGATTCTGCAGGGAATACAGTACTACTCCGGGATTTCTTAGATCCCAGCATAAGAAGTCGTTGCTACGACGAACGGCAGTATACAATTTCGTTCCGCATGGACTGAACTCTACCTGCGTTACTCCGCTTTCGGTTTTCAGGGAACACAGAGGACCATCCTTCCACAAACCTGTTTATGTAGAAAGGAATATAATTCTTTTTAAAGCAAGGCTGTTTCATTCATATAACTAAGAAATAATGCAAAATATGTTTACCAACGCATTTAGAGTAAGTCCCGAATGCAAGCAATCCTGGAACAATCGGATTCTCTCGTATACAAGAAACCAGGCCATTAACGTTCGGAAAGTCCGTTTTGAAGGATATCGTATCTTTCTGCCGACCGGGACGCTCAGTATCGAAAGATCTCAGTGCTCCTTTGAAACCGCACCATACCTCTTGACCGTCATTGATGAATTGGACGCTGATAGCTGCTTCAACCTCGTCGACCCTGGTTAGCAGATGAAAAGTGCATGGTTGAAAATAGCATTGATTTTAGAATGAAATTTCAATCTAAGATATACATTTGGCATAAACGCAGTATTCTTACTGATTGTAGGGACGATACGTGGCTCTCAACTCTCCTGTAAAAGCATCCCAAAGATGAAGAGGACTTTCTCTACTGGTACTCAGAAAGCAGCAAGTAGCCGGATCCCAAGAATTCATCGACGGATACCAGCAACTGTCATACACCAAACCACCTTCTCTTATCGAGAGTGCTGTTTTAAAACTCACCAATGGCAGTTTAGAGGGAACTTTACCCAAATAGAGCTCTCGGGGAAGCTCATAAATTCGTATTCTGAAATCTTCGGCAGGAACAAGAAGACAGGTCCCGTCGGGAGACCACTGACAGCCTTTGGTGAAATTCTCATTGGTCTCCGTAGGGGTGTATTCTTCCGTAGCGGTACACAAGAGTTTTGGAGTAGCTGACCAGTTGTAGAAATACTTGGACGATTCTATGGTCTCCGGAGTATCCGTAGGCACTGTTGATTCTTCTATCTGCTCTTCATTGTCCCTCCTATCTATGCTCATGGCGCAGTCGACGGTTTCTGGTAAGGGATCTATATTTTCCGACACGACGCTGAGGTCTCTGGCATCATTTGTACTGACAGCATCGACCGTTATGTCTGAGCTTTGATCAACGTTTTTCTCACTTGAGGCGGTATGGTCTTTCATGTTGGCAATTTCTAATTTGTTTGTCCCATTGTCATGTACTGTATTTAAAACAATACCCGGTTGTTCTGTCATTTCTGTCGTTTGCGTCAAAGGGTTGGTAACCTCCATGAGTACCAAGGTCAACATAAAGTTTCATCGAAACTTCGTTCTCCTTGGCAATGCAATGTATTTAAATCAGTTTTCTTTCGTGCTTGAAAAGTTATACAAATCCGCTGACAAGAAGCCGGGAACATGTGTACAAAGGCAACTGTATTGATTCATAGGTTAGGTAACGTGCGTCCACCATCTTTCCACCATTGCGTCACCATTTGGAAACTAACCTAACAGCGCGATAAAAATATTTTTAAGTTTTCTGTCCGTCCGGTCGGTGGTCCGGTAAGTCTTCTGCAAGGATCTGCGCTCAAACGGTACTGTGACGAGGGAAAACCCGTTCGAAATTTATGTCTCCGTGTAATCGGCAGATGACATTTGCTGCTAGTTCGTTATCATAAACAATCGTCGAACATGGGACCGCCGAAACGATTTAAGAAGGACAATGGTAGATAATATATAACCTCTTACGAACAATATTTCATAACATCGACACTTTGTCCTGTCGTTAGAACTTATTGATTTATTTGTAAATTTCGAATACTTTGAAGATCGAGGCAAATGGAAAAAACGAAAGGAAGATCAGGACGATTATAATGATGAGGATTATGGAGATGGTATGGAAACGGATGGTATACCAGACGCGGCGAAAAACGACGTTGAAAAACAGGATGAGAGCGCGATTGAGGACGAATTTGGGGCTAAAGATTACAGATCACAAATGATTCTAAAGCCTGATAATACTTCTAGGCCTCTATGGGTGGTATGCACTTGATTACAATTTTTCTTTTTTCCTCTTTATGTCCGGAACAAATTAAAATCACGATAACACATTTCAGGCACCAAACGGACACATATTTTTGGAATCATTCTCTCCTGTGTATAAGCATGCCCATGACTTTCTTATTGCCATCTCGGAACCTGTCTGCAGGCCTGAATACATTCACGAAGTGAGTACCACACAATGAGAGAAATGTAAAACTTTTATATACTACCCCTCACTTTTTTACAGTAACATTTAACGGTTTGCTTACAGTATAAATTAACAGCGTACTCATTGTACGCCGCTGTGAGCGTAGGCTTGCAAACTCACGACATAACAGAGTACCTTAAGAGGCTCAGCAAAACCAGCATTCCAGATGGCATAATACAGTTTATACAACTGTGTACATTGTCTTATGGAAAGGTATGTGCCACAGGCTCATGCACTGCGTTCAAAGGTCTTCAGAAAGTTCTTGAATTTTATTTAATTATTTTTCACAGGTCAAGCTAGTCTTAAAGCACAACAAGTATTTCATAGAATCGCCGCATCCCGAGGTGTTGCAGAAATTGCTAAAGGACCCGGTTATCCAAGAGTGCAGGCTCCGTAAAAATGTCGACGATACTGCGGAGAAGGACGCCTTAATCACGAATGTCCAAGCCAAGACAAAAGCTATGCAGGTATAGCGGTCGCGGATATAATAGTATTGCATAAAGGAATTAATTCAGCATTGATGGACCTGTACTCAGTTTGGTGCCAAACCATCGATGGCCGCACCAGCCGTGCCGACAACGACAGTTGTACCTGACGCTCCGACGGAACAAACCCCACCAGAGACTGTGGCCGTGCCCGAGGATATCACAACGTATTTGGATAAGATCGACAAAGATGACGAGGACGAAGAGGAGGATCATCAGTTGAAAACTGTGAGCTTCGAGGTCAATCAGGAAAAGATTGAAGTGATACAGAAGAGATGCATCGAGCTAGAGCATCCACTGCTCGCCGAATACGATTTCAGAAATGACACGGTCAATCCGGATATCAAGTACGTTAAAAAATTGCAAGCGATAAAATCAGATACTCAGTGCAGGATATACAACAATACTCGTTAATGATCTTATGTATTTTTCAGTATCGATTTAAAACCATCGGCAGTATTAAGACCCTATCAGGAGAAAAGCTTGAGGAAGATGTTTGGCAACGGTCGCGCTAGATCCGGAGTCATCGTCCTTCCTTGCGGTATGACATTGTCAATCGTTTACCTCCCTATTTTCCCCTTGCATTGAATTTTGATTGTTACCATTCTATTACTGTAAAGGTGCCGGCAAAAGTTTGGTCGGCGTGACTGCCTGCTGTACAGTACGTAAGCGAGCTTTGGTACTTTGCAATTCCGGAGTATCGGTAGAGCAATGGAAGCAACAGTTTAAAATGTGGTCAACGGCCGATGACTCGATGATATGTCGATTTACGAGCGAAGCCAAGGACAAACCAACAGGCTGTGGTATTTTGGTTACGACATACTCGATGATAACACACACGCAAAAGAGATCTTGGGAGGCTGAGCAGACTATGAAATGGCTGCAGGAGCAGGAATGGGGCATAATGGTTCTGGACGGTGAGTCATAACTAGCCCAGATACCTGGCGAAATATTCCCTTGCGGATGATCGATAACACTTATGTCGACAGAGGTTCACACCATTCCCGCAAAAATGTTTCGTCGGGTTCTCACCATCGTTCAATCTCACTGTAAACTCGGTCTGACCGCTACGTTGTTGCGAGAGGACGACAAAATTGCTGATCTGAATTTCCTCATCGGTCCTAAGCTGTACGAGGCTAACTGGCTCGAATTACAGAAGAGAGGATTCATCGCTCGAGTACAGTGTGCTGAAGTTTGGTGCCCGATGACCCCGGAATTTTATCGCGAATACCTCAGTCGGTCATGCAAAATGAGCAGAAAACTCGTGAGTGTTATGATTAACCGAATTCTATTTTTAATCGTGAATCACAGAGTTATCTTGTAATTTTCAGTTGCTGTACGTCATGAATCCGAATAAATTCCGTGCTTGTCAATACCTCATTCGTTATCACGAGAGGAGAGGCGACAAAACGATTGTCTTTTCCGATAATGTGTTTGCGCTTAAACATTACGCTATAAAGATGAACAAACCGTATATTTACGGTCCAACTAGTCAGGTAAATATATATACACCTTTCACTAAGCGCGTCCATCATTGAAATAATTGTTTCACATGTTAACAGAGTGAGCGAATCCAAATATTGCAAAACTTCAAATTCAATATGAAAGTCAATACCATCTTCGTGAGCAAAGTGGCTGACACCTCCTTCGACTTACCGGAAGCAAACGTGTTGATACAAATATCATCGCACGGTGGTTCGAGAAGACAGGAAGCTCAGCGACTGGGACGTATTCTTCGAGCTAAAAAAGGTCGGTTTCCCGACATATACATACACATAGAAATACTACCCGTTAGTAATGGACATGGTAGTCTGTCGAATTTAAAAGGCTTTACTTTAACGCATCACTGTATGTTTATTTAGGCGCGATTGCCGAGGAATATAACGCGTTCTTTTACACGATCGTGTCACAAGATACAATGGAGATGAATTATTCCCGGAAGCGACAACGTTTCCTCGTGAATCAGGGGTATGCGTACAAAGTTATAACGAAACTCGCTGGAATGGAGGAGGAACAAGCATTGATGTACAAAACCCGTGAAGAACAGGGTCAATTGCTGCAGCAAGTTTTGTCGGCGAGTGATATCGATGCCGAGGAGGAGAGGATTCCCGGTGAGGGACCCCGACATGTGAGTCATAAATCAATGCATTGTACAGCATGCGATGCTGTGAATACATTATCGATACAGTGTGTTTACAATCGCTCATCCGATCTGGCGTGAGATTTATAAATGCTTGTCGGCTACACTGAGCTGCGGTTGAATTTCATCTTTTGCAGATCGTGCGCAAAGCTGGAAACTTGGCGTCAATGTCGGGCGCAGACGATGCTGTGTACTACGAGTATAAAAAATCGGCATCTTCGTCAACGGCGAACAAGCATCCTTTGTTCAAGAAATTTCGAGCGTGAGACTGTTAAGAGAATCACGATTATAATCTGATTAACGATCATGTGTTTACACTTTCTTGTTCTCGTGTTCACAGCATTGTACCCTTTTAAGAGAATCGTTAACAAGATATTTCTAATTAAAAAGATTTGAAAAATTTGATGTTTTTAATTTCCTGATATCCAGCGGGGCTTCATGGTCCAGCGCAACATAAGTTACCTGCCTCAACAGCGATCGATTTACGCAATAACTCGATTGACCAATTACACGTGGAGAAAGGACTCGCGGGAAAGACGCGAGGGACATTCTTGAATACCAGAGTGATTTTTCCTCCCGTAGATTGCGTATTAAATTTGTCATTCGAGAATAATTGTTTTACCACGCAACGATAAAAAATATGCAAAACATTTCACATGGGTAAACATATTTTTTTTATTAATCTCTGAATTAATTGATTGTCAATAAATAAACAATTTCGGAAAATTGACCCAGGTGAATAACACATTTAAAAATTCTCATTAAAATTGCACACTATTGGAAATCGAGCTCTCTACCGGGAGAAATAATAGCGCGCAAGTCGTAAAGCTTTTCGTATAGGGTGATTGGAAAAGCAACGTATTTACGAGTCTTCCAGTAAAATTCTCGTATCCCGAAGGATCTCGAAAAATTGACGAGACACTGGAGGTGCGATTCTTCGAAGTGAGAGACCGCGTCGATTTGCGTGGCGGACGGTACAGGTACAGTACGGTCCAATAGTCGCAATAACCGAGCAACATTTGTTGCAACTTTGCCGTAGTCTTACCTAGCATTTGGTAGTACAAGAGAGAGCGGGCGGGTTAGTGGCGGCGCTGACATTAGTGCTTCGGCGTCGTGGTGCCCGCGCGCACGTTGATACACGTTCCGAGTGAAGGAAGCGTCTAATCGACCCGCGTTCGAGGCTTTCAGTCCTACCGGCTGTCACACATGTGTCAGTTGTGTCGTCGACGTTACCACCGATGGGTTTCGATGTTTCGGGTTAGCAAGAGCTGAGGGAAGTGGCTCGAATTTCGCAGTGTATAACAGTTCGTTCTTTCGCGTTCTCGTCTCGAAGCCACGCTCTCTCGTACCGTGAACAAAAAATCGTAAACCCGAGTGTTGGAACAGTGATAGGTGCGGTGTAGTAACCTAAAATTTAAAACCATGATAGGTTGTTGGAAATTTTTGTCGAGAAGAAGCGTCTCGGCTAGCGAACAAGTGAAGCGAGGCGCTGAGGTCGGAAGTTCCGTGGAACATCGCGTGTGCCGAGTACCGATGCATCCATAGTTAATACGGAGTGAAGTAGTGAACGGAAGCGGTACTTTGACCCGATGCGAATAGCCGCCAGCAGCTCCGTGTGCATAAGAAAATAATTCGAGGGATGCATCATTCGAAAGAGAAAAGAGACACGCCGCAACGCACGTTAGCATAGAGCAGAGCGTCGGTCCCGTCTCTCGGTCGTATTATACTTGCCTCGGTTCGAGAGGGAAAGAGAACAACAAAAAGTCAGCAGCAGCAGCAGCAGCAGCAGCAGCAGCAGCAGCCGCCGTTGCCGCCGCCGCCGCCGCCGCCGCCGCCGTTAGGGAAAAGGAGAGGGGATAAAATACCTACGTAGAAAAGATCGTGGTGATTCTAGTGTGCGGGGGGGGGGGGGATTGTGTGTCGTGTCGTATAGTATGCCGTTGTTGGACGGGGACCGGTGTCGATGAAACTCGTCGCAGGCCACGCGAGCCCACGGTGTGTACGAGGCTCAGTGATCGATCTGCGGACCGTGAAGGACTCGGCTGCTGTTCGTCGTTCGCGACTCGCCGCACCGGTCGAAGTACAACGACGCGACGCCTCTCTCGCAATGAGAAGTATCATCTGAAACACCATTGGAAGGATATAGACGGTCCGCGTTCCGCTAGTACCGCTGCGAAAGTGGCGCGAACGGGAGGCGAGCGAGTCATCGTGAATGTCGGGAACGGGTGGGTCCCCGCTCGTGCCGCTGCTTCGAGGCTTTCTCGATAATAATAATAAGTTTCTACGTAACGGAAATAATAACAGCGAGACGGCGCACGATCGTCGACGAATCTTCGAAAGTTTATGTGAATCGGTGGAAACAAAGAAAGAAGGTGGGATCGAGTTTGATATTGGTGATTCGAAAGGTAAAATATTAAAAATCGCGTGAATGTGCCGGCTGTCGACGTCGAGGAGGAGGGAGAAGAAGACGGGGGGAAACAGAGTGGCGAAGGAGGGGGAGCGCCGGTCCCAGTGTCGAGGGCCATCGCGAAGCCATTTCGCCGATACTCGCCGCTCGCCGTCGCGTTCCATAGAAAAGCAACAGCGACGAGAGGGACGCGGACGACGCTGTGCGTGAAAATCGAGAGGGAAAAATTGCGGAGAGTCGCGATGCCGGGACAGCAGCGTTCGCCGAGCCGGTCGAAGAACCCAGAGACGACGAGATTCAAATAAAATAAGCGTCGCGGTAGGTGCGTGCGCGAGTGGGAGAGCCGGCGGGAGGGGCGAGGGTTTGCGGTCGGTGTGCCGGACCGAACCGGCCCGATCAACGTCTCGACGCGCACGGCTCGTCTTTGACCAAAGATGAGCTCCATGCTGTACACCGTGTACGGGTTCGCGATATTTTTCATGATATTCTGGCTCGGTATGTGGATAGTACACATAGTGGCGCTGGTCGCCAGTCGTTGGAAGCTCCACAGAAAATCAAATCCCGTGCCGACGTACGAGATTCCACTGCCGGGTGTGTCGGTCATAAAGCCACTGATGGGAGTCGATCCGAACGTCTTCAACAATCTCGAGACCTTCTTCACGATGGATTATCCGACGTACGAGTTACTGTTTTGCGTGGAGGACGAGTCCGACCCGGTTCTGATGCTGGTAAACAAACTCATGGAGAAATATCCGGAAATCGATGCGAGACTGTTCGTCGGTGGTTCGCGGGTCGGGGTAAATCCAAAGATAAACAACATGCATCCCGCTTACGAGTCGGCGAAGCACGAGCTCATACTCATCAGCGACAGCGGAATAAGAATGAAGGAGGACACGCTCTTGGACATGGTGAATTACATGAGCGACAACGTGGCGCTGGTGCATCAGTTGCCTTTCACTTGCGACAGAGAGGGATTCGCCGCAGCCTACGAGAAGATATATTTCGGTACCGTTCAGTCGAGAATGTATCTCGCGGCTGACGTTCTCAGGATAAATTGTCACACCGGTATGTCGGCCCTATTGAGAAAAGCGCCGCTCGACGAGGTTGGCGGACTCAAGAGCTTCGGTGTTTATCTCGCCGAAGATTTTTTCTACGCAAAGTCGCTGACCGACCGGGGCTGGAGAATAACCGTGTGCTCGCAGCCCGCCCTCCAGAACAGCGGACACTGCGAGATGCACTCGTTTCAAGCGAGGCTCAAACGTTGGGCGAAGCTCAGAGTCGCTATGCTTCCTTTGACTATATTGCTCGAGCCGTTGAGCGAGTGTTTCGTTCTCGGTGCTTGCGCTTCGTGGGCGGCGAGCGTCCTACTCGAGTGGGACTCTCTCGTTTTCTACTTGGTTCACATACTCTTGTGGTTCATGTTCGACTGGACATTGCTGTGCGTCGTACAAAACAGCCCGCTGCCCCTAAACAAATTAGAATTTGTTTGCGGATGGTTGCTCAGCGAGACCACGAGGCCGTACCTATTTCTCCAGGCGGTACTCGATCCTGTTATACAGTGGAGGTCTAGAGTTTATAAGCTCAGATGGGGAGGAGTCGCTGAGGAAGTTAAGGCAAAAGTTAAATACTAGCACTAGCGTAAATCTATATTTCATTTCGGATCCGATCCTCCGCTTATATGTATATATACGACCATTATATATAAAGATAGTCGAAGAATTCGCGCGAATGTCGTACCTATGTTAGGTATTATCGATACTGTATTTATCATTATTATTATTATTATTATTATTGATATTATCGAAAGAAAGAAAATGTTCAGTCGCCTAACGAGCGTGAGACGCGCTGATCGTCGGATATTCTTATTCCTCGTCCGCACGATTCTCCGTCTCCGATGCAGAGTTGTGCTTCGCGAGGCTTCTGTGTTTTTTTTTTTTTTTTTTTTTTTTTTTCCCCTTTTTTTCACTCTCGATCGAGCGAACGAAAGTTCCGAGTAGCATAATTAATTAAATAAATGCGAGTAATTCCGCGGTTACCGTGGAAGCACGCGAGGCACAATCGGAGCGTAAGATGAATGCCGTAACGATAGTAGTCTGGTTAAAATTGCGGCGTACATTGGCGACAGTCACTTTTTTTTAGATAGAAAAAGAAACAAGGTACGAAGTATCGTGTAGTTAGAGAAAGCGTGAGTCGAGCTTGCCGGAAGCCGAGCCGGGGAATCGTAATTGTCTCCCGATGAATGTGTGTGCGTGTGTGTGTGTGTGTGTGTGTGTGTGTGTGTGTGTGTGTGTGTGTGTGTGTGTGTGTGTGTGTGTGTGCGCGCGCGCTTTAACGCGAGCAGCCCTCGTGTCCCGGTTTTCACGACGGAATAATAGCGAATGTGTGTAGAGGCGTTCTCGCGTGTGTAAGATCGATAGGATCGATCGCGGCGGGCGCTCCGTTCCGGCGGAATGAAACGCCTTCCAGTTCCGGAGCCGGGAGGAACGAGGATACATCGCGACCTCGTCCTCGCCTGTGACTCGTACCGATGCTACTTCCGGTGGTTGTTCCAATATTTGATTCCGGATCGCTTCGTGCGCCGATTTATGACAAATGTTTCACTGGCGATCGTGATTTCATCCTTCTCGTTCTCCTCAATGTCGATCAATGTTCCACCACCGAAAACTTTCTGTTTAGCGTAGATTTCGCTTTAGCCAGGGGCGAGGAGGAGCGGGGGGTTCTGACGCAATGCAACGTACATCAAAACATACTAGAGTATTGATTTGTAACGATTCGTGACGTGTCAGTTAATGACTTTCGTCCGAACACAAAGAAAATTAATTTTCTAATTTCGCTGAGAATGATTGGCAAATGAGAATGAAAATTTGTCTCGGCGACCGTTTGACAAATTCCTCCAGCGATTTTCGTTTAGTTTACGTTGGTTCGTGACTCGCGTCGATTAAAGTCGCGATGCACGTCGTCGAGAGTGTGTGCGCGGTGGGAGAGCGAATGGAACGGCAGAGGCGCGATGTTTAGGTCGATTGAAGGAGCTGGATTGGGTCGCGTGGACGTTTGTCGGAAGATAACAGGGACACGTGCTGTTCGACGTCCAGTCACTCGCGACGGCCTAGGGTCACTCTTGCACGGGGCTTAATAAACGAAGCGTATCGTCCTCGTCGTGACGCTTTTTCTCTGAACGTTAAAAAAAAAAAAAACAAAAAATTTTTCACGCCAATGAAATCCGAGAGTCGTTCACTGTACGCGACACAAGCGTCTCATTGATGGGTCTCAGTCGACGCGTGCCGAAAACGTTTTGGACATTGACCAATCGATCAGCCGAGCTCCCCGTGCAGAACCGAAAAGAATTATCGAGTTGTCACCGAGAATTCGCAGTTAAATTCCGGCTTGTCCCAGAAACGGAGACGACGAAACGTTGTGCTCATTCTTTTTTATCGACCCGTTGGGGGTTTTCTGTTCTATTTTGTCCCATGATAGCCATCTTTTTGGATCATCGATTGCAAGTAGTAAATTGTAGAAACTCGTGATTGGCTTTAGCTCTGAGTGATTCGGAAAAGGAACCGGGTTGGATGACTAGACTTTTTTGTTTCCTTTCAGTGGAGCGACCTAATTCTGCGTGTTTATCCACACTCGAATCATCCTCGCGTCCCGACGCAACCGTAGAAGCGATGACTCGCGACGATCGTTCCCGAAGGGAACCAACCAATGGCCGAGAATTTTTTTTCTCGACAACAAGACGATGCTATTTCACGGCTCCTCGCGTCGATATTGGGCATTACGAAAGTTCGAGATTTTGTCGGATTTCGGTAAACACGAAAGATATAACGATGCTTGCCGGAGGTGCGGCCGAGGCCGGGCGAGAAGTCAAGTTGGAGAAAGGAAGGACGGAATAACAACTAGGAATCGTTGCCGGCGCGCAAGTCAATCGATCGATGAACCGCGGACCGAATAGAAGGTAGAATAAACAGATGAGGAAGAATTGGGTAGCGTCGAGAAATCCGGTTAAGGTGAAAATGCTTCTTCTCTTCAATGCTTTCTCGTCACTTCTCCGTTCGCATCTCGGCCGCGAGTTCTCTCGCGTGTTCGCCTCGCAAAGGTGACGCGATCTTTACACCGGATCTAAATATATCGGCCCGACGAGTCGGGGAGTTTTCTCGCCCGTTGCACGTTGCACTATCTCGGGGTCTTTTGCGAATCTGGCAACCTTAACCCCGTGCCCGAGCCTCTTGGATCTTGTCATTGATCCAATCGTCGGAAGATATTCTCGTGAGAGAGAAAGAGAAATTGTAATCCGATCGAGTGATAATGCTCCCCCCAATTTCCTGAATTGTTGGCGTCTAAAATAAAAATGTCCAAATACGATGCGTTATCTGCAACAACAAAAATGTTACGAACGTCATCGGTACCGATGTACCGGCGCGAGCTTGGCACTGCTTTTTCGGCCTTCGAACGGGAATAGAAAATCGCTCAAGAGCATTCGGTGGCCCGAGCATTATTACGATTCTCACTGCTCGAATTAATACCAATAACGATCGTGCACACCGAATAAAATACTCACGCGAGTTGAGAAAACCGATTGTTATTTTTTCTTTGCCGTTATGTCGAAAAATTTGTCGCCGCGAGACATTTTTTTGTTGTTTTACCGCCACGGTTAATTTTAATCTACCTCAGCAACAAAAAAAAAACAAAAAAAATCCCGTCGCTCCGTATATATTTTTGTCGCGGTGTGGCGGTCGAGAAAAAAAATTCTTTTGGAGAGGATAAACCTGAAATTTTTCGCGACGCTGTCTTCACTCTAATTTTCACACCTGAGAATGCTTGTTCGAGAACTAGCGGAAAATAATGACGGTCTCTCTCGTCGTCTCCGCACTCAAATCGTCCGGTGCTCGCAAACCTCGAACGCTCTTCGACATTGAACTAGACACGGGACGTTCCGAGAGCGTTCTCCAAACTCGTTTTCGTCCCAACTTTCGAAAATATTCCGCGACCCGCGCCAACACGGATTGAACAGGTGTAATGACGCGATAATCGTTTGCCTCGGTAAATATCCATACCGGGTCTTGAGAGGCGAAGCGAGCAGGTCGGAATGTTTCACAAGAACGCTTTTCCTTCTCTCTATCTCGTTCATTTGTACACATGTATTTTCACCGAGTCATTTTTATCAGCTACACCTCTGCATTCCCGTACCGTGTCGTACCGTGGAATATTTTATGGCGGTAATGTTGCGCGATAACTTTTTTTTTTTGTTATATTTTTTTTTTTGACTTACATATCGCGGTGAATATTTACCTGACTGAAGGCGAGGTACGAGGTCGTTATTATCTCCCGGCGACGCTCCTGTTTATCTCGCCTATAAAAAAAAGTGTTTTTTTTTTTGTTGTTTCTCATCTTTAATTTTTATAAAATTCAAACTTTCGAAACTCGCAGCTCGCCGCACACGTGAAAGGATGCGATTGCGAGGTGTGAATTACCGGCAGACGAATGTGCTCAAGTATATCAAGCGTCAACGACGGTCAAGCGCGCTGAGAAAAAGGGTTGGAACGAGGCGAGCTCGCGTCCGGCCTCGCTGTAAACCGTCGCGGTAGATGAAATAATGCGCGCCGCTAGCACCGTTTATTTATAAAACTGCGCGACTGACGTTGTACATACGGATAATTAGGGAACGATCATTATTTTCCCTCTCGTATATTCATTAATTCTCATTGTCTTCTACGCTACCGTCGCAATTATTACTGTACAAAGAAACATTGTCCGTAAGTAAATATCGAGGCGATAGACTTGAAAAAATGAGCGTGCGAATGGAAGTCGTATCATGTACAGACGGATGAGAGAGTGACGGAAAAAAAACAACAACAAAAAAAAAAAACAGCTAAACCGCGTTATAAAAAATATATAGTATTTATATATTACGACCTAGCGCTCAATATAAAAATAAATATCTCGTTCGCAATAAGGAGTGTCTGCAGGTGGATTGAATCCATCCGCGCAGACATTTCGGTATTACTCATCGTTATCGTCATCATTAGAATATCATTAGCATTACGTGTAAGCAATATTACGTCCGTTGTCCTTTTTGCATATAGAGCTCGGGCTCGAATTCGACTGTCTCGATAATGATGAACGAAAGTCTCTACGGGTATCTTGCGTGTAATTTGTAGAATAATATTGAAAAAAAAAAAACAAAAAAAAACAAAAAAAACAACAACAACAACAACAACAACAAAAACTAAATGTTTACTGAGAGGAGTGCGCCTGAGTTTTCCGACTTGACACGGCAAAACGTCTCTTCCTATCTTCCTCGATTATCTCGATCTCGAAAAACACTCCTATAAAAAACACGACACGGAAGCTCGAATTAATGCGACACAAATTTCGTTCCATTCTCCGTGTACGACAGTTTCGGTTTGCGTCTGTGATGACATTTTTTTTTTTTTTTTTTTTCACTTCGCAACGATTGAACGATGCAGGAAAGAGCTGGGCAGAGTGGACTTTTTTTTTTTTTTTTTTTTTTTGTTCTTTTGACAATTTGTACCGAGACACGAAACGGAACGTCTCATTTGGAATGAAAGACTCGAGTCCGTCTTGCCCCGCTCTTTCCTAACCCTCGGTGAATTTTCGAGGCTCGACTAGCTGCATCGGCGCAAATGTTGCGATTCGCGACTATCGGAATTCCGATTACCTCGTAATCGCTCCGTGGGAACGCGGGGCGGAGCTTTAATTTTTCGGAGCGCGCTCGGCCATTACGCGATTCATGTGTCGTGGATTGTGGCGAGGGAACCGGAAACCGTGGTGAGGAAATTTCTCGAGGCCGCTCTGCTTCCGGTTTCGAACTCTCGTCTCGTCTACCGAGTCGTCATCCTGCCACGAAGTTCGCTGCAAGCTCATCGATAACATCAATAACGAGCTGAACGCTGTGTCCACGTAGAGGCTTATCGTCGATTTCCGAACTCCCGTCTCCAGGCCAGGCCAGACTCGCGCCTCGGATAATATCTAAATCCTGTAAAAAAAAAAAAAAAAAAAAAAAAAAACATATTTCACGCACAATATTCGGAATAAGTTGACGCGATAAAGAGCGACGTAAGCCGTCCGCGTGTGGATCGTTCGTGGCGGGAATGAGAAACGAACGGAAGGACAAGAAAAAAAAGAAAAAAAAGAAGTTGAACAAACAAGCAAAATGTGACTGCGAGACCGAAATTGCGCATTCGGCAGTCGCAATTGTCAGGCGAGCCATGTACAACTGCGCTCTTTGTGATTCACCGAAGAAGCGGCTCGCGCATGGCCGCAACCACCAATAATTCACGTGCGTTAGCGTGCTCGTTTTTTTTGTTTTTTTTTTTTTTTTTTTTTTTTTTCGCCGGCGTGTGTTTATGTACTTATATAAAATGCGAGGAAACTTGGGCGCGCGCGCGATTCTCTCCCGCTCGCGGCTCATTCGTTCGCCCTCCGTGCATAATCGCACCGTTACCGGTGCGATAAAGCGCGTGCCGCAGACCCGGTCGTGTACGACGTGGAGGAGAACGGTGCGCGTTCACGACCGGCAGCAATTCGCATCGTGAGAGGAATAATCGCGCGAATCGATCGTAACGACAAACGCCTCGATATTGTAGGCCAACGGCGGGCTCTGCCAAGATCAAACGTTCGGCACGGGAGCGAACGAGCGAGCGGCGAGAAGTCGAGGCGCGCGGATTTTCATTGCGTGTCACGGAAATGCCGAGCGCGGAATCATTGTCTCATCTCACTTGTACATAATAATCACGAAGCGATCGATCGTCGCGTCTCGTCGATGCGTCACAAATGTTCACGTGCTTCTGACTTGGGTGAAAAAAAAAAAAAGAAAAAATGAAAAAATCCATTACAAAAAACGAAACGACTGAAAACGACGGTTAGGGAGAAGAATAAATGAGACGTCAACAAAACTTTGCTACGTTAATTTGTGTAATGGAGAATACAGAGATATTGTATAAATATAAATAAGACAATGATATCGGATGTGCGAGAGAAATCGAACAAATTCGGTGCTAGGACGGCAAAGACGCGGCTGGGAGTCGAACGAATGTTTGCGACGAATGATGAAAAGTCAAGCTCCGTTGAGCTGACTCGAGTGTGCGGGACATGCGTGGCAGAATTTTTGCTTGCTCGTCGACCACGGTCTCGGTCATTATTATTATCATAATAGTTTATTCTTTTCGTGTCGCGTCGCTATCGACATTGACGTGAGACACGAGTCGTGCTCGTATCGGGGGAACAAAAAGTTATGGCCAGGTAACGCGGACACAATTGCTAAAGAAACAAAGTCTACCTGGGCTATTAAGAGAAAACATAAAAAGAATTAACAAATATATTAGATGGGAGATATTTAAAATAAATGGAGCACACTCGCGTCTCGAATGTTAACACATTTGGCCGTGACTTTTTTTGTCGTTGTCGATGAGCGATGATTCGGTGACTCAGTTGCGAAGCGATGTTACAATAAAATAATTTCGACGGAGTTTGTCCATCGCAAAAAACGCGAGAACGATGTTATATTGAGATAAGGAGTAAGGACGAGGACGTAAGAGAGAAACCAAAACGTGGCCAAGCGATGTAATACGCAGTCGAGATCCGCTCAGCGGCGGACGATCTCGTTGTACGAGCAAATTTTTATTACAATGTGCAGTATGTGCGTTTGTATGTGCGTGTGTCTGCGTCAATCCGACTCTGTTTGTATTATAATTACCGTGTAAAAAGCCAGTATTGATCTGCCTATGCGCTTACGAAAAAAAAAAAACACACACACAAAAAAAAAACTCTAAAATATCCTTTCTCGATTATAAATTATTATTGTCATTATCATTGTCATCGTCGACATTCGCAGTATAGACAAATATTGTTGATACGTAAATGATTAATTGTCTCGTTTCTATACCGGCTTATTAGCGCGCTAGTCATTTACCCACGAATCTCGGTAGATTTTAAGTGATTGAAAAAAAAAAAAAAAAAAAAAAAAAAAAAAAAAAAATGCAAACACGAATGACGCTGACGAATGAGAATGTCTGGAAGTATGCGCGGATCGAGGGAAAAAATAAAATTGTTATCGACCGTTCAATGACGAATACTCGTCCAATTGTGCGACACACTTTATCTTGTACTTTTGCGACTTCGAACGCTCGACTCGAAACCGTTTGATCTTTGTACAGCTTTATGGACGGACCGATCGTCCCAACAAAAAAGTCTTTCTCGTTATTCTTCTTATTTTCTTTCCACCGAGTCTTCTCTCGATTATTTCGATTTCCGTGCGTCGGCACGACCGTACGATTTTTATCTCGATACCATCGGGCTTTGACAACGCGTATTTTTTTTATTCGGTTCTCCTCGTGTAATGCGCAGGACGAAAATAATGAATATTAAAAATGATGATGAAGCGACTCGCCGATTCGACGAGGTAATCCTTTTCTTTCTCCTGTCGGAGCGACACGACGGATCTGTTGCATTTCATTTAATTCCGCCTGATCCCTCTTCAAAATTCCGCGTGTCGAATCAAACGAGCCTTGTTTCACCGGTTTTCTCATTCGCTCGGCGATAATCCGTGGATCGTCACCGAGTCACCGGCCCTACTAACGAAAATGGCAAACCACAAGATCTCGCTTTTTTTTTTCATGCGCCAAATCCTACCGCGCGCATTCTCAAGAAGAATTCTCGCCGATCGCGTCACTCGATACCTTCCTCGGAAGCTCTCGAGTCGAAGCGGACACGAAAATTGCAGGAAATTTCATTGAAAATATGAAAATTTCTACGTGAGAATAGCAATCTTTGCTGCCGACACGGTGGATTTAGGAAGCGGTGTGTCTTTGCCACGGTTCAACGTCTCGTCCGAACGGTTCTCAACGACAACACAGTACAAAATCTGTGCTCGACTCGTGTCGCCAATTGAGGATAAAATATATCGGATTCCACGGACGATGAAGTAGCGATGCGCGGTGTTACGTTCAGGCGACTAAACGGATTCGCGACTTTTACCTTTCCGCTAAATTGGATCACCGGACGGCAAGTGCGCTTCGAATGTCGTCGTCGACATGGACGGATAAAATTCTTCGTGCGAATACGATTTTATGAGACTTCTCGGCACAGCTCGAAAATCGTCTTAAATCGCGCTCCAAAACTCTCCGCGAAGTGCACGGATGTGCGTTGCAACCCAATCGATTTCTAGCTGGGAAACCCATTTTGCCCCGTCTCCGCTACGGAACAAACGTGCCGCAGCCAATTTTCGCGCTGACACTGGAACGCTCTTCCGCTACACTTTCGCGTCGGGAATTTGATTATTCGCATCCGCGTCTTTCTTTAATTCTTTTTCTTCCTCGTTGTCGCTTCGGAACTGTTATCGCATCGTTCGACAGCGCGGTCGCGATTAATTGCGGGAAGTCAATTATTTGGTACGTTTGGTTTTCATCATTTTTTGGTTTCTCGGCCATCGACTCGTCGAATCCGTCGCGGCGACGATGAGCAGCTGACGGTCCGGATCTCCGGAGTTTAATTTTTATTGCTCGGCGGGACACGCGCGCTCAAAGTCGATCAAGTTGAGATCAGAGGTCAAGGACGCGACGTCGGGAACCACGTATAAATAACGCCATTCACGCGTCGCTGTTGTGTTCAAATTAGGAGAGTGAATCCCTCGAGGACCGAACGACGGCCGAATGCGCTCTACAAAAGATAAGCCAAGTGTTGCCGGCGTGACGATAACGAAACATTCATTGACGCGATCCGAACGACGGGTCCAAAACAAATTCAGGACTGTGATACATTTTTATTAAGCGTTATTCATCTTTTTTTTTTTTTTTTTTTTTTTTTTAATCGAAATCAGTTCCGATGAAATAGTAAGCTAGGATTGAACGGCGATTGGCGAGAAAAAGTGTATCGTGAATTTACGGAATTTTCGTTGTCTCGGCGAATTTTTCAAAAAAATTTCGTCGAAAGAGAAATTCGAAAAAAAATTTCATGTGTTTTACGGGACGTTAGGAATCACTTTTTTTTTTTTTTTTTTTTTTCCAATCGAAAATTGTTCCGACGAAACAGTAAACATTTTTATTAATCGTTATTCATGTTTTTTTTTTTTTTTTTAAATCGAAATCAGTTCCGATGAAATAGTAAGCCAGGATTAAACGGCGATTGGCGAGAAAAAGTGTATCGTGAATTACGGAATTTTCGTTGTCTCGGTGAATTTTTCAAAAAAATTTCGTAAAAAAAAAAAAAATTCAAAAAAAAATTTAATGTGTTTTACGGGACGTTAGGAATCACGCATATTCTTTTTTTTTTTTTTCGTGCTGAGCGACAATCCGATAGGACTGTTAGCTCAAAGTCAAACTGGGACATTGTCGGCCGGAACATTTTTTTTTTCTCTTTCGTTAATTTCCGAGGGTTTCCGGTGAAGGCTCTCTCGTGCGCTATTAAAATGTGAGCTTTCGAGAAACGAGATACCGTTGTGTCACTCCGTTCGCGACGCGATAGGATTCCCCTCGGGGTATTTCGGATGGGTGGAAAAAAAAAAATCGCGAAAAATCGTATGGAAGCGGGAAAATTCGCCGCGGGCCGATCGATGCAAGGTGCATCGAGGTGCGGACGAGGCTCTCCTCGCGACGCCAACGACGACGAGGACGACGGCCGCGATGTGATTAATTGATCATTAGAATCCCCGGAGGGTTTATCGAATGTACGGAGTTCGGTATCGCCGCGATATTTTCCGATCAAATTCACGTCAACGACGAGCCCGTCCCGGTCCGACTCCAATTAATTCACTTTATCTTCGAATTCCCTCCGCCGTTGCATAATTTTTCTGGCCAGATTCAAACGCGATTGCATAACTCGCAAGGGGTTTTACCGAGGGATTCCGATGAGCTCTTAATTTCTACCGACAGCGTTGAAACGAGACAGCGCGTCGACGAACGGTGCCGACCTCATTTTTCTGTATTAAAAAAAAAAAAAAAAAAAAAAAAAAGCGGCCAGCCTCGGCGCTGGTGCTTCGCACTCGCCCGTACCGAAAAAAACATTTTACCCTCGCGTAATTTCGCGTCCACTGAACGATCAAAGCATCCTCCATGTCCATCGTAGAATCTCACGTGCGAAAAAGCTTCGCGAAACGATTCGACGCTTGGAGCTTTGAAGCGCGATCTGTCGAGGTGCGAAGGTGGTCGGACTCGGGAACGAGGGCTGCGAGGAATTTCTCGCTAGCACGCAGACTCGAACAAGTTTCTAATTTGATACTGGCTCCCGGCACTTGGATTCATCGTTCGCCAGTTCGACCAACGTCCCGCTAATTATACGTGTTTCCTCAATAAACTCCCCCCTCAGCCTTCTCGACGGCCGAAAAAAAAAAAAAAAAATCGGCTCGCGACAGAACCGCGAGGTTTTTCTCGCGCCCCGTCGAAAAATAAATGGAATTGAAGAGGGCGAGTGCGAAGCCGGGAACGCCATTAAGGACGAGCAGCGGAGCACTTTAAAGCGGCGGAACTGACTCGCGCCGGGAGCTGCCGATTGCCCCTTAAATTCCGAAGACCCGAAACTCCGGCTCTTTGCATTCAACCTTTCTATCGTTCTTTTTATCAGCGACGTGGAATCGCTCGCAGCCGCATATTCATCCCGTCTCTCACACTTCGACGAGGCCCGATGAAGAAAAAATCGGGCTTCGCGTAACTTTCTCATACGCGGTTTCGTCCGCACTCAAGCTCCATCTTCGACACTTTTCGCTTTCAGTTTTTTTTTTTTTCGCACACACACCCTCGAGAGTAGTCCGCGAAAAGCGAAGCCTCGGTTCGGATGCACCGCGGAGGCGCCTTTGAAGCGGATCGGCACGGCACTCGTTCGGACTCCTCGTGTTTCTCGCGTTTCCGCGTGAGCCGCGGTTCACCTCGAATCTGGTTCACGGTTATTTCGCGATCAAAGTACACGTCGTGTTGCGTGCGCCAAATTTAGTCACACGGGACACTCGGTCGCACGGCCATTTCTTTTTCAGGTCGCAGTTCAACGATCGACCCTTTAAAACGGGTCATTTTTTTAGTTAATCAATCGGGCGTTCTTGGTTTCGCGGTGCTTTATTTTTCCGTTTCTCGTTTCGCTCATTCGCAGATTAAATCTTCGCAATCGATACAAGCGTCACCAGTATGTGTGTGTATTTTTTTTTTTTTTTTTTTTTTTATGATTCCCGAAAAAAATAAAGGAGAATGGCGGTTTCATCGCTGCGTGTACGTCGCTCCGGGGCGAAATCGTGGCCCGGAAACAGGTGTCTCGCGCTTCGTGTCTCTCGTCGGAGAGGTTTGGCGCCACTCGGTGTCCCACACCGTCGACGAGTCCTCGTCGTCACACTCTCCCAAAGACAATGCTTTGAAAATTGTCGCGCTGCCCGGAGTGGCATCGATCGTAGAGACGGGAGGATGGAACCGGAGTGAAAAAAAAAAAAAAAAAAAAAAAAAAAAAAAAAAAAAACACACAAAAATACAAGTGCGATAGGTCGACAGATTCTCGTTGACACGTTTGACCCTCTCGAGTCACTCCGGGCCTTTCTTTTTTCGCTGCGATAATATTTTCTGTAACACTGGCTTTTTTTTTTTTTTTTTTTTTTTTTTAGTTTACGAGAATGACGTCACGATTGCCAGCCGGATTAAAATCTGCGGAGACTCACGCGAGAAATTTTATTGTCGTCACTACTGTGTCGTCGTGTTTTTTGAAAAATATTTTTTCGATTCGTCGGAGTTCTCGCCGTGTCTATGGAAATTTTTGGGAATTTATGTTGCACGGTAAATGCGACGAAAATTCATTTCGGTTCGTGTGATTTTAAGAGGATTTGCGCGCCCGGAGCTCGCTAATGTCCCGGGGCGTTCAATCGTCAAATTGCCTCGCGCGGGGTTGAATTTTGTTCAAGGGTAAAAATGCCGCAGTACCGATGGCACGAAGGGCGAGTCGGGCCCGACGTACGTCGCCGTGCCAGTATAAATCATCGCGTGTTGCCAGCGATCCCTCCGATGTCTTTCACTCGCGATAGAACGTAACTCGAAGTTCTCGATGCAACTCCATCGGATGGAGTAGCTTATTTTTTTCTACTCCTCGCGGAATCATATTCACTCTGGGTTCGCGATCGATCCTCGCTTTTCACGGGGATGATCGAGATCGAGAGACGAGACGAGAGAGAACAAGGTCAAGAATAAGAATGAAGGAAAGAATAGCGAATAAAAGCTGTGTCGATGGCGAGCAGCAAAAAATTGGTGTAAAAAAAAAAATCCAAAATCTCCCCATCTACCCAAAAATCTCTCGTCACCGCAGTACCACGAGAGCAATTGCCGTCAGTTTCACGCGTCTCAAAGGCTCAAAAAAGCGTTATAACGACGCGTTAACCCGTCCCTAAATCGTTGGCCAATTTATTGTCCGGCTCTCCAGTGATTTTCTCTGGCTTCGGTGTAGCACAAAAAAAAAAAAAAAAAAAAAAAAAAACCGTACGCCGGCCCGACGGTAAGGTTTATCATCCGACTCGCGAGAAGTTCCGTGAGTCGGTTCGGCACCGTGTTTCTCGTTTCGCTTCTGGATTCGCGAGGCGGCAAGTGAGCAGCGAAGAGGCCTACACGGAAATGCTCGTTCTCGGTGTTAGTCGGATTTTAGTATCGCTACGTGTGCAGCGAATTCCGAAGGACGAAACAACCGCAGCAGCGAACTCTACCGATCGGGGGCTCTCGCAGTGCGGGAATCCAACTCGGCCGGCTCGAGTCTGTACATAGGAAATACATAGGAAATTATGTACGGCGCACCGTAACAGTTCGATCTATGTATCGGACTCGAACGCGGAAAATATGCGACCCGTCGGGTAACCACGACGACCGATTTCGATTGGTCAATCGGTCGGGCCGGTTCGGAGCGGGTCGCGCGGCTTCACGTTCGACTTTACACATATTTCGCCTCGTCCATCGGCGACGAGCCTCATCAACGTTCCACAGAGCTCTTCTCCTCGTTCCTCGAGACTGTCCAGTCGATAATCGCTCTCGCGTACCACCTGGCAATTTACCGTGTGATCCGCGAGAGCTCGGAACGAGAGAACCATTGTGCGTACCCAGGGGGAGAGTCGAATAAGATTCGGACATTGACGAAGATTTTTTTGTTTTTTTTTTTTTTTTCTGAGACTGATCTTGGTTTTTTTTTTTGTTTTTTTTTTCATTGTACAAGACGACGAGACATTTCGACGGTTGAGTCCGGATGGATTGACGGAGATGTACGGCGAAATCGTCGAGAGGAGACTGAAGAATGGGTCATAGGGAAAAATTAAACGTTCTACGACAAGCTCCGCGTTTCAACGATAAATGCTATGAAATAATATTATATTATAAACGAGCATTCGCATGCGTGTCTGTGATAATAAGTTTTTAATTTGTGTTCATACTAGCTCGATGATAAAAGTAAATAAATAATTAAGTCGAATGTGTATGCGAAGAATGAGCGCGGAACGGCGCCGAAGTCGCTGCCCCTCCGACTGATCGACGAGTGTGCATTGAATGCGGAATGACGCGGAGACTGAGATGCATTGTGTGAGACGGAAGCGAGACGGGAAGCGAATGAGTCGTTGTCGCGGGTCGGCGTGATGGAGCGTGTGAAAAACGACTGTCCGATGCGTGCATTGTAATTTAAATAACGATTATTAAATGCCATTAACGAATCAAACGAAATACATTAAGCGTTTTTCGTTTCCAACCATTTCTCCTTTCCGACTCCGACCATCGACACTTTGTCGCCGGTGAAATGTTTCTCGTTATTTTCCTCGATTTATTTTTTTTTCATTGCAGAACCCAGCTACGAAACATCAGCTTCGAGAGTGGATCTTTTCGTGAACGAGCAAATCACTCCCGGTTGCAGCCTCGTTTAAACTCAATTGACCTTACGTGAGTGCAGATACGATTTAACGAGACGAAACGACGTTGACCGTCGAGAGACTGTGCGGGAAGCTCGTTTCTCGTCGGTGTCGAAGGCTTCCACGGATGTCGCGACGACGAGAGAGAAACGAAGCAGAGTCAACGTTGATTCCTTACTTTTCGCAGATACGGTCGGTTCTCATGGAAAAACGAACATGACGGTAAGCTCAACACAATATGACACAATACGAAAATAGCCCGTCGACCCTTTTGTATGCAAAACAAAAAAAAAAAAATATTCGGTGAATTTTTTTTTTTTTTTTTTTTCATCAGACTCGAAGATGATATATTTGGAAAAAAAAAAAAAGAAAAAAAATTGTTTTGCAACGCAGGAACGCTCCGACATGCGCCAGTGCCGTGTACATAAGGTGCCACGGCTCCTAAGAGACAGAAGGGCGTATCCGTCATCGTTCAACGTTCCAAGAATTCCATGGACATGCAGGCGTGCAACGAAGCTTTCGATGACCCTGCGTTCGAAAATCGGTCAAGGCCGAGACACTATCCACGCGACAATCGCCATTGTAAGTTGATGACGTCGCGAATATACGTAGCGAATTACGAGAAGCATGTCCATTAGTGGCTCCGATCGATTTACGTTAAGAGTCGCTTAGAGCACTGCCCACTCGCTGCCACAATACGTCGCGCAATGTACAAGATAAATGTCCTACACACGGAAGTTCATGCGTTATATAGAGCAGCGAGCTTACGAAGAGAACGCTCCGCGGAAGTTGACCCATTTACGGTGAAAACGACACCGTTGAATTTCCCATTCACGATTCACGCTCCTCCGTTAACCCCCTGTCCCGATCCTGCGGCATGATCGCTTGGCAAACCGCGATACTCAAAAGTTACCGGCACGCGACGTTGAAAGCTTTTTTTTTTTTTTTTTTTTTTTTTTTTTTTTTTTTTTTTTTTTTTTTTTTTTTTTTTTTTCGTTAGCTATCTTCCATTAGTTCTTCCGTTATCGTCCACGCTCGATCGATAGCGAGCCTAATGATTTCGCTGCGTAAGATAAGGTCTGGGTTACGCGAGGAAAAATCCATCGGTGTCACGTGACTTTCCATCGACAGCACGCACGACAGTCGGCTCGATTTGTTAAACGAGCTCGGATATGCATATTCACCGGTGGGTCTAATTTTCGATGGTATTGTCGACAGGGTCGTAAGTCAACGCGGATAGTTGGACGGACACAGCGCAATGGTAACATTCCGACTGGTTTTTTCGACGATTATATTCGTAGTCCAGACGCGGCTATCGTCGGACATAATTCATTGTTTATCGCACCGAAAATAGCCTGTACGGAATGCATTTGTAAAAACCGCTGTCGCGTGGCAATTTACGCCGTTATCCGAGCCCGTACGATTACGTAGCGACGAACCATTAACGGCTTTGATGTGCTTTGCGCCAAATAGAGACGCGCGTAAGTTTCGCGCACGAGGCGCATCGCGCGCGTCGGTCGATCACACGATTAACGGAAAACGCGAAGCAACACAAGAAAAATCGTAGAGATAATGTTTGTCGCGCACGTGAAATGCAAGACGTCGCGGAGTTTGGGACCAAATCATTAATTTCTTTGGACAAACCATTAATTACAACGAAATAAAAAAATATGCCGTTTGCAGGACAGAAATTGGAGCCGAAATTTATTTCCGCGAAAAAAACAAACTAACAACGTTGGCGTAAGATAAACGAACGTTGTTATTTTTTATCCGAAACAATTAGAGAAAAAAAAAAAAAAATCTAAGAAAATTCCAACGTACGAATTATCCTGCGGGAAGTCGACGGAATCAAATGCGATCTTGAGCACCGCTGATTTGGGAAGTGGCGAGAGTGGTCACGCTCGGCCATGCTCGCAATTGGCATTGTTCGTTCGGTACATGTCCCGTTATGGCGGTGCGTGACTCTTGCCACTTTCCTGTGTCCAGCAGTGCTCAACCCGCGAAACTCTCTCGCGAGCTCGTTTGCTTTCACCGCGCTCGCTTATTCATTGAATTCGCAATTGAATCGGCGAGCAGTTTAATTCGCGAGCGTACGGAGAAGCGTCGAGCCGACGGCACACGCGTCACGATGTTTGCACATTCGAAGTGATTTTGATAGCGATGATTATTAGTATTTTTTTTTTTTTTTTTTTTTTATCGAAAGTTCACGGCTCATCTCTCGCCCTCGGGGCGGAACGCTACGTTGCTTCACCTGTGTCGAATTGTTGATGAAACTTATTCATTATTCGTCGCGGTATCGTCAATTTCCTCGTCCGTTCGCTCGCGATTCAGGATTCCATATTTCTCGGGAGATTCGGCTTAACTGTGTCGATCAACCTCGTGGAACACGCGACGCGGAAAGACCCTCTGGACAACGTCTTCGTCTCGGTATTAATTGATCGCTCGCCGAGCCGACGACCGATGACCGAAAGGCCTCGCTCAAACTAACATGGTAAAACCGCGAAAGCTCGTCCTCGGCTTTGAATAATGAATGAAGGGTCTCGGAGTTCGACCGAACGACCCCGGAATCGAGACTCTGATCGAGTCTCGAATAAGCGTTTACCGCTTGCGCGCTCAGACGGCTTTTTCTTGCGAACGATCGGAGAGTCAACGAGCAATATTGATGAAGAGCGCAAAGTAGAAAAACGCTCGGTCGTCCATTTGTGGCGAAGAATCTTACGTATCGTCGTCAAATAAATTCTTCGAGTCACGAGGAAGTATCGAAAAATATTGGCGCAAGACTTCGCGAGTCGTTGGTCCCGGTGCGTGAGCGAACGGCGAGTGAGAGCGAACCGCCGAGAGAATCTTTCGCCCCGACCGTATCTCGCCGCGAGTAATTAGCGGCATTGAAGTTCATCGGGGAAAACGTGAAAAGGGTTGTCCTCGTCGTCGGTTCGTTACAATCGCCCGTCGCTGCTCCGCTAGCATTGTACGGGCGAAAGACAAAAGACGAGGCAGCGGTCGACGAAGAAGCGGAATGCGGAATGATGGAGAACGGAAACGGCAGTCGGCCTCTTGTGTATTGAAGCATCCTAAGCACGAAAGAGCGTTCTCTCGCCTCCCATCCGTCGCTCCCTCGCTCTTTCGCGGTCAAGTGTCTAATTAGCGGAGGTAAATAGCGAGCAGCCTCCTCGACGAACCGTAAATCGCATTGCCGAAGCCCCCGAAAGTTCCATCGAGTCACGTACGGCAAACTCGACGACGGTGAAACTTCGCGGAGGTGAAAACGGTGGTCCCGAGCACTTTGACACAGAGTCACTCGACGGACCGGGCCTTGGGACCGGGTAACGAAGCAGGGTCGAGACGGCGAAGCGGCAAATACGAATGACTCCGATGAGCACGCCGAATCCGTTCTAAATCCACGTCCGATCACCGTATTCTCCAACCTTCGTGACTTTGCCCGTTGTACTTGATTCAAAGTTCACGACGGCGAACAACTTTGCCCCGAGGTTTCGTGTCCGCGCCTCCGGGCCACACACGCGGACGCGAGCGATGCATCTTTACTCGCGCGCACACATTGACCCAGGTACGCGATGTGTACACGGGAGTACGAAGAGGCGGCGGAACAATCGATACTGGTCGTGCACCGGGTCAAGACCGAGGTACGCCAGGCAGCATTCCGCTTTCTCGCTCTCTCGCTGTTAAAGTGTCCCGCTAACTGTGTCTTCGATCCGCGAAATCGTCTCGCGAGGCCCCGTAAGTTACACGAAAATGACCGGGAGAGAATCCTCTCTTGGCACCCGCCGGATCCTCGGAGCTCTCAGCCAAACGACCTCGACAAGTTCGAGCGTTCGATCCTACCGAAAAATAAACCGTCGCGACGACACGTTAATTTTTTGTTGTTTTTTTTCCTCGAGTCCTTCTTTATTCGAGATGAAAAGCGCGAGCACGATATCGGCTGTGACAGAGATTTCTCGGGCGAGCACGACTGGTTTAATTGCCATGCATCGCGCGACTCGGTGCATGTGCATAATACTCATGGCCTCGGTCACTCGGAATGTTTACGACATCGGGCGAGAGGACGGTTACTGCCGCGGTTCTCTCGCGTTATGCGACCGAACGCCCTGTCGGCCACTCCGTCCGGAGAATTACGGCAACGCGTGTCCGATACGTGCCCGCGAATGCATTTCGATTGTTTATCCGTCGCGCGGATTAATCGACACCGCAACCGAGCGGAAAAAAAAAATTTTTCCCATCGGACAATTTCAATGGAATCACGATGACAACTCGCGAACACGGGGAAAAATGGGACACGGCAATTTAATTGAGAAAAAAAAAATAATATATATATCACTTGTTGGCGACACTCTCGTCGTATATTTGGCAAGTGGACTCGATCGAACGTTCATCGTGTCACATCCATCGACTTTCCGCTCTCGCGGAGTTTGTATGCTTGGCGATTCCGATAAGAGACTATCGAGAAGTCTCGGCTCGAAGATAAGACAGCGATTATGCGTCGGTCACTCCTTCTTGTCACACTATCTTTTGCGCGAGAGCGCGGATAAAATTTTCATTCACAGCTCTTCTCGTAGTAATTCCGTTCCGTACGAATGGAAACATCTGGTCGCGGCTGATAATTAACAGCCACGATCATCGACTCTGGTGGCAGCCCGATGACTCCCGATACGCTGATTACGACTCGTCTTCGGTGAGTCGGCGCCGAGATTAACGGCCGATAAGAATCGTGACAATTCGTATTGAGCCATCGGACAACGTCGACGCTTCGGAGTTCGGATAGCGGCAAAATTACGCCGGCACAGTCGTAAAACACTGAACAAACAGACGAGTCTGCTGTAGATAGCTGTGACGTTGAAATACGGTGTCCAGACTCTCCTCCTTGCCGGGAATTCCCTGACGCCACCGCCAATTTTACCGATTCGTGCAATCAGTGGATCGGTGGAGAATTCGTACGATTTGAGTGACGTAAAAAACGATCTGTAAAAAAAAAAAAAAAAAAAAAATAAAAAATAAAAAACGTCGCTTCCTCCGGAACGTTTTTCCATCGTGCGACGTCTCGTTTCCCTGGGAAAATTTCTACCGCTCAGCGTCCGTGGAGATAAATGCCGGGGATATCTTTGAACGAGCATTCACGGGCAACGTTCAATTATGGACTTTCCCGTCTGTTCCGCACTCAACAAACGGCGCGAGTGCGTCACGGTTTTCGCTTCTGCGACATTCGTGTACCGTTATTGGTTGCAGCGTGACCCGACGATGTGAAATGAAAATCGTGCTCGCGGAGTTTCCACGGAGATCACCGAAACGTACTCACAAATGTGGACGATGCAGTTACCTAGAATGTCGCTGTGGTCGTAGTCGATATCCGCTCGAATTCGAAGGACAACACAGCTCGCAGCGTGCCTCGAGACAGATTGTGTCAAGATTTTAAGATGATCGACGATCCAGTTTTTGCGCTTTGTCCAAAAAACGTACGGCGTCCGTTACTTTTTGGCTCTGCTCGGGCGCCGACTAGCTCCTTCAGTGAAGTTCCTCTCCGGCCTCTTTCCTCCCGATTCCAGTGAGAATATCCTTTGAATCACCCCACCGATCTTATCTACCATTGAGTGCAGTGGGCGAGTTGCATAAGCTCGTTTTCGGACGAGTTGCTCACCGAGCTCCGTTGCGCCTGATAAATTGCAACGTAGGAGTTGAAATAAGAGAGTTGGGATTGAGTGCATTCGAGGGTTCGAATGAGGAAACCGTGCTGGTCGAAGCGGCCCACAAGGCCAATGAAAAGTTTCGATTTCACCAGCCAATCAATTGACCCGACGATGATTTTCGAAAAATCACTGGAATGGCGAACGGTCCGCGTCGCTCTCGAGAATATCCTTGCGGCCCCGACGAAAGTTCACGGTCACAGTGAAACCTGTTTCGCCAATTCGCTGGGACGATAAGAATTGTATCGTGGATCGGGCGGACGAGCTGCGGTTAACATCGGCGCCCGTGAGTTTTCGCTCTCGCATGAGTCAGTCCCGATGGCCGAGCGATGATTCACCGAGATCAACGTTTCGCGTCATTCTTCCGCCAATGAATGTCTCATTTCGCAAAAGCGCCACGTCTGGCGTTCGTCCAACCGTATTTCGTTGTTAGGCTCGCGTCGCCGGTTTTACGATCGTGCAACTTGCGATTTATGCGTTCCTCCGCTTCAATCTCGCGTGACGTTCGCGTATAAAAACGAAGGAGGCGGGGGAAGGCGCGGAAACGAAACCACCGCTCTGCGGAGGCGAATGTCAAGTATTCGACGGCGCAAGTGGTGCACAGCGGAGGAAGCAAGAAACCAACGGACCATGCGAAGGGTCAATCGCATTTCGGTTCAGCTCCAAAATATTGATGTGTCAGATCGGTTCATTGGATTCGAGAGGAAAACTATTCGTACGGCCATGGCGCGAAAAATGACGAAGATCGCCGATCCTCAAACGTCCACCCGTTTGCCGGCTCCGCACTTCTTCCAACCGATTCTCCGGCCACGAGCCATCGACTTGGTGCACTGTTCGCGTATCTGTAACCATTGGCCGTTGCGCGGAACGAAACGCTCGCGCACCCTTCGCGGTTCCGAACGACGCCTCCGCATTGCGCAAAAGGCACGCGAGGAACCTCGAGGTTCCTCTAATGGATTCACAATTCGGTCTGCCGTCACGGAATCGGAGTCTAAAAGCGGTCCCAGTCATCGAACGACAACCGCGAATACCTCGTGCGTTTTTACCATCGCACCCGATGCGGAAAAAGTTTCGCCGTGCGGAATACAATGACGCGTCCGAAGAGACGCGCGGTAAGTTTGAGACCTCGTCGGTCGTCGAATGTGCCGAGTCACAACGTGACTGGTAACATACGAATACGAAAGTTACGGTCGAGTACGAGAGGCAGATCGCACAGCGAGCAAACGAGGTACGAGCTGTGTTTCATTAGCGAAGTGGCAAGGTCCGCGAACGCGCGCAGAGTCACGAGGCAGTCGATTGTTTGAAGAAGAACCTCGTCAATGCTCGTTTGTTATAGCGCGCAGGTACGCGGCGGATGTACCGACGGATAATTATACCGTGCGATCGGTATTTCCCTTGCGTCGCTGTAAACCCGTGTTTGCAACGATTCGTGCCTATTAGGTAACGAGACGATGCATGGAAAAGTGGCGTTCGCGAACGAGCCATCGAGAGACACCGAGAGCCACTGTGCCATTATCTATTTAGACCGAATGCGTGACGACGACGACGACGACGAGTGTGAATGGACACTGAACTTCGAGGATTTCGCGGCCACGCGACCCCGTTGAAGCTTCGATCTCTTTGATCCACCGTCGAGCGTTAAACACGGTTTGACCACATTTTTATCGGGACCTCGAGTGTTTGCGCGGATAAGAGCGAGCGTGCGCCGTTCCTAATCGGCTGATTCGTTCGAGAAAATCACGCTGTTGACGATCAAAGAGTGCACAGCGGTTCTTGATAAATCCGTGGAAACGAAAAAATTCGCCAAAACGAATGCTTCCCCAAAATAATAAAATCAGACTCGAATCTTGAAAAAAAAAAAAAAAAAAAAAAAAAAAATGTTTTCCCTTCACGGTGAGCTGACATTTCAGAAACGATTGCCACGAAGTTATCTTTCAGCGGCTCGACTTCTTCACGTCGGATGCAGTTTGTCTTTTGCAACCGGTGGAGATTCACCGGTACAAGAGGTGGTTTTTATTCGTCGCTGCTCGCACGTTTCTCCGCCACAGTGTCTTTAGTTACAGCCGAAGCGAGCAATTCGCTTCACCGCTACGAACCATTATAATGGTCGAGCGTCTTTCGTGCCTCGCGTTACACTCGCAAATGAAATTCTGTCTTTCGTTCCCCTCGGATGTTCCCCCAGAGATGCATCGCTCGCCGAGCGATGCATCACCCCGACGGTAATTAATAACGACGACGTGCCGTATGCGGTTAAGAGAATCTTCCTCCACCGTCGTTATCCGCGCCTTGCGAAAAAGTCCGCATACCCTCGAGCGCGCGGAGCTCATCCTCGTCCTTTGGTAAGTATAACGAGGTGTAGTGTACCGGTTCGTAAGTAGATCCACTGAGAAGCACTCCATAGACGAGTGCCTCTTCGTTCGGAGACGCGTGCAGGCTTGGAGTAGATTTTATCGCGCTCGGGTCGCGCGGCTTTCTTTGCGAATTGATAACGCCGCGTGGCTCGTTACGTCGGTAATGTCGCGGCTGAAATTTGAATGGGGAATTGGGTGACGAGTTCGTCGACGATAGATCGTTACCGACTCATCGTTCGAATGAGGAATCCAAAGAGAAGCCGCATTAATTGCCCGTCGGTAAGATTGGCGCGGCTGCGTTGCTGCGGCTGCGAGGAGCGCTCGACATTCAGCAAAACGATCCGACCAGCCGTTTCGACGACACGAGAGTATCAGCGGTCGGTAAGTCTCAACGAAACTCGAACGGTGTTGTCGACCGATGTGACGATACCGACCGAAAATACATCACAGAAATTCCGATCGATGATAATCACGAATTCACGACTGCGCGGAGTGATTCGTTTTTGTTTTTTTTACTGGCTGCTGTGAATATTGTACCGAGGGGAGACACGAGACTGCATAATTACCGAATAAATCTCGATACCGTTGACTCTTACCGACCGTTGTGTTCGTTACGCTCGCACGGTAACTCACGCGAAAATTAATATTTACGTTCGCCGTCTGAAAACCTCGTTATTGCTCCAACGAGGACTCCGTTTCCGGTGACGACAAATATCGCACGCGGATTATCGTCGCTGTGAGAAACAGTTTCGACACCGAAAACGGCGAGTCCGCATCTATTTTCGTTGATCTTTATTTACAAAGCGGTATCCCGTTTCCTCTTTGAATGCGTGAAAAAAAAAAATATATAATAAAAATAGGTGGCACCGTTGAATCAATCGAGAGCCAAGCGACGCATCTCTCTCGTCTCAACCGATTCGTTCTCTCGATGCGCAAATAAATCGTTCCCGCGAATGGCCGAAACACGACGGACAACTGTCGCGCACCGTTTCCCGTTTCATCCCCCGCATTCGCCGATGATGGAAAAAACTGTTGCGCGCCCGAACAAACGGATATAATAAACGTATCTCGTACATTGCACGCAGCCACCGACGAAACAACAAATCAAACGCAATGGAATTTCCCGATAGCCGCTGATAAATTTACCGGCGAACGTGTGTCCGGTTTATACGATAAAAACGAGACGGGACGGCGAGTTCGGTGCTTGCGCGACTCGCGTTTCGCTTTGAGGTGAAATGTCATACGTTGTTGCCGTTAAATAAGGACGACGTGACGCAGGCGAGGGGGAAAATTCAGCCGGTCGCCGAATATCCTCGCAATCTCGTCGGATTTATTTTCCGAACATTCGTACATCGTTGTTGATTGAAAAAAAATTACGGAAAAAATCTTCGAAATTGTCTTCGTTCGTACGAATAAAAAAATCCGTGTCGCGCAAAGATCGTACGAGGATGCACGAGAGTACGTTGCGAACGACTGTCGATTCGTGAGAAACGCGAGACATACGAAACGGTGTAATAGGTCGATGCTATTCGCCAGCTTTTAGCTCGCCCAGTCACTGTTACACGTTATCCATAATGTAAGTTGATACGAACGGAGAGAGAGAGACGAAGGAAGGGCGCGGCGCGATGCGCTCCGATAATGCACTTTCGGACCGGCAACCGCGGCCGAGACCCTCGGATTACACTAATGGCATTAAAAGATAATGGCGGCGCGTTAAATTAATTCCAGTCAATTGGCAGCAATGTCGGTGCTAACGAACCTGCTGGTGCTCATCTCCGTTTCCCATCGTGGCTTTGGCCCGCCATTAAAACCCCGGCACGAATTTCGGAGCGTTGCACCAGACCCCGGTCAGTCTCCAGCCAGACCCTCACAATATCGTCTCAGTTTCCCATTTATTTTTTCATACATTTTCCTCTGGACGCAGAATTGTGAAAAAGCGTATCCGGTTCAATGTACCGGTGAAAAAAATGTCGGCAATTTTTTCCGACCACGGAACTTTTTCACGATGCGGATCGTAGCGTGGAGAGTGGGGCGACGTGATTATTATTAATCGCACATCAATTATCCGCACGAAGTCGCGTTCCAGCTACGAGGGTTGAGCCTCGCACACGTTTATACGATGGCTCGATGCTTTATGAGTTTCCGGCAAGATACGAGATCTCAATGGTAACACGCCAACGCCTCGTGGAAGCTGGCGATCAGCTCGAAGGGCGTAACCGTCTTATATTGGGCCGTGCGAGTATCGCGAGAGTCGTTCGATTTTATTGTCTCTTCTCATCTTCGTATTTCGATTCTTTTGTTTTTAGTCGTTGCTCTAATTAAAAAAAAAAAAAAAAAAAAAAAAATGCCCGTTCGTTCGTTCGATAAAAAATGGTTTGTTTCATCGAAAGTGCACAGATCTGAGAAGTGCCGGGTGCTCCGTTCGGTTCATCCCGAACCCCCTTCAGGAAATATATTTTCCTCGCTCGTTCGAACGTTTCTTTCGAGATGATCGCTGCTGAGAAACGGACGGTCGGAAGACGCGGTGATTTTTCGCGGTCGTCGCGACCTTCCGTCTCTCCGTTACTCGATACAAGTAAGATGCGCGAACTGTACTTTATTAGCATTGGCGCGAGCACGAGCGAATGCACCTGAGGCGCGAGTAAGCAAATGTTTGATCGGCAAATATCGGCCGTTCACTCGGCAAATATTTGAGCTATCTCCCGGCCAGGCCTCGCCGCGGACAAAGCGCGCGGCGCTTCATCTTTCCCGCATTTCTCCCCGACGATCCTTTTCCGCTCGACAAATTTTTTCTTTTCTCTCTTCGCCTTTCTCTCTTCGCCTTCGACGCTGCTGGAGCTGCCGGTGCTTCCGCCGCGAGATAATTGAATTATACGGCCACCGAGGGACATGTCACGGACGCGATGTGAACGGCCAGACGCATCATCGAGGAACGGCGAGTGTACAAGATTTTTTTTCTCAAGTTGAACCATTCCGTTTTCGTTAAGGAGTAATCTTCGTTTTTTTCGTTACTGGAGCGATGATCGAATTCGCGAACAAATTCGAAATATAATTTTCCGCAGAAACAATATAATAGTTATATATATATATATATATATATATATATGTATATGGTTATGCCCTGAAATTTGTATTTTTCATAACGGCAAATCCGATCTTCGTCGGCGTCACCGCCGTATCTTCGTCTGCACATTCGCGCGGCTGCACGAATTTTCCACGCGACGGAGCCGAGTGACAGAATTTTTTTTTTTTTTTTTCCAGACCTCGGAGTTGGGTGCAAATCGCGTCTGAACTCCGTGTCCCGTTCTCCCCGACGCTTGTGTCGAGATTGAATCCGGATGGCAGTCGCTCTGGTAAGAAGATTTTTATTTTTTTAAATTTTATTTATTTATTTTTTTTTAAGCTCTCTCCTGGAAAACCCAGCGACATGTTTAGACGACTAAGTAGAAACGTTCATCGTCGTTCGGCGTCCGGACGGTGGTTATCGCTCCTCGATTTCTCGTATCGCATTTCTTTTATGTGTGCAAGGCGGGGGAAAAAAAAAAAATCCGAGACGACGAAGATATTTCGTTCGCGATCTCGCGTGTCGCCTCGCTGCGACGATCCCTCGGGCGCGAAAGGAGAGCATCAGATTCCGTGGGGCGTATCGGGCTCGCGACAATTTCCGCGGTTCCGCGGTTCTTCGGGATTTCCGTCGATTCTCCCGCTTATCTCAGCGGCGACGGAGGGGATGCGAGCTTGATTTTTATTTTTTATTTTTTTTGTCTCTTTTGCAATCTTCCCATCGGCTCGTCCGCTCTGCCGAAGAGCCTCGAGGGACACGTATCGCGCGAAGAGACGAGGTTCGACGTTTCAAAGTTTTTCCACACGACAGCGTGTTTTCCTGATCCGTCTGACTTCCATTTTTTTTTTTTTTTTTTTTTTTTTCCATCCCGTTCAATTACGTTCGCATATTTATGTCCGCGTCTCGTTCGTCGCCGCGAACGTGCGTTCGATGTCTCGTCGTTGCGACTCGCGCGTCACCTTCGCGCTCGGCAATTTGTCTCGGGCAATCGTCACGGTGCGTCGCACGGTTTGTGTCTTCGGGACGCGCGCGCCTCGGTGCATCCGTTCGAGACTCGCAGCCCGGTCGACAATGCGCGCGCGACCAAAAGTCGTCCACGTGTGAACGGAATACGTGAGCTCGTTACCGAGTGTCAGCGACAGACGTAATGAGAGCCAGGATCGAGCGCAATGCCGCGAGATAAAAGATCGGCAGCGGTTCGTGTTGAAGCCTTTTTTTTTTTTTTTTTTTTTTTTTTTTTTTTTTTTTTTCAAACAACACCGGGAGCGCGGCGACTTTTTTTTTTTTTTTTATTCCCACATCTACCTCGAACAAAGAGATATCGGACGAAGATTCAAACGCTCGGGGCGTTGCGAAGAATATTGCCGCAGGACATTTTCGTCGTTGTTGATTTTCGCGACGAATATTCGCGGCTTCGGCTCGGTTCATCGATTTCAGGAAAAAAAAAAAAAAAAAAAAACGATCCGACTTATTCGTGGGGGAGGAAAAAAAATAATAATTCGTCGCGTTCAATTGTTTCACGGTGAATCTGAAAAACTGCGGAATTCTTAGATTTTTTGTTGCAAGATATTCGAGAAAAAAAAAAAAAAAAAAAAAAAAAAAAAAAAATTGTTTTCTATTTTATTGATTTTATCGCGACGATTTCGGACGTGAATTTGTGTCGAACGCCGTGAGGACAGCTCGCCTTGAGATGTAAACACAGTTACGGTTGTGTAACAACAGTCGGAAACAATGGAGCGTAACAGGGTGCTCGAGCAGCTGCACATTTGGCACTTCCATTTCCGGTAACAAGACTCGTTCCAGGCTGCTTGTTTGACCAGCAGCGCGGCGGTATTCGCCCGTGCGGAACCAACGCTGTTTGGCTATACGCGGCGGCTTCGAGTGGGGAACGCGCGTACGCTCGCTCTCGAACGGAGAATCTCTCGACAGGTCGGTTATACGTTTCTACGGCTGTACGATAGCCGGGGCCCCCTCGGCATCGTGAGCGCAATTTAGGCTCTTTGTCGAGTCAAGTTGACTCGGGCGAGCCAGCGCGTTCGAGCACACACCACACACACTGTCGTTACACTCGAAAGCATCGGCACAGTCCTCTATTTGCGGGAAGATTGGACGAACCCACTCGAAAACGATACACGTTCGTCGAGTGTCGTACAGCTGGAGATGCTGCGATCTGTATTGAATCGAAAAAATAAATCATAAACTCGCCCCACTCGAGATTTGAGGTTATGCATAGACGAGGAATTAAACAGGAACGAAGGAGGGGATAAATAAGAGTACGGAAATAATATTCACTAACCCTGATGCGAAATGACTTTATTCATTAGTTGATACAATTTTTTTTTGTTGCTTCGATACCGTGGAATAGCTTTCGTGGAATTTACGCCTCGCGAAATGCCCCGGCGCTCTGCGAGGCAACGTCAGCTGCGACTACACTGAAAGCCGTCCGGTACGTTTTCACGGAATGTCAAGCTTTTTTCTCCTCTATCCGTCTCCTCTCACACGTACCTACAGGCCCTCCGATGCTTTTCTATGAAACTCTCCCGTTGGCCCGTGAGTGCGCAACCCAATTTCCAAACTTTACGCGTTAACCCTATTTCGATGGCAATATATACATATATATATATATATATATATATATTGTTTTATGGTTCGTTGCTAATGGTCTTCCCGTCGAGGCGTTTATTTCGGTGTCGCACTATTGCTGTGAGTTTTTGCACCACCAATTCTTTTTTTTTCGTCCATCTTTCTTTCCCGAGCAAAACAGCCGTTCGTTATACCCATGGGAATCCGTTAAATACAGGCGTGTGGGCGTAGAAATTTATTTTCGTAAAGCCGCGGAATAAAATCACACGCGATACTCGTGTCATGGTGAAGCAGCGTCTCGACTATCGCCCGCTCGTTTCCGTTTAGTCGATCCGAGCCAATTTGCGGTTCCATTTATCAAACACACTGGACTATAAATAATCGTCATATTGGGCCACTCGATTACGAAATTCTATTGCCGGCTTTTCAGGTCCGATTATGTGACTTCCGTTCAACCGAGGTGTCGTAATTGTCGTATTTCGATTGCGGGAGTCGTGGAAAAAAAAAACGGACCGTGAAACGTTTCGATGCGTCGTGTACTTCCGTCCATCATCGTGCATCACCCGAGGAGCTTTTCGTTTCTTATTTCCATCTTCGTTCCTCACATGAAATGTTAGCGCCGAGCGGCGAGTCGTTGCGCCTGCGTGAGAGAGCCACGAGATGATTGCGTCGGCGCGCGCGCGCGCGGTGCCTGTCGAAGCACGTTTCTCACTAACGTAGTCGTCGAGAGCGCGCCCAGTCGCGTCCGCGTGCTTCGTAAACATCGTTTGCCTTCACCGGCGTCCCACCCAGGCGCAGAACCTTCGCAAAAAAAAAGAAAACATTCTCATCTCCGATTTTCGTGGACGAGCGAACGAGAACGAGGGTAAAGAATGACCCGCTAACATTTTTCGTAATTCACAAATTAATCGAACCCGATGAATCTGCATGACACCGTGGTAGGTAGACAGGAATATTCGCGAACCGAGCACAAAGAATCCGTACGATCCGATAAACTTTATTTCAACAACGATGGGATTTGCCTCGTATCTTCAATTAATCACTCGTAACTTTAACCAGAGTCACAGCTGGAAGGAAAAACAGTGTTCTTTGTAGCTTTGAATTTTTTGATTTGCCGAATGCACGCCGGCCCGGCGTAGCGCTGGATTTATCGTGAAATTTTGTCGAAGAGCGGGAGAGCCTGACAGTCGACAGGAGCGTCCCGACGGTGAATAAGGACTTTTCTCCGTGATCCTACAGGTGTTCTCACGGCCTCCGAAGCCAAAGCACGTCGGTCTCTCGTCGAAAGTCCGTTGCGAAGTGTAGCAGTGTGCCGCTCGAGCCCGTCGATTCTCGGAACGTCGGTCAAGCGACGGACTAAAGAAAATAGTCGGAAGTGAGACGCACGAGGAGGAAGTGACGAGAAGATTGTGCCGTCGATAAATCAATCAAGCGTACGCATCGTCATCAATTAGCCGACTCGGTTATCCTTTGGTCGTTAGCGACGGGCGAAGAACTGTAATCGACGCGGAAGTGGCCGAGGCGGAACAAAGGAGGACGCGTGCTATCTGGCAGCGCTTCGCCGTCTCTCGGCTTCTATCGTAGTGCTCTCGTTCCATCCCCGGTTAATCGACGATATCGGTGAGTTTTTATTTCTCTCTATTACATTTATCATTATTATCGTGCGGTCTGCGACAGAGGGCTGAACTGTAATAATATCTGACACGATGAAAAAAAGTGGATCGCACGGCGGATCGGGATATAAATGTGTCTCGGCTCGCTGGAATGGGAAGAGAGCGCTTACAGTATTTTCAGGCGATAGAGCGTTTTCTCGGAATGGGACGCGTAACCGCACATTTGACGCGGCGCTTGGGGCGAGAATAACACTTTCGACCTTCGGTTTTCTCTTCTCGAAAAATTATGGATTACCCTTCGTCTCAGATTTCACGTTTACATGACCTTTCCTCGTCGATTTTTATTTGTTTTTTTTTCTTGCGGACCGATAATGTTTTTTTTTTTATCTAACCGATCCCGATGACTATTCCTGTTTCGTTCTCGGTCTCTTCGTGTACACCGTTGCGATCACTTGACCGTGTAATTATTTGCGTACCTCGCCGACCTTCCTCGCATGTGCGATTATTACACAGCTACGCGATACATTTTTTTTTTCATGATTACACTTTCGCACAGTGAATAAGTCGTCTATATTGAGCAAACGTTCGTTATCCACAGTGGACGAGTTCCTCTTGTTTTTTTTTCTTCTTTTTTTAATCGTCGACTAACCGTGTTTTCAGCGGAAGACTCGAACGTGGGCATTTTTTTTTTTTATTAATCGTTTATCTCGCGCGACAGCGAAGAAGTTAACCCGTGCAGAAGGGAATTCGCATCTGGACTGAGAAACTGATTCGAGTCGCTTCTCACAGGTTAGACACTTGTCCCCTCTGGATTCAATTTATTCATTTCGTTCTCTATGAAATTTCTGACGTGCTCGCTCTCGCGAAGCCGACGACGATTTGCACATAGATGAGTCTCCGAGTCGGGTTCGCCGCTCGGTCGCGTCTAGTTACATTCGGACAGCCGAGAGTGGCGATTGCTTTGTCAAATCGGCCTCCCTTCGTCTTCCACGCGTCTCTTCCACGTCCGTGCAATAGTCTCGGCAGGTCTCGTCGCGAAACGCTTTGTTATTCCATTGTCTCTTTTTTTTTTTCCTATGCATAAAACAATGGAGAGTTATAAATGTGTTTTCGGCGGACGATAATCAACGTATTTCCATATTATCAAATAAAATATATTCATAAACGAACCAAACACAAGCTCCTTCCGCTAAAGGAAAGGAATTTGTTGGTCAGATTTTTTTTTTTATTATTCTCCTGGCTTCTTCCCAAGCGGCAGCTCTGCGATATGTGTTCAGTCGCCGAAAGTCTTTCTCCCCCGTCGCGCCGGTATTTGTACCCGAGGCATCCTAACACCGGGCGTTGTAACGGCGACCAAAACGTTGACGCCTTTTTCATCTCGTCCCTCAACTTCGTAACTCTTTTCCACCGATGACATTCTCGCGAACGGTTCAAGTGTCGGCGATTAAAATTACCACGGAAATTTCTTACCTCCAAAGCATTGCTTCAACAGATTCTTTTTTTTTTTTTTTTACGACCGACTATTTCGAGATTAATAGACTCGGAATATCTTACCTTCGAAGAATTACTTCAACAGATTCTCTGGTTCGCACACAGAATTTTTTTCGAGTTCCATTCTGTTCCAATAATCTCCATCTCTCTTATATTCGTTAGGTTTTTTTTTTAATATCCGGCCCGGTCCTTCTTTTTTTCACACGATCGTATCACTCGACTATTTTCGAGCGATTTTCCAACATATTTTTTATGATCGAGTATGAAATAAAAAATAAAACACGTCTCACGCTGCGAATCATGGTCGCGTTCTCGAGTCTCGATTCTTTGAGACGGATCGAAGAGCGCGTACAGTATATTGGAATCGGGGAAAATGCGCATGAGCAACGGAGACCGAGCGATTCGAGAAGTATCGTTTGTGAGACATCGAACGGAAAATCGGTACGGCGAACCGGAGAAACCATAGCGATAAACGCGGCACTAGCCAGCAAGGCCCTACAGATCGTTCGCTCGCTCGCGTTTGGTCGCGTCTCCTGCGTTACTTCCAACTCAGTGAGCCAGAGAGGTCGAAGACGTTATGTATCTTCCTGTGCGAAGCGTCGATGTGAATTCATGGCTGAGGTGAAATTCGATTATTGGCGAATCCACAACCGTCGGCCTCGCGCATGTCGCACAAGTTTCGTCGCGCTGATCCACCAATTAGGCGACCAAACTCGGCAGCCATTGTCACGGTAAACTGTTCGAGGTAACTCGGTCGTCGCACCGGTGTAAGTTACGGTCTCCTGAAAATTCATTGGTCTTCATCCGGCCGGTCAATTTATCGGTATCAAATCACAGCGAGAGAGAAATAATCACTGTTATCTTGTGAAATTTCCTCGAACGCGTACGGCGCCGCCATTACCGATAGAATAAAACTTCCGACCCGGTTATTCGCATCCTCGCTTCACGACCATCGCGAAAAAGCAAACACTCCCGGCCCCCTTACATATTGCAGAAGTTAAGTCGCGATGATCCACCGATTAGGCGACTCGACTCTGCAGCCATCTTCTTCCCAAACGCGCCGGAAATAACTCGGCCGGTGCACCGGTGTACATTGATGTCTCTCGGAGATCGACTTGTCCTTGTCTCGTCGGCAAACTTATCGGGAACGAATGGGGAAAGGAACGCTCGTTATTATTTCACGGAATTCACTCGAACCAGAACGGCGCCCTCTGGACTACTCGAATAGAACAAACCGTGTAACCCGGTTACGGACAATAGCGCTCGCACGAGATAATTATGTATTCTTGGTTCTAGGTGCATCCACACACGATTTACGACCACGGGGAACGAGCAAAGACGCGTACGTTCGTATACGCCAAGATGTACAGTTGCCGGAGTGCATCGATCCCGTTTACAACTTCTCCGGAGCACGAGAGATCGATAACCGTATAATAGAAACCGGTGGGTCTGGCTTAGCGAGAGAGTTCGTACGGTCTTCGCCGTCGTCGTCGTCGTCGTCGTCGTCGTTGTGTGCGGAGGGTAGCGAAACGTCACGCGAACTTATTTTCTCGTACGACGCTAGGTCGCGGCAGAGTTCATCGGTGTTTATTTTTTATTTAATTTTTTTTTCTCATCGGTTCCGTTTCCGACTTTCCTATAATTCATAGAACGACGAATATTCCCAGAGCGCATGCATCTATCGTCGGATTTCTTTTTTCACGTCTACAGACAAACATCACCGGAGCTCCCAGCTTCGTACGGGTTGAAATGTGTAATTCCCCGCGGAGCGAGCGAACTGCTTCCACAGCAGATCGTCTCGCATTGCTTCTTATCGTCAAACGATACCATTAAAATCACGCTTCGTCCTCCTGCCTTTTTTTTTTTTTTTTTTTTTTTTTACTACGACCGACTATTTCGAGATTAATAGACTCGGAATATCTGGCTAATGTCTGTGATTCCGCATGCAGTCGTGTCGACGGTAATGACAACCGTGCGGCGTCTATCGTGCCTCTCGTATTTCACGTTACTCTATTTTTGTATCGGCCTGTTCGATCCCACCCAACGTCAATCTTCTCACGTCGTACGTACGATGGAAAAAAAAGAAGAAGATAATGCTTCATCGCCATTCCGGCGATGGAGTTGAAGGAAAATTACGATCTGTATAATTAAGAATCGAGTATCGCAGAAGCCCCGACGAGGGCAATTATTCTCGGAGGCCGCACGAGTACAGTGCGCTGTGTATGTAGGCCAGAGCGGGTAAAAACGGTCTTCTCTATTTTAGACGCCACTACTTTTCACGTTCATTATAGCTCGCTACGATCTATGACATTCTACCGGTATCCGACTCTATCATCATCGTTGTTGGTGATTTTTTTTTTTTTCAATATCCGTTTCCGGACCATGTGCAGTATAATTTTTTTCGAGGCTTTCACCTTTTTCATTCGTTGTCGATCGTCACAATGAGGGCGATTGCCTGTTTCTCGCCAATTTTTCGTGCGTAGAATGAGCGTGTTTCGTGACGCATCAACTGGACACTGCGAAGAAGAGAACGGGGTAGAAATTAATCACGACTCGAAACGAAACAGGGTCCTCCGTCTCGGAGGAAATGGATTTTATGTCCTTCGGAAAATTAATGAAAGCGGTCAATTTTGCCCCGTGCATGTTTTGCGCCCGGCAACGTCCAACGGACAACTTTCCAAGGTCATTAGTCGACCCTGAGCAGTAACAATAAGAAACTTTGTTGCACGTGTCAGAGTCGTTTCGTCGAGTGGTGAGATGTTCGAAAAAAAAAAAAAAAAGAATGTGCTTTCCAATCGTGTTTTCAGACGAAGTCAGCAGTTCAACCTTTTGCTCAGTCACAATCGTGCGCTGAAGATCTCCTCTCTAAAGAGATACCCTATTCTCCGTCATAATCTCGGCTGAGGTCAAAAACTCGGTGGAAAAGTCTTTACTTTCGCTCGATCGATCCTCCCCTCGAGATTCATCGCTGATGCGGAGCAGCTCGCGAGGCTTCAAGACGATTTTTCCGTACGAATAATCACGCCTGCGAAGCCGTGGACGGTTAACCGCGGACATAAAGCGTGGATCAAGTTTTCCATCGCTTGGAATTCTTAAAACATTCGCATCTCACTCTCCACTTGTCCACCATGGAAAATCCTCCTTTAATAAGGTTGGTTTTTTAATGGAAGAGGGGGAGACCGTGCCGGATTCATTTTCGTGGCACAGACGCTCCGCGAAATTTCTGGATGAGCTGATATCGTTGTGCATGCGCATCGTATCAGCGCCATTCGCAGTCGAGGCCCGAGCGATATGACAATCTCCATCCGTAACTGTCGACCGGCGCGCTCGTGTTGGTCGCGCCCGCACCGAATACAATCTTCATTTTGTTTCAGCACGACGGAATTCCCTGTGCGGAATTATTCCACGCGCGCCACTCACTTTCACCACGTTAAGAGGGTCGTCGATGATAAGATCCAAGAAATGTCTCGTACATCGCGGTGCCCGGAAACTGGATTGACGCGTCGGAAGCTGTAGTTGGAGAGCTTTGATACAAGAATCGTGACTGCGCGCATCCTTGACCGAGGCAACCGCAGAAGACGCCGGATGAAGCTGGAAGGGCAACCAAAGGCGAACAATCGGATGCGTACGATTCGCGGGTATGTTCGAGACACAGAAACTATAAATGAAGGACGCATCGTTATGCCGATAGTCCAAGTGTCTTGCACGCTCCTTCGACGATGCGAATCGAAGCGGCTTGAATCAGGCGAGACATCGCTTTTTCGTGTAAAATAATTCGGCAGCCGTGTGTCTCGTTACCTCGTTTAATCGGGGTTTTCCGGTTCAACGGAGCAAGTCGCCGCGTGAACCCTGTCAGAATGCCGCAGGAGTATATTGCCTCGGGCATGGAACGACCAGCGAAAACCCGTGTGCACTGACCCGGACAATCTTTGACCGGGTAATTCAAACTTCTTTTTTTAAAGCGGGACCGAAAGCCCGGAAAGTTTTTGATAAGCGAAAGAGGATGAATACCTTGCGTAATTGCATTCCGATACTATTATTTCAGCGGAATAGCGTGAAGAGGATGAGCGATACAGATATCGTTATTAAAATATTTCGCACCGATGACGCGATTATTTTTAATTGTACTGCAATTTATTGTGAATTAAGTATCGAACAGTGAGAATATTTCACATGTTTGTCGTCATTTTACGTCTTGCAGTGCGGTACTACGTCGTCCACTTTAACGACTCCAATATTACTTTCGCTATGTCGATTCGTCGTCGAAAAAAAATTTCTTCTCCCACGCGTCGATGAATAACGGAATATTTTTCGAGCTACGCTTTTTTGTTGTTGTAACAACGCTCTTTCATTCGTTTTAATTCTTCCGCGACACCGTGGGAGAATTCGCAGTAGTCGTGCGCGAACCGTACAAATGTTGTCGCACACTCACCGAGTCGCTTGGAAATAACGAGAACAAAAAAACGTTGTTTCCCATGCGTGCGAACCGCGCGTTCGTTGTTCGCTCGATCGTCGCGTTCGAATTGGAAATTACATTCGATCATGGAAACGTCGCTTCGATAATCTCGAATGGGATCGAATGCCGAACGTTTTCCCGCTCGCTTGCACCGCCACCGGATCCATGAATATTCAATTTCGTACGAACTGCGTGGCATTACGCGCGTCCCGAGGGAGATCTTTCTCGTGCGTTTCCTCATTTCGCGCTGTGCCTCGATCTCTCCGTTCGTCCCTCTCATGCATAACTTATCCACTTCCAGCTACCCGCCATTTGGATATTTATGTCACCCTCGCCAACGTACAGGGAAAATTGTTCCCTCGCTGTGTCTTCTCAACGAAAGCGCAAACGTTCCGCACAATACGCGCACTGAAACAACGCAAAGTCTTCGCCGAGATACGTTTAGGAAAGAGGACAAGTCTCGTGACTTCTGCAAAGAAACGCCCCGCTGTCGTGCTCCTCGCTGAAACGACAAGCTCGCAGCAACTCACGGCCAAAGAAAAGAGTAACGAAATCGTAAAGAACCTCAAGCCGGCGGGAAAAAGTTACCGTCAGTAGCGTCGAAGCTTTGCGAGAAAAAAAAAACCCTCTCTTCCGTCACGTCAGCTCGCGAGCTAAGCCAGCTACAGCACGGGACTCTTCCGAGGGTGCAAACACACTTTCTTAGTTTGTTATCCCTTGCCTAACCGGTGGTAGCTACGAGCTTCTCGGATCCCTCGATCCCATAAGAGAGTCGGAGGCGTGGTCACCGTAAACTCGAACAAAGTACGCTTTCCCTCTTCGGCAGCCGCTTCGCTTTCTCATTTATTCCAGTTCGTTCGGTGTGCTTCCGCAGATGGTCCCAATGTTTATTGGGCGCTGGATACCCAGTGATAACGCTGCCCTAGTCAATGAGATTGAATCTGCCAGGGTTCCAGGCAACCTCGACGGAAACTTTGTTTCAGTAGAAAAAGGCAATTATTGTCAGACGCACCCCTGAACTTTCCCAATGTTGATCCCCGTATTTGCGACAGGTTGGGCTATGAAAATCTCATGGAAACTGTCCTCGTTTTGACAATGGACTTCACGGCGCAGCGCATGATTTCGGAATGACACGAGCACACGAAGGTATAAGGTGGCGGCGCAAAAACGTTGCCGCAGTAGAAAGAATCCATTATCGTCAGACGCTCACTTTTCTGAATCCGATTCAATTTCACTCTTCCATAACAGGGGCTTTATGGAAATATTATGAGAATGTAGATTCGGATTCGTGAATATGCATCGCGCAACGCACCGTATAATTTAACAATAATATCAGTCACGTGAAGGTAATAAGATGGCTGCGGTGAATTCGATGCTGCGGCAACGGAGTTACCGTGTGTGTAACCAGTTTGATCGTCACGAATAGCAGCACCGGTAGACGAGAGAGCGTAGCTGTAGCTGTCGGAACAATAAAGACGGTGAGCGATAACGATACAAAACACGACTTGGTCGCTATTGCCAGTCGCGCTAGACTGTTCGCCGGTCTGGGTTGCGCGATACAAGGCCGATCCAATGAACGACGGTTGACCGTAATAAATCGACATCGAGGAGAGAAGCGCGTGGAACACGTGACGAGGTAACACACTCCGACGCCTCGTTGCTCTTTGCTCTATACTTTTGAGGTATAACTATGTTACAACCGTGACATTTGTACCACACGAGTCGCTGCCGGTACCGTGTAATTTTTTTTTTTTTTTTTTATATACGCGTCAGCGACCATGCAGATACAGCGGGGCCAAGACGGGCAAACTTTGGACCGCGGGTGCTTCGCAAAATGGTTTTCCACAATTTTTCAAAAATTTATCAACCAACTCGGAGCGACGGGTAAATCCATTTTTTTTTTTTTTTTTTTTTTTTTTTTTTTTTTTTTTTTTGGTAATCAACGTTCAATTCAGAGTTCCGGACGAGCCCGGACGGATTTTATTCCCCGGCTTCCGGACATGACCCATTCTACCTTACGCTCGGATACGAAGTCATGAAAACCAAGTAGAGAATCTACCGAATTAATGAAGCGAACGCAAAAATATTCACGAAGTTGTATACTCGCCATCCGCAATCTCCTTTATCCATTTCCTGGAGGAAAAAAAAAATAAATGGTCCGAGTCCGATAGACGAGGATATCCTCTGATAAATCTACATAATCTTCCCGTGGCCGAGTACTCGCGCGTTATTTCAAGTGCTGGAGACGTCGACTTCCTGTCGCTTTGCACGTAGCCGTGAATCGGGATGACGAGCTCACTGGACTCGAGATTCGATTCGCGTGCGCTGTTCGGGACGAAACGTTCGTACTTCGGGGCTAGCGGCACTCTAAATATTTATCCGAATCGCCTCGAGAATAGCGAGCTCGGTCATCGAGAGACGATCGCACTGTCCTGACGCTATTCTACATTTTCGGAGGCTCCGAAAGTCGGACCGGGTCGTCGTGGTCGTTGCTGCATTCGTCACAAACCCCAGCGGAGAAATTCTTTCCCGCCCGAGATCCAAACGCTCGAAAGCGAAAATAACTCTTCGACGACTCGGATGTTTTCAATGGCCACGAGTATGCGAAAACGCCAGAAAGACGCATTGTATTCGGAAAATTGAACGCGTTGCCCGACAGAAGCAACAGACCTCACGATGCTTTCTCGCGGGGTACAGAAACGCCCGTAAAGTGGATAGAGCCAGTAATCGCGAGGTTTCTGGCGCGCCGGGAGGTAAGCACCCCCTGGAGCTTTAATGCTGAGGAAGATCACTCGATATGAACCGGAGCTCCGGTGCGATATGTAAATCCGCTATAAAAATAGTCGAGTTCGCATAATAGAGTCATCGGATTTAAGAGACTCGTTCGCTATTCTTTCATATCATTTACGTTGAATTATGAATTACAGAAAATTCACAATTTTTCAGGGAGCTACTTTGACTGTGACCTTTGAGGGGTTAACGTCGAGTCGAGTAGAAATATTTATAGTTTCGTTGAGCAACACTCAGGATGGCTTTGCGGAAATGACTGTTGCATCGATGACACATCGGATTTAAGAGACTCTTTCGCTATTCTTTCATATCATTTACGTTGAATTATGAATTACAGAAAATTCACAATTTTTCAGGGAGCTACTTTGACTGTGACCTTTGAGGGGTTAACGTCGAGTCGAGTGGAAATATTTATAGTTTCGTTGAGTAACACTCAGGATGGCTTTGCGAAAAATGACTGTTGCATCGATGACACTGGCTTGCTCCGCGATATTCCTACCACGTCGCAGAGTCGAGAACTCGGTGGAAGAAAGTGTCGAAGCAAAATACGTTATAACTTATTTCGGTGCTCGTTTGGCAAGCTCGTCACGAAGTTCAGCTATTTCACGGCTGTACGATGTTTCGCGCGCACTCCCGTCCGTACAGTTATACGTGGATATAGAATTTTCGAGCGGGAACACGTACAATGATAAACAGTAGGACTCTCGCAGGATTCGTCCTCGTGGCTGTAGCCTGCGTGTCCAATATTAAATTTAATTTTAGCGTCTCGTTTTAACAGCTCACAGAGCGTCGAAGCCGACGAAACCACGGAGTTCCCGCGACCATCGTCGGCCCCTCGAAAATTCCATCGTGTCACGGAGAATACCAAATTGTCATCGTCACTGTCAGAGGCAGCCGGAGAAAAGGGACGAAAAAACATCGACAAAGAAAACTGTTTATTCCAGCGGAAAACCGCATTTATTCGTTTATCTCGGTCTCGCTTCGAGATTTTCAAATGGAGTCGATTGTCGACGTTTTGTGATCCTGGCGTGCCGCTAGTGTTGTCGATGGAGTAAGAACTGTCCTTTTTCGTCTCGCACCGTTTTAAGTACACTTTGACTTTGTTTCAGTTCCGTGAATGAGATTACTGTTCCTTTTTTTTCTCGCATGTATGAAGAATCTCGCTGCTGTGCGACACAGTAAATGATTTGTGGGGGAAACTTAGGAAATTGTCCACGCGGGTCAGCAGCGCTTTCACGATGATTGATCAATGACCGGGAGGAGTTGGCAGTGTTTTCCGGTTGTTCTGCACTGTTTTACTCACAGTTGAGCAGCGTTCTCATCGGCAGGAAGCTGGTCGACGACCTGCCGAGCAAGAAATCGTAAGGTTTGGTCTATTGCAAAGGACACTTGGTACAATCGGCGCTGTCGTTATTTATTCTGTGCAATGTTCCCGCTGCAGTTTCGCGGACTTGTTAGCCGCGAGTCTGCTGAACGTCGGGCACGTAGCACCGAGTGCATAAAATAATATCGTCGCGCAGTTTGCTCGCAAAAGTCAACAGCGACAGCGAACGATTTGTTCTCCCTCCGGACAGGCTGGAATTTAGCTTGCGGGAGCGATGATGCGAATGCGTTCCAATAAACCGATATTTTATTGGATTGGCCAATAAAACAAAAATGTTCACATGACAAACTGACTCATTGGCGCAACGATCCGATATGCTGGCAGCCGTAAAATTTTTCGTTTCAACCACATTAATCAGCGAAACGACTTATTCATAAATTGTCATTGTCGCCTCGGCTACGAAAGAGTTACCTGTAAAATGTCGTCGCTCCAAGCTCTGTACACGTCGTATTTACGGTTTCGCAAGCTCCGGAATTTGGTTTGACGCTGGGTGAATCGTACGCTGAACTGACTAGCGCGTTAACCATCGCACACCTGAGTCCAGCAGCCCGCGACGACGAGCCGACCGAAATGTGCAGCGCGAGCCGCGCTCACCCTCCTTCAGCAACCTGTAAACGGTAGATTGGTATTGGAAAGTTGCGGTCGGCGGTTAATTTGGGGGGCGGCGATGCTGGAGGGACTGACGGGACGCCGGACAATGCTCGTAGCAAAGCCGCAAATCCGGCTTCCACCCACGCCGTGAGTCCGAACGACAAATCAAAATGGCACGAGAGTTCAGTGCGGGGTTCGAAATCGCCTTGGCTTTGTTCGCGCTTCGAGCCGCCCATCCGCGGCTGCGGATAGCCGTAGAGGAGGTGGGAACTTTCCAAGGAACTAGAAATCCTCGCAGAATCATTAATTTCTTGATCTTCTTTTTTTTTTTTTTACGGATTTTGCACAGCCAAGCACTTTGCTCGAGACATTCTGTTTTCGTTATTTTTATTTAGCCGACGTTGTTTTTACAGATTCGACGGGGAATCGACACTGGGCGAGCGGGAAAGCGCCATTCAACGAGGTTCGACTATTCCGTTTGCCTTCAGAATATTCCGTGTACTACGCGCACTCCCGGGTTTTCATTGAAACCTGCGGGCGAGAGAATTCAGCAGACCGTCTCATGAGCAAATGATCACCTTTGTTTTAGCGTTTTGCGGATTCTGGACGGAAGCAGCAGTGTGGAGACACAACTTGGGAGGCGAGCTAGCTCGAGGTCTCTCAGCATATTCGAGCCCGCTGTTTCACAATGCTCAATGTAGAATCCTCATGACGTCAGAGGAAGAATCAAGCAGATCCAATGGAATAAGAGAGCAGCGCGCATCGCGAGGCAATTATCGGCAGGATTATTCCCGATGGGAAGGTGCCTGCCTGCGAAATGATAATCGGCACGCGAGCTTTGTGCCAGCAACGTCCATTGCGAATGATTAATCCACTTGGCTCTTTACGATATATCGAAAGAGAACATCCGCAGGCTACGGTATTATTTGTAGCTTAATATTTTATGGAGAACCCGACGGATTATTTTTGCGATTACCGATGCAGAGAATAATTTTCCGTCGCGCTGATCCGTCATTCAATTTAGTTCTCGCCGAGGTGTTTGGAGATCCGCGGCACGAGCGAAAAAATTGAAATGTCGGACATTATAAAAACGTTTTCGTGCGTGCGGGATGCGCCGTGATGCATCCGAACATTCCGAGGGTTCCGGATAGTTGAATGCATATTTATAGGGGCATCCGCGTTCCATTAGCCGGTACGCGGTGCGCCGGAATGCGCGAGATAGTCCGGTCTCGTCGTTCGTTTACTCGTTAGGCTAAGCGACATCCGCTAACGGACGAATTTAATTCTGAAAGTTTCGCGTGGTAAGAAGTTTGCGGGTTTAACGCGAAAATTGGTTGGACAGGTGGACGCGAGCTACCAGGATATGAAAAAAAAAAAGGGGACGAGGAATGTAGATGGTGGTATCGGAAAGGACGAGTGATTGAAAGTTCGAGTGAAAATCGAATTCGGTCGGTCTCGTCAGGAATTGGAATTAAAATTTTATCAACTGGAAATCCGAAGGTGAAGTTTGTGCAAAAGATGTATCGTACTTATGCTCTGAGATAAGCGGTTACACCGTTTCGCTCGTAAATAATTCGAGTAATGAATTTAAAATGAAGAGATATAAGTAAGAACATGGAGCAGACGGTAAATCGTCTTCGAGACTGTAATCAAAAATCGCGTCCCGTAAATAACACAAATTCCTTTGCCGAATAGATTGCATCGCGACCGACGCGGCGAGTTTCCGGTAAGGCAAAAAGTTCTATTCCTTCGTGCGACATAAAATTTCATGTCCCCGAGATGCAAGTTTGGAGTGGCAGCGGATGAAGTCGAGGAAAGAGCAAATAGACCTGGACTCGGTTTAATCCAACGGTCCGCATGAAGTCCGTGGAAACTTCGTCGATGCGTTTTCCGCGACGCCCCGGTCCGCGTGTGCCGAGATCGCTCCCGGCTTCGTCCGGAGAAACGGTTGCAACGCAAAAGCCGCAGCATTTTAACTAGAAGAGAAACTAATCTGCCTTTGATCTCTCTCTACTTTTCAGCTATTCGTCTCCCTTGCCGCACACTTCAGCTCCGCACGAGGTTCTTCGCATCCGAAGATTTTCCAGAAAAGCCTGGATGGATACAGTCGAGACCGCTGAAGGCTTGCGAATTTCAACGAGTATGGAGACCCGAACCGAGGCGAGTAATAACTATGAAAATATGCATTTTTGGTTTACATTGAGACTTCACGTATCGTCTTTAAGGCGATTCAAAAATGTCTTATATTTTTAATTCCATAAATACATTTTTTATTTAAATTATAACTATAACCGCGAATGTCTATTTTACCTCGTACAAAAGAGCATTGCTGATCCATTTCTCGACGTAGTTCCAAACAGTTTCCGTTGCATAATACGATGAAGCAGTAATCTCGGTATTATAGTGTTCACGATTGTTCGATAATTTTACCACATCCACGTGGATAATGCGTTGGGTAAGCTGAACGACGGTTTACGCTGTGGGGCACAAACGTTTGCGGTGCCTGCCCGGCGGTTCTCCGCGGTGCTTTACAGAGCCAGATCGTTTTGCTGACATTCGACGGACGGGCTCGCGGCCCGTGGCGTGATGGAAGGCACTTCTAAACAAAATTGCTCACGAACAGTGGAGAAAATCCACGGAGACGATTGGATTAAAATTCCGAGAATAACAGTGAACTCTCCGACGGTTGCACCGATAATTGCGAGAATCGAATGCATAACTCGTGGGCAGCGAGTTTACTCATTCCCTACGGACTGCTTGTCGGACGGAATTTCAAACCGGGAAGATTGACAATCGTTCTACCTCGTCTTCGTAAAACTATCGTTGATTCGTCAAATCCGATCAATTCTTCGTGCATCAGTTTTTTTTTTTTTTTTTTTTTCAATCTACGTTAAAAGCTTTATCGTCACCGCAATGTTTCCGCGCCACGCGAACCTTTCGAATAAAGCAATTTAACTCCAAACACGCCGTTCAATGATATTGCTCTTTCTGGCTCGTTGCACCGTGTTCTTTTTACCGCACGAATCGTGTCCACGTGGACGAGAGCGGGAACTAAAAGCATGCTGGGTAAAATGGACCAGGGTAAGCAATTTTGTTCGTTTTTCGTCGCTCGAAAAAATTGTAAGAAACAGTGCCGTTTTGCCTCGCTGTCACCTACAAAGCTCCAAAATTATTGACAGAATGTCGTCAATGGTAATGATTGATGGTATCGAATGTCCGAATTTATTGAATATCGATAGATTCGGAGGGGAAAATAGGTCCGCAACGATAGGGAACTCGACTCTCTCAGGCGTTGAAATTCACAGTTGGCTTTTTTGGATTTTAATTTTTGCATGCATACCTTGGCCGTTTTCTTGATGCTATTGCATCGAGCAAATCTACTGCACTGGATTTTCGTGGAAAAGAGTGTAGATTTTTTACCGCGAGTTCGACACGCCGAGACGAAAACTCTTTGTGCCCACGTTTATACATTTAAATATTGGATCTCGAAGCCTTTTAGGGAGCCGGAGCTTGCGAGGTTGCTTCCATAAATTATTAACTATATTTCGTGGACTCGAGGTTTTTGTTATGAAATTTAAAAATGCCCGTTTAGATTCTACCGTGGAGAAGAAATAAATATCGTCGAAAATTTTGTCCAATTTTTCACACTAAAATTCGACCTCGAGCTGCCTCGTAAACGCTTCTCGTAAACGTTCAGTATCGATCTCCTTACGGTTGAAGTGTTACATTTCTTCATCTATTCGGAGAACAGTTTTAGCTCAGGGTTGTCTTTCTCGGCCGCGTTTAACCGTGAGATAAAGGAAATGTATTCAAGACTGAACGGTTGACTTCATCGATCCATCCTGATCGATGGTACACGGAGAATGAGCTCGTGTGCGACGGATATATCATCGAAGCCAGTTGAATTTATTGCCTCGGCTTGTTAACCGCGAAAGCTGCGGCGAGCTCGTAAAATTCTGTTGATTTTTGCTCCATCTGCATCCTAACAATTCAATAATGTCACCGTAATAACGTCGGAGGAGCTTCGAGCAAATTTTTTGTTTTTTTTATTATACACGAGAAATTAGCGAAGCGGGACGTTTCAGAAAAATTTATTTGAAAAAAAAAAAAAGTCCATTCATGGATATGCAGTTCTCGAGGATAATCGATTTTAATGACGATAAATCAACGGTATGAAAGGGGTATTTGCTTTGGAAACATACAGTTCGACCCGTGCACAATGATAGTCCCACGACCTCGGTTAAGGACTTTGCACCGATTTTTACGATCCATCCCACAAATAACCGGCAACAACACCGCGGGGTCTCGTAACTCACGGTGTTACTCGTCGCGACGTCGGAGTCAGACCGGGAGCGAGTGAGCGAAAAAAAAAAGAGACCTCCCCCGTGGTCCAACTCTGTTTATAGTTCCGCGAGCGTGATATGAATGGTTTACAATAAAACTTTAGTACTATACGTTAATTCGAGGTGCGGCGATGAGTGCAAAAACGATAAAAATAAAAACGCTTTATTCGGCCTCTCGACAATTCTCACCGCGATAAAGAGTTCGCGAGGGAGTCCGTAAAAATTGATTCCATCGTAGAGCTCGAGATTGATCTTATCGACGAGAGAGAGAACGTAAAATGAAAATGACGAGACCATCGATCCGGCAAGAAATCGCTCGGGTGTTCAATCCGCTGATGCACGGCAACGTTTTTTTTTTTTTTTTTTTTTTTTTTTTTTTTTTTTTTCTTATTTTTCAAAGCTCTACGGTCCAGCGGGTTGCACGTGTGGAAAGACATGACTTCACCCGGACGATCTGATCGTAGATAGATCGTGATGTAACGGCGAATATGATTCCGTAGAGTGCTCGCCCTCGCACTCGCGGTCGACCGTCTATTCCCATAGTGGCGCAGATCCATTTCATCTGAGCCTCGTGCACCGTAATGCTATTTCGTAGGTTCGAGAGGGGGAAAACAATTGAGTGTTTCCGGATTAAAATGGGACGTGAGATATTGACATGAAAAGGCCGGAAGAAAGTCGGATTAGACGGATCGCACAAGTCCGTCGGTTTCCACGGAAATTGTTGAAATTCGTGTGTGCGTGTGGCGCTGCTATCAGAGATCAACTGAGCAAAAGATTGCTTATTTTAGTGTCAAGCGGTTAACTCAAATGCAATGCAAAGAGAACGAAAGGTTCGAGGAGGACGTAGAAAGTTCATGGATCTTAACAGCGCGTACTCGACTATTTTCAACGCTCCTTCTCGGACCATCAATAGGACTATTTTTACGATCTCTTTTCCACGGTTGAAGTAAAAGCTACCATCGATCTCTGCACGGCGCGACTTGGACTCGTGGAATATATGAATAGCTACGTTTTCCGGTACATCGAAAGTCACAAATATCAGCATGTTGCCGTGCAACACCACAAATTCAAACAATTTTCCTCGGCACTGAAAAATCGTCGCTTATCCAATAAAAGTCTCTCGGCCGTTTTCGTTCGCTCTTCTCATAATTTCTTTTTGTTTGTCTTCGCAAAAATTTATACGATTCTTTCGCCGGCATCGAGCCAAGAATTCGGAATCCTGTCCGAACATCTTCACCGTTCTGCGTCCGGAAGGTTTACATTTCTCGCCCCCCGCCCGAATGCTGAATTATATCTGGACGCGTAAGCAATGCAAGGTGCAGCAAGCGCAGCGAATTTTTTTACCCTCTCTTGTCCCGGCTTTCTCTACATTCTCCGCTCTCTTTGCCGAGTACTCCGAGTACAGCCAGTACACGAATGACATCCACCTCGGCTGCAATTCAAGAATCATGTTTTTCTTCCACACTTGAGATTCTGGAACGACGAAGATGTAGAAAAAAAGATGTGCCAGTTTCGCGAAACCGCCAGTGATATGTGTGGCGATGTCAGCCGCGAACACGTGCATTGCTCTGTCGCGGTTCCTCCCTCGCACGGTTCGAGTCACCGCGGCTACGTAACTGACGGTACGTTGAGTTTCCTCCACGACGCGCATTTATACGGGGTCAGTGATCGATAACCGTACGGAACGAGATATATACTGGGCTGAGAGTAAGAAAGCACGAAAGAGGGACAGACTCGTTGACCTTATTTTTCTTTTTTTTTTTTTTTTTTTTTTTTTTAACCACTCGACTTACGTCACCGTACAATTGTTAATATAAAAAGCATAACAGCCAAATGATCGAACGATTGATCTGTGCCGAATCGGCAAACCCATTTTACGTTAGCGCATAACTCCGACGAAATTATTTTCGCTATGCGCCGAAGTCCTTTTTACACGTAAGACATTTATTTGTCGCGATTCCGCACCTGTGGATTTTTTTGCTCGAGTGATTGTCAATCCTGCTCATTGCTATGATGAACGTCGCCGGGGTTCGCGTTAGAGATTACTTTCAGTGTATATTAGCTCAGTACTCTGGAGCGATTTAAGAGGGGTTCACGTCGAGTTAGCACAAAAGTTGTCATTAGCGAGGAAACTATCGCGAAAGCTATCGGATCGTCGTTTGTCCGTGGCTGTTTCCGTCACTGGCCACCGCGAGTCTCTCTCCCTGTTCCAAAACTTGCGTTTAACTGGGGGACGATGTGGTTGACGAACAGCCCGTTCCCCTCGGGCTTCGTACAATTCGTTGTCGGCCAAGAGTAATGGATAACGGGCATAAATTCCTGCGACCGCCCTGACACGGTCCCATGATTAACTAATGAGACATAAATCGACATAAAAAAAAAAAAAAAATAATGCAACAGTGCGTCAACAAAATGATTTCTTCGAAGTTACAGATACTTCAATTACAGAAGTGCAGAATTACAGAAGTACACGTGAAAAAAAAAGGTCGAATGAAATTGAAAAAAAAATGTGGATTTAACGAAGCGTTCAGTTTTTGGACGAATTAATCCATAAGTTAAAGAAATCGAAGATAAATTCGAACGCGTATCACCGAGCCTTGGTTAATCCAACCGTATATATATATATATATATACAATATTTTTTTTTTGTTTCGTGTCAGTGAAATATACGTTTCCGATTGCTTCGATAAATGTACGGAAAAATCTGTGATTCCGTTGGGTCGTTGTAGTTACGCGCTCCAGTGGATAAACCAACTTTTCATCGACGACCGAATAACATTTTGTATTTGTCGTATGCCACGCTCTCGCTCGTACATCGTGCACACGATCGATTGTGCTTATAATGGGCAGTCTGTATATTCGTCTCTCCGTACAGCGCTGCTCCTTTCTTCTCGCCCATTCGATTTCATATTTTCACTCCTAATATATATATTAAATCGATGCTATTGCGCAATTCGGCTTGAAACACATTGATAAAAAATGGCGATAATAGTGCGAGTGATTTTTCGTTGAAAATCGGATTCTGAGCGGAAGTCATTAACATTTATCGTAGTGCGATATTGCAGTATTATCTCATGCAGAGACGGCAGAATTTCGCGTCAATAATGACGCGGCTCATCTCGCACAGTTGCGAGGGACAGTGGGGCAAAACGGATCTCCGTCGTCCATCCAAGATGAGAACTTTTTGAAACTCTCCCTTGCACACAGCAGAATATTAGTCAATGTCGATCTCGCTCCCTGACGTATATAAAAAATGTTGCCTCTTCGCTGCCCTCTGCCGTTTTGTCCGCAACCGGAAAAATAACGTTTCGAAAACCAGTCTCCGGTTGTAAACGATCCGCAATCAATAACCTCGACATCGAGAGAATGAATAACGACACTTCGGAAAATCTAGAGAATCAGTTACCGAAGGAGCGAAGAGTTTGTCTTTGGATCGGCATCGTTGTTGGCGCGAGAAACGAGCGAGGGCCGTGAGTTTTCGAGGGTGCAGAAATTAACGATCGCGACGTTACGGACGAGGTATAAACGTGATCTCGACACTCAAGGGTTTCCGGTAGCATCGGAAGGGAGATTTCGCCGATCGGGAACGGCGGGGCGTTTTAAGCGGTTTCTCATTCGATATCCTCTCCATCGACTTGTCCCTCCACTTGATTTATCGTATCTTCCGGCAAGTTAGAGTCGAGGCCGCCAAACGGAAGTTTGCAAATTCGAAAACCGGGCTCGAGTTTTTCCGGCACGCGAGTCTCACCGAGTGGAGCTTCCGTTAAAGTTTTTCTTATCAGCTCGGCGAGAACGATTGACCGATACACGGTGAGCTCGGCCGAGATTGTCCGATATTATAGAATGCTGCCTCGAACGATGATGAAGAGCCGGACGCCGAAGGCGATGAGGTCATAGGGTTCGGAGTAAAATTATTGAGCGAATGGTCAGCGCCCGTATGACCACGACCCGAAGTTTTAATTAAATCGCAACGGCGAGCGGTTCCCGTAGCGCACTATTCACCTGCATCACAACGTCGTTGTGGCGTACAACTCAATGGCTTATTAGTATAAGCTATTGTTTACGAAGGGTAGAGGAGTTTCGTTACCCCTTTCACGGTGGAACCAAGCTCGCCAGTCGAAGTTTAGTTGCGGAGCACGCGTCTCGACGATGAACGCCTATGGACCGCGTAGAATTTAACGCGGTGAACTCCACGCTCTTCATCCTCTGCAACTACGTCCCACGGAAAGCTCGGTGCGCGCACGGAATATTCTCATCGTATTTCCGTTCAACGAACGTTTCTTGTTCGACAATGACCGCTAATTTATTTTCTCATCCGGAATATCGTTCGCCGGAAAAAGAAGCGTGACTCGCAGTATTCCAACTTCGCAACGAATATTGATCGAGGAACCGAGTGCAGCGAGAACTTTGTTCGTCGCCGGTTTCTTCGTTGCTTTTTTTCCTGCTCCGCGATGCAAATTTATTTGTCTGGTGGATAGTGCACTGGGAACTGTGCGCCATCCGCCAGGCGAGTCGATCGGGCTTCCGGTCCCTCGTCTCTTGGTCCCAACAGTATTCTACGTGCCTCTGCAGAATAGAAAGTACCTACGGCGGAAAGTTCATTCGTATATGTGCATCGACGTGCCAGAAGCAGCCGGGCGTATTCCGCACTTTTACGCACGCTTCGCCTTGCGACTTTCGCCCTTGTGCTTCGTGAAAGTCGTCAACATAGAGGACGTCGAGCTCCGCACACTCAGCGGTCACGTGGACGATCCTTTACGCCCCGAGCAAGCCAGAAAAATCGTTTTATACGACCGCCACTTCTCGCTAACTATGTCTCGTCAAGTGCGAAATCCACTGATGTTTCCGTGAAGCGAGACTCGCTTCTTCCCATCTTCGAGAGCAGGGTAAATTGTCTTCGCTTTGTAAATAAAAATCCACGGCTGTACCACCTACCGAAGTGTTGGATCAACGACGCATTTTCACGCTTTGTGCGTTCAGCTGTGGCGACGACGATCGCTGGAATCAATCAGTTTGCTCAGCAGTAATAGTATATCGGAAGGACATGGAAGTCCGCTGGTCACGGTGAGATCGAGCGAAGCTAAGCTCGGAGTTCGAAGGATAAAGGGTAAAAAAAAGTGCCGGTAAAGTCTCGGACGAAGATCGATATGCTAGTCGAGCTTGTCACTTTTTTATATTTCCGGCCATCCCGGCGGAGGCGTGGAAAGAGACGAAGTGGAGTGAGAGCTGCCGAACGATAAAAATATTAACTCCGATACGGATATTTTTTTACCCTGAATATGCGAAGTTGCCCGAAGTTTTATCGATACTTTTTATCCACTAAAAGCAGTGTGATCGATCGATAATCCTACACATACTATCGGCGAATAAACATAGAACGGAGGCAAAACGGCATATTTTTTTTGATCGTTTTGTGAAAATAAAAAGCGATGACTCTGTTTCGCGAGTGAGAGGAATCGAATAAAAATGAAAATTGTTTACACAAATATAACGGCCGATTCACTATCGCTTCGTTATGTGAATATTAATTTTTTTTTTTATATCATATGTATTCAAGGAAGGTTTCTCCTCAATTCTGTTTGGCGATCTCATTTATCTCATCTCTTCCGATAGTTAGCTTAATGAGCAAACGGCCGTGATAGAGAGAGCTTCTCATTATTGCATCCCTTTCGGACCCTCCGCATCTGCCGCCATTGTAAAATTTCACGATATCAGATTTAATTATCAGAATTTAATTGGCGCGAGAATTTCAACGCTGTCCGCCTCGCCGATTGTTGACGCACGCGGCCTTTTCCCCCGGCTCGAACTTTTTTCTTCCTCCACGCTTCGCTCCACCCGCTGTCCGACGATATTTTAGTAATTGACAAGCGACGCTGCTATTTTCGTCCCTGCATGAAAGATTCGCTAGCTTTCCGTCGTTCGGAGCCAGGTCGGCAAGATCGACGACTCGTCACGGAATATCTCGACGGAAAAGGAGAAACAAGCCGCCTCCTTTATTGTGACACCCTTCGACCTCGTTGGAAACAGCTTTGCTCCCTTCAACCCCCCCCCCCCCCCCCCCCCCCCACGAACCGTAGATAAGGTCGTCGAGAATGACGACGAAATATTTTTGGAAGCGTGACACAGCGCCAAGAAGAGACTCGATGGCTCACGACGATAAAAAAAATCAACCTGCGAGGGTTCGGTTTGAAAAGAACCTTGTTATAAAACGTGTCTGTCGATGTCTCACGAAAATACCCTTTTCGCCACTGGTCGATACTCCTCGAACAGAAGTGAGAAACCTCACCTACTCGTCGTTCCTTTCTAGACCATAAAAATTCGTCGTTGATCGGCAGGGTCGCCGACTCACGCGGCGCGGAGCGATCCACGCAAACTCGCTTCTCGAAACTTTCTTCACCTCCCCGAGTTTCTGCGAGATAATTGAATTAAATTATACATGATTTATCGAGCTCGATGACGCTCTAGGGTGAATACTTTGTTGAGGAAGGAAATGAGAAAGATCGGTGAGAACTCTGAGCACCGCTGGTGGATGCAAAAACTCGCTCTCTAAGCAACTTTTTACATCGCTCCTATTCACGTCACGAGATTGTGCTTTGCTCGTGACAAGGAGCGAGAGAATCGTCACCGGTAATGGCAAAGCGACAAAGACGTATCGCGGATGTTCGTGAGCGAACACGAGAGTGAAACGCTTGTTGCGACCGCGCTTTTACTTTACACTTTATCTCGCTCTCGGCGTCGCTGCTTCCCTCGAAGTCTTATTTGGCTCAAGCTGAGCGTAAAATTAAACGCTATTGCCTAAAGTCAGCTTTTCCGCCGATGCCCATCAGCGTCCTACTGTGTATCCTTCGCGCATGCGCACGTGGATCCATGTACACTCGAATACATACTGTACATATTATATACCGGGGTTAAAGGAGTCTTGAAAAAGGACATCGGCGCCGATTCGTATCCCTCGTGAGACGGAGGGCGCTTCATCCACGGAACAATACAAATCCCCCGTTTCTTTTCAGTCGTCCAACGTTCAATTGCGACGGAGAAATAAAAGGATTCATGGAAAATCTCACTGTGACGAACGGACGGAGTTTGGAATCGTCCAATGGAAATTGTACCACGATCGCTGAACAGAATTGATGAATTTGTTCGAATGACTATAAATATTGGGGTATCGATTTGTCATGAATCCGTCGATCCGGAGCAATAAATACTGCGTTGAGCTCTGGCTACTTGTGGGAATTTCTTTGTCGAAAGTCGAGAGAGAAGGTGATCCTTGCGGCGTGAAAAGCGAGGCGGTAATATTGTATTCAGGCCAGACGATACGGTCAATATTTGATGGGATATTTTTGCTCGGTTCGGACGATACTCGCTCGCTTTTTCGGTCTTCCTTTTCGCCCCATTCTATATGTAGGCAGTAAACGCTTATAGTATAGCGGGTTATGAGACGGTCACGAATATAATACGCTGTTTTTTTTTTTTTTTAATCGACCGGGCGTTCCTTTCCGCGCGAGACGTTGAATTTTTTCTTTTACTCCTCGAGCTCAAATTGGATCTGATTGGATTGATGTTGAAAAATCCCCTTTATTTAAATTACCGTTTCGAAACTTGGCAAATATCGCATATCGGGCGTTAGAGGGTTGACACAATGTCCTCCTATATTCTTCACTGTATAATCCGCTCATACCTCCCCAGTTGCTCCGGGACGGACAATACGATGACACAGTAGCGTACAATAAAGCATCGAAACGTGGACATTCGCCGGAATTGTCGTGTTGTATTTCACACTGTACCGGCGTAGCGTACCACACTACAATAAAACGTCTCTGAATCCCGAGGTGCTTTATTGCCCAGGATAAAATGGGGTGGATCGGATAATCTTTTATCCTTAGAATGGCGCCGATTTGGCCACCGTCTTGCGGATCGTCTGCCAAAAGCGGACGAAATCCCATTGAGCTATAATTTTTTTTTTTATCATCGTTGTCATCACTTTTTCATTCTCCTTGATAAAAGTAACATCGTCGCATCGGTATTTGATAGATGCTCCGTACGCTCTGTGACGAACTGTTCATGCGGTAAATTTTTATGCATTTAGGTTTATCATCAAAGAACAGGGGAAAGGCGGGGGGGGGGGGGGGGAGGGAGGGAGCTTACGAGAGAAAATGACTTTTCGAGAGGTACTCATTCGAATTCCAGGCATTCACGAAATGAAGACAGGATCAAGGAAATGGCGCACGGCACTTTGTCACCGGCCAAACTCCTCCCGAATCACCTTTTCCTCCTTTTCTCCCACATCCCTTCGTTTCTTCCTTGATCTCCTCGCTGCCACAAGCCAAGCAAGTATCCCGAGTATTTTTCTCGATATCTTCATTTCCTCCCTCCGAGACTTACGTCTCAGAGGGTTTCGTCTTGGTCCTGGTGAAGGTTTGAGGAAAGCGAGTATCGTCGGGTGTTTCGAACATCTTCGTTAAAAATTCGGCTTTTCTAAACACACCGGTGCTTCGAGATCATCGACCGCTCATCTTGCCAGGGCAAAGAAACAGCGTTTTAGTCAGGATGTTTTGCTCGCGCCGGTACTTTGTCTTTCCGGTAGACTCGACTCTACCGGTCATTACGATTCTCCGTCTCTGCCGTCATTTTTATTTTGCGAATGCTGCCGAAGGCTGCTCTGACAGTCACAGTCAGTTGCGACTCTCCGGCGGAAGAGGTGGTGTTATCTTTTTTTGTAGACGCAAAGGAACTGGAACTATAATTGTGAGACACTGTTACACGGATTTAAACACTCGGGTGAAGCGTAATTAATTAATGAAATAAGTCTCGATTATTCTGAATTATTCATTGTAAATGTTTGCGACGTTTATCGCCTCATGTGCGGCTCTACTCATAATTTCACTGTTGCAAGCATCTCGTAAATTATCAATTCATTGTCATATTACCATAATTTTAGGGTCATTACAGCAACTGCCGCAATGGCCTCAATAGAGAATATACGGGAATAATTGTTTAATGGCGCTGTCGAAGCGAGAAACCGCAGACGCTTAACGTTCGCGTTTAATTTTCACGGCGGTATTAAGTACAATTGGGTACTTCACTTCGGTCCCTAGTTTCTCGATGCGGTTTGCCGTACGTACTTGCTAATTGGTTTGCTAATAATCCTCAGATAATGTACGAACGAGCACGTGTGGGCGTAACGGGCGACGATTATGCGATTGCTTCGCACACAAATGAGACGAAAAAAGATTTTTTTCAAGAAAGTGACTTTTCGAATAGAGAACACGAGAACATTTTTCACCGCTCTGACTCGCTCCATCTTTGCACCGCTCCGGTTTCCATTGGCATAGACCACGTGAACTAGAAGCGTCGAGACGGATCGAACGTGAAGTGCAATTTAAAGATTCATGAATTTTCCCTCCCTCGACTCACCGCCGCAATCGTATCGAACATTTTCGTTTCTCGGATTTCTCGCGGCTACCACTAAAGCCGCTTTCTATGCTGTGAGACGCTGCTCCAAAAACGCCTGTACTTCGGTCGACACAATAATTACGAGTGCGACGCAAAGAACACTGCGATTTTGCATAACAATTTATTCAAGGAATTTCAGTGTCACTGTTAGTGTCGAGAGTCTACCAGTAAATATGAGCTATTATTTTTATCTTTTACAATAGCGTTTAATTCAATTGGTATCGTATTCAGTCGTGACGACGGTGAACGATCGAATGAACGAACTCATCTTCGGTCAATCGAGCGATTGCTCCAAGCAAGAATGAGACGGGGAGGAGATGAAGTGAAAATAGTCGGTTATTGTCAGGCTTTCGCCCCGAGAGAAACCCGGATTTAGCTTTCATTCAATTAATTACGCAATCGGCCAATCCGGAGTGAAACCGTCTTGGCGGAGAGTGTGCTCGAGTCGGTACGTTGTCGCGCGCTTCTCCGGGTCTTCGATTCGGTTTATCGCCGTCGGAACGACGACGAGATTCAATTAACCGATGACCAAAGTAACTTCCCACTTTACCGGGTACGTTCGATCGATCGATGACGAAACTTTACGTCATTAAAAAAAAACAAAAGAAAAATTGTGACTTTTCTTTCTCGGCTATCTCGAGCTCGAGCGACTGCCTCGTTAATATTCTTCGGCGACGGAGAAACATCAACGTCTCGTCTAAGGTGTCGCGGCACCGAGAGTGAAAAGAACGAAGCTTGTCCATGGACTTTGATCTAGCAGGAATATATGCAAATGATCACACTGCTGTGTTACGCGAATCTGCAGCGTCATGCTCGTGCACTCGGAAATGAAAATAATGTTACGACGAATCCCTCCAAAGTTCATATTTTTGCCAAAAACTCACACACGCCGTATCGGCTTTGGGGTGTCGGCGATCCAGAAATAACTCGGCCGTTAAGGTATTCACGGTATCAGAAACTTGTCACTCCATGAATTTCATCCCGGTGTTCGCCAAATGGCGAGAAAGCGTTTCGAGTAAACTCGAGGGAACCGAAGCTACTGTCCCGAGCTTCGGTGGGCTTGTTTCGAGAAACACGGGCTGATGTTCGCCCGATATGTAAGTGCCAAAGTAGGTTTCGCGAAAGTTTACAACCATCGCCGAACCGCCCCAGAGATCGGTGTTCCCGCACAAACCCTGCGAAAAAGAGAACGGCCACGGGCGGCGCGACGCGGCTTTTCTCCATTCTTCGACGAGTCTCATCGAATATTCCATCAGCGTGGAAGCAAATGGACCAATCCCGGGGGGGAATTTTTTTAGAAAAAAAAAAAAAAAAAAAAAAATATGAACCAGACTCTCAGAATGTTTTCTGGACTAGGGAGTGTGTACGTTGTCCATGAATCAGATTTTATCCAGTGCGTAAGTCGGGTGTAGAATTTTTTTGGGGTTTTTTTACTTTCCAATTTTTTTCGGTGTTATTTAATATCGATGCGATTGTGTGACGGGAATAACCATCGATGTACCTATCGGAATTCGCAAGCGTAGAAAAATTGCCTGGATCCGGGTTAGAAATTTGTTGAAACGTAGACCGCGTCTATGAATAGCTCGTCTCGGAATTACGTCGAGCCACGGATAATTCGCCAGGCGCGCTATAATTCACGAGCCGACAGCCGATATTATGTGCGTTGCTGGGGATATACGACCGAAAATTATTTACGTACCCGCAACGCATCTTCGATAAAGTTCACTAGGTGAATATGATCCGACGACCTATTTCGCTTGATCGTGATATCGATTGTATCGGCGTCGAATGCGTCAGCATTCGTCGAAGAACACTCCACAAAATATTACAGGGTCTGACGCCTGTGATAACCGTCCACGAATTCAATGCGTCTCATATTTTTTATTAACATCGTTTGTTTTTTATATTTTTTATATGATTTTTTATTACGATGCATTTTTAATTTCTCCCTGTTTCTATTTTTTTTTACAGTGATATAAGGCTCTACCGTGAAACCTCAAGAAAAATACATGTCCTGAGATATCGAAACGGTAACGTTTTATTTTCCTCGTTTATTTATCGTAACCTTTATTTGTTACGCCTTTATTTTCCATTGACGTAGATTTCGCTAACAAAAGCACACGCGCCACTGCGATCGATCATATTGAAAATATTAAACGCTTTATAGTTGATATCCAACGATCGAGTCAAAACTTACATCTCGTTTACCGAGAAATCCCTTCTCGTTGCCGCTGCTCTCTCGCCCATCGCTATCTTAAATATTAGTCTTGGCCGTACGCTCCGATTTCACAAACTTCATTCTCACACAGACTCAAGCCGAAAGAAACACTTGAACGCCGATTCGACGATGATCTGAAACTTTTATCGTTGTCGTTTGTGACACAGATGCCCGAACAAAACACCACGACGGTCGGAAGTAGCCTGCAGGACGAGGAGTATCGACGGATTTTGTACGAACGGCAACAAGAATGTATGAAGCAACTCGCTGCCAACGTCACACCTCCACCAGGTCGGTACACAACAATTTTACTGTTATCGCAGGCTGTCATCGCCAATATTCGAGTATCTCAATTTTACCGGTTAAGGCGACAAAGTTCAACAGTTTCGTACATTTTAAGATTTTTTCTCTCGATAAATCGTAGTTTTACAATTACAAAGATGGTCGTTGCTTGTACGGCTAATAATTTTTTGAACGTAGACATTTTTTTTTTATAATAGATTGTTTTATGAATGAAAATGCCCGCTACATCCGGTGATGTTAAATTCATCGTGCGAAACTGCATTGATTTTATCGTTGCGCAATTCGGAGCTATTCTCGACTCTCGAATGTGGCCAGTAATCGATCTCTGTAGGTGGTCGGGAAATAGAAATGCTCATTGAGACGAATTGATATTCCAATAAATGTTTAGGAAAACTTATCTAAAAATCTCTCTCGGTAAAACATATCTAAAAAAAAAACCTGCAACATAGTCGCGACTAATTTCGTCGATACATTTTTCACAATACATTTTCATCGCACCTTAAAAAAAGGTTTCTTGAATTTTCGGCGAACTAGCGTTGGAAGGATGCGATGAAAGCCTCGCGAATATTTCTCGGCACGTTTCGTGGGATCCGCTGAATGGGTCAAAGATTGCCGAGTCAGAGTTTCACCGGTAGATCAACAACTTGAGACCTCTCAAAGTGAAAACGTGACTCGAACGGAAATTTCGATTTTGAAATGCATTCAATCATCTCCGGATTGTTTGTTCGAAATTTCCATTTCGTCGTTTCGTCAATAGAGTGCTATCGTTTTCGGGCTTTGTCTAATTTGTTTTCTTGGCGTTTCTCTCGTTCGTCGTCGTCGTAACCGCGAGTACGAGAGTGCAGGACGTTACGAGAAAAACGTATACGTGGAGCGATTCGTGTTGCCATCAGGCATATGGTTTTACTCTATGTGACAGAAGTCGTTTTATTCAACAATCGGGTCTACTCGCTTCTTATTCGCTCCGCGCCCAGATAGCCTCGCAATTTCATTTCGCACTTTTGCTCTCGGTACCATGTGTGGAAATGAGCCAGGAACCTTTCTCTATCTGCCGACATCTCCTGTTTTTTTTTTTTTGCAATGTTTTATATCCTTTTTTTTTTATTTGTACTAACCGAATCCAATTTCCCACCGTCGTCGTTCGGATGCAAACCGGCTACTTCCACCACTGCCGGTGCAAGCGCCCTGATTCGCTTCATGCTGTGATGAGAATTCACAAGGTGGAGTGCAAGGTCCCCGTACAGTTGGCGAACACCCGGAATTGCCGGATCTACCTGTTTTCTCACAAATTCGTTCTGGGATTCGGTGTAATAATTGAATGGCGGCGAATAAATGGGATGTTCCGCGATGTCGGCAAGAAATTCATTTTTTGAATGTGGCCAGAAAAAATGTCCGGTACGAACGCGGTGGAATTGGGAGTACCGATAGATTCGCAGAGCTAGTCTTGAAGAGTCGATGAATAGCTGTTGATAATTACATAGTATTTTACCTTCACCCCAATTTAGCACATAATAAGTATTTTTATAAATATTTTTAACAGCAACGATTAAATGTTACACAGTTGTAGGGATGATATAAGATGCAGGTACGAATTTTAAATGACGATTGAAATTGCATGCGGGATAATGTAATCATGCGTCAACACAGTCAGAGAACCGCAAAACGCTGCCATTACACGCAACCGCGACTCGCAATACACGAAGTTTTCATTGAATTAAGGCCCCCAAAGTTCGTTTCTTAATCAAACGTCCTGGCAACTAACCTCGCCTGGAGCCCGAGTTCACCGTGGTCCGTTTATGAATCGACAAACTGCATGATCACAAGAGGATGGTCATGTGGAAGTCGTTACCTCGACTATAACGAGATCGTCGGGTCGGTTCGTGGGCGGATCTCTCAGAATCTCCTGCATAAAAGCGATGGAAACATTGTTCGCGGGACTGGGAAGCGTTCCCTTGAGGATTGTGTCCGTGTAATACGGAACGGATGCGTCTAGTAAGAAATGGCTGAAAACGTCAACCTGATAACCCCGGCTTGCTAATCCTTTCAACGAGCTTTCGACCATAACGAAGTGGCTTCTAGCGCTCAGCGAAATCACGGCCACGATTCTGTAACTTTGCGCCCGTTGATTGCTCGAGATGACGATTAAGCAATCGCATCTTGTCCGAAATTCCCTTTTCCTCCTGCAATATCGAACGGAGCGCAGTTGGAATAATCATTCGATTCGTGCTTTCTACAATATTTGCTTAGTCTCTACGTTCAACGCCGAAGCACTCCCGATTTTGCTCTGCTGTTTGAGAAAGCGAGTCTGGATTCAATGCACTGATCTATCGGGAGTTGCACGAGTGTCGTAACAGAATCTCTAGGGAGGCGAGTGCGTGGGAGCCGGTGCTTCTCTCTGTCGCGAGCGACCGTGGCACCGAGAGCTCAGTTTCTCTCTGCTTCGGCACTCCATATGTTGTGCGATGTTGCCAGACGAGCTTCGTATCACGACCAACCGTGATCATCTTTCTTCCCTCAATCTTCTGTTTATCGCTATTTATTGGAGACTTGCGAACACTTTTCGATCAGTGCAGGTACGACGAACATTCTGTTGTTTCGCCGCTACGTCGTTTTCACTGTCGGTACACTCGACTTCTTTTATATTGTACTGCAGTGTATAGCACACGAGAAGATCAATTCGGCGCCTATTGGTACGGCAACCGACTCACTCGAATGACGCACTTACTGCGTTTCTACGCTTGGTAGCCATTACGGCCTCGAGCGCCAATCGATCTACAATATCGGTATCGTTGCAACAAATTTTATGTTCCCTATGTGATTATCAATATTCTTATGTGAAAAACAGACTGAATCAGTCAAAGTTTACAAATATTTTTTTGTTATATACGTTAATGGTCCTATCACAGTATCAAATGTCAATAGAGTTGTTACAGAGTGCTGTCCAAAAATAACATTTTCGCAATAGAAACTCTAATCTAATTTAAAGCTCACAGTTCTAACGTCGAAGATTATTTGCACAATCAAGACGATTTCTCCATTCACATGTTCTTTTTCGACTTCAATCTGTTTTTGCTGCTTTGGGATTCTTGATCCTTTCGAGACTTCGAGCACAACAGGCGGAATAAAAATCCCAGCACTCGTTTGACGATGTAGAGCAGAAGTACAACCACCAAGACGATGAGACCATAGACGTCCAGCAACTCCACTTGCCACCACGCTAACTCGCTCGCCGGTGATCTCAGGACATTGCCGTTTCTTATGACATACTCGACCCAGTAAACTGCCGTGTCTATCGCCTTCATCGGACGATCTACGAATAGTTTTGATAGACGTTTTGCGTTTTCACTGCGAAAAGACAGAGCGGTTATTAGCGTCAGACGTTTTCTATGAGGTATAGCAAACTTTACCTGTACGACGGATTCTTCAGAATTGTGTTGAAAACATTCGTAAACTCGTCCGTAGTGATAGTTCGGTAATTAATGGAGATAGAAATGTTATTTTGTTCGCAAAGTCGCGCGTTGAGATACTGATCTCCGAAGATCGGAACATGAATCAAGGGGACTCCGTAGGTAACGGCCTCCTGAGTCGACATCAATCCGGCGTGACTGACGAACGCCTTAACGTTCTTATGCTCTGCGGAAAGACAATCATATTGAGGCTTCACAGATTTTCATATGGAACTGTCTAGATTCCGTTGGGGAAACACATCGCGATGCGAGGTATATCACGGTTTCAAAATACATTCGATTCGATACCACAATTTGTCTCGTTCACAACCGATGGGAATAAGATACACTGATGCGTGGAAAGATTAGATGACGCACACGTTGGAAGATTAACGACAGGGTAAAAGAGAGGTATATGACCCAGTTCCATTAGCACGTGAATCAATTGTACTTTGATTGAACGTGTAATGTATACGAGACATACTCACCACTTTTGCCGAACACACAACACAATAGAATTTGATGTGATAGCTTACGCAAGACACGTGTCTGAGGTAGCCAAGGAGAAGTCATGACGTTTTTCGGCAATCCAGCCGGGAGTTCGTCCTTCTTGGCGATCTTCATCAGCACACGAACGGGTGCTATTCGTTCGAAAGTTGCGTAAAACGTCTTGACTGTCTCGGTGGGGAACGATTCGATCTTGACCATAGAGCCGAAAGAGACGTACACACAACCGTCCTTGCTTTCATCGAGCCACTTTTTCACCTCCTGCCAAACACAAATACTAAATATTACTGATTATACGTTCCATTAGTAATGTTGACTCGTGTCAAGACTCAGCTTTGATCTTTTTTTTGCTTATTACCGTTGACAATTCTTGAACACCATCCGTCACATGAAGTCCGCCGACTTCGATAACCCCCGGGGTCGTTGGCTTCACGAAATCAAAGCTCGGATGTGTGTTTACCAACATCACGGCGATATCCTTGTACAACTCGGATATGCTCGACACCTTAATACCAAAATACTTCTCCACATGCTTCACTTGCTCGTCCCCGTAATACCAGTATTGAACTTTAACCATGTTTGTGAGCAACGTGTTTGTTAGGCGTTCAAGGAATCCCATGCGCTGAGAGAAGCCCGAAAATATGCTAGGCACGAAAGCGGGGCTCTGAGGATTCCCCATCGGAACGTGAAGCCAATCGAACAATTTACTCGTAACAATCGTCACCATCGGAACTTTCAGATGACGGCCGAATGCCAGATAACAATCTGCTACAAACATCTGCAACATTATTCATCGTAAGGATCCACAAGAAGATTCAATAATCGTTTGCATTATGGAGTACCGTCGGAAATAATTAATGTCGGAAAACGTTGAGGCTTGTGCGCTGCGTATCTCTGCACGTGCGAGATAAAACGCCAGTCACCGTGAACAATACCTCGACGGTGTGACAAACCTCACCTCTGTACGCAAATAGAGCTTATTCATTTCCGCTTAACTGATTTGTTGACGCTGTGCATTATCAACTATCTGGCGTGTGACGTCCATAAAAATCGAGCCTCCGGATGAGCAAAACGGAACGTCGAACTTTACGATTCTTCATGAATCATGACGGCGCTACGTATATTTATTAAAATTTTTGGCTCACCTCGTAAATGACTACATCGTAGGGTGGATCGGTCGGTGGGTTCTCGATGATATTTTGAAATTGTGGTTGCTCTAGCAGGTTGCACAGTTCTATTCCCGCCATTTCCATCAATTTCTTCAGACTCCCACTATTAAAGGATTCCGCGTCTTTGAGAGTAAGGTTATTGACGTAGGACACAATCGTCCCAGCGAGACTGATGTCGTTATAATTGGGTGGTGGATTCTTCAGAGGAAAATGGCTGATCACGTCGACCTGATGACCTCGGGCAGCCAGGCCTCTCATCAGTGTCTCGCACATGACAAAATGACTTTTTCCCTGCAGCGGAAAGACTCCAAGAATTCTTGCGGCATCGCTCTCTCCACGCTGGTGAATGGTCAGCACCAGGAGAAGCGAAAGAGAAAGCCCGCTGATCCAGTTCATCTTCGCTCACTTTTTATCCACGCCGACGTTCAACCGCACGAATCTAACCGGAATCAATAAAATGATGTTGATTAATTCATCAATGCTCCTTATATTTTTTTAGAATCCATATTTTCTCGCGAAAAAAAATTTATATTGACACTCACGAAAACTATCAGGGTCACGCGAGACGCGTTTCACAGTGACTGGCAATAATTTGCTCGACCGTGCTTGTCTATTATCCCGTACTGGCGCTTCAGTGCGCGTTTGGCGAACTCGCACGTCTCTCTCATCCGTCGAGGAACCTCACAACTCCGCAAATGCCTGTGACAGTTACTGGACGTCATACACGAGCAAATATTCCCTAACCGTGATGACTAAAGAACGCGCGTTCAGCGTGTGGGAGGTTTAGTTGAGATATAAATTCACGCGTGGCCAATGGCGATGAGAGAATTTCCTCACAGTATATTCCCGTCGAGAGTCAAGTGCCATTGGTTGAGATAGAACTATGAGTCGTCGAATCTTCTTTGTATGCCGCAAGTCATCCGGCGACTCTTCGGAGATAGACGGAATAAGTTCCGGAAAACTGTTACCTTATCAACTGCCACATCGATCGCTGATCGACGTAAATGATTATCGTAGCCAAAGAGTAAATTAATATGATTGCTGGAATAAATACCGTGTTTTCGAGAGTTTTTGCGCGTTATTGAAACGTGCATATTTAAATCTATTGTCAAAATATCTTACATCAATTGTCAATGATTTTAATCGCGTTTCATTCGTTTATTCGACATTGGCGAACGTTCGGATGGCGCTATCAATCCCAAGAGGACTTTCGCGGTAAAAACGAGAAGACAAATAGCAACGGCGATTGCGGAGAGCAAAAATGCATAGACGTCGAGAAGCGCGACCTGCCACCAGCTTAAATCAATCGCGGGTGATTTTAGAATACTGGGATTATTTCTGACGACGTATTCGATCCAATACATCGCGGTGTCAGCGGCGCTCATCGGTCGGTCTCGGAAGAGTGTCGATTGCAGCTTGGCAGCATTTCTGCAAATAGCGCGTGAACCATATTAGGTTTCGTCACATACTATTATTATATATATAAATATGCATATCACTAAAAAAAATGCACCTGTAGCTCGGATCGTTGAGAATCGCATTGAGCGCGTTGTACATGTTCTCTTCGTTGATGTCAACAAAATCCATTTTTATCGCCATTCCCCTTCGCTTGTAGTACATCAGGTTCGTCAGTTGATCGCCGAAGAGTGGAATGCCGATGAGAGGTACGCCATGATAGAGGGCCTCTTGGGTTGACATTAGACCACCGTGGGTTATAAATGCACGTATATTTTTATGCGCTGAAGACAAACATTTTAAACGATGTTTTTTTATTAACCATTTTTTTCCGTTGGTAGATACGACGAGTATCGCTATGCGAAGCGTACCTAATACTGGCACTTGAGGTATCCAGGAGGATGTGATGACATTCTTGGGCAGACCGGCGATGAGTCTCTCCTTATTCGCGACTTTCATGAGAACTCTCACCGGCGCTATCCTTGCAAATGCAGCATAGAGACCTTTTACACAGTCGTCGGGCATCGTCTCGATGTTCACCATCGATCCGAGAGTGAAATAAACCGCGCCGTCTTTACTCTCGTCCAACCACTTTTTCAAGTCCTGCAAAAACGGTAACACCAGCTGTTTGTTATCAATTTTCAAGAAGATTCTTCATGTTCGTATGGTGAGACGTTGATTACCTTGGTTAATTCCGCGTTGTTGTTCTCAACATGCACGCCACCGATCTCGATCAGGGCAGTTGTCGTCGGTCTCACACCGGTGAGGGTGAAGTAAGAATTCACGAGAATCAACGCCACGTTCTTCTCGACTTCTCTGATATCCGGGATATCGGGACCAAAATACCGTTTCATAAGTTCGTTCTGTACGTCACCGGTAATTGAGTTATAGCGATACGTGGAGATGGCATCGTGTACGGTGTTCTGCACCCGTTCCCAAAACGACATCGGATGAGTCAGGTCGGAAAAGAATGCCGGGAAAAAAGCGGTATTCGCAGGATTACCGAGAGCCCGATCGATCCACGGAAATTCGATAGTCGTGCTGGCCAGTACGACCGGCACCTTCAACAGTGCTCCGAAACCTATGTAACAATTTGCTCCGAAAGCCTGCAAGGTATGCGAATTAATAAATGATTTCTTATAGATAAGTTTTAAAAAAAATCGACACCGGCCTCGACAGCCGAAACGTTTACATTTTTTTACCTCGGTAATTACTAGATCGTACGGTGGATCCGTCGGCGGATTTTTAATGATCTTCTGTATCTCCTCACGTTCCATTAATTTGCACAGATCATTGCCAAACTCGTAGGCGATAATGGGAAGTGTGTCAGTGCCAACTTCAACGGCTGTGCTGAAGTTCCAGTTATTGACGTTACGACGCTGACTTCCCGCGACGTTGGTAATAATGTGGAAATTGGGCATCGGCTTCTTCGGCGGAAAGCACGTCACGATGTCCACTCGATGGCCCCGTTTCAGTAGACCGTCCGTCAGAGCGTCGAACATCATATAATGGCTCCTTCCGCAAAAGGGAAATATCGCTAAGATTCTGTAAGCATCGGTATTCGCGATAAAACCGAAAACGACGAGCAGGGATAATAACGTAACGGCTTTCATCGCGATGCCTTTCACTCGACTTATCCGCGCGTTGCGACGCACTGCGAATTATTATAAAACGTGGCGTTATCGAAACGTTGATCTCTTTTTCACTGGGTGAGCGCACGATGTTTTCTGTGCGAGTCTCGGAGATGGAATTACGGTGCAACTAACTGATAATACGATAACTCGCGACAATAGAAATTGTTCGAAATGATCCGACACTTATGTGATTTCTTCTCGTATACCCTCGGGTTATCTATCGTGGTGAGTTCTGACCGATAACCTTCTCCCTCATATTGTGCACTTCGACTGATGAAAGCTGATTCACGGCAACGCGCCCGATGAGATTTATATTCTCAATCGTACGTCACTCGTCGTAGTTAAGACGAACTAGACGTCGGTTCAGAATCTAGTATGCGCGTGTACACCGAGGTTTCCTTATAACCATTCGTTGCATCACACACGTGTGTATGTGTAATTAATGAAGGGGCACTTAGGAAAAATGATTCTCAAACTTGATTCCTCTTTGATGCGACAACTTAACACTTTTTCCTGTATTATTCACATCACCTATTCTTATACTATTGTCAAATCCGACGATGACTCGATAGGTAATGCATTGAGAAAAATTGAAAATTCAAAAACGTATCTGTGATATCGAATCTTTTCATCGATAAACCAGAATTTTTGCGATCAACGACGATTGCCGGCTTCGAAGATGATCGCACGTTAGTGCCCGTTATCAAGCACGTATCCGTAACGTCAATGATATCGTTAGAGTACTTATTAGCAGAACAGCAGTCGCTATAGTTAAGTAAAATGACAAAGCTTCTTTTCGTTTTGTCGAGCATTTCGTGGCATTTTTCCGGTGTGGCATTGTCGCCAGGCTCAAAAAAAAAAAACAATAGCACGGCATATATAAGTGACTTCTCCGTTAGTTGCAATGTAGCAATGACGATTTGCATGTACCGTACATTGAGGAGTCCAATGTGAACCCATTGCGCAACATTTAATAGACGAACGGTCCTGTGTCATTAGAAAAAAGATGGCTTCTCATTCGCTGTGAAGAGAAAAAGAAGCGTGCCAGAAGTCTCATGTATCTATCGGCATTAAGCCGGGTCACCGTCTGCGTGTTCGCAACTCGCCATGAGCGGTTACGTGAGGAATGAATCCGTCATCGTTTTCGATCGGGTCGACAATCAAGATCGCATAAGTGCAGCGAACAGGCACATCGTCGTTTTCGATAATAAGCCTCATTGTTTTTTTCTGGTTGATCTATTAATCGACCAGTTATCACGAGGGGAACTAGAAGTCGCAGTGTACATTCAATCCATCAAGTATCCTTTATTGTCCATGTCACATGATTATTCTGGCGGCTTTACTACATCTGCCATTTGGTGCATTTTACATCAAGTTTTTCAGAGACATTTTTTTTTTTATCTGCCGCTATCGGTATTTTTACACAACAATGGACAACTATTTGCACATGTTCATTGATTAATTGACTATGCGGAAAATTCAGCTATTTGCTTATCCTAAAAAAACGTCTAATTTAATGGAACAGCAGATTAAACCACAAATAAAGCGACGACACCCTTACAGGCAAACTTTATTTTCTCCGCAGACTTCTTTTTAACGAGATGAGATATTAAAAAAAAATTAATAACTAAAGTATTCATTAGCTTAGTTGGTTTTCTTTGAATGCGCGACTTTCCGGCCTCCAAGCGCAGCTAGTTTGTTGATGATAAATCGGAGTAGCCTAATGGCTATGAATACAGAAGCCGCTGCTGTTAATATAAGCATCGCATAAACGTCGAGGAGCTCGATTTCCCACCAGGCGAGGTCCATAGCGAGTGATCTGAGAACGTTGCCGCGGTGTCTTGCCACGTATTCTACCCACCACGTGGCCGTATCCATTGCGCTCATTGGACGATCGACAAACAATCTCGAGACTCCACGTATCGCGTTCCTATCACAACCATAAATGCGATTCAATCAAAGAGGCTTCGGTGATCGAAAATTCATCCGATTCAGTACTCACTTGTACAACGGATTGAAGAGTATCTCATTCAAAGCCTTGTCCATGCTTTCCTCCGTTACATCCGCGTGGTGCAGGATTACAGCGATATTTTTTTTCGCATAGATTTCCACGTTGACGAATTGATCGGCGAAAAGTGGCATCCCGATCATAGGAACTGCGGAATGCACGGCTTCCTGAGTGCTCAATAGTCCACCGTGCGTGATGTATGCTCTCGCGTTTTTATGCTCTGCGAAATCAAAAGCGGACAGTCGACTTTATTCGTATCCAAGCCAATGGAAAGATTTTCCGCTGTAAATCAATCGAAATCTTACTGAGGACTTTGTACTGCGATGCCCACACGAACGTGCGAATATTCTTCGGTAATCCCGGCAATAGTTTCTCGGGATCTCGTACCTTCATCAGGATTCTTATCGGAGCAATTTTCTCGAACGATTTGTAAAATACTCGAATTATCTCCTCGGGAAAAGTTTCAATAAGGATCATGGAACCGAGTGTAAAATAAACGAAACCCTCTGTGCTTTCGTCCATCCATTTTTTAAGATCCTACAAATTTAAACGAAACTCCCATAAACATGAGTTCGTGAAGAATGTGAATAGAATTATCCATATCAGCAGTTGCATAATTGCTGACACGACCAATTGCGTTCTCGCTGTCCTCTCGGAAGTCCGGGATAATTGAGAACGAACCTGGAGGAATTGTAGAGAATGGAGGGATGAACAACTTACCCGTGGCAATTCGGCACCGTCATCCTGTATGTGCAATCCGCCAACTTCGATAAGAGCAGGGGTCGTTGGCTTGGGCCCATTCAAAGCTGGATGAGAATTGACGAGGACGAGATCTAAACTTCTCTCCGCTTCTCGAACACCAGGCGCTTCCTCGCCGAAATACCTTTTTATTGTGTCGCTCTGCGGTGTTGTGTAATATTGAAAGTATCTATCGATGTACATAGAGTACACGGTATTGTGCAATCTCTGCCAAAACGTCATAGGTGCAACGTAATGGTTGAAATTGTTCGGGACAAAGGCAAGATTTGCAGGATTCGCAATTATTCCGTTTCCCCATGGATAGAGTACCGACGCTGAGACACCTATCATTGGAACATTCAGATGACGTCCAAGTGCCATAAAGCAATGTGCAGCGAGTACCTTAAAAAATAGAAGAATATTCTTTGCACCCTGAACATTGACAATTGTCTTGTGGTGTGATCACTCACCTGCGTTATCACTAAATCGTACGGCGGATCTTTCGGTGGATTCCGAACGAGTTCCATCATCTTCGGAAGTCGGAGAGTCTCGCATATTTTGTTACCCACTTTCGTGGAAATATAATGTACCAACTCTAACGTGTCTCTCGCAATGCCCTCGTAGGACACGTTATTGACGACTTGATGCGTCTCCATTGGCAGTGCGATTAGATCGGTATAATTCGTAAAAGATTTCTTCAGTGGAAATGGGCTCACGACATCGACCTGGTGTCCTTTGCGTGCCAGACCCTTCATCAGTGCTTCGAACATTATGAAGTGGCTTCTCGCTGGCACGGGAAACACACCGAGAATCCGATATCCCTCACAGTTCTCTGGGCTCAGACTCACCGCTCCGAAGAGAACTAACGCTATCGTTATCGGCTGCATACTTCTCGATGCTCCGACTCGATTACCGAGCGACTTACTTCGACTGTATATTCTTTCTTCCCACACCTAATGCGAGATCCTTCAGTGTTGAACTCTGTCCGAAGTCGTGTACGCGTCTCGTTCAATTATCCTGCATTCCAATTTGATGATCGGCGAATCTCCAAATATCTCGAATTTTCTATTCTCGCACCGAACGGAAACTTACAGTGAGGAGCTAAACTAACGCGTAATTTGTCAATTGATGTTGTAAACTCGAAACCTAGCGCTCGTCGCTCCCGGCTAGCTACTACTGCGCATTCGACTTCAGCAACGTGTACTTATCAGCAGAATACATTCATTCGGCCCCGTTCGTTCAATAATTAAATCATCAGACAGTTAAATTAACGATTAGTTTTTTGCTTCCTCATAAAGAAATCTTTTTTTAGGGAAGAAAAATAAAAATAAATTTCAAGGCTTTATTCAAAACGTATTCGAATGTTCGGAAACATTGAAAAATGATATCTCGAAAGATATTCAAATGTACGGGGATGAACGTGCGTGTCCGTGTGTGCGTCAGACGCGAAAAATTGGAATCGCTTGAACTAGAGAAAAACTTCAAAATTTATCGGAAGTCACCGCTTTCCGGTAAATCTCTGAAGTCTGCATTTTCAGTTTCTAAATTTCATGGCCCATAGCGAGGGCGCCTAAGCCAGAAAAACCTACCAACTTTCTATATATCGGTAATTTATTTACAATTTTACATAGGTTATTTGACTTTCTTAGAATGCGGTACTTTGGGCTTTATGAATCTAAAGATTATTATCTTCACCAGGCACCGAACTATGACAACACCGGTGAATATGAAAATTGCTGCGATAAATAGGATGAATCCGTGAACATCGATGAGGTTAACTTGCCACCAGTTAAGATCCATAGCTGGTGAACGGAGAACATCCCTATCGTGTCTTAAAACGTACTCTATCCACCACGTCGCCGTTTCCATCGAGCTCATCGGACGATCGAGAAACTTTGATGACACTTTGAGCATTGTATCCCTGTCAAAAACACAATTCCAAGTGATTAACATACTTGACGCTTGAAGTTTCATAGCACGAGTAGTGTGCACGGTCGATTCTGAACTCACTTGTACACCGGATTGAATAGAATCTCGTTCAGAGCCGCGTCCATTTTTTCCTCGGTGACGCCCTCGTAGTCCAGCCTAACGGCCATCTTTTTCCTCGAGTAGAGATCAATGTTTATAAACTGGTCCGCGAATAAAGGCATTCCGATCATAGGAACAGCGCAATGTACAGCTTCCTGGGTTCCCATCAGGCCGCCATGAGTTATAAATGCTTTGACGTTCTTGTGCTCTGAACATTGAACAATTAACGATCAACTTTATCACGATCGAAGTTAAACGACACATCGCATTGTGATGCGATCTTGAAGAATCTTACTCAGAACTTTGTACTGCGGTGCCCACTCGAAAGTGCGTACGTTACTCGGCAATCCGGGCGGAAGTTTCTCAGGATTGGGTATCTTTATCAATACTCTTATCGGCGCGATTTTCGCTAATGACTTGTAAAAAACGCGAATTATCTCCTCGGGAAAGGATTCGATGACGACCATAGAACCGAAAGTGAAGTAAACGAACCCATTCGAGCTCTTGTCCATCCATGCTTCGAGATCCTGTGAACAGGCGCAATCGCCATTCGCATAGTTGTTTTTTATATGTTTTTTTTTTTTACCAAAAGTCTGCCTACTTAGACGAATGATATAGGATAAAAAAATAACTGTTACGTCTGACATTTGGCTACTTAAACATGCACATCATTAATTTGTCCGAAGACGAAATCAACCCGAGAAAGTTTCGTTCAATCAAGAATATTTCATTTTCTCGGGAATTTTCAGAGACAGAGGGAGAATGATTGAAACTTTGGAACAGTGAATCTTCGTAACGTAAAATAAATTCTTGCATCACCAAAAGAGAGAGCTTTTCGAGGTAGATTGATACATAAACGTACACATCTGATCATTCATGACTCGAAGGGAGGGAAAAGCTATGGGCAATTTACCCGAGGCAATTCGGTGTCGTCGTCTTGAACGTGTAATCCGCCGACTTCAATGAGAGCCGGTGTTACGGGTCTGGGACCGCTCAAAGCCGGATGAGAATTGGTGAGAACGAGAGCCACACTTCTCTCGAGCTCCCTCACGCCGGGCGTGTCTTTGCCGAAATATTTTTTAATTATTTCGTCTTGGGTACTCGAGTAATACTGGAATAATAAATCGGTGTACATATCGTGGACGGTGTTGTGCAATCTTTGCCAGAACGTCATCGGTGGAACGTAATTTAAAAGATTGTTCGGCACGAAAGCGAGACTCTTAGGATTTCCGATTATCCCGTGACCCCAGGGATAAAGAGCCGCTGAACTCATAGCGATCATAGGAATTTTCAGATGATGCCCGAACGCCATATAACAATGCGCCCCGAAGAGCTGGAAAAATTAATCGAATTAGCGTTGATCATAATCCGTTGTCCTGCCTTCCATTCGCTACGATTCACACCTCCGTCAACATCAAATCGTACGGTGGATCGCTCGGTGGGTTTCGAATGAGATCAAGCATTTTCGGATGCCCCAATCCGTCGCACACTTTATTGCCAGTTTCCGTAGCGACAAAGTGGACCAAGGCCCCGGACATCGATCGGAAGCTATCGTACGTCATGTTATTGACGAATTTTTGTATATACAGTGGAAGCACGACTATATCCGTGAGATTCGGATATGGCTTCTTCTGAGGGAATGGGCCGACGACGTCAACTTGGTGGCCTTTCCGGGCAAGTCCCTTCATGAGCGCGTCGAACATCATATGGTGACTCTTGGCGTGAAGGGGAAACAGACCGAGGATCCTGTAACCCTCGCAGCTTGTCGGGCTCAGAACCGCCAGGCCGAGAATTATCCATAAAATAATTCGCTTCATTTCCCGTAATACACCCAACGACGTCACAACTTCCGCCGATCTTTTTGTTACTATTCGTCTATTCAACTTATCATGCGGTTACTTTCAGAATGTCGAAAAAAATGCTTTTTGCTTTAATACCGCAAAATGTATCGGAATTTAACATGCGTTGTTTCACCAGTGGTCAAGATTCATTCTCGGCGCTTCCTGACAAATTCGGGACGGACGATCCACGACACGTTAACAACAGCGAATCCGAGACGACTAAAGGACAATGGTTATGCACAGGGACCTCGAGCTCTATGCACGACTGGTGAAATACTAGTCGGACTCAGTTATCTCACTCCCGATAGAATGACGTTTCACATCTTTACAGTATATCTAGTGACCAATTGCACTAAACTCCAACGACCATTTTACCAATCCGATTTTTTACGAAACGTTCGCTTCATACTGAAGTAATGCGTGACTCTATGATTTCTTGTTTCCGCAATCATTCTGTTACATGATGTCATAAGAATTTTTCACAACTGGAAGATATTGAAAGGCTACGCGAAAAATGATACTTTTCCGATGCAGCTGATAAGTTGGTTGGACGTAATTCCATTAGCTATAGCCAGCCTCTGGCCGATAGAGTAATCCACTGGAGCTTCTCTAAAGGCTATCTATCAACTCGTGCACGGTTAACAAACGGTTCGATGCAGTGTGCTAGTTCGCACAAGTGTTCACCAACGCCTGATAGATTAGCAGCTACGCAATTGTCTCCGCAACCTTACAGCATCGCAATTCGACCCTCACCGCGTGTTCAACGAGAATTAAATTTTCCGAAGACCAACGCTACTCCAGTCGAAATACGATGAACTCATGGTTTATATGGCGACAATAAAATCCATATAATTTGGGTAAAGCTTCCGTCGAGGAACGCTGCTCATCGCGTCAACACGATGTCCCTTGCGCGCTGGGGCCTTCATCAGTGCCTTGAACATTGAAAGATGCCTCGGCACGCGCAGAGGAAAGACGCCGAGTATCCAATAACCTTCCGAACAATCTGGCTTCAAAGCTGTCGAGATGAATAAAACTGATGCTGCGACACGTAGCTTCATCTTCGGGCTGATTACTTTTTTGTACTGTCGCTGTTAAATTTTATCGCAAGCGATTCGAGAATAGGGCACGTTGGTAACATCAACCAACCTTTGTATTGAACAATGTGTCGAAGAGCAAGGATTAGAAGGGAATATCATCGTTCGGCATCAAGATTATTGCGCGTATCTGCAATGCTCATTCGAAATCATATAAGATAGGAGATACCGTCAACGAATTGCAGTCCGATGGGGAATACATTGCAACTCGCATAAGTGCCATTACAATAGATACGAAATTTATATGTTTAGCTGCAGTTGAGCTATAAATTATCAATGCAAGGTTATGCATACAACATGAAATTATCGGCTGATAATATTCCGACACAGCAGCGTCGCCGCCTTGAATTCTTATGCGTCCTCGTGAATAACTTTCTTCGCACCGACGCTTATCTCCTTACCACGTGATTATGAGAACTCATGGAAAATGATAAGGGACACGAGTAAAGATCGGTCGAAATCTTTTTACTTCGACAGACAATAAACTGGAACGGGTCTTCCTATTCCGTCGGGTATTTCATATTGCGCACAATCGACAACTATGAAGTATTTGCCCACGTGAATTAAAGTCTCGTTACTATGTGTACGCACATGCTGCACTTACAACCTTGAACTCAGCAATTGAATAACGTGGCAGCCGAGAATGATGTAATGAGGGATAGCGATTGCGGTGTGATCCGTCACTGCGTACGAAAGGTTTAAATTTGTTTTTTATTTTTCTGTGTATTAATTTTTTAGAATATTTTTGAAAAATAAGGCCCCACATCGGCCTCATTTTTCACTGTCTTATTCGGCTCCGAAGGCCAATCTCGACCCAACCTCCCCTAGGTCCACACGTACAGCATATAGAATTAAATTATTCTGTAGGCAAGGTCACGAAATAATATCGCATATAGGACGATGTTGATAGACACGCAATTTTTAATGACCCATCGAGGTATTCATTTTTTTCCAGGCTCTCACAATCTGAACTCAAAGCCGGCGTACAATTATTTCAATTTTTTTGAGAGCGTCACTTTGACACCGGTCGTTGTAACAAACATCTTGACGAGGCGTCTAACGAGAAAAATCGCCAGGAACATCAGACATGATGCGGTCAGAAGGAGAAACCCATAAACGTCGAGAAGTTCGATCTGCCACCAGGCAAGATCCATAGCGGGCGATCTGAGGTCGTTACCTCCGTGCCTTATGACGTATTCCACCCACCACGTTGCCGTATCTAATGGCTTCATCGGACGGTCGGTGAACCTGGCTGACACTTCGCGCATCGCTTTTCTGTTGGAACACACAATTTCCGTCGATACGGAATGATCAATCGTTCAATGGAATAGAATTAATCTCGCACTCACTTGTACACTGGGTTGTACAGAATGTCAGTCAAAGCCTTGTCCAACGTTTCCTCCGTAAGTTTTTCGTAATCCAATTGAATAGCTATTTTTTTGGATGTGTAGACATTCATGTTGGGAAATTGATCGGCGTACAGGGGTATTCCTATGAATGGAACGGAACAATGTATCGCTTCCTGGGTCCCCATGAGTCCCCCGTGCGTTACGAATGCCTTTATATTCTTGTGCTCTACAAATTACACAAAACGATGCAATTTTCTTATCCTTTGATTATTGATCAATCCTTGACACTTTTTGTGAATCTTACTCAGGACTTTGTACTGCGATATCCACGAGAAAGTGCGAAAATTCCTCGGTAGTTCAGGCGGTAATTTCTTAGGATCGGCGATCTTTATTAATACCCTGATGGGCGCTAATTTCCCCAATGATCTGTACAACGTTAAAATAGTCTCCTTGGGAAACGTCTCTATCAATACCATGGAACCGAATGTCACGTAGATAAATCCCTCCGTGCTATTGTCCATCCACTCTGCGATATTCTAAAGAGGCCAAAGCTCGTGTACAATCGCAACATGGGAAAATATAATATAATAACAGATTATTAGAAATTTGAAAAATTACCCGAGTCAATTCGACGCCATCGTCCTGGATATGCAATCCGCCGACTTCGATGAGTGCAGTAGTGATGGGTTTAGGACCGTTCAAAGAGGGATGAGAATTTGACAGGATAAGGGCGAGACTTCTCTCACTTTCTCTCACGCCGAGTGCATCGTCACCGAGATAGTTTTTTATGAGGTCATTCTGAGACAGCGTGTAACGCCAGAAAAACTGTTCCGTGGTTACCGTGAATACCGTATTGAATAATCGCTGCCAGAAATCCATCTGTGGAGAGTAATTCAATCCCAGGTTGTTCGGCACGAAAGCTAGATTGTGAGGATTCGCGATGAAGTTGTTTATCCATGAATACAGAGCCGCTGAGCTGCAACCGATCGTTGGAACTTTCAAGTGATGACCTAGCGCCATAAAACAATGAGCACTTAAGGTCTAAAAAAAATAAAATTTCGCGAACGATTACTTTTTTCGTGGTAATTAATGAAGATTACAGTGAAACGATTGTCTTACCTCAGTTATGAGCAAATCGTACGGTGGGTCTCTCGGAGGATTTCTGATCAGTTGGAGAATCCTCGGATGTCCCATACCTTTACAGAGATCATAACCAAACTCCGTAACGATGTCCGACATCAGCGTATTTCTCCATTCGTGTAAACGACTGTACGACAGATTGTTGACGAGTTCCAACGATGGGAGATGAACGATATCCACATAATTTTTCAGAGGTTTCTTTTGGGGAAAGTTGCTCACGACATCGACCTGATGCCCTTTGCGTGCAAGACCCTTCAACAGTGCCTCGTGGAACATAAAGTGACTTCGAGCTGGCAGGGGAAAAACAGCGAGTATCCGATAGCCTTCACAGCTATTCCCGTTTAGGCTCGCGAAACCGAAAAGTACCGACACTATGAGTATTATCTTCATTTCGTCCTAACTGTAACGTGGCAACTTTTTCCGTTGACTTATTTAAATTTGTTGAAAAAAAATTATCAACGACACACAACCGCGGATGAGCTTTCGCGCCTCAAAGAGCTCTTTTAAATCCAATTATACGATCGCAATATCTGCATTCAACTTGATCCCGCAGTTACGACTCGCTATAGACAGAAGTCAATTCCGACCGAACACTTGTGGAGTGTCCATCATATATTTATAGAGCTATATATTATCTTTGGCCTCGATTGTCATCAGATAGTCAAAATTATGTTCTCCAATGATAATGTCAAGTGAAAAATGACAAAATTTTTTATGCGGAGAAGCACAAAAATTTTATATGCAGTTAGAATTTATTGACGTTATCTTGACAAAACTCGGCGCATATCAGCAGTGAAGTTGATGTTGCATGTCATTTCTCGTAATATCTTCATCCGTTTGGCGATGTAATGCGTAGTAATGTTGATTCGAGTCTCTCCAGACCTTTACCGGTCCTTATCAAGTCCCGATAGTCGCTGGTTCAACGATGTCAAAATCTCTTAATTTTTTATATTTGCCATTAAAGTCGACTACTTCTGCAGGCATTTTCACCGACAGTGTGTGAGATTAGTGAAAGTAATTATACACATCAATATAAATATAAGTTTTCAACACAATTTCAGAATTTCCTATTGAGTATATATACTTTATTGACATAAAGTCGTACCTTTTATGTAATACAATTATTTCAACTTTTTTGCAAGTGACCTTTTAATACCAGCCGTTGTGGTGAACCGCTCGACGAGACGTCTCACGAGGAAAATCGTTAGCAATATTGGACACAATGCGATTAAAAAAAGAAATGCATAAACGTCGAGTAGATTAATCTGCCACCAGGCAAGATCCATTGCGGGCGATCTCAGATCTTTACCTCCGTGTCGTATAACGTATTCCACCCACCACGTTGCCGTGTCCAATGGACTCATCGGGCGGTCAATGAACCTGGCTGATACATCGCGTACCGCTCTTCTATTGCATACATAATTTCCATCAATTAGGGCCGATACATTTTTTAATGGAACGGAATCAACATTATACTTACTTGTACACCGGATTGTAAAGAATCTCGTTCAAAGCCTCGTCCAACTTTTCCTCCGTAAGTTCTTTATAATTCAACTGAACGGCTATCTTCTTCGCTGTGTGAATGTTTAAGTTAGGAAATTGATCGGCGTATAAAGGTATTCCGATTAATGGAACAGCGCAATGTATCGCTTCCTGCATCCCCATGAGTCCTCCGTGCGTCACGAATGCTTTTATATTCTTGTGCCCTACGAATTACACAACAACGAGATAACTTTGAAATGCGTCGAGGATTATTGACTAATCTTTAATGGTTTTTGTCAATCTTACTCAGGACTTTGTACTGCGATAGCCACGAGAAAGTGCGAAAATTCTTCGGTAGACCAGGTGGCAACTTTTTCGGATCGCCTATCTTTATTAACACTCCCATAGGCGCCATTTTTCCCAATGATCTGTAAAAACTTTGAATAGTCTCCGCGGGAAAGGACTCAATCACCACCATCGAACCGAACGCGACATAAATAAATCCCTCTGTGCTGTTATCCATCCACTCTACGATATCCTAAAGAGATCGAAGCTCGAGTATAATTGCAAAATGGAACGACACGATATGACAACAGATCGGAACGGAATTTGAAAATTTACCTGTGTCAATTCTACGCCATCGTCCTGAATGTGCAATCCACCGACTTCAATGAGAGCAGTTGCAATGGGTTTGGGACCATTTAATGAGGGATGAGAATTCGATAGGATAAGAGCCAAACTTCTCTCGCTTTCCCTCACGCCAGGTGCATGGTCGCCAATATACTTTCTTATAATTTCATTCTGAGACAGCGTGTAATGCCGAAAAAGGTAGTTTATGTATAGCGTGTAGACCGTGTTGTGTAATCGCTGCCAGACACTCATCGGTGCACCGTAATCCGTCCCAAAGTTGTTCGGCACGAAGGCGAGATTATGGGGATTCGCGATAAAGTCATTTAGCCAGGGATACAGAATCGCTGAGCTGGAGCCGATTATTGGAACTTTCAGGTGATGTCCCAGTGCCATAAAACAATGAGCTCCGAGGGGCTGAAAATATAAAATTGCTCAATCAGCCGTTTCACTCCAATCGGTAACATATCATAAGACGATTTCTTCACCTCCGTTATCAACAAATCGTACGGTGGATCTCTCGGAGGATTTTCAATCAGCTCCAGCATCTTGGGATGTGCCATATTTTTACAGAGATTGTTGCCGAACTCGTTAACGACTTCCGCTAAAACCCAGTTCGACCATCGTTCGATGCGGTCGTACGTCAAATTATTAACGAGAAACGGCGATGAAAGATCGACGATGTCGGCATAATTTTCCACAGGTTTCTTCTGGGGAAAAGTGCTCATGACGTCGACCTGATGCCCTTTGCGTGCAAGGCCCTTCATCAGAGCCTCGTGAAAAATAAAGTGACTTCGAGCTGGCAGCGGGAAAATACCGAGTATGCGATAAGCTTCGCAGCTATTCGAATCGAGGCTCATCGCGCCGAGGAGTAACGACACCACGATTACGAGTTTCATCTTCATCTCGACCTGATCGTCGCACCGCAACCTCAGCCCTCGGGTCGTTCAAATTTGATCACAAATTACTGACACACACAATCGCAGATAAGCTTTCGTGCACAAAAGATCTCTTACAAATCCGATTGAACGATTGTAAAAACTGCATTTCACCGTATCCCGTATCAATGGCTCGCGATTGACTCTAGTCAATGCTGACCAAACACCTGTCCAGCCCTCGTTATACGTATTGAGCTATATATATCATCTTCAATCTCAATCGTCGTAAAATTATAACAACGATGGCCTTCAATGATAATATGGAGTAGATGGTAAAAAAGGCGGAATCTAACATGTAGAAAAGCTCAAAAATTTCCTATGCCACTGGAATCAATTGACGTTATCTTGAGGCGAGTCAAGATAACGTCGACGTTAAATTGGATTCGGCAACAATCATTGCCTGGAACGAAAATTTGACAATTCCTAACGATCAACAAAGATACCAGTGGATTTTGCGGCTTGGTGGAGAAATCGAGAGATAAGGGTTGCGAGTCAGTCGCACAAAGTGGTTTGGCGGTGCGGTCAGCAGATAGAGTACGTAGTAAGGAGAGAGCTCAATCAGGCTTTGCGGAACTTTACGATACTCATTTTCCTTCCTTCTTGAGCACATACAACGATCGACGTTAAAGGGTAAAAGCTCATCGCCGTCCGACTGCGCGCGAGTTTCTCTCTCGGCAGAGTGACGCGGCTGCGGATGGCTTTCCCGATCCGAGTAGATAGTGCTTATGTCCCCAGGGCTACCGAAAGCTCTCCGGATTATATCGTATCTATAGGTTCGTATGTGTATATGTGCATTCGTTTTAGACAGCACTGTGAGCGGTTAGATTCAGCCACTTGGAAAATTACGAACCTTTAGCGCTTCACATTACGTTGCCATTCCGTGACGGTGATAAACGTCTATCGGTTTTTACACTCGTTCGGCTAACAATATAATTTTCGTGGTCCAGCGTGGAAGACATCAATATGGCCTGCCCGATTAACAAATGAATTAATTATACATGCACCAGGCCTAATCATCTCCGTCTCATCAACTTCTTCAGCAGCGACGTGTTTCTTTTTGATTTCGATCAAAAATATCACTATAAATATTCCTATATCCGTATCGAAATCCTGACGACTAATGATATAGCAAATATTTAAAAAAGTTGTGTCGAATGACGATTGTCCACCGTCCGTTAATCAGCAGAGATAAAAAAAAAAAATGTACGAGATAAAAACGTAACTTTTATGCACGTTGTACGTAGTCCGGAGAAACGAAGAGGTTGCAAACACGAGACGGCTGACGTAATCGTAAAGTGTACTTGACAGAGAACAACGATAATAACTATCCCGCAAAGGTACGCACGATATATCGACAGGTGGCTGTTGTACTCCGTTACCTGTATGTACTTAAAATACAGCTAGAACCGCAGCTGCGGAAAGAAGCTCGAAAGCTGCGCTTCAAATCGATGGTTAATTAGTAACTCGTCGTAATTCTCATAGAGAGAGATCAATCGAGGTAAACTGAATATCCAATGAATCAACCCTTTTCGCCAGTTACAGTTACGTTTATCAGAAAAATTATTTATCGTCGCTATCTGAATTAGCGAAATTTACAGTGGAATGAAAATACACGCAATTGACTCTGCTACGCCAATGACAAATTTCAACGAAAGGTAATCAACGAAAGGTAAGATATGAGAGAGTTAGTTAGTGACGTTTGTGAGTGATGGATCCTTCATTTTCCCGGACACGGAGAGCTCGTAATGTTATCGTTTAAACTTTCCTGGTTCGTCATCCCGTTAGCGCTGAAAACTCTTCGACCGAATTAATTGCCGTAACTCGAGCCCGTGTGACAAACAAACTGAACTTTGTACCTCACGCGTGCATGAGTTAATTGGACCGAGTATAATATTTAGACCCGCACTTATTATTTTTCATGCGCGATTAGAGCGAAGCAAATTTTTTGTTTGTTTTTGGAGCGAGGCGAACTTGCGGTAAAAATATTCGAGGCGCTTCATCTCGGTGCAAAATAAGTCACGCGTCATATTAATCCCCCGTGACCGAACCTATCCGGAGCACAGTTCGGTAGGGCTCGAGTGTGCGCGGAGGGATAACAAAGGGTCGTGAACCCTTGAGCGACCCTTCTCGTGCCTATCACCGAGGCACATTCGCGGATCCCAGTAGACTCACCGAGCGCCCAGGGCATATTCGTGTTCGCATTCGATGGAAATATCGTTTTTTTGGCATCGATATTGATAAATGTTGTCCTCCGATGTGAGACGCAGCAGGCTCGAGCAATCATCGAAGTACAGCGAAATAGGAAGTAAAGGAAACATGAAAATAATCACGCTCGATGACTCAGCGATTCAGCACACACGTGTTTAACACAACGAAACAAAAGAGCTTAAACCGTGCTGACTGTCCGGGAGAGATGAAGACCGACTTTTTTTTTTTTTTTTTTTTTTTTTTTTTTTTTTTTTTTTTTTTTTTTTTTTCGATTATCCGATGACGTTCTCGGGGAAAACGAGAATCTTGGCGAGTGAACGCAACGCAGCTATTTGCGAGTCACAATATCAACACGGGAACACGTGACGGTGCAGGGAGTTGATAAAAGCGACGGGTCGAGCCAACGCAGTCTTGGAATTAACTTTGCGAATATTAATATATTTACTATTTGCGACAATGACTAACCAGTTCGATGTTGTCGAATTTAACGACTTTAGTGGACAATTGAAATTTTTCGTGAAGTAAAGAAAAAAATGGTAAACTTTTGGCATTCCCCTCAGTAAAATTGATTGACGTTGGTTGGCGTCTGCGTTATTTTTTGGGATACGAACCGGGTCATTAATCGATGACTTTGTATTAAACCTGAGAGGGGCTCGGTATGAAAATTCGAAATTATCGGATAAACGCCTAGACGAGGCCATACCGCAGATAATAGAAGGATGGACGGAGTTTAGCGTTGTATAGGTTGAGCTGCACGTGCGATTATGGAAAACCGGAATTTCCTATGAATATTTATGAAACGAGCAAGTGGCAGGCTTATGCAAAAACCGGACTGTCCATTTGTGATTAATTGAATCGAAAAAGTTATTCGATGAATTATCTTCCCGTGTAAACACTTAATTCTTATCTCATGACTGGATAATCATTCCCCGATAACAGATATTTTTCGTTTCATATTTTTCAGGAAAACGTCAAATGTATTCCGGAAACCAGGAAAAAGTCAAGAATTTATGAGTCGTTCAAAGAAACAAAGTAGGAAAGTAGGAAAGGAGTAAAAATCACATTGTCCACGTGTAGAAGTACAATTCGAACAATTGTATTTCCGTTAGTCCGCGTATTGGAGCTATTGATTTTTATTTCATTGTAGGACGTATTGTTATTCATTTTGGAAATGGCGGTAAAAATTTTGAAAATTTTTTCTGTTATTTTTAGTCGTCACCATGGATTACGACGACACGTTGCTCTTTGATACATCGAATCGCGATTTTCCGGATACATTTATCGCTGCATATACTTCTCGCACGTCGTTTTGCGAACGGCGAGTGGCACGCAGGTAGGGATAAGCAAATAACGAACGAGAAAACTTTCAGCGCACAAGTACATGTGTTCGAGGTTCTCGAACTTACCGCGCGAAACCCTCTAAAAAGTTTTGTCAGCCGAGACCGTTTACGTGGCATTTCTCTACTATATTTTCCCGGACGAATCGTAATGTGTCAGCTGACACGAGCGTAAAAAAAGTTTGCCCTTTAACTCACAACGCCTATCATATCGTTGACAAAGAAGACTGGGGGAAAAAATGTGATAATTTTCATGAACGGAGAAACTGCAAGAGAACGTTTATCGGTTCTCTAACTTTGTGACTAGCAATGCGAGGGAGCTTGGTACATATTCAAAATGGTATTTGGCAAATACCATGTTTTCCCATCAGCATTCTATCGATCATGGCGCACCTGCGAACGCAAAAGTGTAGACGAGAGACTCTTCCGTTATTCCGGAAATATGGTAAAGCACCGTATTTCCGGTGCGTCGCTGAGTGGATGAACCGAGCATCGACGCGGTCCAAAGTTGCGAAAATTTACGAGGGAACTAGATCGGACGTTAGGAGCAGATGGTAAGAAATTTTTCATAGCGTTGCACATCTCTCGTGGCTTGGATTTCGCTAAAATTCACGTTGTTATATCGCAGTACTATAGACGAAGGGCTTCATTCCGCGTCGGAGCTTCTCGGTGCAATCTCGTAAAAGCGTCGGCGCGAAATAAGGTATGTGCGAAAGTGGTCCGCCGTGGAAATTGAAGGCTCGCCGATGGTACTCACCAATATAAGACCATATTTCACTCGACCTAACCGACCATTCGACTATACATTCTTTGACGGCAAATTCATAACAACAATAACGCAACGGCTGGTTCGACGAGGAGTCAGTGATTGAAATGGTAGAATACTGTTGGAAAGAAAATGTCCATTTCCAACTGTCCTCAGTTGGAAATGAAATTCATGGGAAGTACAGATTTGCCGAAGCTATTGTTATGCTGACATTACCAGCAGTGCATTTGTAAGATAGCTCGTGAGCGGCTGATGGGAAGTCGTATTGCGTATGCAGACTACTGATTATTCAACAAGCGCTTCTGCTGTTTGTACATTATCACACTTGGCATGATGCCCGGTAAAGGTAACCGATAGTATTGTTTCGACGGTGATGTATTCAGGCCAGTGCAAATCACTTAATATCGAGGTTTACACCTTCGACATTTGCATATCAACTGAACACTTGAACCCCCTCACGTAAATTATCATTTATACCTTACACGGTACATGTTCCGATATACCAAACCCGGCAAAACCTTGACGCTTGCACGATCGTTCAACGTTCCGCCGGATAAACCAGACAGGATGCGCTTGCATCGTGAAAATTTAATTAGCGTTTTTTTTGTTTCCACGAAGAGGGTTCGACCGGGTTATGATCAGCATACGATGAGATGTCTCTCTCACGCTTCCTTTTACCATCTCCCACTCTCTCTTTCTCTCCGGACTGAACGTCAAACATAGATAGTAAGCGCATAAGCTTCGGAAGCGCACAGCGCAACCCGATTATGAATAATTCTATTCAATTCCGGAACAGCTTCCATTCATACCAGAAGCTCTCACCCTACGTGGGACGGTATCGCGGGAAAACCGGACGGACCATGACTATGGCCGTTCACTTTCCCCCGTATGTATCATCCTTCCATACCCTTTGAGCTTCGGCTCGGAAACTTTACGCTTACTGCGAGTGAAAAGGTTGCGGGTACCCGGACGCTCCCGCACTGACCACATCGAGAGACTCTTCGGTGGAAACACGAGCGAAGTGCCCTTTGCCTTAACTGCAGTTATCTGTCCCTTTCACCGTTGGAGCAGACTGATTAGATTATTGGATGCCCACCGCAGAAACTCCAGTGCTGATACGCGTTTCCTCGGAGCCCGCACATTCGTCCGGGCTAATTACAATTCTGATGGGTGTCGTTTGTGTTCCGACCTAACACGTGGTGAGATGTCGAAGTAAAAATGCCAAGTGAACGCACACGAGGACATGCGAACATAAAATATTGCCTGGCCGTTTGCTGTGCATAATTTTCTCGTTCTTCTTCGGTCATAGTACGCTGATCGACGAAGAGTTTCAATGTTCAAAGACGTTGAACTTTTTATTTACTTCGTCTTTTTTTTTCATTGAAAATTTCGACGATTATATGACCTCGTTCGGCTTGCAAAGTATTCTGCAATCGTCCGGGGACCTCTTGCCGACAAAAAATACCTTCCGTCCCGTTACTCGCCGAGGGAATCTTCGAACCCTTCCCGAGCACCGTTTAAGAAGTAGCGCCGGTCTGAACTTTCGTCAAGAATCTCGCCGGCCGGTGTTTTATTGTTGGAGCGCAGAAGTTTCTGAGAGAAGAAGTTTTCCAATGCTCCAGCCAACACGCTTTGTCGTTCTTTTTGCCAATGGCCGTTTCGCTTCTCGTCGAGTCTTGGACGAGTTGTTCAATAAGGAATACCACTTCGACGCTGCAATCCGACGATTTATAGAAGTTGCAGCTCGTGTCACGCCAGTATAATAATATTTCGAACAATGTGTCTCGATATTTGATTCACGTTTCTCTATATTATTACTGAACCGTGATGGAGAGTTGTCGATAAACTTTTTATTCGCGGACTCAACGCGTCCCAAATGAAGCAAGAAATTCTGTGGTTACCGCACCGACGCTGCACGCAGGCTATGCGCGGTGAAGATGCTCGAGTTTCCTCGAGTTCACTCGCGGGATGTTTCCGGAACTCCTAGAGGCATCGCATCAAGTCCATCAGGTTCATCGTTCAAACACCGTATATCTATAGAACCAGCGTAGAACGAACACGAGATGCGAATCTTTTGAAAATCATGTCTTCGATCGAATTCGTTCATGATCATTTGCACGAGGATTTCCGACAGCAAATCCCTGCAGCAATTCTCTCCTCCTCTAATGCTTCGTCGTCGTAAGCCGACCGACGTTGGATAAACCTCTGGGCGGAGACCGACTCTTCTATGGAATGGCCTTCGGGAGCCGAGCATTCTACACTTTCGCGATAAACTCGATCGAGCTGTTCACGTACATTTTGACACGTTCTTCGTCCAGCGATTTCCTTCTGCTCTCGCTATCATGAGTTTTGCCAATTCAGCGTTATGTAGGATTTGATGCTCGAATAATTTTTTTTTTTTTTTCTACGATGGATTTACGACGCCCTTGCACAAACGCCACATTAAAATTTTCAAGTCGCGTCATTTCAAAATTCTATGTTACAAACAGTGCATCGATATTTATTTACATTTGTAAGGAAATAATCAAATCCAAAGTTATTAGACGGATAACCATGCACTTATCAATAAGAGTTTAGATGCATAAGAGTTATTAAATGTATGCTGTTATTATTATTGTTATTGTCATATTTCAGAACCCTACTGTCCAGGCCTGTTTGATGGATGGTCCTGCTGGCCGGATACACCCGCGGGTCAAGAAGCGTACGCTGTGTGTCCCTATTTTATTACGGGATTTGACACATCATGTGAGTAATTTTTTACACAGTCTTATATTAGAGATAGGACGAAGGACGTTAGCAGATCATCTCTAAATATCAATCCTTACAGCACAAATTGAAATCATGTTTTCGTTAGTTAATGGATAAAATGCAAAGATCGAAGTTTTCTAATGCATGGATATTTAAACGATAAATTAAGAAAGTTTGGTGCTTCTTCTGGCGTTGCTCAGGAACTTAGGAATCTGCGTTTTACATTAAAGACTATCGGTAAAGCTGAAAATCAAGTAAGCTCCACTCGATTGAAAAAGTCACCGACAGATTGAAGTTTGGGCTTATTACTCATGTACAAAAATAATCGGTCTTGTCTCTGTTGATTTATCGGTGTTTCGCACATAGCACTGACTATAAATGCCACATATGAATCGGTGCTGCGATAGGAAACACCATTCTGCCAAGGAACAGAAACTGTGACTCCGCACATTTTGTCACGGTTATTCCTTCCTTCTCTCCTGATTAACGCCAACTATTGGCCAGCAGGTACCGTATTCTCTAATCGATGAGAGTAAAAATACACAATGATATATATTGAAGAACATATTTATTTTATCATGAATAAAATTCACTTAGTGTCGACAACAAATATATTTGATCGTTTATCACAATGGTGTTTAAATTGTGCGCTGTTAAACTTATCGTAAAATGTATATCTTTGAAACATTTGACGCTCTTCGCGTATAAAATTATTTACTCGTTCGAAAAATATTATACGCTGGTCCACAGCGTGTGGATCGCTGATGGACTAATATAGCAGCTTCTTCATTATCACGGGAATTTGTAAGAGACAAATGTAAACCTCATTAGTAGAAAAATATTCTTGGCGTGCACTTGGTAATACGAATATCGAACTCGCAGATTCGTGCTCACAAACAATTACTAGTAACGATTTTTTGTTTTATTGCGACTAGTCTCATCGTGGACATTCTTGAAAATATTAAAATAAAAAAATAATCGTCGCCGTTATTTTGTTATAGAGTCACAACGGCAACAGTTAAATAGAGCATTGTGACAAAAATGAGTGACATCAGTCCTGTGAAATATAGGCGAGCATATAAACAATTGTAGAAAAGTGTCGAATCATTCTCATCCGTTAATTAGGAAAATTGCAGGTATTCACGTGTTGATATATCAGACCAACGACGGCGGGATGTTTGACCTGTCGTAAAAAGTTGACGATTTTATTGTGTCGATTGTTGAATGCATCTGTCTTATCGCAAAAAAGAAGCTTCGCAGCGAGAATACAAGAATGGACGGTATTGACGTCGCACAGGGTTTCGATAGCTAGGTACATTTCGTCAGTCGAATAATCCGAGTTGATGCGATCTTCGATCAACCTTTTAACGATTTCCGCGAGTTCGACAACGATTTCAGGTGAAAGAGCCTCAACGATGGACGGCAAGGTTTCACCGATCTTGCTCGCCAAATCCTTCGCGCTGGACGCCTGTTTAAACGCTATGCTCAAGGTGAGCAATGCGTAGGAAGCGAAATCTTGCTCAGGTTTCAGGACGGCCAGGAAACTCCTCAAAATCGCCTCCAGGATCGTTGTCTTATTAACATTCTTCGACGATGCGAAAACCAAGGAGTCCACAAAATCGTGACATAAATAATTAATCGGATATACCGTAGAATGCTTCGGATGAGGAACATCCCAGTGTCTCTTCAAAATATTTTCGTAGAGAGTGCAGAAAAACGATAAACGAGACTCCAACCCAGTTTTGTCCGGGCGAAGATAACCGTAGATCGCATACCGAATTCCAGCCACATTTATGTCCCGTTCAACCGCAGGATTGCAGAAATATCTCTGGAGCAAATCCTGACAGAAATCTTCGGACAATAGCTTGATCTTCGCTTCGTCGATGCTACCGATTACCGAAGCAATGTACTCGTTCATGCACGTCGCTTCGGCGAATCTTTCGAGTGTATTCAACAGTTCTTTTACGTAATCGGCGAAATATTCTTTGGGTACTCTGTGCATGTTAACCAATTGTGCCACATTGTCGGTATCATCGATCTTCAAATCGTCTATGCACTCTTTCATTATCGTCCAGGTATCAGCAGTTGGCTCGCTGACGAAGAGATCGTAGATCTTGCCGAAAATTACCGCTCGTATGGATCTGTGGGTCTCGGTTTTCCACAGATCCGTGAGAAATATCTTCAGATCGTCGATCGACGCTACGAGGCAAAACAGTCGAATGCCATGCTTTTTTACGGAGACCCGACGATCCACCAAAGTTTTCGTGAATGATTTGATCTTCTCGACGGAGGTTCGACGACAAGCGTTCGTGAGCGACATTAAAGCGAGATTGAGATACTCGCCGTCGCAAAAACTGAGAACGAGACTCAGGGGCACCGGTGGATTTGTGGTTCTCATAGCTAGAGGAATTGCACACATGACTCTATACTCTTGCTTCGATTCTGTACCCTCAATCTTGATGGTCGAGTCTTTCGGTACGAGAGGCTCGATAACCTGAGCCAACGCAGATCCCTCCATGAGGATTCCGAGGATTCTAATAGAATCGGCACAATCGGCGGTATTATCGGTGACGTCGCTGAGGCATTGCTCCGCAAACTTGATCGGTATACTCTGGTGCCAACGTGAAAACTTAATAAAGCGTTGAGCGCACGGACATGACGCGTTATCTTTCACATTCTTCAAGTGAGCTTGCCAATGATCGAGAATATTTTGGGGATCGTTCCGGAGGCGGGCGATTGCTTCGGGGGTTTCAAAACTGACGACCGTGTCCACATCGTTAGGGACCCACTCGATGTAGAGTTCCCGTTCGTAGGTCTTGATATTTTTCACTATGGACTGCACTTGCCACCTCATTTCTTCCGGTTTCGATTGTACAATATTTTTCAATACCTCGCACAGCCAAGGGTAATTTTTTATCGAAAGCTTTTCTATCTTGCTCGATGCTTTGATGTTGCGACTGTTGAACTCGTAAATGGATTTGACGATACCGTTCATTATGTCACATCGGCGACCTTTCCAAATTTTGTTGTCTTGCGGATATTTCAATGGTATCGTGGACAAAAAAATGTCGAAGCATCGTCTATCGTACTCTGGATACTTCTCCAATGTGCTCCACGACTGATTCCATCCGTCTAGATTTATCATCATGATCATAGCGATTTTATCATCGATCGGTAGGTCGTTAACAAGATCGTAGTACAAGCCAGCGGCGAGTATTTTTTTCGCAACCATCAAATTAGTTTTTAGCTGGTCCTTTACGTCAAGGAATTTGATAAAATCGTTTAGAACAGTCCAGTGATCCTTACCAAACGAGTACAGATCGAAATATTGGTCGAGATGATCGAGCACAGCGAATATCACGTATGTCTGTTCGTTCTTGTGACGAGTGGTAAAGTATCGAAGAGTCTCTATCAGCGCGTCGTTGTCATTGTTGACCTTGCAAGTGTACAGCATCTGCTGTAGCAAAATTGACCTGTCATCGGTGGACGAAGATTTTGTTATTTCGTTCTTGATCGATGGAATCGATTCAGCGGTCGGCAAATAACATCTCCATGCCTTCAAGGGTGCGTAGCGATTCCTACGCCAGTCAGGCTCTATTTCCAACTTTATACGAGCCTGCCTCGCCCGTTCGTCCGCCGGTAACATACAGAGAATCTCAGGACCAATCACCTTGTGATTATCGAGAAAATTCGCCTTGTATACCTTTTTGTACAAATCTATCACAAGCGATATTCTGTCCTGTTCTGGATAGTACTCGAGATAATGATGTATCGAATCATAACTAAAATCGTCCATTTTCTTCGGATACATCTTTGCCAGCATGCATGCAAACTGAACTTTCGAGAGCCTTGCCGTGATCACTTTGAGCGACATTATAGGCATATACACAAATGGTTTATCGAGCAAAACTTCAATGTTATTTTTCAAAAACAACTCTGTTGATTTGTTACTCAATTTGATGCCCAAACCACTGTTGTGCATCTCGAGCAGTTCAACGAAAGCATTAAGATGCTTCTTTATCAGACGGGGCAGAAAATTATTGTACTCCCATATATCTATCTTGTGACCCCCATCTACCTCCCTGTTGGGTTTCGATAACTTCATGTAACGAATGACTAGATCAGGATACTTGACGAAGAGATGGTCAACTGTTCGACAGGAGAGAATTATCTTGTGCGTTGTTACAGTATTGTAAATAAAATCTGCTCCACAGGCTATCAATAGTGTCTCCACATTATTTCTTCCATACTTCCTGGCAAGATAGATGTACAATTCTTCTGCCAGCTTTTTCTCTCCCGAGATTCTTAGGTTCATTGCCAGTCGCTTAATAAGTTTGATTCTTGTGTTCAGAGTAATATAGGGTAAAAGAAACCTGTCGAGGTAATCTATGTTTATCACTTCTTTGTTGTCTCCTCGAAAAAACCAATTCACGTTGAGAGCTCGGTTGACCACTATGCTGTCCTCAGATTTCAGAGCTTTGACAATGCCGTTGGGCTGTCGAAGGACATTTGCGACTTCTACTTCTACCAGTGGCAACAAAGCGTCAGCAACTCCGGCGGTCGGAACAACAGGCACCGAGTCTCCATGAGCTTTTGTTTCCTCCACGATTCTTCTGGCGATTAAATTAAGTTCCTTATATTTTTGTCCCGGGGTGGAGCCAGGTATCGCCTGAATAGCCACCAGGTAAGGTGAATGTACTTCCATCGCAGCTTTTCTTGAAGGCAAGCACCTTTGATCTTCAGTTCAGTAAAACAGTACACCGTCAAGTCCCTTGAGAGTTCAGAAAAAAAAAAATAATAATTTTCAATGTTTTTCTTTCGCGGTAAGTGACAGGAAGAATTTACGTACTATCGCTTATCTCGGAAGATATACCGATCGCCAATGTGTCGACTGACAGTTTTAAGGTTAAAGCTGATATCTAGTGGCAAGCCGGTGGTTCGTCATTGGAACGTCATCCGACTTCGAAGTCTTCAACGAATCGTGATACAAAACGATTTTGTACAGAATTTCTACGAATTTATTGCTGTACGAAAGTGTGTGCAACGGGCAAAAATTTTGACAAGAGCTTTCGCGATACTCGACACTCACGAAACACCCTCCTTCGGCGCCGCCACTTTTTTTAATCGGCTGACGTGCGAGTCCCGCGCGCAGAGCAATGCCGGACGGGAACGAAATCAACAACAGGAAGCATCGACGAATCGCTCGTGTCAGACAAAGACAGAGGCATTCCAGGCTTCGCGTGATATTCGAGAAGCGCAAGCGCAACTCCCATCTTTACCAATCGCCCGTTTAATCTCGTCGTTCCACCGCACACACTGTACAGCTTGCGACGGGCACGGCCCGTATCAACCACCAACGCTTCTCGCTTCGAACAAAACAAACTCACACACATTTAGGTCGCGATGTAAGCACACGCGATTCCTATATACTCTACCTTCTCAACGTATCATACTCACAAACGAAATGTAAGTAACTATAGTGCGAATGGTCGACGCGGCAGCTAATGTCGAGAGAATCATCACGCTTATTTTTATCCCCGTGCAGTCGAATGTTTTTGCAAGTTTTGCGCTCGTTCGTCCGCAAAGTACGCTTCTCGATCCGTGAAACGTATTCTGGGACGAAAAATAAACTATCCCCTAACTTTTCTCTTGAGCAGTACAATTGCTATCGCATAAGTGCATTAAACTTCGCGGCCCGGATAGCTTCGCTATATATAATTCGATATTAAATATTCTCCGGCCTTGATTATCTTCCTCTTCACGATACAAGGGGATATTGCATAAACTCTTCTTGTTCACGAGTACAAGCAAATTCGATGTTTCATTATACTCGTCGGAAATATCTTTGGCAGAACGTTCGAACAATATCCATTTACCTAATACCATATATTTATTTCGTGGATAACTCATTCCTCAATTTATTTACCAGTCATATGCGCTCACTGCGCATTCATATTATTTCTCGATTTTTTCTCAAATCGTTTGTTGACATTCACAACTGTTTCCATTCGCAGATTCTCACCGATATTCAGGCATTCGAGGTTATCCCCGTCTGCGACGGGCCTCCAAATAATAGGCACAGTATCCGTTACTGTGGGCGTTGGATTTCTATAACGGAATTGGCGAATCACTAACGGAACGATCGGAATGTCAAATTAAACAGCCAATGATCCTGACGATCGTTGTAAGGCGTACCCGGTTTTCGCAAAGTCCGTCCACATCTGCGTTACCCGTTTGGACACTAGACAGTCCGTTGAAGTGGACGTCGCTAGTGGAACTCTCTGTTCCAAGCCCCTCGGATGGAAAATGTACGGCAGTTCGTCGGTGTGGCAAGCGCCTATCGACACAGAAAAAGAAATCGTGTTTTATGATCGATCGTGAGGAAGATAATAATCGAGCAGTATTGTACCATTATGTAGTACGGATCGATATACCGGGTGTGTCATTCAGACCGTACGTAGTTTTGATCGTCGAGCGTCCTTTGTCGTACGAAAAGTTATACAAATACGTTGGCGAGGCCATCGACGTCTGAATCTCCGCGACTTCGTGTATGCCGAGAACGAATTGGAGATCCGATTGCATTTGCACGAAATTCAATCGTGTATCGTGCGATATGCGTTTGTCACCGAAGTAGACACGCTTTAGATCGGCGGTCGTCAGTCCTTTATCGCTCAAAAATTGCAGTACCACGGGAGACAGTACCGATTCGATATTAGAATCAACAGCTTTAAATAGTTCGTCCGTCATGCCTGCGAAAAAAAAAAAAAGAATGTTCTTGTTCCCGTCGGGTTTTCAGACTCGTAGCTGTCGAGTATAGTGAATAGTCCGAATATAAAACTGAGATTGCAGTAAAATTCACGGTCGCGCAGCATGGGACTGTTACGCAAAGCAGTTGGACGGCTTTTGAGCGGTAAACAAAGTGGCCTGCCGTGCATCGAAATGAAAATAGTACGCAAACAAGCGGCGGCGATTATACGTAAGCAGTGAGAACGCGGCGTGTACCTGCTAGATATATGATACCCTCGTGACTCGTGTGACCAATCAGGTATGGAACTTTGACTCCTGACTTGGCGGAAATTTTTGCTGATACAGGAAGGAATGGATTTTTCGATTTGGCGTCGATACTGGGTCCAAAATTCCGGCAACTCTGTCGAATTATCTGTCACGATAATAATAATAATGATAACAACAACAACAACAACAACAATAATAATAATAATAATAATAATAACTTGATGGTTACCTTGGAAGATATCTTAGAATCAACCTCGGCAAGTTTTTGAGCATCGATACTCCTCAAATATTCGACTAGTATGTTCGAAACTTGACTTTTTTCACCGATCATTGCGGCTAATTGTTCAGCGCAGAATTTCGGGGATCTTTGCGACATTGCCCACGGATTTAAAGCCACTCCGCTCTGTGATATAGCTTTGTGGTATAATCCTGAAAAGTATCGACGGATACGCTGCAGTATATTGTGGTTCACGCACGTGTCTACGATTTACATGCACGCGAGAAAACATACTCAAACGTACCTTCGGCCGAAGGCGATAAAGCGAGTAAGTGAACGCAAGCGCCTCCGGAGCTCTCACCGAATATCGTTACGTTGTCGGGATCTCCACCGAACTCGGCTATATTTTCTTTCACCCATTTCAAAGCGAATACTTGATCTTTGAGGCCTTGATTGCCAGTCACTTCTTCGTCTTCCAGATTCAAGAAGCCTTGAAGATCATAGAAATCGTCAGCTCACGCGGTTGTCGTTCCGGTTTAATTATTCGCTGGCGGAACCAACGATTTATCTGATAGTATGAAATACCTAATACATTGAGTCTGTAATTTATCGTGACGAGTACGACGTCCTTTTCAACGATGAAATCCGGTCCGAAGAGAGTGTCGTCGCCGGAGCCGTAAGAAAATAAACCCCCGTGAATCCAGACCATAACCGGATGTCGCGATGAAGTACTCGATTTCATGTCAGACGGCGTATAAACATTCAGATACAGACAATCGTCGCTCCCAACGAGTTTTTTAGTTGTCGGATTGAGCTGGGCGCAACTTGGCCCAAACTTTGACGCATCCATAACGCACGACCATGGTTCAACCGGCAGGGGATCCTAATTGAGGTCATTAATTAGCAAAATTATGTATCGATTTCCCTAGACTCCGATAAACTTCAGCCGAAGCCATTTGTCCCTCAACATCATTGTGACGGTGGGGGATGGTGGAGCCGCAAGTAATCGAGTTATCCCAAACCATGGAGACTGTCGTTATTGGTATACAACGATAATTGAAAGGCTCCGCACCAATGTCAAAATATTTGGTGTTGGGAATTTGGAACTCTTGCGGTCTGACAAATTATTGTATGTCGACGAATAATCGAAAGGATTACATATTAAAGGATTGCATTTTATCGTCAGGCTTGGAGCACATTTTCCGATTATCGTGAACGCTTATGTCATAAAAGTCGTGAAGTTGAGTCACTCAACGTATGACTAACAAAACGGAACCAAGCGGATTTCGAAGCTTAGAATCCACCGCGACGATCATAATTGGAAAAAGTACTTGACGCATATTCAAAGCCCAAAGAGTACATGGATACTTCGGGTTCCCGTGATGCTTCGTACCTTTTACTTGACGATAAACAATGAACAATGAAAAATTTTTAATGTCGCGTACGGGCAGAAATGATAGTAAAATCGGTAGCTTTACCTCAGATATGCAGGGTACAACGTTCAAATATACGGCGGATTATGGTATTCGAGTGTAAGAAACGCAACGTTATGCCGCTAGCATTGATAAACGACTCACCCGAAACCTCAGCTCGCCGATTGATGGTCTTGCGTAAGGAATACCTTTAAACGCCGCGTACTTCTTGCCATTTACTGATTGCTCAATTACGCCGCGTAATCGACCGTGGATAATTCGTACGAGGGGTCTGAAACCAGACATATTTTTAACTCTCAGTATTTGTTGTCTTCCACCACTGAACCGGGAACGTTACCACGTTGGCAGCGTACAACTGGATTCCACGTCACGCTGGCTGGGTTATCGACCTGTACGTTATTGTGGACTCGACGATCAGCTTTGCTGTTGGCAGTCTGGCGTTGCTGGTTGCGACCGCTTGGCGGGAACATCTTGCGAGTTATCGAGTCAAGAATTATGAAGCTGCCGCCTGAGAAGCGAGCGGAGGGATTGTATTGCTGAAGGGACTCGAGTTCCGGCTCAAAATTTACTTCGATGGGGATTAATCGGTAATTTATGACTGGAAAGAATTCGTGTGGTCCTCGGCGTTTTGTTGTCCCGAGTGTCTTAAGGAGCACGGTAGAAGGAATTGCCTCTTGGCTCGTATCCCCAAAACTTTGAGGCAGCGAGGTCCTCTGAAGAAGTAGAGAGGGCGGCTCATTTTTCCCGCTTCTTTCTTCGGCCGTACGACATAGAATAACGTACCGATATAGAAGTAAGAGATCACGAGCTCTCCGGGCTTTGCTACACTTTTTTCATTTACTGTCGGCATACGATAAAAGTTTTTGACATTTTTTTTTTTTTTTTTTGAAAATAATAAATTGTGTAATGCATTTTTATTTTTTATATTCCCGACTAGTTGGTGCAATCGCTAAGTAGTCTCGTAGGGCCTCGATTGTTTATTAATACTAAGCGGCTATTCGTACTCGTTGCCTCGACAAAAGGCGTCCTCATAGATTGCTCTTTGACTTGCTGATATTTTTTTTGTTAATATTTGTTATCGCTTCCATCTTGAGTTCGGCGCCGATGTCTAGACAGTCGAGATAATCGGCGTTCTTCAGAGGCTTCCAGATGACGGGTATGATGTCCGATACACTCGGTGTTGGATTGCTAATCGTGAAAAATAAAAATAAACAAGATGAACGTAAAAAGTATCTGAGAAAGAATGAGTCAAAATTGTACCCCGTTTTCGCAAAATTTGTCCACATCTGGACACAGCGCTCGATCACGAGACGATGCGTGGTACCGTGTTCCGGATGTGGAATTCCAAGCAGTTGCGAGAACTTCGGATAGAAAATGTAGGACAGATCGTCCGCGTGGCATGGACCTATGAGCCGTCGAACCAATGAATGTATCTGTGACTCGAAAAAAATAGCAAACAGCATAATTCACGACTAGTATTACCGGGCATCTCAATGTCGAACTTGGTCTTGATCAAAGATTTGCCGCTGTCATATGAAAATCTGTAGAAATATGTTGGTTGGACGCTCCTCGAGACCTGTATCGCAGCGACTTCGTGAACTCCGGCGATGAATTGCAGATCAGACTGCATTTGCATGTAATTAAAAATAGTGTCGTTCGATATGGGCTTGTCGCCGAAGTAGTATTCTTTTAGCTCCTTGGGCGTTATGCCCTTATCTTTTAGAGTAGACACGATTCCTGGAGTAAGCACTTTTGTGAATTCTGAATCGAATGCCGCTAATTTTTCGTCGTTTACGGCTGAAAAAATTTGCAATCATATATCACTGTTATCTCATGGCAACCCGTGTACTGTCGTCTGATCGATAGCTACCGAACGGGTGCCAGGACAGTCATATTTTCAACGAAAAGCCGCAAACATTTGTCGGATATAGTATGCGTTAAAAAAAAAAAAAAAAAATTGTTTCAACGTACCGGCGATAAAGAGTATTCCTTCGTGGCTGGTGTGACCGACAAGATAAGGTACATTAACTCCCGACAGCGCTGCGGACTTCACGGGCATCGGTAAAAACGGATTTTTCGATTTTGAATCAACACTCGGAACAAAGCATCGAAATCCTTTGACCGCTGTCTATGCGGAATAATAACCGCGTTAATGCATTAATAATTAATGACGAATCAGATAGACACTTACCTCGGCGTACATCTTCGCATTTACTGCGACGAGCTTTTTATCATCGATTTCCTTGAAGAATTCGAGCAACTCTTTCGAATCCTCTGTTCTTTTACCGAGCTCAGCAGCCAATTGTTGAGCGTAAACTTTTGGAGATGTGACAAGGTATGCCCAGGGATTCAACATCACACCGCTCTGCGATATTGCCTTGTGATATAGACCTGAACATTATTTCTCTCAAAATACTGCCGATATACTTTTTTGTGTACTCGGGACATTGTATAAATACCTCAAGAAAGGTATCTAATACATACATTAGAAAGTTCATTATTTTTCCTAATTTTCAATATATTTTCGAACCTTTGGATAACGGCGATAAGGTGATGCAGTGAACGGACGCACCGCCTGCACTCTCGCCAAAAATCGTTACGTTCTTCGGATCCCCGCCGAAGTTGGCGATATTTTCCTGTACCCATTTCAGGGCGAGCACTTGATCCTTCAGGCCTTGATTACCAGTCGTTACGTCGTCCTCCAAGTTCATGAAACCTTCAACATCGTAGCCAAATGTTTTTTTTTTAAGCGATCGGCAATTCCTCATTCGAGCATTGAACTCTCGCAGCTCAACGGACCTAGTAAACCAAGTCGGTAGTTTAACGTGACGAGTACGACGTCCTTCGCGACGATGTAGTCGGGCCCATAGATCATATCGTCTCCGGAACCATAGGCAAATGCTCCTCCATGAATCCAGACCATTACCGGCTTGTGCGAAGACGGAACCGATCCCATTTCAGAGGGCGTGTAGACGTTTAGGTAGAGGCAATCCTCGCTTCCGGTCAACTGGCGAGTCATTGGATCGTATTGAGTGCAATTGTCCCCGAATTTCGATGCGTCCAATATTCCGGACCATGATTCAGCAGGCACTGGATCCTAATGAGACAACGATTCAGCACGGATTCCTCGGCGAGTCGCAACATTCGCCGGCAATGACAAGGCGACACTGTCCATCCTCGCTCGTCGAATATTAAAAATATTAAAGATTCGACGAGACAGAGTCGACTCGCCTCAGCGAAATAACGTTTCGTGACAACTTTATCGAAACGTTATCTTCCTCTAATCATCTGCCCGTTGTCTCCGATAAACACAGTAATGAAGGTTTGTACCTTCAACGAACATTTCACGTTCTCAAGCGATCGCCGATATTTATCGTCACGTTAATCGTAAAAATGTTGTCGGAAAAATCGTTCTATAAAAACAATGATGGTTTTGTAAAATTTACGAGAAAATGATTATGGAAGTATCGGAACAAGAGACGTTTGTTGAGTGTCCAAACATTTTTGTTCCCGCGATTCTATTCGAGATGTTTGTGCCGTAACATCGATTGAACAAACTGTTGGGACGTAATGGAATTGGTCGGAGCAAGGTGCAGTAGTTAGTTTTAGTACCGCGGAGAACACGGTAAAGTTCCGGTTAACTCGCATGCGTGATCTGGACATGGATGTTTGAACAAGCGCGCCCGAAGATGTTCGGCCCGCAGGCGTTACTCGCGTACCAGCCACGTGGTCTAAGTAGAAACAGCCCAGTGGCGATCGTACGCCCAGGATCCGTAGTTAACTCGAGCACGCGGCTCGCCAGAACAATCGTCAAGCTGCATTAACATGGCTCTATGTATTTTCAATTTAAATCGGGCGTATTGTCGTTCTTGAGAATACCGGACGATCCGTGAATCTCTGCGTTTCTCAGTCACCGATACCGGCTTACCTTGAATCGGAGCTCGCCGATCGGCGGTTTCGCGTAAGGAATTCCCTTAAAGGCCACGTACTCTACTTCTTCTATGGACTTCTCGATTATTCCGCGCAACTGACCCTGAAGAATAGCCACGACAGGTCCAGACATTTTTTTTTTTTCGATCTTTCTTCTGTTTCGCGTCGGCCAAGTTCCGTATTGCTCGAAAAATGTCTTCCTATGCGATCATGTCATGTCACTGTCCCGCGGTACACTGTAAACAGTCGCGTTTTTAGTTCTCGTCGGTGCACCAGGCGCCCTCATTTCACGGAGCGCTCGCGTCGAACTGTGTACAGTGACTCGGCAGTTAATCTCTGACCGCGAGCTGGATTCCACACTCTGCAGCCAATGGCGAGTGAACGAGCGGGAGGCGACTTTACCGCGAGGCAGACGAACGTCTTACGTATCGCGGTGTAAAGTCACTCGACGGGTTCGCGTCAATGCTCTCGGCTCTTACACATCGAAGTGTGCCGGGCCGAATATTCTTCGGGAATCCTCGAGAATTTCACGAGAAAAATTTCCGGTCGATCTTCGTTATGCATTTATTAATTTTTTTTGTCCGAAGACAGACGCCTCTGGACTGACATTGCAGTCGTTTCGGAATAAGATGAATCTCGTTGGTATGCGTCGTCGAGCAGATCATTTTCCAAGATTCGTACGATTTTTTCTGGGGTAATTTTCTGGGGATCGGCGATGTTCCATCCGAAGCATCACGGTTCTTCCTCCGCAGTCTGATGTCCTATTTCGTTGTCGTCGGCACGTGTTCCGCCGACGACGCCCCCGAGAAAAATTCGACACCGTCCTCGCGCCGTTCAAACGAAATTCTCGTCGTTCGCTTTCATCGAACCGGTCTATTGGTATTCTCGGTGACGAAGTACGGCGAGACGCATGCGACCTACGTTGTCTGAACTGCGATGCTCCGCAAAGCTTTGATTAAATGCGGCATCGTGACGCCGTGCCTCGAGCCAGCGCTTCTGGAATAGGAATCCGGGATTGCGAGGAGCAAAATGAACCTTATTATCTTAATGTCGCACGAAACATAACGAAAAAATCTTAAGGTTCATCCGAGCATGCTCCTCATTTTGCTCCCCACGTTCTCCGCACGCTATGTCGGATAATCGAAGATCCTTGACTGTATCAAAAGCATTCCCCAAAACGATTTTTCTCTCGGCCTCAGCTGCATCCGAGTTTCCACATAAAACCACCTCGTTCAATTTATCGTGCTTATTAAATCGAATATATCCTGTCGGGAAAACGCCCGCTTTCCAACGCATTCTAACCCACACTATTTCCATTGGACATTTATTTTTCTATACAACGCTGTGCGGAGACTGCGTGCTTCCAGACACTCCACGGTCTACACGGAATAATTTATATATCCGGTCCGCGCCTCGAGTCTGCTGATTGTTTTATGTTCCTCGAAGTACATTAAAAGTATGTGGAAAAAAAGAAAAAAAAAAAAAAACGGTGAGAACCGTGACTCGAATACCGAAATAAATGTGCGAAAGCACGAACATCAGCGAAGGGAGAGATAATTTTTCATGCAGCCCGCCGGAACTTCACCGAAGCTGAGAATATAGATAAGGAGCACGGGGGTACGGACGGTTGATACCTGAGAAGCCTTTACGCCGGGATAAACATCGGGGTAAGGAAATCTCCCGGGAGAAAACTCTATGAGAGCGGTGCCACTGCTTGTCGTCATTACGGAAGCTCACGTCCCTAGCGGTGCATCTTATTACGGGCTGAGCTGCCCCAGCTTCTCTCCGAGTGGTTCACACTGCAACGCTTCGCGCGTGCATGGACACAACCGGATATGGAATATTATGCTACTCCGGCTCCTGCTCCGCTACTATAAATGCAAATGATTCTTGAAATATCGTGTTACGCTATAATAGAGTAAGAAGATGAGAGCCAAAACGGCCAATGACCCATGAAAAAAATCACCTTTCGCCCCAATCGTACTTGCAGTACCATTGAATCCAGTTCGATCAACAATCTGGTTTGTGGAAGTCGAAGAATTCACAAACCGTGTCGAATCTCTCTTTAAGAGTTCTTTGCTCTTGGGGGAATATATTTGGAGAAAAATGTGGGTCGCTCGGGCCCGCAAAGTTGGAGAAGAAACGGGGACGAAAGGATGAATCTCGAGAGACAGAGAGAGAGGGTTGACAGTGTGCAGTTGTTGTAACTTCTCGAGTTTCCTCTGCAGCAGCACGAGAGATCCAAATTTCACCGATCTCTGGTATTTCGAGACGAAGGACTTTCCACACGACAGCCAATGTCCTTTCGTCGGAGCTTATTTCTCGGCGAGCAGCCCAGCCAGACAGGAATATCGAGAACCGGCAACTCTTTCCTCAGCCAAGCGCTTCGCGGACGACGTCGGCGAGGATAAAATAAGATCAACACGACGACGTCGATGGAAACCGAAGAGGATGGGTATGAAGTCTGCGAAATAGTCGTTTCGGTTGCTCGACCAGCGAGAACCACTTCGACAGAAGTGGGATGAATGAGTCATGCAATTCGAAACTCCCATCAGATATGTGCATTTATGAACGAAAGGGGATCGAGGAGAACTCGGTGCACGCGTACCAGTTGCCACTGCTCTAAGTTCATTCCAGGTTCGTGTAAGATTGCACACTCCGAGTTCAGCGTGCGTGGCTATATTCACTCGGAGAGAACGGTACGCACAATTAATGTGGGCTCTCTTCTGCGGGCTAACTTCAATTTTAATAGTTAAATTTCCAAGCAACCCTGAGAAACTTGTTTAATTACTAACTAGTTATTTACAATGGCGCACGCTACTGCGTTCCAACCTCAATTGTCCTTAATATTTCATTCGCTGGATGAAACGCGCAAAGTGGAGCAACGATGCATCCGCGTTCGCGGGAGAATCGAGTGGCGTTGGATCGTTAGTCTGACCACACGCGGGCGTGACTACTAGCCGGCGTCGACGGCCGAAGGGAGCTTTCTCCAAGGATTTACGGTGGAATTAAAACGCCCACCGGAGCGTCGTAACATAATTTGATATTACTGCACATCACGAGGGTTCGTACCTCTTCGCAAAGTCTTCTCGACCGTTTCTAAATCGAATCACCTCCTGCATACACATCCGATCAAATACGGCGAAGTATTGTTTGAACGGCTCGTCACGGGTAAGCGCGGTGCGAGGAATAAAACCGGGGGATTAGCGATTCGTCCAGGCGAAGCTCGAGTTATGCTGGGATCATGATTCTCATCTCGTATTTGCACAAGGCTCGCCGTAGCAAATTTCAACTGCAGGACAAATTTACGCGTATCGTAGACGAAAGGACGGGGAGAAGGAGGCAACGTCTGGAACGACGTGAGAGACTCGCCGTTCATGTTCTACTCTCATCGTCTTACCGTTTCTACCCTGCATATGCCGCACACTGGATGCTGCAATCATAAATCATGCATTCTGTACACTACGGAACATCCTGTCTGACACGTACTCGTTAGTGAGTTTCTCTTTGCATGAAAAATGTTTTCGCGAATCTGTACGAGACACTCTACGGAATGGCGGTAAAATATTCCCCCGATTTTCCAACTTCTATCCTCAAAGAGACGAGAGATCAATGACTCCGAGCCGGAAAAAAAAAAAAAAAATCAGTAGTCCTGTACGAAGGATAAAGATTCGATATAATAAATATTTTTCGGCGCGTGCTTCTATCATGGCCAATCAACTTCCCAATCGATAGCCGCTTATCCGTTCCACGTGTTTCAGCTCCAATTCGTCATACCGGATGAACCGCGAGTTCTTTCTTTCGCGAAGAATGTTTCTGCTTCTCGGCCACGAGTCGGCTTCCCGCGGATGATCGATACGCGTCGAACGAAATTTGCTCGACAAACGGGAGAGTGTGCCGTGTCTTTCTTTTTGTTGCCTCTACCGAGAACGCGTGAAATAAAAAACTGCTCCCTCCTACGTTTTTTTTCCAAATCCCCGACTTTTCCCATATCCGGAAAGCGTTTGCCAGAAATCCATGGCGAATTTTAATCTGACACGGCGTTTCGCCGAATAACGCGCAAGCGATTATTTCTCACGATGGGGGAGCAATGAAGTCCTTTACTCCTGAAAGATACATCATTCTGCGGCAAATCGAACTCGGATAATCGCCTCTCACACAATCGAAGTCGGGGATTCCCTCCAAACCTTTGGAATTATTGTCGAACGCTATGAAACCGATGTTGCGTTTTACAATTAATCCCAGTCATTTTTTGCTCTCCGTTCACCAAACTTTTCTTCATTCGTTTCTTCTTCGCTCTCCAATCGATAGTAAATCAAATTATAAATCTGGAGTTTCCTTTTCCAATAAGCTCGAGCCGGCCGTCTTGCCGTTCCGTTGACACAACTTTGAAAACTTCCGGGGAAAAACGTGAAAAGCGAGACGAAAGTGATTTCCGCAGTCCTTTCAAGGCAAGAAGAACAGGCGAATGAGAGAAAAGTTAAATTGCGTTGAAGAATCTTACGCTCGAACCCATCTCGCCTTCCCTTAGCTGTGGACGTCCACTCGTCCACAGCTATTTACTATGTATAAAAAGCTTTGCTACCGCTGTTGACTCCATAAGGTAACAATTTTAATGAGTTAACTTTTTCACTTTGCGGTCGAAATCGTGTCGGGTGAAGAGTCCTTAATCATTTGTCTCACAGTTCTGTGTTTCTAGAATCCGCAGCAGAAAAGTAGAATAATACGGGCTAGCGGTGCAGTGATTGGCATTTTAAGACACATATTAATCTCTCGTATTATTCCCATGATTCCACGTATTCAACATTTTCGTCTGATCGTCCGTCATCGAAGTCTCTGCTGTTAAAGTGCGGAGAGTCAACTTAGGCTGCGAATCAACGTGTCAACTGAGGTTCTAAATTTCGACCCGGGGGTAACGTTAAAGACTATGAATTTTCCGTGCACGAGACTGAAAGCTCTTTCTCACCTGTGTCTTCGCGTTCGCTCGCATTTTTACGTCTTGGGGAATACGTGCTTCAGCCCGGAGAACGATATCGCCGTTCGCTATTTACTCCGTCTAGCGAGCTGTTTTTTTCAATGCCGTTCTTCCCAGAGGCATTCGAAGCCTCGCTTTAAATTTCAGTAGACTCGGAACTCTCTCGCTTCAAAAGAATTTCACTGCTGTTACGCTATGTGACATAACATCGGCGTCATCCGGAGGTCCGAGTGTCCTGTCCTCTTATTTACTATGTTGCCTCTCTGAGCCTTTCACTGGATCCGGATATTTATTTCATACACCAAGCGCTGTGGCCGCCGGAGAAATGGTCGTCAAAAAAGTCGTCATAAAAATAAAAAAATAAAAAAGAATCGAAAAAAATGAGGCCGGTGTAGAGCCAAAGTTGCGAATGACAAAATACCTCGAATGACACGAGTCCTTGTTGATACGAGCAAAAAATCATAATCCCACCCCTGTGTTGCAGGAAGGGTCTTCTTTCTCGGGGGTATCTCGAGTGCGCCAGGCTTCCGAAAAATTCCTCTGTCCCTGATCCTCTTGAACGAGATCGGTCTGTCGTGTGTTACGAGTCCACGCAGCTTCTCCTACGCCTCGAGGTTCCAGCATCGCTCCTTCTTTCTCCAAAGCGTTCTCTCGCATAAATCGAGTCTTGCATTATTCACGCAGACACCGGAAACCTCGGGGTCTCGCGTCTCCGGAGCGCGGTACAGAACCGTCTCCGATATCTGCGGATCCACGAATACGCTGAAATCTATCCATTTCACAGTGGATTATTCCGATACGAGAAAAGGTATAACGGCACAACGTGATCCAATGCCACATGTTTCGACAGCGAAGGAACACCTGCTTCTTGCCATCGTCACGAATTTTCCCGGATGGGGTAAAACGGATGTCAGAAAATTAGTATCGAGCGAGTCTCCTTTTTCTCGTCACGTTCGATTGGGACGCAGGACGAGAGACACCGTAGCCGCAAAGACTTTAAGAAAAATGAGACCAGTTCAACAGCCCAATATATCCGCGGTACATCGTCCGGACGTGGTCATAACACTCTCTTTCCTCCGCCCCACGTGCAATTTTCGTTGCTCCGCTTCAACCTCCTTTTCACTGTCTACCCTTGACTTGTTTACTGCCGGCGACGTGGCCCAGCTTCATATTGGCTCCTAAATCATGACGTCGTGCACGTCCACTGTTCAAAGATTGCGATTTTACGTAGAGCGTTTCATGGACAGCCTGGAAATAGGTTTTTACTCTGCACTCAGTCGCAATCTTTCGCCATAAGATGCTTATCGTTAGCCTCGAGAATCCCATTGATGGTTCTATTGTATGTGCCAAAGATAACATCCTCGGACGAATATAGCCAATGATTTATTAATTGAATCTCGTGTACCGAACCGAAAGCCGCGGAGATGAAATTGCATTGAGAATAATCGCGAAGATGGAAAAACTCTCGAACCACAGAACGATCCTAGCATTTTGTTGGAAGACGTCTTCCCTGGGGATTGTTGAGTTTACGAAGATGGGACGCAGGTATCGGCGCTCTCATACCGTATCAATGGAGTCGTCTGATTACACTGTGTTTCATATCATGTCTACGATATATTTCGAGGCGGAATGATCTCACGTGTGGAAATTATATCGCCAGATTCAGTGGGTGCGTGTTCGCTCGCTTACGACAGCGCCAACATGGTGCCGTTTCCTGCCAAACGAGAGAACACCATGCCGAAGATAGAGGGAGAGACGGTTGGACGGGCTGCTGGTATCGAGTTCACCGGACCCCATACGTGCCGAGTCAGCACTAATTTTAATTGCCTGCGGGCGTGATTAGGCTCGCGTTTGCGTTTCCCAAGCGGGTGACTGGCTTGACTAAACAAGCGACGAAGCTCGATAGGACTAACGAGAATAGAAACGTACGGGAGAGTCTCGAACGCGTCTATCCGCCGACTGTTTAACATTCCGTACACGGAATGCGGAATAATTAGCAACACATTCAGACATTGATCCAAGCCTTTGCGACGCGATTTACGGAAGTTCCGAGCAAAACGGTCTATGTTTTTTTTTTTTTTCAACACATGGATTTCCTCTACTCGGCTCGTCTCTGATACCGGGAGACTTGACATTTCATCAAATCACGCCATATAATTCAAGATTTCGGTCAATGCAACCCGGGTCGAGCATCCGAGTCGAGTACAGCGAGTATGCGGGAAATCCAAAGAGAGATGTACATTGATTAAAGCTTCCGCGGATCTGCGATTCGTGTCGTACTGCCAAGTTGCCTCTACTGGCAGTGAGGTTGTTCCTCGAATACTCATCAAGCAACACATTGTCGAGAGCCGACGTGGGGCTTCCATGGTCGTTCCTCAATTAAATTACAGGTACGATCGAACTTTGTGTGACGCAGGAGAGGTCCCGTGATTCGATTGGGAGCACCGGCTCTCTATATTGCTCCTGCGTCGCCGATTGCGAGGCTGCCGCTTCGCCGAACGGATCCTGCTGGCTGCATACGCGTGGAGAAACCTCGAATGGATCAATTGATTACCATCAATACCCCCCATTCGATGACGAAGCATTTTAAACGACTCCGCAGAATGTGCCGCGGACGGAATTATCACGGTTATAATTGCGTCAGCGACACACGGACGCGATTGAATGACAAAGCGTTCGAACACGGAGAGGTCTACGTGAGATTGATAATGTTCAGGAGACTTTCAGAATCTCAAAGTTCCCTCGAAAACTCCATAGAAGTTCTCGCAAACGAGGCAGCTACGCTGGCTCACGGTTCGAGTTTCGGAGCTTTCGCACCGGCAACTCGGCCAATATCACTAATCCTCGGATATATCCTCTCTCATTCCTCTCGCTTTTTTTTTTTTTTTTCATTATCGTACCGGGATAAAGAAGCAGCCGGTGGAAAGTCCACTTTCCTGCGAAGGAGTTGGGAAATTCTTCGGTGAAACTGAGAATTATACATAGCCCGATAAATTCCCCCTGGGCGATATAACGGATCCAAATTGTTTCCGAGGGTGACGCGACCGCTATAAATCTCTCACAAAACTCGAGTCTCCGGATATTCACACTTTCCATTAGCTTCGGCTTATAATTTCATTTTACAAGTGCGACAATAAGAAGAATTGACTGTGGCGAGGCAAGCCGAATGGTTCTATTGTACTCTAAGAATAAACGACGGTGGCAGTCAAAGTTGCTTTGAACCCAACGCTATATATAATGAGGCGGGAACCTTCGTAACTTGGTCAAGTGTATGGAGAAAGGGACTCGCTGACCCTTTAAGCTGCATACGTAAAGTGTATCGGGGTTTCTTCTTCACTCCGGTTGTTCTCTCCGCGTAAAACAATTCTCGTCCCTTTATCCATGGACGCTACCAAGGGTTTTTCCGTCCGAGCCACAGGCCAAGAGCACTGCTTGCCTACTCGATCGGATAGCGTTTTCCCGTGACGGAATGAATTCCAGTGTTTGTTCGCCAGTAGCGCAGGTCAACCTCGTGGAATCCCGAGACGATGAATTCTGCAAAGGAAGAGAAAAAAAAAAAAAAACAACACGTATCCCAGAATCTTGGCAACCGGGCTGTCGATGGAGTGCGTCTTGTTCTCCCGCCGGAAGTCGATGACTAATCGAACGACCGATATATCCTGCGCCACAGCCAAGACGGGACAGATGCGTCACGTATAAAATCGTTTCGTTCTCCGCCCAGCGCGACCGAAGGAAGCGAGAAAAATCTGTTCGGAAATAAAGTGTCCCGGTTTATCTCGCTGGCGTAGCCGGCTACCTCTCCCTATCTTCTTCCTCTTCACTCTGGCGCTTCTACAACGCCGGCACTTTTATCTGACACGGCCGAGTGAATCGATCTGCGAAATTCGCCAAAAGTCGCTGAGTCGTTTGTAACGTATGTCATAGAAATTTAGTGAAACACGTGTGACGGTGCTCGCCGATGAGGATTTAACGGAGATTATATAATAATGTATGCACGATTCATCGCTCGTCCGCTCGACGCTGCTCGTTAACCGGACCTTCCAACCGGAAACGTATAATCCCAATAGCCGGAGCATTGCACAGCGGGATTCCCGAATACTTTAACTAATCGGTGAATACAGCGAAAATTGTTCACCTGTCACGCTCCGGTACTCGGCTTTGCACTTTACCGTTCCTCATGCCCGAAATATTCGTCCCGTTCCGTTATTTCCACTGTTATCGTTGCTAATTAACGAGGCAGCGATAATTAATTATAAATGCGGTGCATACAGTCTGCGTAAGCGAGGGAAGCTTTACTTTTACGGGGCCGAGGGCCGCGAACGATCACGGTCCTCGGATACGGCAAAATTTCGTCTCTACCGAAATACCTTGCGGAGAATACCACGCCGAAAGGGAGTTTCGAGACTCGATAGAAGCCCTCGAGCGTAACAGCGTATTACCGTACGGTGCGAAGTGCTGCGGAAAGTGACATATTTCGGGATGCCGCGACCCCTCGAGGAGGCTCCAATCGATCGTGAGTGCACTCACTGATATAGAGTTAAAGCAGGGAATACGGACTGGTCCGTGTATCAAAGATTCACGCGTGAATGCGAACGATCAAAATTCACCGCGTTTATCACACGCGCCCGTGAAAGCATACGCCGAACAGCAATCTCCCAAGAAAATTATGCAATGAAGATACATTTTTCTCGCTTCCTGGGTTATTATCAGTCTCGATTAAAGAGACTTTTAAATTCAGCGTAACGGTACTGTAGACTGGATTTAACGTTGAAAAAAAAAAAAAAAAAAAAAAAAAAAAAAAAAAAAAAATCATTAGCCGTCGTTCGGTGAATTATAATTTAAAGTGCACACGAGAGGCAATATCGCGGGAACAATAAACTCCCGGCACAATCTGATGGTACGTTCGCCGGGTCGGCTACCACCAGCCGTTTGCTTGCGGTCTTGGAGGGACGAATGCGCCCAACCATATACATATATATAGGACGGAATATTGGAAACGCAATGGGCACTGTCGGCGGGCGAGAGAAATTGCAAGCTTTTTCTCTCGCGGGCCTCCCGTCTGGCGCACCTGCAATCATTTTCCGGCTGTGCAAACGTAACTCCACCTCCGTAATTGTATTTTCAATACTCCCAACGTCCCATGCTATACACATGATGGATATTATTTAATATGTATTATCGTTTTCAACAGCAACATTCGATCATCGTGAGGAAAAAAAAAAAAGGCACCTTTTATATTTGTCGTCGATAATTAAACGATTCGTATGAAAATAGTCTTTTAACGAATCGGGTCAACCAATTAATTCAACGGTTGCCAACCAATTACTTGGTTGACGACAAACTGATTCGTTGTGCCCAGCCAGACAAATCGCCTGGAGCTTCGTGCAACCAGGGCGTTTAGGCTGTGGACAACAAATAGTTTTCTCCGATACCGGAAATTATCCGGTAACTACCTCTCGCGCATATGTGAAACCAGATCGGATAACATTTTCGAATATAACTAACTAACTTTGATCCCAAAATTCAACGGTTTTTCCTCGTGGGAATCGATTGTTTCGAGAAACTCAGAGCCGAGACGTCGAGTAAATAGGGTCGGTGTCCCTTGGCGAGCTCAGCATTTGATCTTCGCTCTGACGTGATATGCTTTCGAGGAAGAATCTCCTTCGGTCTGAGCAAATTCAATCAATGTAGTTACGCGGTCCGCGCGTCTCTCACGCGCTCGTGCCAGGCATTAAAAAAAATAATAAAAAATTTAAAAAAAAAAAAAACCAAAAACTCCATCGTCTCTGCAGTGCCGAATGCTGCCTCTGAAAAGTGCATCCTCGATGCGCTCGTAAACATAAACTTAGAGCACTCGATTATTTTCCTCTCGCCTTTGCGCAAGCTGACGAGCCGGTAAAATGTAAATTCTCTTCATCGTCTTATGTTACCTATAAAAAAATAAATGTGCCGCTTCAAAGTCGCGAAGCTGATTGCCTCGAGAGACGAATGACACAACTCATTAGGGAAGCCGTTTGATACCGCTGCATCTACTTTCGATCGAATAATGGATGTGAGATGAATACCGTTCCGATGAAAATGTAGATAAATGATGTACAGACCGAAACTTCCCCACTTTTCACATGAATGTACCAGGCACTTAATATTTCATCTTAGGCAACGTCGAGACATTATAAGTAAGGGGAGAAAAAAAAAAAAAAAAAAAAAAAAAAATCGTCGTGACCTACTTGAGTTTTCATATCGTGTGCACTTTGGCATTCGGCGCGTGACTTTTTCCACCGAAAATTTTACGGTACATTAAGCCGAGTCTCCGCGAAAAAAAATGCGAGACGGCGAGAAACCAGTAAGAGGAAAGAGTTTTTTCTTTCTCGGACACGTATCGACCAACGGGCGTCAAGGCGTGAGGAAGGATGAGAAAGTGCTTGCTCTCACGACGGTCCTCGTTCATTCGACAGAGGAATATTCCCGTCGCTCCAGAGTTAACCCGCTCATGATAAGTCAGCTCTCGAATGACGCGAGCTTACCTTCGGGTTATATAACGCTGACCGCCTCGCTTTATATTCTATATAGCCCGTATCGGAGTAAAAGAGAAGAAGTAGGAAAGCTTGTACGAACTAATGGACCACTCGTCTCTCCACCGTTCTCGAGGAAAATAAAAACGAACGCGAATGGATGAGAAACATAAAGTTAGTCGGGTTATATAAAGATCAGCGAGCGAGACCTTTCGATTAGTGTTCCCTCTCGCTATTATCGGCATAATTTATTAAATATTTGTCGTTTCGCCATTTTCTATTAATGGCCGAAGCGTTCGGAAAAAGTATTGAGGCATCGTCTCTTCATTTCAACCTTTGTAATCGAACACTTGTGGATTATTTTTTCTCCGCAAGAGAATTATGGTATCGGCGAGTGAACTTTGCTTGGTGCAGTGCAAGCTGGGAATGGAGAGTGTCTCGGCAAAGAAATCTTGGCGTTCTCTGTCTTCGGCTAAGCCGGAGTGATGAGAAACCGTGAGCTCGCGATTTTATCCTGGTCATACTCCCTGCATCCTCGTCGTGACCCGGAAAAAGCAAGATAAAGTTGAAGAGCCGAAAGTAAAGTATAGTGGTGGATAATGAATTTTGACAAAAGCTTAAGTGGATTGTTCTACCATTGCCAAGTAATCCTTCTGGGCATTATGAATTGAGCGTGAAGCAATCAAAGACGGTGAATCGCTTGACGTAAGAGCGGGACAGTTGATCGAATTACAGTGCGGAGTGAAATTAAATTTCAGTTCATTTGGAAGCCAGTTGCAGACTGACTGCGAAACTATTTCCAATGTTCAATTTAACACAAATTCTGACGGGGTTTCGAAGCACTTCCGGTTAAGCTACAAACGTCATAGTGCAATGGAAACGGGAAAACATTGAAAAGCGAATTACGGGACGACAACAAACTCGGTGAAAATTAACAAAACAGCCTAGTTATCTTCTCCTCGAGTCGAGGAAAACTAGAATACACGAAGGAAAATTATCTGAAACGAAGCATTCCGATCTATTTTTCCTCCTCCTACCTCATCTTGAAGCATCAATTATCGATTCGCCGCTGATTAATCCGCCATAAATTCCTGTTATCCGCGGAGCGTTTTTTTTTTTTATACGAAAAGTTTCGAGTAGGTGGTACTTTAATTATAGTGGAGAACGAGTGATGAACTTTTCGGTAGTATGGAGCGTAGGTATCGAGACCGGGACCGACGGGAAGATTTAACGAGTTTCGAGCACTCGTTATATTAACTGGCGAGGGAACGAATTCGTGCCATTAGAGGTTCTACGGCGAGCTCGATGCGTACTCTCATTGCTCTCGTTTCTCCCAAACGGTTCACCGGTCACCGGGGAGTCTTCGAGAGCAGCTTTGTGCCGTTGTTTCGGCAACCCATGTAGCACCGGCACCGGATAACAAAGTCGTATATAAAGGCTCATCGCAGCGACATAAATCTAAAAAAACGCCCTTAACGCAAAGTCTCGAAGATAAAAAGAAGCCCCAAATGAACGTTCCTTAAATCCAATAAATCTACATGGCAAAAGCAACGACGAGCGAATTGCATCAGCGATTAATCATGGAAGTGTCGTGATTCCGCTGAGGGAATCGATTTCTCGGATCGTCGGTCCTCGCCGATTCAAATTTTCCTCGTCGATCTCATTCGCCGTCGACTCCCGGAATGCTTCGACACCTACTCTGCGATAAGCTTCTTCTGGGTTTCGGTGATTCGCCAAACCATTCGCACTTTCCTCTAATCCTAACGCCAAACCCAGAACTTTCTCCAATTCGATACCGCAGTACACGTCTCCAAGCTCCGACAAACTTCCGTCTTCGAAAGTGTCTTTCATGGCAAATTAGTTTCTGGACGGTCACCGTGTCTCGTACAGGATCAGAGTAAAAGACAGGGACATTATGAATGACCATTCCGTAGGACATTTCCAGGATAAAAATTGAATATAATTTCAATGGTTTCACCGACCGTAAGAGCAACCATGTATGTTAAATCTCGTGCAAAACGACGCTGCTCACCTGTTTCTCCTCTCGATATGATCGAGTATCGATAGTCCGTGCAGTGAGCTGATGTTACCGGGTGCAGCAATGGCAATCCAATATCCAGTAGACGATGTTCACACCGAGTCTATGCGGCACGTACATACTCCGCGTATGGGAATTGTACGTTCTCCAAGTAATAACGCATAGGTGGTGCAGCCATTCGAGCATGTGTAACCGTATACACGATCGTATATACGTTGGCCGACAGCCCTGTGATCCAGAATGCCCACACGGTCTGTCGTCGCTCATTGTTATTGACGTTCGAGCCGGTACATTTCTAGAATTTGCCCCGTCGCACAGTGATCGGAGCTTAGCTTGCAGTTGCAGCGGTCGTGCTTAGGCGGTCCAAAATCAGAGCTGGGCAATTGCTTTGGGCCCTTCGTCGCTGCTCGTGCAACCAGCTAATGAGCAGCTAATGGGCAGCTCTCCATCTCGCTCATCATCCCCTGTAAGGATTCTCTTTGCGCTAGCAGTGAAAAAATGTTCTCGAAGAAAAACGTCACGATGCGCTGGCGAATTGATAATCGTCTCGTGTCGTTGAATATTTTATAGACCAAACGAGAGGCAATAAGACACCATATTATTGTCTGTCACTCGGTCAGTTCCCCGGGCACATTTGCTGCTACTCGGAATTTCACGATCCGGTTAATTATGCCGGAACTGCTGAATTGTTCGACCGAAGTGTGAAGACTGAAGTTTAATAATGACGCCTAATCTGTTAAACGGGCTTTAAATAATAATTCATATTTATGTTGATTCCTCTGTTCACAGTCAAAGCGCACAAAATTTGCGAACCGAATGGCACGTGGTTTCGACATCCGGAGTCACACATGATATGGAGCAATTACACGACCTGCGTCAACCTCGAGGATCTCAATGTGAGTGCCACAGCTCTGTAAAATAATTATGTAGTTGCGTTCGATTGATTTTTGAATTTCGAATTTCGTGAAATGACACGAAACTCGATTGTACCATAGTTTAAATTTTTTTACAAACCGTTTTCGTTGTTTTACGAACGAAAAAAAAAAAATCATATCTCATCCCGTCCGGCCGTTAACTCAATTATAGGAACGCACTCCGAACATTATGAGAGCAGTATAGTTACGACATCGCGGACAGGTCGAGTAGGTGGGTTCGGCGCCTCGGGTAATGGATCTCCGTCACGCGATTCGTGACGCTCGACAGTCACGATAGTGTCGGCGAAAATTAAATAGCTCGCTCGATCGCGAACGTGGATGCGGATAACCAGAGTCGAAAAGACTCAGAGCGAAATGATAAGAAGGGGGAAGTGATGAGAGGGGTTGCCAGCGAGTCGAGAAAGGAATCATACTCAGCCGGAGTCTATTCCAATGTTCGTCGGGATTCTACACTGTTGCCCGTAGATAATCCCTCGCCGCTCGTTTCTAAGTAACCCGTCCGATCAGCCTTCAATTGGATACCATCCGATTGCGAATCTTCTTTCAGAGACTCCACTGCCTTGATCTTCCTTTCATTTTATTTTATCCTCCGTTCAATCTGCCAATTCATTGGCAATTCACCGCCAGTGGAAATTCGACGAGAAACCCTATCGAAAGTTCGTAAAGATTCATCGAGGATTCGATACTCAAGTAGTATGGAATAAGGCAAAAGATCTCTTGGATATGGTATTCTCACGGTAGAATTTTTTGTCGCTTCCTTTGAATGGCCAAAGTGAACGTGGGCAGCGAGCCATAGACCAGGAGAACCAACAAATTTATAACAAGGGGGTTGCATTTAGGAACTAACCCTGTAGACACGTAGCGACCGCACCGAAAGTGGAAGCCAGAACAGGATAGACGAAGACTGAGCAATAACGTCATACTATACCACTAGCAGCTCATTGACTGTGTAATGCACCTCGGGTATATGCCAAGGTACGAACACACGCCAGGCTCACCCGTACACACGTCTACGCTCTCAAGGGATTACGAATCCGTGTGTTCACTTACGTGGGTCTCATGAATTATTCACGTGTATTACTATACCTGCAGGTACGTGCATTATGCCGTCTTGCGGTGCAGTACGAAGCTTTCCATCCAGACTCCAAGGATTCCATAAATATAACGTAATATTTCGGCGAGGTTGGGAAAACGAGTTGGGTCCACCACGAGGCGATGAGAGAGTCATTTGAATTAAAAGAAAAGAAAAAAACTGTAACGTGTTTCAATTTTATGCATAAAAAATCATTTTTTGGGATTTGAGTGGGAAATATTGGGTTGAGGATAGGCGGAATCCAATGGGAAGTAGATCGTTTGTCTGACTTTTATGATTAGGGGATGCAGACTTCAGCTGGTTCATCCTTCGAGACTCTAATGCCGATTGTTATTTGTATTTTTGCAGTGGCAACAACGTCTGAACACAGTATTCGAGGTTGGCTACACGATATCTCTCATAGCAATTCTGGTGTCTCTTGGAATCTTCACGTACTTCCGGTAAGAATTACTTCATTATTCATTTGTACAATCCAATCTCACTTACGCTGGGCGAGTACGAGTCTTATATTTTGCTAACACGAGCTTCCATTGCACCGTTCTTGCGAGCATCCAGCAATAATTTATTTTAAAAAATTTCAGATCTCTCAGATGCGCCAGGATAACACTTCACATGAACTTCTTTGCTTCCTTCGCCATGAACAATGTACTCTGGCTTGTTTGGTACTGCTCGATCATCCCGAACGCGGACGTTCTTGCGAATAATGGGGTGAGTCGACTTCTGAGTCCGACTCAGTGAAAATTGGAATTTCTTGGAATTTTTGAATTTTTTCTTTGAATTTCTTGGAATTTATCCCAACATTAAAGTACATATTCGTCGATACAATTCATTACAATCGGGTCATTTTCTGTTTCAGGTTTTCTGCCGTCTTCTACACGTCGTGCTTCACTATTTTCTTCTGACGAATTATGCGTGGATGCTGTGCGAGGGTTTCTATCTCTTCACGATTCTCGTTAGTGCTTTTACGAGCGAGCACAAGCTCGTGAAATGGCTTATGGCTTTGGGCTGGTCAACGCCAGCTATATTCGTACTGATTTATGCATTGCTACGAACATTCAGTGACGATCCGACGGACAATGCTCAGTGAGTCGTTAACAGTATAAATCCCGAGTCTAATTTAATTTTCATCCTTAGGTCGTTCAATGATGGTTCGAATCGAACAGTACGTCTTGGAGTAAAATATTAAAAAAAAAAAAACATCATATACATGTAAGGGACATTTGCGTAGATTCATCAGTGGAATAAGCAGTGAGCTAAGGAAGATACGAGATGAGAACGAAAAAGGCAAGAAGGAAGTACCTTCGAAGATGAAGAGAAAGAAGCGCTAGAACAAATGAATGAAGGAGCACCGGCGGTCGGTTGCATTAGTACTAGTCCAGGATAATTCAACTCGCCCTCCTTCGTAAGAATGGATTAAAGTCGTCAACATTCCTTGCGGGTGAATTAGTGTGGGCTGCCGAGGAGCAGCGGAGAAGCAAAAAAAGTACGGTGATCAGGACGAATGTAAACGGGGAAAGGCCATCAGCATGTCCGCAGTTTCGCGGACAAAGTGTAATGAGAGGATTCTGTCTGTAATTTGTCAGAAAGTACTCGCATATACGAGTCGCGAAAGAATTACTTATAGACTAAAACTTTCCACTCCGTTCCCGATGTTTTCATCATCTCACGAATAGCGCGTTGGCGACGTCGCTGTTTAAATTAAAGGTTGAAAGAGGAGAATCAGGCCCCCTTCACAAATAACTAGCAAGCCTGTTCCCTCCGGATAAACTTGATTCTCCTCTGTTTTCGGGCACCCACTCTGTAATTTATAATCGGCCTGTTGCACGACGAATCGAATCTCAGATGAACTCCCTTTTTTGCCTGAAGCTAATGGTTCAAGTGGTGTTGAGAGTACAATTTTTATAACATTCAGAGAGTCAAACATTGAATGTGGGGTAATTCGATTAATACAAAGTAATAGAATAACCCTGGCTCGTACACATATTTTTTATATGACCCAGATGAAAAATCCTCGCGAGTGAACATTCGTACGTATGCTGAGATTTTTCAAACGCCAAACGAAGCCGGATGCGACGTGGAAAGCAAAACCCCTGGGGAAAAGTCTCGTTGACAGTGCACAAACCATAAAAATAGCTGCTGTTGCTCAAATATTGCGAGACACAAGTCGTCCTCATATTTCACTGCTATGTTCTACACATACAGTAGCGTACAATATTTCAGTAAGTGGTCGAAATGACCGTCCATATCAGTTACAACAGCAGAACATCAGTAAATCGGATGCAAAGAGAACACACCGCTGTAATTCTCTGCTGGGGACTGATCAAAATTATCGGAAATCTCTCGTGAGTACAGGGCAAACGCTAGAGCAGAGGGGCCTGCTCCGAGTCATAAAGGAAATTACTCTGCCATCGATTCTTGTATACAGATAAGTTCTCGACCGCAGCAAAAGCCTTCAATCGCTGAACTCTCGTCGAGGACCCTGACCACATAATCGAATAACTACATCAGGGTCCTCTCTGCCTTTACGTGGCCGCGCCCTACACTATTCAATCATGTTCCTCCGTGTAGTCGTCGAATCCTGCTATCCGGTGTACAGTATAAATCGTACAAACGGATACAATTCCCTTATAATAAATGAACGGAGCGAATAGTTAGATATAATAATGGAAGATTAAATTGATGGTGGAGTATAATAGAATAAGCTGACTGCATTGTACTCACACGTATGTCTGGTTTATCAACAGGTGTTGGATCGACGAGGGTAACTACAAATATGTCCTGACCGTTCCTGTCGTCGTAACGACTCTCTTAAACGTCATGTTCCTGTGCATCATCGTATTCGTCCTCTTCACCAAGCTGAGATCCGGTCCCGCCATTGGAAGCCGACCGTCACGTTCTATACTTCAAGCTTTTCGGTAAATCCCTTCGTGAAAACGCTCGTCCACACTGACGCATCTATTGTATTCTCTGTACAGCGAGGATACGTGGAACTCACGAATTCAGTACTATATTTATATAGTGACGAGGAAAAATGTTTTCAGAGCCACGTTTCTGCTCGTTCCACTGCTGGGCCTTCACTACTTGGTCACCGTCTTTCGACCACCAAAAGGACACTCCTGGGAACGGGCGTACGACGTTACCTCGGCAATAACGGCCTCGTTTCAAGTGAGAGTCCTTTCTGTACACTTATTCGATAACACGTTCGGAAGCAATCTCACGACAGACTTGAGAACCCTAGCACAACGTTACATGATCCGACATGCTTGGTGCGAATTTATCTAAATATGCAGATTAAATTGTCAAAGTTTTTTTTATGTTCAAGGGTCTTTGCGTCGCTATTTTCTTCTGCTTCTGCAACGGCGAGGTAAGAAACCATCCGTCTGTATTTTAATTCATCCTCTTCTTTCGTCGCCCATATTGGCGTTGAACTCCAATTATACATGAGACGTATCGCCTACGTTCTCCACTCTTTTTATTACCTTCCTTACTTTAGAAATTTATTCCCGAAAAAACGAATGAATTAACACCCACACAATACTGTTTATCATAATCGTTGCGCTTTTAGGTGATAGCCCAATTTCGACGCAAATGGGAAGGAACGATGTTCATGCGGAAACGAGCTAATTCATGCACGGCCACAACGGTCTCGGTAAGGCAAGCTTTAATGCCGATGCACGACGCTTTATCCCCCTAAAAGCTAACCTTTTATTGCATCTAAGCTTATTTCCTTTTTTATTGACAATTTGTTTGTTTATATTATGACAAATAAAATGATTCGTTAGACATGAACCGAATCTGTTGTCGATTACGACGCTTCCCCTTTATCATTAAATCCGCGCACACGGCACGCGAATTAAGACTGTAATCCTCAGCAACTTTATATTGAGTATTCCTTATCCTTTCGTGTACAGATTGGTCGTTTCGCGACTTAATCGGCTATCCTGTACAGCATTGGTCAAACAGTGATTTTATAAAAATTCGCTAAAATACCGAAAAGTGCAACTGTACAAGTATCTCATCGAGGCATGGAAGAGTGAGGAGTCTCTCCTCGAGACGATTCGATGTATCGTATATTTTATGACTGCACGAGATTCGTCAATGGTGCGATGCGGACTGAACCTTTGCACTAACATTAACATTATCCCCTGTACACGATGAGTTTATTAAGTGTGCAAAAATCAAATACCGCAGTATTATGAAACTGATCCAACTCTTTATAGTATACTCCGGACCCGCAACTCCTCAAATCCACGTAATTCTTGTGTTCGGCTCTGTCGTAAACGAGGCAGCTTACAAAAGACATTAACGCTGTCGCGAGATTAACGTTTTCACGTCCGTATCGTGCCAATGACAACGCCCGAGTCGAATCCATTGTTGGGTGTTGACTGTTGCAGTTTGTCCGCTCGACCGCAGGTCCGATACCGGGAGAGGAAAAGGTGTGACTATCAAATCGCAGTCCCGATGGAGGAAAAGGAAGAAAAATTCGTCGGGAATCACGAATTGGCGAGCATGGGCTTGAGCCCGGGTCGCCGAAACAGTAACAGCATAAATAACACTCGAATACTCATCAGACGCAACGACTCGACTAACGACTTCAATCAGTATCAAACGGAGTGTTGATAACGATGAGGAGGACTGCGAGGAGCGGCGCGATTCGCGTTACTCCTCGGCGATCCTCCTCAAGGATCTTCCAATCTGTGACATCTGACCGATCGAAGCGATACCAGGGAATCACCGGGCCTCTCTGATGCAGTATGCCACATCGGGTTACTGCATCGGATAAATTTATTAAAGGGAGAGAATCATGCCAGAAACATCCGACAGCAACCGATATTCGATGACATCGATACGTACAAGCGGTCATTTATAGAAGAAAAGAAGAAAACTATCACCAATTGTAAGGATGGTCTAACTAACTTTAAGATAGACAATCTTATTTCCGTAGACAACGATGATCCGTAAGTTTGTTCCTCTCGATGTGTAAATAATAATATACGTGTATATTATTTCTTGTAAACGATATTAGTAGTGACACATTTACACGCAAATAATTGCAACCACCCTGTCTCGATCCTTCCAATGAAATGTACATACTTGGAGTACTGTAATAAGGTCTTTCAACGTCGAAGACTTCCGTACTGATGTTAAAGTGCTGTTTCTCTATCGATTCACATGTGTGAGAATGTTGTATGATATGACAAATCGAGGTCGATGATGTTTTTCAACAAGCGCAGAAATATCTAAAATCAATTGCTCAAACTTTCGTAGATGGACACTCGCGTTATGTGGGGCAGCCTCGTGAACTGAGTTGGATTAGGTATTGTGCTTCAATTGAAGTATATGAATCGATCGCGGTCAAAGCGCTGTATCGACGATATCAACGATCGATTCTATGTCCAATCTTTCAGAAATGACGATAACAATAATAATAGAGTACACGTAGCGAGGTTGATAGTTTGAACAAGTAATTTGGAAGGCATCACTACTCACGGAAATACGTTCCTTGTTTCTCTAAATGCAATGCGACAGTGAATCTATATCTTATAAATATTGGGGTGGAGGCGCTTTAGAGGCTTGCCGGAAATAAATACGAATAACTTTCGAGCCTGTTTATTTTTTATCGCACACGAATAAGCTCCGGAATAACAGACAGGCTGGGGCCGATTTGGATGCCAATCGAACTCGAGATAACGAATACGCCATACTAAATATATGTCTCAGCAGAAGGCTAACAAACGTCCGAAAAAAACAGATATTCATATAATAAACTACTGACGAACAATGACAAGCTGAATGAGCGAAAATTTTGCATATTGATAAGTTGTTCTCCTATCTCATCGATGAATGCTGCCTCGTAACGAATTCCTTTAGTCGCTGCCTCGTACCTGCTACGAGTCGAAATGTTTAAAAAATTTTAAGTCACCTCTCATTGTATAACTGGTACTTATTGTATGGATAAGATAGGGTGCAAGAGATAAAGATATTTTAATATGTATAAGAGCTTCGGGAAACTTGTAAATAATGTAAAGCATTCGGCAAACCTGTATGTTGTAATACGTAAAGTTGGTATAAAATATATTCTTCACGAGTAAGAGCATTGTATAGAGTATATTTATGTTAACAGAACGTAACAGTTGTTAAAATACAGTTAATTCTCGTCTATCGAATTGTCCTGGGGAAAACGAATCACTTAATTCATCATATCACTTGATAAATATGAAAATATATTGCAATAAAATAATTTGTGTATAGAATTAATTTTCTACGTAAAATATCGGTATTAAGTCTAGTGAACGTCACTAATATGAGTAAAAATGTTACTGTAAATCAGTGTACAATGCAACTTGTGAGAGCCCATGATGAATTATTGAATAATACCGAATTAAATCAGTCTGTTGCGACAACGTTAGCACAAAACTGTACCTGAAATTCAGACTCGAAGATACGTAACGAGAAAGACCCTACATACAATTAATAACGATCATTTTTGTAACGATTGACCGCTTTCCCTATCCACTCTGCGGTTCTACTGGAATTTTTTTTTTTTTTTGCCGAACGCTACAGTCTTTGCGAGAATTGTATGGCGATGAAAATGGATTATAGAAGATTGATTGTTCAATTCTAAACTCAGGGAATGAAGAGTTTTATTTGTAACCGAGAGAACGTCTGTCTATGATTGCTGTTCGTGAATTACGATACTCACAAATACGTGAAACATCAGTATAAAAAAGATGTATATATCTCGATCGTTTCAGCACACAAGATAAGAACAAAAATATATAATCGTTGTAGCTCGAGGATAAATCGATGTAAAATTAATATAATTAACAATAGTAGAAGAGCCTGTACGCAAATAACATTGTTAGCTATTAGAGAATGATTGTACCGCCAGAATGAAAACGACATGTTGAAGATGTTGGGCGTTATAAAATTTATATAATATATACTCCATATAAGTATAATAAATGGATCTACAAAAGTTCAACAATATCCATACATTATTCCATACACCTACATTTTTGAAAAATAATCACGACCGAATCGTGAATCTCAATTGGGACGGGTGGGAAAGTGCAGTTGAGATCTCCTTGAATTATATATTATTACTCGAGATTACGTTTGTTAAAAAATATGGCGGGACTCCAACGATCTTGGAAGTATATTACTCACTCTGGAATGCAATTTACTCGCGTCAAGGGCACTCGACCCCTCACAAAATTACGTAGCATAACATTGATTCGAATATACAGAATTTATAAATACAACCACGATTTAAGTTGTTGCATGATTTTAACAAATCACCAAAACAAAATATCGGTCTCAAGACCCTCTACCTACCTCACTGTCACGGCCATAAAAAATTAGCCACTCTCGGTAGTGTTAGCGCCATGATAATGCTGGATAAAAGATTAACGCTGTGATTGTCCAATATTTGCCTCCCGCAAATGTGTTTTACGCCCTTGCCGGGATGCTCTACCACGCGTCGAGCTTCATTCAATCCTGTGTAGAAACGATTAATTTATTGTCCCGCGCAGATGGTGAATTCAATGAAAAATTGAAATTTGCTAATTGACCTGAGTATTGCAACGTAGCTCCAAGAATCGAATCACAAATGCTCCCAAGCAATCCTGCGATTCCACCGATTATTATTATTGGCCATTGGGGTACGACCGATTGCAAAACAACCGAGTCAACACTATACAAAACTGCAAGGTAGTGAAAAATGCCTACAAAAAGGCCACCCAACAAGGAGACCAGTAGCCCAATCCAAGATACGGCTCCATTTGTTCCTTCAAGTAAATAAATTTAACACCTCTTATGTGTGAAAATATTATAACTCGTCTTACATTACGCAAACTACCTCTTGGAACTCTTCTTCGTGTTGTGATGAGAAAAGGATCCGAATTTCCAATGGCTGTGCCTAACTCCGAAGCCCAGGTATCTCCGTTGCAACAGGCAAAAGCACCTAAAGCAGTGAACTTTGATAATGCCAGATTGTATCAGAAGAAATCGAAAAACCAGTAATTCTCATATTACCCAATATTCCAGTTGACAGCCAAGAGCTCCTATAGTCTTTATTGAAATCAATAGGCCGATCACCACAGCCTACATCCAGTAAATAAAGGACAGCCAGCTGCGAAGCCATTCCTCCATTGCAGAGAACTTGGATCCAATTTCTCTGACCTCCTTCCTTGAAATCCACTTCAAACTTTCTCTTTTTATCAGCACGAAACTTAGTAACCAATGAGGAGCTCATGAAAAATGCTATTAGGCATGCCAGGTGAGCAAAATTGGTTAGAGTTAAGATAAAACCCATAAAGAGACCTGCAAGCAAAGAAAACGTATTTGTCAATATAAGTCGGCAAGGTCTAACGATTACGAATGACTTTAACATAATCTTACCGAGAATAGCACCGCTTCGATCCAGACTGCGTCTCTTCAAACCCCATAGAGCAAACAAAATTGGGATAACAACAGCGGCGAGCCATCTCCAAGGGGATATCACTGGATGACCTGCAATCATTTGAGTCTTTGACAAACAATCCGTGAACCTGATGCATGCTATCACGACATTGAATTTACCTTCGGAAAGATGCTCCGCTTCCGGGGAGAGTAACGAATAAACAACGTTGACTATCCAGAAAAGCATTGACACGGGAATCGCGAATGCGCTTAGCAAAACAGGTAACAACATTTGTGATCCGCCAGATTCATTGTCTGCGCGTGACACCATTTTTTAAGAATATTAAACTTTATTGGTACTTTCACTATTGTTGCGAGATCGTTCCTAAATAATTATTGGCAGGCGGACCGGCGTCAGTCGGCATTGACGTCGGCAAACGAATCAGTGAAAACCAGCATGTGCGAATAAAAATAATATCGCAAGGAATCGCAAGGGAACAATTTGCTCGATAATATGGGGATACTTTCATTGAATCCCTTCTTCTTATCTATCCGTTTATATGGGAAAGTTTAGAGGAGAGACAGTCCGAACTGGCCTCACACCAGATATCGTGCCGGCCACAATAACAGTGACGCGGTTTTTATTGTTTTTTTAGTCCTGCGTTGAATCGTCCTCTTGCGGAGAACAGTGCTATTCCCTTCACGATGGATCTGTTATTGCGACAAGTAGCAATCTTTACAAAGGAAATACACACTGCCGCGCTCTTAAGAATAAATACTTGTAGAGACCGCCACTCGTATCTTCTTATCGCCCAGTGGTGTATCAACGACAAAGCACGCAATACGGGCGCATTTCAATGTCAGCTGCAAATTAATAGTGCAATCCTTTTTTCGTCTGTGCGACTCTTGCGGTCCTACTCTCTCGTGGACGCTGCGTTTCTCCTAAGCGCTCCCGAATAACAATCGTCGTTTTGCACGCAGACAATTGAGCGAATACGCGGCTCAATGTATTAAATTGGTGACACGGACATTCGACAAATACAACGGAGATGTTTCTCATGCTTTGCATTCGGCGTGCTGTTGTGCCAGGTGGGTAATCTCAATAGAATCAAAAACTGCGATAATTTGCTTGGTTAAACGTTCTGTTTATTCTACCGTCTCTTGCTCAAATTTTAGCTAGCAAAATGTCGGTGACAATAACACAGACAGCAGGATTACAGAAGTTTGCACCACCGCCGAAGATTGAAAGTAAGATGGAATGCTCAGTGAGCATTGAAGTAATTTTTCTCTATGAATATTTCACACACACGCACACCCACACTATTGCAGATATCGAGTATCCTGAAAGAAGCAAACTTCAAGTGCTATCCAAAGCGCCAACGTATCCACCTACTATGAGACCATTAAAGATGCAAAAAAAATTGCGATACATGAGAGGTCCCGAAATGTTGCACACAGATTTTATTCACAAGCAGTACGGCGTCATAGTAAGTCGCCATTGAAGATGTTTTATTTTCCTGTATTTTTTCAATGCGTCATCAAAGACATTATCCATGTAATTTTGCAGGCTTTGGGTGGTGGACGATTGAAACATGGCCACTTAGAAATGATACGTAACACTCTTGGACGGAAGATTGATGTAGCCAAGATGTTTGCAGTATGGAGAATCCATGCTCCCTGGCAACCACTAACTAAAAAAGTAAAACTTTATTGTCGCATTTGAACTTACTGGTGAAGGCTGTTCAAGTAGCTGGCAACAACAAATCTATTTCCCGGCATTTTTTCTACTTATTGATCTTCTGGATAACACAGATAGAAAACCATAGAAAAAAACTGCATTGGAGTTTTCATTTTCAATGACAACATTTCACATGCCTTTAGTATCCAGTTAGATCATTCCAAAAGGGCTAAGAGACGAATATTGAGGTTGCAGTATTTGATTACAATTGTCTTCTGTGTTTAGGGTCAAGGACAGCGGATGGGTGGTGGAAAGGGAGCCATAGATCACTACGTGACCCCCATAAAAGCTGAACGCGTTATTTTCGAGGTGGGTGGCAACTGCGAATTTTTTGAAGTGAAAAAAGTCCTAAACCAAATCGCGGCGCAACTGCCCTTCGAGGCGATGGCACTCACGTACGAACAGCTTCTGGCAAGGAGAGAAAAGGACGCGAATATTGAGCGTAATAATGAGAATCCTTGGACTATGAAGTATATCATTCAGAACAACCTCGGTGGTTGTCATAACTGGATATCGCCCAAGGACAAATTATGGTTTGGCAAATATCGATAGTCATCTTTCATTTTTTTCTGTCATCACTCATTGTTAAAATCCAACTTTGTATATAAATAAAAGAAATCAATACCGACGTTGCTCATTAATTTTTTATATTCGACAATGGTTACGTGGTCGGGACAAGGGACGTGTGACACTCGATTGTGTAAGTTCAAGAAAAACGCTTTTTCCAATATGGTACAATTACAATATTTTTAAATATCTTTGATGACGGTTTGGTGGTAACAACAGGTAAATACTACATATTGTACATTCAGTAGGCGACAGTCGTATCTTAATACTTATGTAGCGTATAGAGAAGGGTTTGTTTGATGATGGTGATCAATGATAATAATGATACAGACGACATACGACAATGACTTGACGAGATGACGTTGTCGCCGTACTCGGATAACATTATTTCAGCTCTCGATGTGTTGTTTACACATTATTTATGTGCGTTTAATGACATAATGCATTGGCGGAATGATTATTCGTTTAGAGTAATTTGTTAGCGTCTGGGTGTATCGACCTTAGCCATCCCCGTACATTTTTTCAAGCGTTTTTTTTTTTCCTAATCAACTCTACAAACATAATATCGTGTCTTTGAAAACATCAACCAAATTAATTCGTAGGAATCGATTGTGATATATTCGTCGTATTTTTCCGCAATCATTGTGGATGCGGGTATGTTTTTAAAAAAATTCATGAACGATCACTTAAATCGGGTTTAATGGGACAACAAGACTGATCACTCGCCGCAAGTAACAACATTTTAACGTTGCTTATTGTTATTTTTTTTTTTTTTTTTTCGTAATTAAGGCTGATGAGGAATACAAAATAGGTATCTGATCATGCAATGCGACGATGATTGATCATTAACGCCCATAGTTATTAATGAAGGAAGGCAATGATTAATCACTTGTGCTCGGTAGCATTTGCTTTTTAATGATTTTACATGCTGGAGAAAGGTGAGATAGCGAGGTATACGTGCTACGACGAGGTAGGAGACGATAGTGTATCCCTAAACGAAAATTTCTACGAGCGCTTGATGACCATACTTGTATTGTGTTTTTTTTTTATATTCGCTGCATAGAACTTTCAGTGGCAAACATTGAGCGATCGGCGAAAGCTGACGCTATCGTATGGGAGGGACAAGGGTTTCGCTGCTGTTTTCCGCTGTTATGACAGTTAGTATATGCAAGGGAATGAGGGTATTAGCGTACAACGGCAATTGGCAATCGTCACAATAGCGATGTATCCATCGCTTGGATAACCGTATAAGCTATTATCCCGCAGTCTCAGGCTACACGTATTATGTTAATTCTAATTGTAAGTATTGGACTAGAATGTTCGGGGCAAGAGGGGGCAAAGGTGAGAGATGCGCGGGCTCTTAACAAATCAAGGAACGAGCAGTTCCTCCGGCCCCTCGTCAGTTTGCCTAACGTCGATAATGTTCGACTTGTTTCTGCGTGTTTTTTTTTCTCATTTACTTCACTTCCTCTCTTCGTTTTCTTATAATTCATTACTCGTTTTAACGTTGCTCTCTTTCTCTCTCTTATTACGATTATTTACTATACTGCGCTACAGTATAATCCTACACGGCGCTCTAAACACGTAACTTATCGATAGGTACTTAGAAACGTATTCCATAGAAGCCTAGATATATTCTTACACCCTACATGCTTAGTTTCCTGTTACCGCTTCCTCCTCCTTCTCGATATCGTAAAGACTTGTAATATACCGTCGACGTTATTGTTTTACATTCAGTTTATGGCTGTTTATGTAACCGATTAACTTTCGGACAAACTCGTAAAGCGTCGCGTTGCGTTATCATTTTGCTATATGGAAGAGATCATTTGGAAATTGCCAATATTTTCGTGCTTACACACGCTTTGCATTTATGGACTGAAAAATAACGTTTTTAACGGGACGAGGAAGCGACAGTTTGGTGCACATACATTCGCGGTACGGAAATTGCATTTGGAAAGCGAAAGATTCACGCGTCGAGAATTCTAATATGTATACTCTTGATAGCCCATTGATAATGTGGGCACCGGTGCCCCTTTTTTAAATCTCATATCGTTCCACGATTCGACGATCCTTCATGAATATATTACGCCGGTACCGTTGGCGATAAGAGATCTTTTTTTGCGCGCTGATTATACATTTACAATCACTAATACGTAATAGGTATATCTTGTACTATCGCATAACTATAATATATGTACAAAATCTTACAAAGTAAAATTTACAAACTTGATGACGCGCAGTCAATCGAATAAATATCTTCACGAACGAAACTCGGTGCCTCTGCCAACGCAGGTCGCACGTTTTAATTCTAATTTTTTTCGTATTCGCAGTGAATCATCCAGTGTCGTTGTATCGTTGTTGAATTTAATGGAGACGTATGACTTTTAAGCGTTAATTACGTATTTTTGGTTTTTTTTTTGTTTGTAAGATCTATAGCGAATAAAACTAACGAGCGGCCTACGTTCCATCAGGCACCGAGCTGTTCCTTTAACCCTGGACTGGTATCTTTATGGCTGGCACGTTCAAACATACGATAACGTAGCATCTTAGCTGACAGTAGAAAATATACGATGTTCACTGACGTCTATACATACTCTATAGTATATATCATAGCATATATATCTAATATATATATATATATTTTTCTTTCGACGAAACTGATATCATAGAAGTGTCATTGGAACTTCACGTCTCTTTTTTTTTCTCTCCCATCTCTCATCTTTCACCTCTTACACGCTGCTGTGACGGCTTCGTTATTCATTGCGCTATTGTCATTATCGTAGATATGCTTCACCGGCAAAGCTTTTCGGAGCGAGTATCGTTTTAAATATCAATTATTAATCAAATCTGATCCCCCCGGTTCGTTCGTTCATTTACGTCGTAAAAAAAGCTACAGGTTTCCATGATTATGTTTTCACAGAGTTTCGACCATTAAATCACCACCCCCATTTCGACGAGTACGTAGTCCTCTAATCAAAATTTACTTGGAATCATCTTTTTTTAACTCAACTATACTCGAAACAAGGAAATTATTTTACTATTCAATTTTTTACTTCAGTATGCAGGGTATCGAGGCAGTATATGTAAGATATGGGTCGAAACGTTAACTATAGTATTGGAAACCTCGGTCAATCAATAAATTCTTTTCCATGTATACAGTGTATATATATAATATTTATTGTATAAGATATTTCCGAATGAAAATAACGGGGAATCAGATCGGACCTACGTTTTAATATATAAGTATTTTTTTTTAATCTTCTTTCTTTCTTGTTTTACCTCAGAAAAAGTTGACTTTCCCGAAGCACGAACGTCAGGATTACACATACATGCAACCGCGTGTGACGTACACCGAACGGCAGGGGTGGTACCAGTGAAGGGTTAAAGTCGGGTTAACATTCGCATAAATTTAAGTGCTGCTAGGAAGCTGACTAGAATATATATATATATATATATATATGTATGTATATATATATATTTACGTAGAGCTCACGACGACTCGTTTCGAGGATACATAATACGATTTATGTATACTCTCTTATACCCGAATAAATTCCGTACGATCCCGGGTTGCACGTTGTTATCGGACTTTCGTGATCAACGTCCTTTTCCGGAGCACGTGACGTACGGAAGGAAGGAAGGACGACTTTAGGAAGTTTTCGGAGCATTTGCGAAATCTCATCGCACGATCTGCCAAATTGCGCTCTCTCGACGTCGTTCATATGCCAAACGAAGTGTCCCCGAAATAATGTTGAGAGTGCTTGCGGTGGGATTTGTAACCGATGGACGAATTATCTCAGTATCAACCGAATCGTGCACAATCGAACGACGTCGAGATGCTCTAGGCGTTCGACTCCTTCAGATTATCGAAATACTGCATAATCTGATTGTAATCCATGCCTAGATTGAGATCATCCAATGGGACTGGCTCGTCGGCCTCATGACTCGACGAGGAGGACGATGAGGAGGAGGACGAGGATGAGAACATTGGATTACCTATGATAGTCGCTCTCTTGATTTCTCTCGATTTTCCATCTTTCGATGACTTGTCCCCTTGGGGATTTCTCAGTTCGACAAAGTCATCCTCCGTATCTGCAACGCTCGGCCGTTCCTCCGCCGCAGCTGATGACGCCGGAATCTTGTTTTTACTATGACTCTTTGCGTGGTGATGATGATGATGATGCTTGATATGCCGATGATTTCCGTGGTGACTACCGTTCGACACTCTGTGATGATGTTTCTTAGGTGTTTCCGGCAGGCGAACGGTCACACCGGTATTTCTATGCGGCGGTACTGGCGGTTTGTAGTCGTCGTTGCCGTTATTCGTGTCCGGAACGGCGCTCGAGGACGCCGGAGGAATCCCATGAGGTGGCAAGGGCGGTGGGACGTCAGATGCGTTCGTCTCTTCGTTGCTTTAAGAACAAATATTAAAATTTCAAGTCGTTCTAGAACTGTATCTTTTCGCAACCTCTGTCAAGGCCATAGCAACTTACCCATTGCGCTGAGTCGCACTCACGGAAACTCCAGGATTGTTCTGAGATTTCGACAACTGGCTTTTGGATTGTTTCTCAGTGAAGGTGCGTGGTCCTTTGTCCTTCTTGCAGTAAGTCGTTGTGTCTATAGGAACCGATCCAACCGGCCATCCACCGGATCTCGTAGCAGTTGGCAATTCAATGTGATTCGGATTGTCGAAACTGGTGCCGATTTCTGCACTGATCGGATCGTCTTCCACCTCGCCGGCCAATGGATTGTTTGTTACCCGAACCTGAAGAGCGAACGATCGAAAACATATAAAGACTAGTAATTGATATTGTCGTGAACGAGAAATGAAACACAATGCCGGGAGCTTCCCGGTGAGTTTCTAAAGTCGCGAATCGAATGTATCACGAGACCGTGAAGATGGGCTCGTTGCCAGATACGTGCAACAGTCATATCCGCACGACACGGTACGTTCGATATACTATAATGCGAGCGAGGAGACGTTTGTGAGCCGTCTCCTCATAGTTTTCACTTCGTTGCGTACCTGTTGAGGCGCGCAAGCAGCTCGTTCGAGGGTAGCACGACCGAGCCATACCCAGTCGTGGGCGTTGGTTGTAGATTCCCGAGGTCTACGACCCGATGCCAATTGACTGGCTGCTGCTCTAGCCCTCGCAGCTCCCAATATAGGAAGACTCGGCAACGGCGAGTCCGTCGGTTGTGGCTTGAACTTGCTCGCATAAACGACGCAGGACACGACAAACGCGACGATGGCGCAGCAAAATACTCCTAGGAGTATATACATTCCAATTTCCAAGGGTGTCAATTCCGAATCCGCGTGTTGATGCACGCCTACGCCACCCATTCCACCTGAAAGACCATTGTATTTTTATGTTCAATTGTGAGAGTGGTGAAAAAAAGAAATCTTACCTATGATAATATCGTGAAGATCCGGTGCGACTTCCCGACCAATTTTCCGTTCGCGATGATGATGCGACGAGCCCCCCTGCACCGCTCCGCCACCATCGTTCTGTACGAATTCCGGTCGGTGGGGAAGGTCGCCAGAGGCGAAATCCACTTCGACATTGGCAGTTGCAGTAGCGAGTGCGGGAGACGGTACATTTGACCTTGTCGGCGAGCCCTTCGATCTACGGCCACCCGTTGGCGGCAGTCGGCAGATGTCGGCCAATTGTAGGGTCACTCGCAACAAATCCCCACGGCCCTCACCGACCGCGATAACGCGAGGGTGATGAGCGGCGACCATTGGGGCAAACGCAACCACCTCGGGATCCAGACTCTCGACTACCAGATGATAGTCGCTCACCGCGACTTCTCTCAGGGGAGTTCGGATACCGTCGGAAAATTCTATATCGATGTCGAGCAGCCCTTCCTGCATAGAGAATAAAGCACATGCACGGCTTTAGCAAAATGATGCCGAGAGACATAGAGCGAAGAAGATTACATTTTATCCGAGGCGAATCAAATGTGATTGAGGGCATCGATGCGGAAACGCCCGCGCAGCTTATCGATCCGGGTCGACGACACACAATCGGAAGAACTACAAATGCAATTCTTCGCATCGTAACGGCCGGCACTTATCTAGCGACTCGGTGATCGAAAGCGGGCAATTCTTATGCATTCTTCGCCACCACAAAGGTTCGCTCTTCGTATAGTACGCGAGGAACTCGTCTACTGTTACACGATCGGTAAATAAGTGACGCAGCCCGTATATACTCGTACCTGATACTGAGCGGTGAGCCTCCTCGTAACAGATGTCTCGGCGATGTATCCATTCTCGATGATCGCGTCCGGACTGATCGTCAACTGCAATCCCGAGACGACTCTCACGGATAATCTTGTCACGGTCACTCGATCGTTACCAACGCGAATCTCTTTGGCCCCGATAACTCTACCGGTTATCGGTGAGAGTACCTGCACCTCCGTGCGTCCGACACCACGGCCCTGCACCAAACGATCCTGCAGAAGTGTCGCTATCCTAGGATCCGACACCCTCAAAAGTCCCACAACGAGATCGGTGACTCTGAGCCACGTGCGTCTGTTCACGAAGTAGCTCTCTCGTCCGGAATCGTGACCAGCAGCGAGAAATCTAGCGTGCACCTCTACGGGACTCTGTTGAAAGCGTAGCCTGCAAGTAGCCTGAAGGGGACTCGGATCGATCGAGTTAACCGCGTCCCATCGATCGTCCCCGCGAAATCTTTCTGCCTCGATGTCATCCTCGTCGTCATCGTCGTTTTCCTCGATTCCCGTCGGATAACGCTTGGCTCGAGAACTCGCCTCGATCCCAGCTCCGTTTTCGTTCGTCTGATTGACCAAACTTCGCTTGTTCTTCTGAATCGTATGGCCCTCCGGCACTCTCCAGCCCTTCACTTGGCTCAGACGGGAATCGGTAACCGTAACTTCCAGAGGAAATTCCGGCATCCACACGGTGAAACGTGCAAGACCCGTGTAAGTTCCGTACTTTACGAGAACTGAGGCGTTGCTGGATCCACGAAGTTCCGACCCGTCTACGTACACGCTGCTGCAGGACGACGAGACCTGCAAGGAAAATAAAAAACTGTAGAACATCAGAGCTATTTTTCAATAAGTTCAAGAATGTATTATCGAGCACATTCGGTTAACATATGGACTCTAGAATTAGAATTATCGTTTCCAGTCACGTACAGCTTAAAAATTTTATTTTGCGAAAAAAAACAACGGCATACGGGAAGGACATCACTTCCGTCTTGAAAATCAAATTTTTCGACCGGACGTGACGTAATACTCCACTTCATGGATGTGCCAGATTCCGAGTGCGTGTACTTACTTTGAGAACGCTCTCGTCTTCCGAATGACACGATGACTGTAGCGTTACGTCGGCGACGGTCCCGGCCTGGCTGACGATGAAAACTTTCATCGCCTGAGATACTTGACGACCCGTCAACACAGCAGTATTCATAACTTCCCAGTTCTACAACGTTATGGGAAAAGGAAAATTCAAATTAGTATGTATAACAGTGCAACGTTGTTTATCAAAAGTTACTCCGTCGGAGTCCAGACAGGGCGAAGGGACTCGAACGAATTTTCGAGCACATTCTGGAGCAGCCCCGATATCTCACGTGTACAGCTCATCGAATTGTATGTATACTACCTAGTGGGACAGAGACTCGGTGAAAGATTTACAGAGAGCTCGAGCCTCGGTGTTCTCTTCTCCCGGTGCACTTGCACAGGAGGTCGTTTAATTAAAAAGTTTGCCCCTTATCCGTTGGGAGTGCCAGTAACGAAAGCTTCTTTCTTCCCTCTCGCGCAATTACACTCCCTAGCGATGATCAATAAGCCAGAGAGGGAAGGAGAACTCGGTGATGCTTCTTCTCGCGTTTCCAAGAGTTCCTAACGAGTTTTCACCGTGCTGCCCGCACGCAACGATCCCGATGCTTTCAAAGGAGTTACTCATACCGAGGTCCTCGTAAGTGAATTAATAAACGAATTAATAATTAACAAATCTCTACCTCTCGTCCCTATCTGACTCTGTCTCGATCCAAACTTCCGCGTCCGACTCGATCTTAAACGAATTGCCTCAAAGAGATAAACACGAGCAGCAATGTCGATACAGAATCACCTCTGGTGTGTACGAAGACTTGGAGTTTGTGCCCTCGTCCCGACACTGGCTATGCCAACCGAGAATCCTACTACAAGACAGGCTTCAACTGCATATCCCTCCGTAATTTACTGCAGCCTCGCTACCTCTGTATCTTAGTTTCCCTTGCATGTCCACGGATACTCCCTCTATCTCGAGAGTATTCGCGTGTTCCCTGGCACTTGCGAAACTACAGGTCTCTATTAATTAATATGCTGATGTACAGCGATGCCTTTCCACAATGGTAAACGCTCGAATGGTAAGTGAGCGATGAGCATTCCGGAGATAGGACGCCACTCGAATTTCTGCAAAATCAAATAAGTATCAACAGTCTACGGTGAGATCCCCTTCAAGTGCCGTTGATGCCTTCACGATCGACGCTTCGCAGACCCAATGATCGAAACGGTAAGTGCACGCATATGGGTTTTCAAGAGGCTTCGGAGTCTGCTTTACTTCGTCAGCAGTGATATCGCGACCACCGGCAAGCAATAGAGTTTTTGTATCGTTATAGTGTAGCAGTGTAGTTTTCGTGTCAAGTATGGAGCTCGTCGTTGAAAATGAATCTTTGCAGACGCAAAGCACCATGATAAAGGGACCTTAGGTACCATTTTTTTCTGCGATCGGAAGACTCCCAAGCATGTTCTAGGTCACATATTTTGATGCATTTTTTCACACTGAACAAATGTAACAGCTGCTTTGTCTTAAACTCAAGCACGCTATCGCGATAGTGAAGAAATTACACTGTCGTCGGTTAAATACGTTCTCTATATTTTAATTCCGTGCCGCTTACCTTGGAAATAGGTAGAACAGCTTGAATATCATCTTTTTGTATCTCCAGTCGTGCCTGAAGCTTCCGCCTCTCCATATGCGGACGACGATGGTGATGCTGCTGCTGCTGCTGCTGCTGCTGCTGCTGCAGCTGCTGTTGTCTCTGGAGTTGGCTATCGCCGAGCGTTTGTCCGGCTCGCGGTTGAAGAGTCGAATCGCCTTCCAGGGCATAACGAACGCTCCAAGCTATGCGTCCACCGTCCCAGCTGCTGTTTTCAACACCTTCTTCACTAGCTTCCAGCAGCATCGTCATAATTTCCTCAGCTGACCTGGAAAATAATGAAAACAAGGGTTTTAACAAAAGTAAAAAAAAATAAGTAAATAAATAAACGAGAACAGCGAAAAAGTTAATTGTTGTTTATCTTTGTGTTTCAACGTACTGGGTGAGAAAAAGGGTTTTCTCTATGCAAATCTTCGAACAGTACGCGTTTGTGTATTTCTGTGAGAAGAAAGTTTCGGAACAAGAAAGAATTACGAAGACAAGTTTAAGAAGTTACATCTTCTAGCCAACAATGCAGCATTGTATTGTGTTGACGGAAGAAGTATAGGTTGTTGAGAGCCGCGAGAGGACTTCCTCACTGAACTTTCGTACATTCAATTGGCGAAACGTTGGTACACTCGAGAAAACAGTGGATAGCGTTGTAGCGCAATAGTAACCAAGGTATATAATATCGTACGTATGGTATACTCACGTGCCAGGCGGACGAGGTGAATTTTCCCGTCGTCTGATAGTGAACGTCGCAGCGGTATTCTTGGCGTTTATCTCCGAGCTCAGAATCCAGTGAGGGCTGCTTGGCGAGGCATCCAGAATTCTCACACCTGACTTCACTTTCGCTCTGCGACAAAAGCAAACGCGATGCAGCAGTGAGAGTCGTTTTGTTCCGTCGAAATACCAAGAGATCGCAGGGATTGTTCGGAATATTTTTCCCGTTGATCCATTCACAAAAGCAAATACAATTTACACAAGCTACGTGTTCATGCCACCGTACAGGAAAACCCCAAAGGCTTTGGTAATTTCATAATAAAAAACAGTCATGAAAATCAAATAAAAATGAGAGATTTTTTTCGTCCGTTCTTACTGACCACAATAAGTATCTACCATATAAATTGTTTTACACTAGAAGGTTCCAACTGTCTGGCCAAAACTGAAATTCACTACGTCATCGGCACATCTAAAAATGTGAGATTCCGGGCGAGTTCTAGAAATAGTATAGCCATCAAGGTAATAGCGTCGACGAATCGATAGAAGCATCTGCCTCTCCATAAACACAGAAGTGGAGATTTTCCACTGTCGAGCGCACCCTCCGTTATCGATATCTGTGTCTATAATCAATAGGAAGACAATGTTCCGCGAATCGACGCGTTTCGTGAGGCTCCCGCGTCGGATATCTAAAAAAAAAACGCACCTACCTCAGTATGACTGCAACGACCGGTGGCCCGAGTACGGTCTGACGTTGCGTCGAGCCTGAGGTCGAAGAGGACAGTGTCTGCGGATGAAGAAACGCCGGAACGTGCAACCTCGATCTCGGATATAGAGCACCGTGAGGTACCAACAGGGTCAGCGAGTCATCGGCCCTCAGTTGTTTGTAATCCGAACGATTCGGTGCCAGAGGCACTTTGCCCAATGGCGTTTCCGGTTGTATCTGAACTCTCGGTCGGCATCCACCGGTCGCGGAACCGTCGGTTTGTCCCTGGACCCTCGCGTTGCCGGTCGTCCCGTCGGGGGCCAATCCGTCCTCCGCCATGGCGATAGTTCTCGGCTCGAGGACCGAGTAGGCGACGGTCACGAGTCGCGGCGGTGTCTTGACGATTTTTACTCTGCCGGAAGCGTCCGGAGATGGGAGCGGAGCCCACCAGTCGGCCGGTATCGTTATCTGCGCGAGGCAAACGCCGTCCTCGCCATCCGGGCTGCAGGCGGCGGTCAGCGGTGTTTTTTCCGGTAGAGAAGCGTGCAGGAGAACGCAGACTCGTTGATGACGAGCCAGGAGCAGCTGACGTCTTCCTCCGGCTTCGCTACCGGCGTGAAACAAAACTCTCAGCACCGGCGCGTCTCGGGGGATGTTGGAGCCGACGAGATGCGCCGACATGTCGAGATGCCGAGCTCCCAGCTCTTGGGCATCCATGAGCGCGGCGCTCGACGACGCTGTAAAGTTTCTGCGTGTCTCCGGGCCGGGAAGAGCCTCCAGAGGATCGGGGACTATGTATCGAGCTGGGACTGTCTGCTTGGTGCTGAAGGGACCGTAAGTCGCTCGCACAGAGGCTGGCTCGCTAGTTTGAAAGACCGTGAACTTGTCGACGGACAGGACGGATCCAGGCGGTGGAACGATGACGGAGGCCGACGAACTCATGACTCCGGAGGGAGCTTGCATCGGTACCATTCCCAGCGTCCCCGGCGACAGAGGCTCCGGCCGGGATGGATAATACTGCCTCGGTGTGTGCTTCAGAAAAAAACCGCCGTCCTTGTTCTCGAAGTGCACCTCCACCGACGCCGCGACGTCTGCAACGTAACAGAAAAATAAGACATAGTTGGTTGTTCGATAAGTGGGTCGCGCGAGATCGGCGCCATCGCCTCCGGCGAAAATTCATGCAATGCCAAGCTCCCATTTCGCTGCAGAACGGCCATTAATTTATTAGCGCGTATATTCATTTCTTCGTCTATCCGGATAGGGTTTTGCGAATAAATTGTACAAGTGGAAAAATACAGCGTCCTTTATTATTTATCTTATTACATTATAAGTCCTCGGTACGCACGAAGGTTAACATTTTAATCCGGAACAGCCGGGCTTGATTAATTATTCGCGAGAAGTAATAACCGGATCGTCGATTCTGCGGTGAGATGAAAAATGTGAATTCTTCCTCGAAGGATGTCTCTTTTTCATCTCCGGTTGTTGCAATCATCAGTAAAGAGGAACGTCGAACCATTGATATATTTTTTCTTGGCTCTCGTCCAGCTCGTACTCCACGCAACGTCTGGGATATCTGTACACGAACACACACACACACAAAGACACGGATATAGACGAAAATGGGTGTGGAGGAAGGGTTGAATCCCTCTATTTCTACCGCACATTTGCCTCTTCGGCTCTCTCTCTCTCTGTCTCACTCCACGGTGGTGTGCTCATCTTTAATAATTTCGCGGGTCGCTCGGCCTGTTGACTCTCGACTCTTCTTTTTATTTTTCTCTTTATCCTCACCGTCTCGCTGCCTCCGCCACCATTGAAAAATCCCGATAACGAAACGGTGAAAACTTACTTCGTGTAGCGTTTGCAGCCCAGAATGGGATAGTCGTTTCGAAAGCACTTTGTGTTCAACACGGAGAAGTACAAGGTCCCTATCTGGGGACCAGCCTTGTCCTCCGATCTGTGCAGGCAGTCGTAAAACTTTTCGTCGCATGAACAATGAACCCTGGCCAATGAGATTGCAATTTTATTAATTCACAATTTTTTTCAAATTCAATTTATCCCATGAGTGAATAAACAAAAAAAACCAGCGATTAAATTTTTTTTCAATGTCTTCGATAATTTGAGCACTCTCGACAGTGCGATTACACAAAATATTGGAGAGGACACGAGCCTTTGCAGCGATATATGTTTTTTTTTTTTTTTTTAATTTAGCAATGATCTTTCGAACCTGGTGTAAAATGACGAATTCGTGAGATTGTGCTTCGTTTGCATGGCCTCGATGGTGTCGTCGCATTGATCGTGGGTACGACAGCATGCATCCGTATCGGCGAAGTGGCCCAGATCCTCGGGATTCTCAGCGACGCTTCCGCTCCCGCACCACTTCGTTCCTGTTCGGATTTACGTTTCTGTATTCACGTTTAACGATGCCAATTCTTTCAATTACCGGTAGAGTCGAGCCTTGTTTCTCTCAACGAATCAGAGAATCGAGGGGATTTTAAGGGGTCGCAACTGAACGTCACGTCAGCCGCAGTCGAGACGTCTCCGTTTCCGGTCTCCATTTATTTTTAAACCCATCGATTCCCGTCGTGTCAGTCTCACCTGGAAAAATCAGATTCACTCGTTCTCGTCTCATCCCCTTGACGTCGTTTCCATCGTGCCACGGTTCGTTCCTCGTCGGCAAAGTCTCGATCATCCAAGACCTCGAACTTCCAAAGTTCACGCACAGTATCGTTAACAACAGCTCGAGACAAATCATCTCGACCGTGGACGAAAATTTGTTTTTTCCGCTCCAAACGAAAAACCTCGAACACGTTTTTCCCGTCGAAGTCAGTCTAGAACTGAACGCCATGGCGCACGGTGTTAAACCATTTATATACGTATGTGTAGATAATTCGTTTGCAATAATCGCGATCACGTACAGGGCATCGTGTTTTGTATATTCAGTAAATCCTGTACAGTACACGGCTTATGCCGTGTCCCATCAACGAACGATTAAACATCGTCGGTTGTTGTCGCTCGCGGTCGCTAATCTCGAAAGTACATATACGGTGCATAGCGAGTTACGTGCCTCGTTTGTCCGATGAATTCGCTGCTACCGATGCTCCGCGAAGCCCTGCATACGTTATCCAATCGCTACGCGTCTAATCCACGTATTCCGTGGAAAGGTTGTGGGTCGCGCTCAGCTGGGCAAGTTTTCTTTCTACATATCGTGTTAAATCGCGACCGTCTGATCGGTGCTTCCACAGGGCACAGTCCGAAGAGAGCCCCTTCGCTCGAAGACAGGGAGAGTCCCCAGAACGGCGAAGATTAAGCTGTCCGCAGCACGATCACCGTTCGCTGTCCTCGCCCACGTCGTAATCGTGACCAGCACGCGCGTTTGTCCTCGTTCCGCGGACATAGTTGGCGAACCGTTCCGCAGCAATCGTCGTCACATAATCGACTCTCGTACTACACGTGATAACGACGAGCCGAACGAGATATTCCCACCGGACTCGACCCTAAACGCGCCTTGATATGACCGAAAAAAAAAAAAAAAACACAAAAAGTGTCCTTTATTCATTTTCCTTGGTGACAGAAAATTTCCATCGAAAAATCGTCTCAACAGTGTTACGGTCGTGTAGAAAAATCCTCGGTTGTTGAAAAAAAAAAATTAGTATTTCTGTTTCTTAAATTAAAAAAAAAAGAGAGAGTAACTGTAATTGTTTGATATTTACACCCGGTTTTTAAAAAATATTATCGGGTGACGTGAACAAACGCTCGTGGAGGATCTTCCGAGCAACCTCTTTTAATTGCGTGTTCGAGAAAAAAAAAAACAAAAAAAAAAAATCTCGCATCTGCGACTCGACGATAATCAATCGTCGATGTTAGGGAAAACTTTATTATTCTTTTTTTTTCCGTCTCTCCGGAGGGCTCAAAAATGTATTGAAGCGTCGTTAAGTTGCGAAACTCGGATTCCTCCGGGCTGGGAATAAGAATAAAGTGCGATAAAACAACGAGCGCAAGAGCGGAATTCGTTCGGGAGAAATACGAGTCCGCTAACGACGAGATTCATTCCGAGAGAATCGTGACATCATCCCGCAGTGGTAAAATGGAATGTGCAACGTTTTCTCTCCCACTGCGAAGAGTTAACGAAGTACAGCGGGATAGAGCGAATGGTAGGAGAGAGGAGAAACAGTGCAAAGATATCTGTAGGGCGGCGCCGGCGAGTAGCTCGGTTCGATCGTCGCATGGCGCGTGATGGAGAAACGTTGCGGAGGATTCCAACGGCCGCAAGTAGCGGCTTATATTTCTCAAGAATATACGGGACAGAGAGATAGAGAGAGAGATAGAGAGAGAGAGAGAGAAAGATTCGATACTCGGCGCACTTTCGTTATATACCATTGTGCGAAAACGACGAGGAATATCGCTACGATTCCCGTATTATATTATACGTTCAAATATTCCCTCGGTAGTTTAGGGAAGCTCGATTTGCCCGGGAACTTTGGAAGAACCAACAATGTCTCCGTATCTGGCTCCGGTTGGGCGCGTCTCTCGTTACGACTCTTCCACCGCGACTGTTTACCGTGAAACGTCGTACGGGGCGACGAAAGCGACGTCATTTATATACATATTCACCTCGGTTCGGAAAGCGACGGTGTTTGCACCGTAGCTCTTTGCTCGCCGAGTTTTCCGGAGTGTCTGCCGACACGATCCCGCTGTGGCGTAATGTCCGCTACCACGGCGAGCAAAAAGCCAACTACGGTGGCGATTCTCTCGTCCGTCTGTATCTCGCTCGGTTCGCCCGAACAATCGGCTTTGATAGCAAACGAGCGGGAGTCCGCGGAGCTCGGTGCGAGCCGGAGCCGACCGCAGGATTCGAGGGGTCACAGCGCGGAGAGCGAGCGTCCACGTCGGGAGCTAAAGTCGTTAAGCATTGTCCTGTAATGCACGGTGGTGTAGGACGGGAGTTTCAACCTCGGCGCGTTCCACACCGAACGACGTTGCAATGTATGTCGATCGTAGGACCGATCCGTTCGGACGCGAGAGAGCAAACGCCGACGAATCGAGCGACGTCTCCGCCGCTGCCGCCCGTTCTTGCTGCCGGTGCCCGGTCTCGCTTTCCCTCCGGTCTCGCGCTCGAAGCTCGTGAGTAAGCTCGTCGCTTTTGGCTCGAGGAATCAAGCGTCGACGGAAGTTCCAGCGGCGAACGGAGCCGACCCGATAAAGCTCGCGTCGATAAATTGAACGAGGCGATGAAACTGCTGGCGGTCCCACGTCCAGGCTCTGTGCACGGGAGAGGGAACGCTCGGTTATCGAGCGCGCGCGAAAGGAACCAGAAGAGCCGCGTTCGCGATCGATTATCACCGGCTCCCCTCCAGACCTCTATATATATACACACACACACATATATATATATAGAGTGACTGGGATTCGAGGCAATCGCCGTGTTCGGTTTACCTATTCAATTTCCAGCGGCATTGAATTATTAATTGTGCAATAATATGAATTGTTGCGATGCCGATATTGAGTGAGCCATCGGAAGTCGCCGTGTTCGATAGCGTCGATATCGGCGACCCAACGATTCCCGCCGTGTGTATCGGAACTATTTTCCTGTGCATGTCTGTATTTAGGCGTTCGTACATTATGTAGTCGGGTATTCCCACTCGGCCGACACCGCACGTCGAGTGCAGAGTCGTAAGTCTCGATGTAGAGTACCTGTAGACACCAGCGCATCTCGTGCGGTATAGAAATTCATCGTGAAACGGGGTCGTACTACTTTCCTTGTCTGGCGTATCGCATTCGCCGTGAGACAGACGGCGATGGAATCGCGCTTCGAGCGACGTATATATATATATATATATATATATATATATATATATATATATATATATATATATATATATACGTGTGTTCGTGTGTACGTCGTAAAACTATAGTACTGGAAGGAAACTCGAGGCGTGAAATATTAAACCCACGGATTACCGGGAGGCCTGTTCCATCCGTGTTTCGCCCGCTCGGAAGCTCCGAGTTTCGACGCGATTTGACGAGCACTCAGTGCGCCGCTTCTGCCGTTGGTGGTTACTGCCGCTGACGCTCTCGCTGCCGGTACTCTCGTGGCACCTGCCGGAGCTCCCATTTAACCCGGGAGATCGACGGAGATTCTCCTCCGACTGCTGCTGCTGCTGATTCCGACGCCGCTTGCAGTGACAGCGCGTCGGGAATCCGCCCACGACAGTGAAACGTCGTTCGCATCTTTTATTATTTTTTACTCCTCAAGAAAAAAAAAAAAAAAAAATGATAGATGCCCGCGAGCCGCCGATAACGGAGCATGAAAAAAAACCCCGACTTTTTTATTTCGCCGCTTTGGTAAAAATTCGATGAGCTCTTCGTCCGAGTGACCGCTGATCACGCCCGATCTACGACGACTCATCCGCAGTCGTTGATGAAGAGAATCTCGCGTAGAACGCTCGTTCCACAAAAGTACGAGTCCCTTACGGAAAGGCCACGATTAATTGGCTCTCGGGGAAACTCGTTAATTATCCACTTTGTACCGACGAGCCGAGTTGCAGAAATAATGTTCTCGCGTTAGCCCTTCGCGAGTCTCCGAGAATAGGGTTTCGCCGGCGGTTCCGCATCCAGGCCACGAATTAATTCTCCAGTCGGATCGTGAACTTTGCTACTTTGATAATGCCACGACACGGAAATTGTCATTTTTGACACCGTAACATTTGGACCCCGCTATATCCGGTTTGTCGAATACGTCGGGCAAAAACCGTTCCGAGCAACGTCGACACGATACGATTATGTCGCAGGACGTTTCTGTACGGAATAACACGGCAAAGTCGCGATATCCCGTAGCCGGTCGCATTCCCGATGTAAATCCAGTGTGACAACACCGGCCCGGATTGTCTCGCAGTCCTCGCGGCCATTCTCGTAATCTATAATGCGTCAAACGCTCGTTCTCTCGTCGGTATGCGTCCACGCTGCAGGCCAATGAGCGAAACGTCGCGCGAGAGCCGAGCGGTTTGAGCTAAGGTAAGCCAGCGAAATTCTCGGTCTCGCATCGAGTTATTTATGGACACGGAGAACGATACTCTCTCGTCGCACAAACTCAACGGTATTCACCCTGTTTACGCGTCTTGGTGTAGGTCGGGACTCGGCGATATTGCGTCACAGAGAGCAAAGTCGGATCGCGGGCGGACGTGGGCGGAGTTTCGTGTCGAGTGAAGATGCGTTAAATTGCGGGACAAAATGAGAAGTCGAGAACACACACACACACACACACACACGGGCAAGACGAATCATCCGAGATGAAAACGGAATAAGCAAAGGGACAGGTAAGACGAGATCTCGAGAACCGAAGAGGTTGTCTCCTGGCTCGCATTTTCCGCTCTCCGGAGACGTTCGAGTTTTGTCGAGGAGCACAAGGCAAGAAAGCCGGCTCTCTCACGTTCTTACGTACAAACCGTCTCTCGAGGTGATGAACGTCGTGCGCACACGGCATTCCCAGCGTGGAGCACACTTTGGTATACACGTCTCCGGCATTCAATCTAATTTCGTGACTTCTATAGCGCGGCATAGCTCGGCGGAGCGAGAGCCAGGGGGGGAGATCTCTGTCGCATGAAGTATGCAAGGGATCCGAGGACAAGGGGTGAGGAGTGAGGTGGAAAAGCGTTGTAGGAAGAGAATGAATTTAAGGGGGGTGGGGAGGGGGGGGGGGAGGAAAAAAAAAACAAGAGTGATGCAAGAGAGAAGCTATAGGCAAGGCCAGACGTTAGGTACGTCGTTCGATTTATCGGCGCAGGCGAACCAGCACCGATCCAGCGCTCCCCCGTTGTGACCAAGCGCCCGCTGCTTACACACTCGTTTTATCTTTTTCTTTGCCCTTTTTTTTTTTTTTTTTTTCTTTTTTTTTCCTTCATCCTCTACCTCGCTCCTTGCCGATTCCTACTCTGTCGTGTTCCCTTATAGATCGAGGTTACAGGTATAGACGGTAGGTTCTTTCCGGTGGATAGGTATGGCAGCGAGAACGGGACGGAGAACCGGAGCTGGAGCAGAAGCAGCGAATGGAGAGTCCAGAGAGGACCCAGGCAACGAGGTTCTGGCTGGCGCACCCCTTCGACTACACGAGGGTGGAGCCGAGGTGGTAATCCTTGCTAGTGGATCGAACGAGCCTCACTCGTCCTTGTGAAAAGCCACGGCTCTTGCCATATACATGTATATATGTGTGTGTGTGTGTGTGTGTGTGTGTGTGTGTGTGTGTGTGTGTATAAGTATACACGATCGAGGACACCGGAGAAAGAGCAGAGGCAAAAGGGATATGGAAAGAGACGGGAAGACTTTGGGCTCTTGGCGCTGTTAATCGGGCGCCGCCGTTGGGACACGGAGGAAAGGAAAAGTCTTTGACTGACAAACCGGAACGAACCGACATTGAATTTCCAATCGCGATGGGACACACCCGGGAGATTGCGGTAACGATAGAATTCGAGAATAAAGCGAGTTTCATTATCGAATTAGCGAGCTGTATACGCGGGTGGATAACGTAAATGAGATCCGACATCGCTTCGGGGTAGTTTGTACGACCACGCAAGCGCTCGCGCGGAGACGCAGGGTTGACTGTGTGCCGGCCACAGAGTGTACCTGAAATGTTCGCCGGAGCGATGCACGATACACGAGAGACGCGGGTTGGTTGTTTACGGTAATAACACTCCACTACTGTTTGCCAGCGAAACGGAGCAGCCACCTTGCGAGAGACGGAGCGATCGACTCGTGTTTCTGCGGAACAACCGTCGGGCTGATTTTCCGAAATTCGTCATGTTCGAAGGTCGCGGATCTGCACGGAGAAAAATTGATGAAAACCGTAATTTCACGTTGCTTACGAGAAGGTTATTTTCATTGTGGGAATTGGGATCGAGGGCACGTGTCGTGGGTTTCACCGCGATTATCCTGGGAGGGTTTCTCGTCGAGATTCGGACAAAGGAAGTGCCTCAAGTTGCGAGGACCGACTTGTCCCTCCTGACGACGAGAGCATTCGGCCAGCCACAGTCCGACCGCGGTTACTCTCTCCTTGCTCACGGGAGGTCCGATGCCAGCCACTTCCGGCAGGACATACGGGCCCGTGGCGTCGTCACCCCTCATTCTTTCGATGAACTCGACGACCGGATCGAGTGCCGGAGATGCCGAACTAGCCGCAACACTCGAAGCACCCCTCGTCTCTCGGGCCGAATCGAGACACTCGCAGATCCCTTTGAGAACGTTCTCCAGACCGATCGTCTCGTACTCGGCCATGTCCTCGACCTCCTCGTCGTCCAATTCCTCGTAGTCACCCTCGCTCCCGTTCGCGCCGCGAGACTCGCCGCTGATGCGATCCCCGGGATCCGCCGCTCTTTCGGTAATTCCCTCCGTCGACTTTCTCCACCTCTCAACTTTTCCCCCGTTATCCGTCGGATCTTCGTACTGAGGAAAAAGTATTGTTCGCTGAATTCCCCCTTTTTTTTTTTTTTTTTTTTTTTTTTTTCTTTGTTACAGCTATGAAATACGACAGTTCGCGTACTATAAAAGTTGCGATGGAAAAATGAAGTCTGCGAAGCATACGACTGTGCTCTCTCGTTGCTCTCGAGATCGGCGTTCTCTAACGAGAACCGTAAACGCGACGGTGGGGATGTGAAAATACGAGAACAAGCCACTCGTAGTTTTCCCCGTCGTCGCCGCAAAATACCGGCGTGCCAGCGAGTCTCTCCAGCGACCTCTTCTCCATCCGCTACTTTCCGCCTCTCCCCCTTTTCCGTATAACTATCGCGGGTTCTGTGCGGCTTCAACGCGGAAATCTACGCGTACAAATACCGGGACCTTAATCCCCGGCGCTTAACAACGAGAATCTCACGAGAACTGATTCCATTTATCCGTTGGAGAGTACCGGGGTAAATCTTTCGGGGCGGGGAGGATTCGCGTCAACGGGCATTTTCGATTAACGATGATATCCGCGATTACCGAAGCTTACTCTCGAGTTCGATAACGAGAGATCCGATAACTAACGACTCCCCTCTAGCATCGAATAAAACGGCAATATTCGCCGAGCTCGTTGACGCTTGTGACGAGAAGACGATAGTACGGGAACTTCCTCGCTCAACGCAACCGATAAAGTTCGAAACGTTTGACTCTTAGAAGTGTCGTCATCGGCGATAAGCGCGAGGACAGTTCGCCAGAGTCGAGACGTACAAAAATCGTTTCGGTCCCGTACCTCGTAAATGTCTCGAGGAATTTCCTTCTCGTCGGGTCCTTTGACCTTCGTCTCGGCGCTCCTCTTTGACTCGCCGCGAATTTTCCTCCGGACCTTCTTGCCACGGGCGTCACGAGCCGTTGTCGAACGACTCGCGGCGTTTCCAACCCCAACCCCGCTCGTCGCTCGTTGCCTCGCAGCGTACCGGTCATCCTCGACCGCCTTGCGAAGTTTAAGCGAACGCGTCGTTAATATTTTATCAGCTCGGTCGAACTTCTCGTTTCGCTGTACCTTTGTATTTTCGCGAGTCGCGTCGGTAGCAGTTTCGTCGTCGCCGTCCCGGGCTTTAACGCCTTCGTCGTCAACGACGTGACTTTTTCCGGGCGTGGAAGAAACTGCGACACGAGAGCGAGACGAGTCGAGCAGCCTCGGTGGCAACTCCGCAATAGTCTCGCCGGTCACCGGCTTCACTTCCTCCGTCCTCGAGTGCATCTCGACGTCGAGACACCGACGTTGTACCTCTTGAACCCTCGTAACCTCGCTCTCGCTGCCTCCCGGTTCCGCCGCTTTTCCCTTCGGGACTCTTCGCCCGGACCGCTTCTTATCGTCATTCGTACTCTTCCCGTTCCTCCTCGGCGACTCGGTTTCGCCAGTGGCTTTTGCACTTGTCCTGTTTCCCGTCGAGTCACTCCGACAGCGAAACGACGCCCCGCCACTCGCTCGCTCCTCGGAGTCTCTCGTGGTACACCGCTGAACCTCCGTTTCACCCTCGCTGGAACTCGCTAATTGCTCCCTGTATTTCTCGCGACTTGACACCTTTTTTTTTTTTTTTTTTTTTTTTTTTTTTTTTTACAAAAAAATCCGTTAACCTCGCATCCAACCGAGTGCCGGTCAGCCGAGAGAGAGAGATATTTAATTCCGTCGAAGTAACGTCAAGTTTCCATGAAAATTACATTATTCATGTATTAAATTTATCATTGTCGTGTATTAAAAAAAAAAAAAAAAAATCATCCGACTTGTTAGCCGTCAATTCATGAGAAAAACCGTCCGAGGAACGCAATTGGTTCGGAATCGGTTGGAGAATCGAAATTGGACTGAATCGGAGCGGTGTCCGCCTCGTTCGTAACTTCGACCGATTTTATTTTTGGATGAAGGAAAATTAAATTGTTTGAGCGGCCTTGAGCGGAATTAGTGTGAATTATTGATTGCTCGTGGGAAAGGTACCTCGGTCCGGGAGAGGGATTCTTCGGAATCCGTGTCCTCGGTCGATGTATCGACTCCTCGGCACAGCACGACCGGGGTTTTCTCCTCGGTGGAGGAATCGCCCGTCGAAGAGCCAGAACCGTAGCGGAAGGAGGAGCGAGAGGAGCAGTTCGATCGAACGAGCGACGCCTCGTCTCGTTTGGGAGTTGTTGCGACGCCGACTGGCCCCGTTCCGATAATCGATTGACCGCCGGAGCAGTCGAGATCGGCGAGGTATTCGTAGAGACTCATGAAGGTCTTGCGTGGTATCATAGCCGAGCCACCCTCCGGCTCGTCACTCAGCAATTCGCACACGTGGATCATCGTCTCGAACAAATTCTGCCTCGTGCGAATAAACGACCGTCGAGACGATTCAATTAACATTCCTCGAGGATGCGACGCCATAGACTTTAGGAGTGGCTCGGTCGACCGAACGAACCCCGACAGTTTCGATTTACATGACTCGTTTGAAATTCGGACCGACGGCTAAATCCGTTATAACGTTCGCGCTCCTTCAGAGACGATGCTTTTTCTCATCTTCCGCCGGAACATCCGCTTTGCCGCAGCGCAACGCAAGGTTCGTTCGTTCTAGGAGCAAGCCGGATCGCTCAATTTTACGTACAAGGTATATATATATATATATATACAGTACACATAGAGATATCTTCCACGTAAAATACAGGGTTCCACTCGAGTCTAATCTGAAAACTGACGGACCTACAGAATCGTAAAAAAAAAAGCGAGAGAAAAAACCGAGGATAAAAATAACGATCGAGCGGATGTTTTCATCGGATGTGTGTGTGTGTGTGTGCAGTCCCGATGTATCGCGGCAGGATGTCGTTGCTATAGGTACGCGTCGGCGAAGCGAGTAGCGGATGGCAAAGAGGATAAGGGGGATCTCTCACGTTTCCCAGGAGACCGCAGGCTATCGCGAGAAAACGGTAAAGGTCGCACTCCCCGGGAGCCTCAGGTAGTTCGAAGAGTCGACCGGTCATCAAGACCTGCCATAGGCTCGAGTCCGAGAGGGCCATGCCACGCCAGCGTGCCAGAAGAGACCCGAGAGTGACGCGCATGGACGTTGCCGTTCTCTCCGTCGTACCGGCGGCCTCGCCGGCAAACTGATTCAGCAGACTCTTCAGGAAACCCGGACTCATACCCGTGGGATGGTCGTACGGGGGATACTCGAGGCGTTTCTGCAAATCGATTCGCGCCTCGTGAAAACCATTGCCTCAGAGCCGAAAAACGTGGATACTGACTTTGACCGGTGGCAACTCGCCATCGGCGAGTGCTCGAAAGTAAGCCGCGGTCCAGCGCAGCAGGTCGTAGGGTTGCGTACGAATCGCCGCTTTGGCGTAACACTTGAGAATACTGGGTAGCGTAACGGGGATGTTTATCTGCTCGGAGCAATACACGTGACTCTGGTCGTGACTCGAGGCGACAGGCATTTTGGGCAAGTTACCACTGGCCTGAGGAGAAAAGTCACCGTGAATACAGGACGCTCGCGACCAAACTGGCGAGGAAGCGCTCGAAGAAGGCTGAAGCTTTGTGGAAAGTTCACTGCGGAAGATAGCCGTGGGAATGCGGAGGAGAGTGTAATGCGAGAGAGACAACGCCCGTCCGAGAGCGATAACGCGAAACTCGAGAAAGCTTACTTCACGCCAACTCTCAAGACCGGGTCTTACCCGCGACTGTACTGCGGGTACGATACGTCACTCCTAGACTCGTGGTTCCTAACCCGTGACAAGTTTGCGTCTCGCACCGACGATCGTCACATTAGTTGCCGTGGAGCAAGACAAAACAAAAAGCGAGACACACCCTTCGGGATATAGTCACGGTAAAGAAACAGATTCTCTCTGCTGTGACGACATTGTCAACATTGTATTTCCGTCATCGAATCGCGAACATTAAATTCCCCCGCTAATTTTCCGGGAGCAAACGACGAATCGATCAAACGCAACTCGAACGTCGGATAGAATGAAGTTACGCGAAATCGGCAGAGTCCTCGGAATTACGTTTTCCACCCCGACTATTCCGGCATAAGTGGGCGCATAACGATAATAGCTGTTATAAAGCCACGGCACCGGCATTAACCACTGCAACAGTATGGCCAGAGAGAGATTCCCGCTCGTTTTTTGTTTTTTTTTTTTGCCTTTTCTCTCGTTCAACATTCTCGCTCGAGCTGTGCTATAACCATTACCGAGAGTGCCGGGGCGCCTATAATAAGTCTGCCCAAGACCGACGACGAGTCGGAGTCGACCTAATTTCGAGTTACCCATGCTCTAAGGGGCGGTCTCGCGGTCTCGCGGGAGAGACAAACCGCACGCTGCCGCACGGTCGCGGGAGAATGAGCAAAAGCAGAAGCGAAGCTGCAAAACTCGCTCGTCTATCGGTGGAACATCGGAGCTGAAGAGTCGGCTTACTCGTTCGTTTGCGGGCGCGTAAGCCAGTGCACGCACGCCCGCGAACATTATCATCGTAATTCTCGTTCGCGTGCATGTACTTCGTCACCGAGCGGGTCCGCGACGCTGCGCTTTGCCAACTCGAGAGTACACGACACGGTCGTGCAAGTACGCACGGTAAACCCCGACAGGTTCGTCATACGTTCTACAGTGTGTTCGAGGGTGGCAAGTTGAACATGCAAGCGACTCGGAACGACTTGTCGGAAACTCTCGGGCACTCCGCCCGATGCAAATTCTCGACAACGGAGCGGAGAAGCGGCAACCCGCGGTTCCATGAGATTTTAATTACAAAGTACGCACGGTGGATGTGCAGCGAACTCGCGAGTGTGGAACGTTAATTAACCGGGCGTAACACAATTTTCGCCCTTTGATGTTTCATCCTTCGCTTGGCTCGGAAAATTTGAGGAAAAAAAAAATTCTTACGCTGCGAGAGACGATTGGACGGATCGATGAATATTCGTGTACCGGAACCGGTGGTTCGCCGGACCCTCCCAGTACACACAGCGTCACAACTGAACATAATTTAAAAAATAACAATCGCTTAGTCAACCGAACATTAACAAGTTGTACCGGGAGATAGAGTGACGAGAGAAAACAAAAATACTTCAAGCTTCCGACGATTGATACGTCGCCCGCGAAATGCAATTTGATGCAGCGAGATATTGCCCGTCGGGTGCAAATTAATGTTGCGTCTTGCTCGGCTTGCACAGCTCGTGTTGCGTGAAAACGCGGAGGCCTCGGGGCTATCGAAGTTTCCGGCTTGTCCGAGGGCACGAGGGATTGTGTGCGGTAACGATATAATCGAATGAATCGTCCGAGGGAGCGCAGTCCGAGCGTATGTACGTAATGTCGACTATCCGTATACTATTTCGGATTTCTCCTCCTTCGCCGAGTGTGTGTGTGTGCACGCGTGCGGACGGAAGTGGCCCACAATGATTATAATGGAAGCTCGCAATCGACGCGCCATTCGAGCTATTAACGACGATTAATTCGGTACGTCCATGCCGGGGAGGAGATCGCAGCCGGAGCGAATTTACTATCGAGATCGGGAGAGAAGCGCGGAGTTAGAGCCCGATGCAAATCATCGTAACGAGGGGTTGGGAGACTCCGAGATTATGTAGTGGTCGAGGAGAATTATGAAGGGAAAGAGACAACCGTACAGAGCCGGGAACACAGATCAGCGGTGAGGACGAACGTTGAACGTCCGTCGAACCCTGAATTTTGATTGGAGCTCGGAATTATTATGCGAATTCCAGAGCCTCGGAAAACTATTCCGACTCGTCGGGAGGCTTCGGGTAAAAGACGATCGATTAAACGAATCCCAGAGAACTTTGTGAGATTTCCATACCGATATACCGCGCATACGTGCATCCACGCGAAACACAATTTACGATAAACGTTGGACGCGAACAAACCGCGTTGTTATACTCGCTGAATAGAGTTTCCGACATTATTGCTTCGACGAAGTTTATGTTTTCATCGTATTACGGTCGCGAACGTATGAATATCGTCGGAATAATTAATATCGGTTTAATTGCTCGTTTCCCGTTAAATGGATTTGCATTCATTTAACGCTGCATGGCTCGTATCGTCCGGTGGGGAAAAAAAAAAAAAAAAAAAAAAAAAAAAAAAAAAAAAAAAAACGAGAGAGAGAGAGAAAAATAAAATGTAACGATTCGAGGAAACAAGAGAGACGATTCAATGGCTAATAAAACGCTCGTACATGGAATATAGGCCAGTCTTCTCACCCTCTCACCGACAACGGTGGGAAAAACGAATTTTCGTACCCGTTCCGGTCCAGAATATATAGCGTGTAACGGGGACGATCAACGAGTGGGCGGAATACGTTTAAAATGAATTTTCTCGCGGTGATGTGGCCAATCGACGGAATGGCGGGGGAAAAACGGGCGACGGAAAACGAGAATGGATGTAGACGCATGCGCGTGAGAGAAACACACCGGACGTGAAATAAATTTTGATTGGATACGTCTGGAATTGATAATAATCGCACGGAGGGACGAGGCCGAGGCGTGTCGCCGTGTCACCGTGAAAAAGTCAGGGAAAACTATCTATACACACTCGAGAGTCACGCTCCGATCCGTGGTTGCGCCAAAGGAAAATGGAGAGGTCGCTCGGAGCGAGGGAACGAAATTATTTTTGCAATTTCGTTCGTTCGTCCGGGCGAGCCACGAAATCTCTCAGTCTCTTCGCGCTCGTTTCACTGGCTTTTGCACTCTTCTCTCATCGTTTATTTTTCTCTCCTCCTTTCCCTCGCCCGAGGCGGAGGAGGAGGAGGAGGAGGAGGAGGTGGAGGAGAAGTAAAAGGAGGAAGGACGATGGGCGAGCAGCGACGCTGTCTCTACTCAATCTCGCGGCAATAATCATTCTCGGCCACCGTAAAATTAATCCGAGATTTAATGAAAACCTTCGAGAAAGGACCTCGCCGTTCGGATAGAGGAAAGCAGAGATAGCGAAAATCGAATTTACTTTACTCGGTATTTTAAACGGAGATTGTGTGGCTTGTATTATGTACTTATATATACAATATATATATATATATATATAACGCTTATATACAACAGAGATTATACACTATGTACTCAGGATAATAATATATTCCCTCGCGGTCACATCTTTTTTTGCTTTCGTTGCGCGGAGAAAAGTCCTCGAGGCACGAGGAGCCAGCGTGCGAGTGCGGGAGAAATAGGAATGGAAAAAAAAAAAAAAAAAAAAAAAATACTCATCTCGCGTACAATCAGCCGGGAAAAAAGGAGACGAGAGAAGAAGAGTTAAGCTGCGCTAAGAGTGTTATAGGTGTCTCGTGGACCGCGCGCAAAGAGTGCTTTTTTTCCCCGGTGGGTGCTGAAGAACCGCGCTGCGAGAGAGTTCAGGTACAACCTGCTGGAACGAGGAGTAAGAGCCGACAGTGGAGTGCCTGGTCTACCCCGGGCCTACGGATGAGCTGTAGTGCAGAGAGTAGAAGCGGCAGCAAAGCCAGTGATAGGGCGAGGAATCGCGAAAACGAGCGAGCGAGACGTTGAAGCCGAAGGAGCGAGTACGCGAACGAGAGACGGTATTGCACATTTTGGGAAGACGGTACGCGATGTGCAAAAAAAAAAAAAAAAAAAAAAAAAGAAACGTATAGATACTAAGTGAGCCAAGTTCGGTGAGTTTAGAGCAAACTGGCTTTGAAAGAGTTTAATAAAAAAAAAAAAAAAAAAAAAAAAACGAAGAAGAAGAAGAAGAAGAGGAACATGGCGATGTAAAGGGATTTAGACGAGAGGTGGAATTGAATACAAGAGGAACGAACGTGCCTTGAAGGTAACCTCTCTCGCCCAGGGGATTATATCACTCAGTCAATTCCATTTAGCGATCTCTCGCGTCAAAGAATCTTGACGATCCGTTTCGTGAGGAAAGCCTTAGCTTTGGGAGTTTAACTAGTTCTCCTGCCGAAGACGCTTTTCGAGAGGCTTTCGACGAGAGTATATTGTCAGACTCGTTTGGTGGACGTTGATGGAAAGGAAGAGCGTTTATTCAGCCATTACAAGCCCGCGGTTATTTATTGGAATATGCAATCGAAAAAAAAAAAAAAAAAAAAAAAAAAAAAAAAATTCACCTCGTCAACCGGACTGCTGAGCTGTACCATAAAAATTGCCGCGTGATATACGGCAATGGTCGTTATGTTTCTTTCGACGTTGACTTTATGAACTGCGTGGACGGTACTTCGATTCGGTTCATCGCTTTTTTCACGTCGAGAATCGAAATTTAGCGGTCATCGTTGGAAAAGTTTTGACGTATCGAATATGTGCCATATCGAGCACAGTTGGAATACATATATATATATATATATATATGTATGTATATATATATATCAGAATTGTGACAAATCCAGGAAGGTATGTACCGTACGCGAAATGGGAACGCCCGGGCATATTCCAGCGCCTATCCACGAGGGGGTCGCGACGGTGGACGTGCACGGGGGGCGACTGTGCCGCAGATGTGAGTTATCGCATCTGCGAATGGAAGATCGCGGGGGAGCCCGGAGAGAACGGTAAATAAAAGCCCCGTATATATAACGAGGCGGGGACGGACGAAATGTAATTTCGAGATGGGAAATTTTGGAAATACATTGTGAATGCCAACGACGAAAATACCACTGTGAATTCGGGCAGCGAACTCCACGATACGTAAGATCATTCTCAAGTGGAACGTTCGGTTCGCGTCTTGCAACCATAATTTCATCGGAATTTTTAATGACAACGGTGAGATCTCATCCGTCGGGGACGCTGCTTTTCATCGTGGAAACTGTATCGAGAGATTGTCCGCGCCGCACTCTTTCATTTCCGTTTTGGGCCGAGATCGAAATAGGGTAAACGACGATCGATGCACGAGTCGGAGTGGTTCCTTTAAATAGAAAACCGCCGGTGTTCCATACGCGTCGATTAACCAAACGAAACCGCGCCGTTCAAACCCGTTAATGAAACTGGAGAGCTCTTTTGATTCTCATTGCTTTCGCTGTATTGGCAATTGAACCATATGCACAAACGCACTCGACACCCCGTTACCGACACCTAATTGCCCTTGACGCAATCAAACCCTCATGACTCTTACCCTACCTCCCCTAAAAACACATAATACACCATACGGAGTGGCGCTCGTGTATCGCGTTCGGTTGCGGAGGGACAAATTGACGAAAACCCTCGACAATGCGACTCATTATTACCGAGCGCAATTGAGCGGGCGAAGGAAGAAAAGAAACAAAATAATTTCACAATCAAAGAACGCGCAATGCGGCCGTGACAAAAGTTTCGGGACAATGGACAAAAGGTTGGTGTAATTAAATTCCATTGATGAAAATTAATGGAGCGCATCGAAGAGGAATAATTATTGTAGCGGTAGCTCGTGAAGCTTCCCGGCTCGGTGCGAATTTTCCATGTGTAACTTCAGACAGGTTCGTTGTGCCGGGATTAACGCACGGGGTCTCAGTGGTGTGCGATAGTCGCGGGTAGTTTTCAGTGCTCGGGCGATCCTCGGGAGCTCACCGTAACTAATTCCGGTCCGCAAGATATTTCCATACGGTATCAAACGCCTCCGGAGAAGTCTCTCTCGCATTCGCGTGGATAGGAGCGGTGCGAGAGATATTGCGAGAGCCGGAAGAGTTATAACAGCTGGAACAGAAGGGTCTCTCTCTTCGTCTCGGTGGTTGAAGCACACAGCTACAACGCAACCAGGCCAAAGTATACTTTACATCCGCACTGCCTACCGAATAGTCCATGCGCATATGTATAAGCACGGCGTGGCCAAAGCTCGCTCCGTCTCTGCTGGCGCAAACATGCCATTTCAACTATTGCGTGTTCCGTGCAACGGTATTAGCGTTCCTCAACCTGCCGTATTGTATATACATGTATATATATATATATATATATATATATATATATATACAGGGTGTCTCAGAAGTCGTAGAAGAAACTGTTAGGGTTGATAGAGAAAAAAATTCTGAATCGAAAGTTCCTGAGTCAAAAATTTTTTAGGGCCATAGAAAATTAGTTATTAATTAAAAACGGTAGCCAATCAGGAGCGCGCTACAAGAGAAAAAGGAATGAGCGGGGGTAGTAGCGGAGACGCGAGAGTGAGAGCGGTCTTGTAGCGCGCTCCTGATTGGCTACCGTTTTTAATTAATAACTAATTTTCTATGGCCCAAAAAAATTTTTGTCTCAGGAACTTTCGATTCAGAATTTTTTTCTCTATCAACCCTAACAGTTTCTTCTACGACTTCTGAGACACCCTGTATATATACATATATACCATACGTAATACGTAGTTGTTGTTACCGGCAACGGCCCGACTAAGTGTGAAAGCACGAGGATACAGAGAGAAAATGGGAAGAGCTTTTTTCGACTGTGCCGCCCGCGCTATCTCGTTTCATCAGCTAGCTTTCGGCGAGATGCCCAGTGTGTATACGTTTTGTAACTGGAGGGCAACGAATAAAAAAAAAAAAACGAAAGAAAAAAAAAAACTATGTAAAAGAGTAAAATAGACCTCTGGAGTTCTAGATCAAAGAGAAAACGTATAGAGTACCGGTGCAAAGAGTTGCGAGGCATTCCGAACGGATAAATAGAAAAGTAGAGAAATGGTTGTGAAGAGAGTGGCGAATGCGGTAGAATCCGTAAACGTATAGTACGAGTGTGAGTGCGGAAATGCGGAGAACGAAAAAAAGTGGGCACAGAGAAATGAGCGGTCGAAAGAAGCACGGGGAAGGAAGAATACACACTGGAAAACCACGCCGACGGCCTCGTTCGAAACGTACGTTCTTTACACGTACGAAACGGAGTCATACGAATTCAAGCCCGTGGTGGACTAACGATCCCGTGCATTGTCAGCGTTGCGATTTACGCACTTATCGTTTGACTTCCATATGGACAATTTTTGTATTCTTCATTTTATTTTTTTTACTCCGAGAAACATGTTCTGCGGCGAACTCTTGTCGCTGTCATGTCCGGAACGATGAAAAACTTTCTCACAATCTGCCGGTCTTTTTTTTTCCATTTTTTTTCTTTTTTTTTTTTCATTTTTTTTTGTTAATTCTCGTCGTTCGTTAAAGCCATCGGTTAATGAGGGTTTGTGTATGCATTTTATATGCACTGTCGATGGTTTTGCCGTGTGTGCGTGGCGCACGGGTCGAACAGACCGCGGAGACGTGGGTGACAGAGAAACAACCGCACTCGTTAATCACTTGGGGGGCTCAAGTGGCGTTCGCAAACCTCTCCCGTTCCCCCGGCTCGCTCCTACTCCCATTTCAGTAATTCCCATTCGTTCCGGCTATCGTTTTCTCTCTACCGCAGCCCGACGGGCCACGGACGGGGAAGATTTTACGAACGCGATATTATGCATGTTTCCGAGAGCGAAGGGAAAATGCCGGTGTCACCGTATCAATCCGACCACACGAACGTCGATACTTGTCAACCTCTGTGGACAGCAGAGACCCAAAATTAATATATATATATATATATATACGTGTATTTTAGCGAACCAATGAAAATTTCATTAAGGTCCAATTACGAACTGTCCGATTTAATATTTGTATCAATGAGAGACGGCGCGGTTGAAAATTTACAGCGACCCGGCGGGATGCGAAGCGAATAATGAACTTTTATTTATTTTGTGTCATTCCAGTTGACCGATAACAGTGGAAGCGTCGTTCGTCGTCGAAAGAATTGCGAATAGAGCCAGCCGCGAGCGGAGGGAAAGCGGGTGAAAAGAGAATTAATAATCCGTGCGCCTTCGCAACGTTCGGCGCGGAAACATCGAGGCGGAAGACGAACGTAATGCGAGTTCGGTCGCGGCCCTCTCTCCCTCAAAATGCTGACAAACTTTTCTCATAAATTCGGTTCATCGATTCCGAGGCCTCCCCCGCTCGACAAAGTGGAATTTCTCTCGGTCGATGCGCGCCCAACCTGTTGTGCAATTCTTTCTTCGCGCTGTATCTTTATAGCGTGCGGCGACGACCGTAGTGATTTTTCGAGCGAAACACCTATACAGGTATAGGTATTGTTGCGGGATGTGGCAGAAGAACGATGCCGTCCTTATAATACGACGGAATATTACCTTCCTCCAGCTATGTCCTGTTTATTCCACGGAGGAAATTCGTATATCGATATTGGCTGCCATACCGGACGTTGCGATAAGACCTCCATTCGAGAACCAGTCGATTGCAAAGACGGAAAGACAGTATTACAGTGCGCGAGCGAGTGACTTTGGTGCCTGGTTTCCATCCCGCCCCGCCAGGCGTTGCGTTTTTCTTCCAACTTTTTGTACATCCTCGTGCGAGCAGCTGCACAGTTGCCGATCCTCGACTTTGAGCGAGAAAACTTTCCGAATAAAAATCGACCTGAATTTGTCATAAATTCATGAAATTTAAGTCTAACGATTGTAGAGAATAAAATTTATCGAAAGTCAAGTCTTTCAGGGAGACTTTGATCGAGGAAAGTTAACGGTCCGAGATAATGGTTCGTTCGTTGAACGTTCTCGTTCGACGTCTCAATTCCCGAGTCATTCTGCGAGGTTGTATCATTGACGGTCTCTCGGCCAATGTTACAATAAACACCGACAATCGAAACAGCTCAGTGAACTGCCCTTAATGCCGCTGTAAGTATCTCGAACGGTGATCAAAGTTTCACTCGGCTTCCGTGCTCTGCAATCGGGATCGCCCGATGATATCGATACGTTAAAACCTCTTACGGAGTGGGAGCGGGGGTCGAGCAGTTGGGTCGAGTGGTCGAACCGTCGAGGCTTAAACCGTGCAGTTTAATCGTAGTTAAACAACGTTTGTTGACGCAGAGTCCGCTCAACCGAAGTGCGCCCGATCGTTTGAAGGTGATAAGCGTTGCGCGCGATCGGGCATGGCCGACGCCCGCTGTGCCGGACGGAGTTTCGACTCTCGGCAGCCGGTTGTTACCGTAGCCGACGGTGGATCGTCCGATCGACGTCAATTTGTCCAACTAATGGAACAACAAATTAATCGAGCGATCGGCAAACACGATAATAGTTCCGATCGAATATTCCTCCCGTCATTCCATATTCTCTCTGTTCGCCAAATGGAAACTATCGGCGCCCAACGCCCGCTATAACACTGACGAGTGTTAATGCACCAATCTCTCAATTCTCTCGTTACGCTCCGTCCAATTTTCTCAAAGTGCTATTGCACCTCACACCTCGCCTCGTCGTTCGTGTCTGTTTACGAGGGGCGAGTGTAATCTTGGTGATTCGACGTTACGTCTTCCAGTGAAAACCCCCTCGGACCACAAGGGTTACCGGCGATGAAGCTATTCGATATTATTGGACATTAGAATTTAGATCGCGGGTCCGTTTCAAACGATATCGATTCCTTGCAAATGAGATTACTAATGAGATTACGTGTCTCTGCAGATAGCGTCTTTGAACGCCTCGCTGATCGTCGGTTCCATCTCGCTGACTTCTATCAAGATGGAACTGCCGATTAAGCAGGTAGCACTATGATACGGAAGCGATAAGATGCGCATCGAGGAATCGTGTGTCCTCGATCGACCGATGTAAAGTTGTCGGTAACTCGGTACACGTGCGGTGAACAAACGAGACCACCGATTGCTCCTCGCCGACGGGGCGACCGGCTCGTTTTTCGTAGGTCCGACCGTTGGCCATTCGAAAAACGCAGAGGGCGCCGCACGCGCGACCGTTGCTGGCGACGCGGGATAAACGTTTCAGAAAATTGCCGATGGACGCGCGAAACATTTCCGTTCGGCCAGAAAATCCTCGTTCATCCGTCTGCCCCGCGGTTTTAAATCCCCAGGACGCACACAACGCGAAGCATTGTGTGTACGCGCGTGTTCGCCACCACGCCATGTCTGCATGGGTATCGCGTTCGTAGGTCCGGAAAATCCTCTTGTGCGAATACGTAGCCCTCGTTAGAGTTAATCCCCGAGAACGTACGGCGCGCCCTCTTCCCGTCCTATGATTTACCGGTTGCGGAAACACGTACCAACTGTGTTCGTTGTTCGCGGCGTTCCCTGCCGGTCTCTCGAGTCCGCTGGATGCAATGCAACCGAGAGCACAGACTCTGCCCGGCCACGCTGCAGAACTCCCTTTCTCGGTTTCCTATTCTCTCGTCGCAATTACTCCGTGCAGCGACTCTGCACAGTCGTTTCGGGCTCCGCCTCGTACGTTTGTTTCGTGAATGAGAGATACGCTCATTTCGGAGAGCCGCGGTTTACCGCGTGCGCGCGGTCGAGCAGGATGCCAGCTCAGGATGAGCCGGGGCCACCGAGATCCCTACGAATGTCCTTACCGCGCGAGTCCAGTCAACCTGCTTACGTCACTCGTAAAAGTGTATCTTCTCGACGTGAGAGACTCGGAGTCGTTGGGTTCAACGGAGCAGAAAGTAAAATACAATAATAACGATAATATCGAAGCGCCGACGATTCGTTGGCGCTGTTGCGCCGAGTCCAAGCCGGAAACTGTTATTCTCGGTGTTTAACATTCGCCAAAAATCTTTGAAGACCGTCGCACTCGGACGAGTGGCGAGGTTCGACGACGACAAAAAAAAAAAAATAGTCGGCTTCGTTCCGTCGCCGTGGATGATATTTCACAAACTCGGTGGCGCCCCGACGTGGGGGCTTCGGGCAGGACGTCAGAAACATCGGGAGATCCTCGAAGCTCTCTCTCCACCGCAGATACACGGGGAGAGTGGCGCGGCTTGTACAACGCCAGCAGGCAAGAAAACTCCGAAGGGAGAAGCGATCCTCTCTCGCTGCCGGGGTCTCTTCCCTCGGTCTCGACTTCCCCGTCGTTCGGTATGCCGGCCATCTGGTCCTTCTGTTGCTCCCGGCTGCTTTTCTGCCACTGAGGCGGTCTCGGCCACGTCCCGCGTTTCGCCTGTGTGCCCTTGCGTCCCGGCCTCGCCCTCTTCTTCCGAGTTACCTATCTTTGCCTCTCGCTCTTTCAAAATCTGCGCTTCGTCCTGGCGCCTCCACAATGGCCCTCGTTCCGGGATGTTTCGACGGAATAAATAATGGCGATGGAACGACGAGGGACGGGGGTCATCGACGGAGAGGGCAATGGGGCGAATGAGCGAAGGGGAATATGTATATATGTGAGAAAAAATGAAATAAAAAAAAAATATATGAAGTAACGACCGACGAGTACTGTACGAGAGGGTTTTTTTTTTTTTTTTTTTTTTTTTTTTTTTTTTTTTTTTTTTTCTGTCGCAGTGTGCATGACTAGCGTGCCGGATCATTGACACAAGCGTGAAAGAGATAGGCCCGAGGGACGCGAAGGACCGCGAGAAAAGCCGCTACGAGTGCTACGGGGGATCGTCCGGCCGCAAACTCACGAGAGGAGAGGCAAATCTCTCGCTGAGATAAGATTACCCAGACGTGTGGCGGGGGGGGGGGGGGGGGGGGGGTGCTGCTCTCTCATGCGGCAACGACGCCCGGATCCCTGGCTCGTTTCTGTATTAACCGTGTCGGCCCGCATCTCTCATCTCCCATTGGAATAAACTATAATGGTAAATCACGTGGCGGTCCCCGTGACGGAGGAGTTAACGATTTATGCTTTAACCGCGCGTCCGCCGCCGTAGACCCTTTCCTCCGGTTCGTTGTTTGAACTAGACGAGTCTCTCGTCGGGGCGGTGCGACGGACGATGGAAATTATGTTGAAATATAAAGAGGAAGAAGAGGTATGAGGGAGTCAACGGTGAGAAAAAAAAAAAAAAAAAAAAAAAAAGAAAAGAAGATCGTTAAAGATGGGAAAAAGGGCGTCAGCGTTTCGTGCGTTTCTCGAGATGTGTGTCATCTTTTCCGAGGTCTGCAATCGTACCGTTTTTCACCGTGACATTTCTTCCTCTTCTTTTCATTTGCATCTCGTTTCCCGTCGCACTTCTGACTTTTCCAATAAGACCAGCGCTGTTATAACCGACAAGAGAAAACTCTCGTATTTCAGGATCGTACTTTGCATAGCAGTTTTTCGTTTTTTTTTTTTTTCCTCCCCTTCTTCCTTTCGTTCTGCTCCTTCATACACGAGATATATCAACGTTATTACGTAGACGAGAAGAGGGTCGAACGATGGACACGAGCCAGGTCACGCGAGTCGTTGCCCAACGCTCGACTCTCGAGGCGATAGAGATTTTTCTTTATTTATTTTTTATTTTTATTTTTTTTTTTTCGTCCCCACATCGTTCTTTGTCCCTCGCTTCTCCAGCGTGTACATGCTCCACTATTTTTGCCTCGCCGGTTCCGGGCGAGAATACAATTTTCGAGTACAATGTGCGCAAGGCGAAAGAGGGAGACGACGGATACGACAGTGACGAAGGAGATACGCGCGTGTTAACGGCACCTCTCGACCTCCTCGAGTCGATATGGAAAGATGTAGGTAAAAGGGCGGGGCACTTCTTTCTCTCGAGGACTCGACATAAAGCGTTTCATCCTCTCTAACGGATGTAACGAAAATTACAAAGGGAGAATAGTCGTTTGCTCGGAGCTCTCGTGTTCTTACAATTGATGCGTCTCATTCGCCATAAAAGTGTGCGATTCGTTTCTTCCGGTTTTTCGACCGCGAGCATGAAACGTAATTTTTCAAATTCTCGGCCTCGTTTATCACGATGACTCTGCAACGCGAGCCTCGTTCTCTTATCGAGAGTCGTGCACAGTGAACGACTGGTGACCCAGATATTGGTTCAAAAAATTCTCTAAACACCCGTAACAATATTTTCCACGTGAAATATATCGGATCGGACGACGGAATAATCAATGAAAGCGTTTCGTTTTCTCTTTCTTCGGGCATCTTCACGAGCGTAAGAAAAATCATGCGACGAGAATTTTCAACTGATCGATGCATATGAACATCCGCACCGTGAAAAGGCACGTGTATTTTCTGAAAAAAAAATTATAGAAACCATTATCGAGTCGGACGCACTGGGCGCAAACGAGTAAAAATAAACCGACGTTGCCCTTTACACAGTTTGCACGGCATTTGTCCGTTATTATTATCAAAATACCTGGCACAACGTGGTGACGAATAATCGAAAAAATTATGCGAGAAAAAACACAAATGAAACGTATCGACGTTATCAAAATTTCCGGAATATGTTCCGGAAAGAGGAGCGAAAAAAAAAAAAAGAAAAAAAGCACGACGTCTCTGCTCGCGGAACGACATCGACGCCTGTTTGTGCTGGATGCAGCGTAACCGCGGTGAAAAATCTACGAGCGAGGGCGCGAAACGGAGCTTTGAGACGATGGTTTCGTGTTTATGAAAATAGGAAAATATATAAAAGACTCTCGGGGGGTCTCGGAAGACGAACGGGTAGAAAGGCAAGAACGAAGCGCCGCAATCGCGTCACACGAGGAGAGAGCCACGGCGAGGCGTTTCCGACTCTCTTTTCAAGGATCCCGATCAATCGTCGAGGTGACGATTTTTTATCCTTTTTTTCCCCCGTCGGCCGTGACTGCCGCATTGCTCGACATGGGACGAATGGTTATGCCAATAAAAAAAAAAAAAACAAAAAAAAGAAAAAAGAAAAAACAATTGACCTCAAAAGAGTGAATGCAAATGAACGCGAGGAGAAGTGAAAAAAAAAAAGCGGTGGTCGAGCAAAGAGAAACACTTTTCCCGGGGGTTTTTCCACGTAACGACGTTGGATCCGGCCAAAAGGGATTTTTTTGTTGCTCGACCGGAGGGGTGGTTCGCGTGACGCGGTCGTGACTGGGCGAAATCGGACCTATACACTGTGTCAGGCTCGCACGCTATCGAGTGGTTCCGCGTGTTTGCGTCGGCTCCGAACGAGACCCCGTGCAGGCGCAACGGTAGGACAAAAGTGTGCGAGAGTATTGTGGGACGGGTTTGCGGTTCGAACCGCTGCAGTCGCCGAACGCGAGAGAGATGCACCGTAATGCAACCTTCGAGGATGCGGGAGAAGGCCGCGCAAGTCCGCGGGGTGTTTCGCCGTTCCGTCGAAGGCGATCTCGAGCGATCCGCGGGAGAATTGCCGGGACGAGTTCGCAATGACCGGAAGCGGCGTTGAACGGCCCTCGAGCCAATACAAACCGGAGCGAAGCAATGCGGAAGCATCGATAGACAAATATTGCACGAAATATTCGAATGACCTGTCGATGGCGTTTGGCTGGAAAGGGTGAAAAAAGAAAAAATGAATAAAAAAAAAAAATACTCGATGACCGTGGGTCGTTGGAATGTGTAACGAATTGCGAGAACGGGGACGAGTTCTCGGGAGTCGTGCGGCAAATAATTGTCCGTCGCGAGGCGTACGAGGCAACAAAGCGGTCTCGGAGCGGAGGCGCGCTTGTTATTTAGCTCGGGAGTCGTCGTCGGTAGCGCAGCCGTAACAGGCGCCACGTGCGTACGTGTAGCGGATACGTGACGACGCGTCGGTGCCGCGGCATCCTCGAATGAGCAGAGGATTATCGGCGCATAATGCACGCGTAGGCTTTCTCCGTGAGCAGCAGCAACGAGTGAGCTTCGTTAAATGATTTTTATAATAATCGATGGAATATTCCGTCGCCTCTGCGTCTCTCCGGTCAACCTTTTCGTCGACCTCTTCAAAAATGCGCCGTACTTCCGGTCTCGTGGTTCCTCGTTGTCGTTCGCCGATGAGCGCATCATCGACGACGCTTCGAAATATCCGCGTTATCATCGGCTTTGTTACACGGATGCGCGCACCTCGTGACATCCACGCGTACACGGATGGAGTTACACGAGACGGCGAGGATTCGCGTTTCCACAGAAGCAGATCCACAACAACGGCCGTATCGACGTATGAAAATAATGGAGGTTCCCATTTGGTATTTTCGTTTATCGAGAAATATGTCACAGACCAGTGGGAGAGATTCGCACGGTTATCCGAGCGGAAAACGATACGACGAATGGGGAATAAATGTAAAATAGGGAGTCGCGAGGTGGTCGGCGAAATAGCGTCGCTGTTCCGTTGCCACAGGGCTTACCTCGCACGGTCATACATAATTCTCGGTATTATCCGCGTACGTGTATGTCCGCCTAGAGGAACCAATACGGCACACACGAAGCCATGTACGCGCTCGCCGAGTCGCCATTTGTACCGCGGTGATGGTGGGGCGAGGTAGGACCATTCCGGACCATCGGAAGTAACGAAAGAACTGAAATAAAGCATCCTTCTCGAGGTTGCTCTTCGTCGCTGAACGAGTATCGATGAGGTGGAGCGACTTTTTCCCACGTTGAATCACGATGAAGATTCCTGTACGTTCGTTGCTTCGCTCTGTCGTGGAGGATGAATCGTATCGTTAATCTCATATAAACAAAATAGAGATATTAGCTTTCATCGTGTTAGGCGCTCTGTGCGGAAAACAACGATTATATTCGCCAGTGAAATTCTAGAAGCGGTAATGAGTCTCGTCTCGGATATCCTGCCGCCCTCAGTTTCGTACTATCTTCCGCTTCGTACCTATATATATATATATATATGTGTGTGTGTGTATATATATATACAATCGCTGCTAGTTTGCCGAGACGCGAGCAACTTTGTTGGGCGCAAAGACAATTGAAGGGGCTGGCTGAACACAGCTTGACGCATCGGGCAAATAACCAACCGACGAGTCTGTATTACCGTTAAATTGTGCACCGCAAGAAACTCGGCTGATCTCCGTTACAACGTGAATCGTTGTCGTGTTCGTCGGCGTTAATAACTGTGAATAGAAAGAAAAAAAATAATAATAATAATTGGGTGATGAAAATACGTACCGGCGATGGCGAAGACGAGTAACAAAATCCACGCATCCATGAGGTGGCCGGCTGCGGGTATTGTGCGTCTTCGATTACCACAGCGACACCCGTAAAATGTGTCGAAAGCTTTCGGGCTGCCCATTAGTCGAGATGTAACGCTTCGTGGACATTCACTGCGCATCGTAACGCATCGATATGTAAATGGCTGTGCATGTTCTCGCCCCCAACTTCGTATTATTATTTTGTGTACTTGTTTCGTTTTATTCGATTGTAATTTCACTCGCACTCGTACACGTTTCAAGACACAAGTACACGATTAAGGACGCAACTTTTCCGAGGACTCTCCGGCCGACAATGCCGACGCGCGGCTCAGTGTTGTGTTTAGCCGCTCTCGCGCGCCCCCACCGAAACGTCACGCTCGTCTCCTTTCTCTCCTGCCGCTTCGTTAACTTTCCTTCTCTCTTTTGTTCCAGCGACGCGCCTCTTCTACTCGCCGGGACTCTTTCGGCCGTGGCCCGATCGACGACACTCGACACTCGACACTCGCAGCGTGTCACCGTCGTCTCGCTGGAGAGGACACTCCGCGTCCACCTCGTCCGCACACGTTTCCCTCTCCACGGGCGGCTCTCGTTTACTTTCTTCGACTATTCATTCACATGGCTTGACCGGGTTTCGGTAAACGATAAGAGAACAGCCGTTGTCGACGAGGAAACGAGACGACCCCATGGCTTCTCGTCTCGCCGCCACGCACACACTCGCGCACATGCACACACTCTGTCGAGGCAGCTTCCTTCCACTTATTCTGTCAGTGACGCCTGTGTGCGATATCAACGGAGCGGATCGGAATGAATCCAGCGATAGTACACGCTATACGCGCTACTCTGCGTTTCCCACAAAGAATTTCTATGTACTATAAGAGAAGACTATACGTCTATTAATAGTGCGACCACGCTCATCGTTCGTAACGTTCCTTCGTCCGAAACCCCTTCGACCGCCGCTTACACGCTCCTTCGGCCGTTCAACGGTCGCGTGACCGTACCACTACGCAAAAAAATTCAAAACACACAAGTCCGTACGATACAGGTCCAAGCTCTCCTGCTCGCTATTCCGCACCAACGTGTGTCTCGTGCGAGAGCGAATGCTTTACTAACACCACGCGTCCCAGCTCGCCGATCTCCGTCCTTCCTGCAATGCGTTCGCCTTCTTTCACTCGTGTACAGTCGTCCCTACTCGATATACCTACGACTATCGAGCCTCTGTTATTTGTTGTTACAGTACACGCCGACAATCGTTCTCGCTTCGCTATGCCTTTATTTACTGTGTATCTTTTTATACAATTTATTGTTAGCGTTATTCGCCCTCGCGAAAGTTCCTTTTTTTCGAGACTACAGTTTTTCGATCGATCTTCAAAATAAAATGTTCGTGTCAGTCCACGCGCGCGCGAGACCGGACCACGAGAGCACAAACCACGTCGCGCTAGATATGCGTTTTATATTCGGCCGCCGATATATGTACTACTGCTATATACTGGTCGACGTCGTCGTCGTCGTCGTCGTCGTCGTCGTCGTCGTCGTCGCTGCTCTCTCTCAGGAAAGACCGAGAGACTCGCGATGCTGCTGCTGCCGCCGCTGCCGCTGTCTCTGCTGCTGCCAGTGCTGCTGCGTCCGACTCGATTGCTCCGTTTGGTTGGCCATTCGGCTCACCGTATCCAGAGTTAGCAGAATATACCGTAGTCACCACTCGCTCGCTCTCCCTTTATTCCTCAAACGCCTCTACCTTCTATCGCGATGTCTTTCTATCTCGCTTTTCGCCACCGCCTCCCCCCCGCCCCCCCCCCCCCGCCCTTCCATACACTCAGTCCGTTATCTTTCTCGCTCTTGCGATCGCCACGACCACTACGAATGCTCCCGCTGCCGCTTTGCCCGGAGTATTGACCGGTTCGGTGCGACCGCGATGTAGTAGTACGTCGGCAACGACGACGAGGAGCCAGCCAGGTCCCGCGGCCTCTCTCACTCTGTAGCAAACTCATATAAAACGCGTTTGTGTGCACCTCCGCTGGTGGTGGAAGCTCGCGCACGATGCGCGCGCATTGCTCGCCTCTTTCTCACTCAGAAGTTTGGCGATACAGAGAGGGAGAGAGAAGCCGAAAAGAAGGAAACGAAGAAGGAGCAAGAGAGGAGAGTCCGAGAGAACCGAATCTACCCGACGCCGAGTGAGAACTTCTCGTTTCGGTCCGCGCCAGCGCGGCGTTGCCAAGTTCCACCTCCTGCTCCTTCCATAATTCGCTTCTTATCCTTATTCTTTATACTTTCTTTCCCGTATTCTCGTTCCTATGAGCGAGGTTTCTTATTCACGTACGACGCCGCTTTTTTATTTTCTTACTTATATATCCTTCCAACGGGAAAAGGATGAGAATACCGGCCGCGAGCCAGAAGAGAACTCCAACGACATATCTCTTTTCGTTAGATTCCCCCTCGTGGCTTTAGCGAGCGCTCCTCCCTCTCGCATCGAATCGAAGCAGCGCGCGTGGCAGCGTACTTATAGTCCTTGCAATCTGATGTCGGATATACCGACGGACGACAGGTCGATCGGGAAAGTGCTGCTTGTTTCCCTGACCAGTTTTTTCCTTCTTTTTTTTTTTTACTTTTTTTCTCCCGCACCGAGCGGCTGCTCTTCTCTTCGTCCTCTCGAATCTTTCCAACTTTCGCTTCGTCTCGTTCGTCCGAAGTGTGGGGTGCAACTTACTCACCCCATCTTCCTCATACCCTTTCATGAGCGAGCGCGCGGTGTCGCTCTTCCCACCGTACGACCACGCTGTGTCCAGGTGCCACTTGTCAGGCGTCGTAGCTTCGTTAAACGAGTTACGAGGCCATTCACCAAAACTCCGGCAGCCGAACTGCGTACCACGACGACGTGTCAACCCCTTCGCACTCTCGTACCTTCTCTATGCCCATCCTGCTACGTAATAAAATTCACTCCGCTACTGACAAACTTGTCATATATAATGATGCAAAAACGTAAATGGCGTAATTGCGTACGGGGAATAATTGAAGGAAACTGTAGCACAGTTGTAGAACGTTTTATTTTTTCGGCATGATTATCATAATATATTACCTTGTTTGATTCATAAACTCAATTAGAGAGTTTCTCGACGATACGCGAAGCAATTGTACAAAAGTTATTTCCATATTGGTGATTACAACGTTCTCAAACCCATCTAGGTGACTCTTTTCAGAGAGCAATATTACCAACAGAGTCGAGCCGAACGAGCGCTAACGACTGTGCTGCTCGACTTTTTACATTGCCAGCTCGATTTCAGCCCGGACTGTATTTTAGTAAAAAGGTATCAGAGTGGCAGTGGCGATGCCTGCGAGTATAGGCTCGTGGCCATTGTTGTTGACGATCATTAGTCGACCGCAATCGGCCTACTTTGCAACCCTCTATCGATGAGTCGATAAAGTTAATTGTATCCCACGTACTTTGCGTTAAAGATTCAAAAACTTTTTTCCGTCGCGAGGGAGTATACAGAGTTATAGCAAATAAAATGTCTCGGTCGTGTGACAAAAGAACTTTACCACGGATAATCTCGTGAAGTTCCTATTACACGCTAGTCCCTCGATGATTATCCCTTTCCTGGAAATTCACGGCAAGCTGGTAAATATATGCCTATACTAACACAGAGAACGAGCGAGTTTCGATCGTAACAACCGGACGTGAATGTCGACACCGCCGTATAATACAGACCAACGTGCAAGCTCATCGACGTGCCGACGGGAGGTGATAAAAAGAAAAGTCGACATGAGGACGGAAGAGCTCGCGGCATGTCTATTCCTCTCGGCCCAGGCGCCGCCTCTCTCTCTACACAGTACTCAGGGAACTCCAGTATATTCTTTCCGAAATCGTGATGAATACCTCTCGTCGACGTTGCATTCACTCATACCCGAGAGTTATTTCTATACCCGTGCCGTTTGGACACACTGAATTACGCACCGGAACTGGAAAAGTAGGCCTCATGAATGATAATTCTTTATTATTTGATTTTTCTTGTTGGCAATGCTTATTCGATAAAAATTAAATGGCGAGGAATTTTTCGTTCTCCAGTTAAAGTTTTAGCGTGTGTCGATAGACAATGGGTTTGGAAGTATTCTTTTTTTTTTTGTTAACACCATACGCTCGGTCATTCGAATCAGTAAAGAGCTGTTATGCCAATTAAACACTACGGGCAGCATGCCCAACGGTTCGAAGAGCTCCCTCGATGCTATTGTTTAATAGCGTTTATTAGCTCCATACGACTGCAGTGTACCCCAACACCCGACAGTTGTTGCTCCTATCGCAGTCAAAGGTGCTACGGGCGTCCCTCGCTGCACACTCGTTCTCGCTGAACAAAGGCTCCAAAGGGTGTCCCTTGTCTCATGGTCGTTCCCGGATTCCAGGCCGTCCGTATAACTACACGAGGATCGCTGCTCTGCATACTACCCTGTGACGCTTTAAAAAGTTTGAAACATTTTTCCCTATCGCGCTATATCTCTCCAATTCCACTTCACAAATGCGCGGAAATAAAATTAAAAAAAAATTACAACGGAATACAAGCGGAATAGCTGCAAACTTTCGATGATGTTTATATCTCAATATTGTAAGCTGGTTTCCATGGTAATTTTCGACGTTTGTATTTATATCGACGCGAGAAAAAATACACGCTCATTGAACCGCGTTAATATTCAATTCGATGTTCAGCATACCGAAATACAAGGACGGTAGTGACCTTTGATTACACCAACACCGATAATCCAGCCTCGGCGCCACAATTCTCCAGTGGCGCGCGATAACGATAATACAATCTCTCCTCCCGCCTCCCTACCTCCCCCTAGGCGCATGGATGTTTATGCTAATGTGACAATTCTGGTAGCAGTCACTCGATCAATTTGTAATCACGAATAAAAAATTAACACGGTTAATATTCTCTCGGTCATGGCCGTTAATATGAGTTTCGAGTTTTTGTCACCAAAGATTTCTAGCACATTTGTGAAACAGTATTTAAGGTGATTAATCATTGTCGATGTATTTAATCGAACTAGTGATGAGATCCTGGTTATTTACATGGGCAACAATGCCGAGTTACAGTTCATTACTTTAACAAATTCTCTTTCTGAATCAAAAACTGCTTCCTGATTTCGAATGCTACAATACCAAGAGCCATACCGGTATTCAAGCTCTCAACGTCATTCGTCAATGGCACGTTGACACGAACTCCATCTCTTTTTCGAATTAATTCTATGCATTCGTAACTTAAACCGTGTGCCTCACCGCCGACAATCAGTGCAATTTCATTTGTCGTATAGTCAATTCCATAATACGGTATCACCGGAAGTTCATTTGCCAATACTTTCAGTGATACCTTGCGCATATTTTCGCGGTTTTCCTTGCCTTTCGTGTTGGTCGGCCTGCATTCTATCGATTGTTCCTCTGCTTCTTTTGTTGATTCGCTTTCGTCAGATGAAACCGTGAGTTTTGCATCATCATCATCATCATCATCATCATCATCATCGTATTCGTCGTATTCGCTATCGAAACCTGCGGCTTCGACGACCGGGGCCTTTGGTTCGATCTCGGACTTCACGTTTACGTTGTTGTCAGCGGCAAATATTTTTGCTTTTGGGCTTATCATCGACTCGATGTCGTGCCACTCGACCGATTTGGAAAGCGACACGCGGAAATGTGCTCCAGCCGCGCTTCGCAGTACTTTCGAGTCCCATACATCGGCACAGCCTGTCGACAAAAAGCAATGAATTTGCATAAGACAAATCACACGTTGAACAATTGGTCTAAAGAAAACTGGGTTTTAAGTTAACTGTTTTAAAAACCTTTCATCAAAATGACCCGTTCACAACCGGCACCCGCAGCCGCTCGCAATATTGAACCCAAGTTTCCAGGTTCTCTAACGTTGTCACATATTATGGTCACTGGTATAGAATCGCCTGTTAGTTCTTTTTCAAATGATTGAGGAAGCTCAAATGCACCTGTTGAAAATCGAATATACTAGTTAGCTTGTTCCAGAGTTATATTGGGTTGCAATCTCAAGATTTTTACTCATACCCATAATTCCTGGTGTGGTAGTTAGAGTCGACCACATCTGTAACGTCTTGTAAGGCACTTTGAATATCTGCACATCTCTTGGGGGCAAAGGTATTTTTGCAACATCCGCTGGACGACTGAATAGTAGGATTTTCAGCTCCATGCCGGCTTTGATTGCATCTGTGATCATACGATGACCTTCTACCAAAAATTGGTTGTTCTTCTTTGTTCTTTTCGATTTGAGATTTAACATGAGAGTCCTAGAACAAAGAGAATGAATGATAGTTTTAATTACTTATATTTGCTTAAGTAAGAAATTAAGTCTTTAATGGTTTTAAACTGCGATGAACTTACGATAACTCTCTGTTGAAGTTTAAGACCGTAGTGAACTTGAGAGCTCCATCTTTATCGAAGGTTTCATTGTTTGTGTTCATCACTGACTTGCGCTGCTCGGCTTTAGGAGGACGGTGTCGTGGTCTAACTTGCAAATGACGATGTCGTATATTCTCGTCTTCGTACTTCCTGGGTTTCGGCATTGCTTTGACATCATCCAGAACTATCTCTTCATTAGTCACAGCGGATGGTCTTCGATGCAGCCAGCTACCGTGTCTCGTCCAGCTTATTAGTGTTTTATTTTTCTGGGATGGCAGAATATTCGTGCACCGAAAAAATTTGAGAGGCAACTGTAGACTATTGAACAACATTTTGCAATACTGAAAACACTTCGACAAATTTTTTTTTTATAGCTCAGTCCGATTTTTCTTCCAGGAGACTAACGTGCGTGACTAATTATTTTTTACACCCATGACACGTTACGGCACGAAAAGAATGATAAAGCGTGCTTTGAGTTGCTTTGCTAGAATGTAGCTAAACGACAACTCCTTAATTTTCGTACGCTGTTTTTGTCGCACTAAAATTGTTTATACCGGAACAATGATGTAGGTTATGCTTCAATCATAGGTTAGAAAACGTGTTTTTCGACGAGCGAATTTTTATTGAAATGTACAGTAACTTTGGTCTCTGGGATTGGTTTATGGTATGCGTCGAACGAACATCGGCAAATCGACACAATTGCGAAAAATTCACGTGAAACAACATTACAATGTAACAATTTACACCAAAAGACAACATTTATCGCATGCCGAATAATTAATAAAATAACTTATTCTGCATATTGCCGATTGTTCATATATCAATCTAACGGCTGGTGTCGATGCGGGATAGCGGATTCAACGAACCAATCGGTTGAGACTGTACCATCTCTTGCGGCCAATAAAAAGAGCCGCACATGTTCGAATTGGTCACTCGACGCTCAGCTGCGGAGAGTGCTTTATCTGAAGCAACCTTGCTCCACACGCGACATACTTACACAACCAATCATACCCAACACTCATGGATGAGAAACTGTATGTTCCGTAATGGGGATTCGTGACTACGCGTACGCATCTTCCGTAAGAGGAGTTTCGTTTACGCGCTGCTAAGGTGCGCCTGTGTAGAATCCTATACGTTTGCAGTCGTACGCAAAAGCTACGATACATATATATATATATATATATATACACATCTCTGTTGGCCGTTGGCGAAAAGCCCGTTGCTCAGTCGGGTCCGCTATCCGTTTCGCGATATGCAAAGGTTAGACGGTTAGCGGAGTAACAGTTCGAAAGTGGCAGGTCAGCGGAGAAGTGAAGCAGGCGGACGCTACTGCTGTCATGATGTAGAAACTTTTTTCCGATGTAGCGCACGTAGCAAACCGCGAGAGGAATAATTCCGTTCCCAGTGTTTGGTACATCCGTGTTAGTCCGTTAAGGGATACATGGATGCAGCTAACGGTCAGAAGCCCCTTGGTGAGTGCGATACGAAACTTAATATGATTAGCGTAAAACAAAAATACAATCAATGTTGGCCCCTGTCACGATTCCGACGATTGTAACGATATCCGGATTCCATTCTGGCATCATCGCAAGCCCGAATATTACGAATTTGTGAATTAAATCACTCATTGCGGCGTGAATACTAATTAATTTCTAAGCTTACCTAAAGCAGCTATAACTACTGCAGAGGTATATTTGAATGGGCGATGCAATAACATCTGTGATTTCTAATTTCTAGCTGGGCTGGTGTCCGTTGGAGGCGGTAATGGAACAGACAAAGCCAAAGAATGGCAAATGGAGCTACTCATGGAAAAGCTACGCTCGAAAGCGTCAGCTTTCAAGAGTCTGGTGGAGACGGCGAAAAATCTGAGGATGGCTATGCTGGTGACATATATCAATGTTTACTGTTCAAAAATACTTTTATAGAAGATTTGAGTTGCTTCATTTTTTCATTTTCCTCGCAGGACAAACGATTTGCCATTGACAGTGTAGAAAAAAATCAGCTGCAAAAATGTCTGGACACGCTCCAGCATTCCATAAGGGTTACATCTTTGCAATCCATGGTTGAACGGTTGGAGAGTCTCAGCAGGCAACTGGGGTAAGCAAGAAATGCCAAGCTTCCATATAATGTGAATTAATACATCACACTATATAATGTTTATTTTTTTAATTAGACTGAAATTTATGATGTCTGGGCCACCTGGTACAGAACTCTTCATAACATCCGATATGTTTTTCGTGGAAGTTCTACTAGAGCCAACGGGTGTAGTGAAAGACGTAAAGATTCATCACGAGGGGAAGACAGAACAACAAGTGAATATCATCCGTGTTTGAACAAAGCTTTTGAACATTAAATCTGGAGACATTAATGTTCTGTCGATTACAGAGTTGTGAGGAATTGGTCGCTTGCTTGTCGCGTGGAGACTTCGTTGATTTCACGGCTCAATTGGAGGGCCTTGCATCCATTTACCAGCTTAATGCAGACAAGAAAGTCAAGTGCAAAGCGTTCAGTGCTTTGCAATCTCTCGAAGCAGATCTGGGCGTCCTTGCTCAGTTGCAAACTATTATGAAAGAGCCTTTCAATCTCGTACATAAGAGTCCTGTCGGTCAGTCAGTCACAAGTTTTCTTTTTTACATCATTTAGTTGTCCGAACATACGAGACTGGTACGTTCTCTGTAACAGGTATTCTGGAGAGGCGAAAGGGTGGTCACGCGATGAAACTCACTTATTTCGTCTCGCCGTACGACCTCATAAATCAAGAGAATCGCATTTGCGATCAGCTAAGCCCCGAAGCCGTGATAAAGCGAAAGATCGGGCATTCTGTGACGATTTGCATGGAAGGTTCGACGGCCCACAAATTGCCGACCTCGACTATACTTACCGTCGACAGAAGCCCTACGGGAAAGAGGTTTGTATTCTTTGCAATTTTGTATTGAATCTCTACCATGGCTGACATTAATTGAATTCCTCTGTTACACAGTACGCCCTCGTACGCGCCGCTCAATGGATCAAATTCGTCGATGCTACCCGCCTGTTTCGTTCTTAAGCTAGCCAAGAAAATGCCAATGTGCATGGAACTGGTCCACAGAATACAAAAAGTGACGGAATTGGAGTGCGGTGACATTTCCACGCCGCACCCGCTTCTCAGCTTGATAGTTCAGCACACGAGCAGTGAACAATTGGATTGTCGTAATAATCGTGGCCTTTACGTGGTAAGAAAGTCGATACATCTCCTTATTCCAAATACTTTATTCGTCCAACACCATAAACCGCCACGGATCTACTCTATCTTTCAGACCTTACCCGATCAGCAGCATTGTTACTTCATGACAGAAAACAGGGGAATGGAAGGGGTTTTGGTGGGCAGCATACCGTTCACTCATCCGGCTCACGTACCTCAGATTCTCATTTATCTTCGTCAGCAAGCACTGTTCAATTCACTGCTGAGCAGTTGCGTCAGACCGATGGCCCGTCAAGAGCTCGAGCATACAACGATGTTCGAAATAAGCGCACTGTCGTGGCAGCACGTTTCCGTCAGTCTAGAACATCCATTCGAAGAGACGATGGCTACGGCCGAGCTCGATCTCACTGACATATCGGCGCTGAAATGCAAGCTTTACGGTGTCAGTAAGAAAAATACGGAGGCGACTGCGGAAATAGTTGGGAAAGTATTGCAAAGGTGCCTTAGTATACCGTTGACAATGAGAACTTTGATCAAAACGTGGGAAGGACGTACGAATTCGATACCGATCACGGGAATAGGAGGGAGTGCCGGTACGGGTGGCGGCACACCGAACGGTGGAAATTATTGCGGTGGAAATATCGGCTCTGGACAGAATGGTCATGACGGCAGCAGCCAGCCGGGACTACCGGACTTTAGCAATGGCAGCGAACCGAAGATCAAGCAAGAACCCGGGTTGAACAATAGTAATGGTACGAATGGCATAAGCAGAACTCAACCGTCCCAACAGGCACAGCAACAACAGCCACTACAACCGCAGATACAGCAACAACCACCACAACTACAACAACCGCCACAGCAGCAGCAGCAGCAGCAACAACAACAACAACAGCCGCAGCAGCAACAACCACCACAACAACAACCGCAACAGCAGCAGCAACAACAGCAACAGCAGCAACAGCAGCAACAACAGCAGCAGCAGCAGCAGCAACTGCAACAACAACAACAACAACAGCAACAGCAACAACAACAACAACAACAACAACAACAACAACAACAACAGCAGCAGCAGTCTTTTTTAGATGCCGGAACGGAGAATAGTATCGGTTTTCCGTCATTTTCCGGCCAATCCGATACAACGAACACATCTGCTATGCTAAATCCCCTGCAACTGGGAGCGTTGCTCGGTCAGGGAAAGAGTAGTTCACCGGTGGGTGGACTTTCAACGTCGAATCCGTCGTCGAGCGAAAGACCGAAGAAGACGAGAAAGAGAAAAACCGCTGACGGTATGTGGCGAAGTCCAAAGAGCAAAGGCGAAGATTCAGGCGAAATTCTGTTAGAGACTTCGAGTTCGGACTCGACTCCGTTGGGAACACCTACGGGTAGAGATAATGCCAACGGTACGAGAACACCGACACCTACATCCGTGGCTGTGAGTCTCGTGAGCGGACTCGATCTGTCGAATCTCGACGCCGCCGACATCCTGGGTAGCGACACACGTAGCTCGGACTATGATATCGAGAACGAGAGTGAGGTGATGGAGGTGCATGACTTGCCGGACGACTACGGCGATATAATGAAGAGGGAACGAAAGTCGCGCAAGAATCGAGAGGAAAAGAAAAGTCCGAATGTATTTGACGAGAACAAGTCCACGAATCTGATACCACCTTCGGTCAGTATAACGCCTATCACGAGCGCGGGTATTGGACAAACGACGAATTATAATTCGGTATTGACGGGAATGGGTTTGGAGAGAAGGCCCGGAATTGAGATTATACCCATATCATCGTCTCCGCAAACGACTCTGCCGAGTTCGATAACCATAACACCGATAGCTTCGCCGTCGATGAAAGGATTGTCCGATGAAAGAAGAGACAGAAAGAGTAAAACGAGCGACGAGAAGGGTAGACTCGAAAAGAAGAGAAAACGAAAGCGCGAAGACAGCCCAATGGGGCCACCGGATAAATTGCCGCCCAAACAACCGCAGCAGGATCCTCTGTCGAAGCCTGTTTCCGTCAGCATCAAACCAGCCGATCCGCAGCCGAATGTGAGCTCGAGGCCCTCCTCGCCGGCGACGACACTGCGAAAGTTTAATCCATCGCCTACTCACACCAGTCCGTTGGCTCTTGTGGGAAAGTCGAGTCCTACCTTGAAGCAAACAGCTTCGGCTCCGAATTCGAGCGTCTCAGCGGCGTCATCTACTGCCTCTTCATCGAGTAAATCCGTACAGAGTCCGAAGCATTCGCCCGTTTGTAATAGTCCAAAGCACGCTTCCTCTGGAGTGCCAGCGAGCGTTAGTCCGAAGCACGGAACGTCTTCACCTAAGCACGGGAGTTCCACAAGTGCCGGAAAGCCAAGCATGTCGGCGCTCAAGTCGGCGGCGGCGAACAATTCGCCTTCCTCCTCGAGCAAGGGTTGTAGCGATCAAGCCTCCTCGTCTCTGTCGTCGTCCTCGTCGTCTTCCAAACTAAAATCCTCGTCTAGCAAGGATTCGAGCAGGGACAAAGATCGCAAGAACGTATCATCGTCATCATCGTCATCGACTTCTCTGTCCTTTAGTGGAAGCGGTTCCGGGCGTCAGAGCCCGAAGACTAAGTCCTCGAGTGGAAAACTAAAACAGCTCGAATTGATGCCGACCAGCAGTGGGGAAACACCGCCGACTTCGTTGCCGAGTAGTGGAAGCAGTACTCCGCCATCGGGGAGTTCGGATCTCAGTAAATCAGCGACCGCCCAGCAACAACAACAAGCTCGCAATCGCAAGGGTTCTTTGAGCGCGGTGATTGATAAACTTAAGAATGCTCAGCACTGCACCGACGATGCTGTACCGGGTGGCGGCGGAACCGGCGGCGGAGGGGGAGGGGGAGGAGGTAGCGGCGGTGGCAGCGGAGGCGGAGGTGGCGGAGGCAGTGGCAGCGGAAATGAAAGCGGCAACGGCGGAAATCAAAAGGAACGAACGCCAAGTTCTTCGAGTACCAAGACCAGCGGCGACGGCAAGAGTACCGGGAAAAGCAACAGTCCTGTCGACACAAAAAATCCTGGGGAATATATGGTAAAACACAGTTCGGATGGCATGAAGATAACGATAAACAAGACCCGCGCGAAGGACTTGAAAACAGGAAGCAGCTTGAAGATCGCTTCGGCCGCGACAGCGTCGAACGTGAGCAGTTCCTTGAACGTATCGGTATCGTCTTCGGGCTCGGGAAACGGATCGCCGAAGACTCACACGGGATTGAAACCTGGCGTGAATTCGGGACCGGCATCGAAGAAGCCTCAGACACAGACGTCGATAAAGGTCACCACTCAAGGAAGCAGCATGTCTTCTTCCATCGGAAACAAACTTGGCGTGCAGGGCCAAAAATTATCGTCCACACCGAAGTCTGCTTCCGGCTCGAGTTCCACCGGAAGCGGAAATTTACTGACGAAGAGTACAACGTCGAAGTCGTCATCAGGCTCGCCGAAGATGTCGAGCTCGGGGGCTACGGATCTGAGTAGAAATAGGGACAAGCCGAGGATACCGAAGTCGTCAGAGAAGAGCGGCGGGTTGTTCAGTTCAAAGAGCAGTGCGGATGCGAGAAAAGCGAGTCCGTCGGCGTTGCGAGAGGAGAGCGAAAGTGAAAGAGCATTCAAGGTGCTGGCGGCTCACGTATCACCTTCGAACATGCCGAGTTTTCCCCCGCAATTGGTAGTCGAGGGTCTTATAAAAGCTCTCGATACGAAATTTCAAATACCCAAGTTGTCCGCTCGTGCAAACGCTTCTGCCGAGACAGCCGAGAAAAAGTCCTCCGCTGATAAACTGGTACAGCCGATTCAGAGTGTCGAGCACACGAGTGCGAAGTTGCTCGTGGATAATTTGGCAACGAGTAAATTAGAAACGAAGATACCAGCTATCTCGAATGCTGTTACGAGCTCGTTAACGAACAATCCAAAATCTTCGTTGGATGTCCTCGATTCCTCAGGTACAATGCAAAGTAGGAGGGATACGGCTCAGACAAAACCTGACAACTTGTCCGTAACAGCTTCCACCCTGCCACTGATGAATCTCGGTGCCGCCATGAGTCCCTCCAGTCACTTGATTCTGCCGCCTCAGTCGCTGACCTCGACGACCCCACCCGTAACAACGACCACTCATGACTCGGATGTACCGACCAATCTCTCGATGGCCACGAGCGACGGCGAAGCCCGGGATTCCCTCGCGGATCTGACGACCGCGACGTCGACTGCGAGTTCTCAGCAGCCGTTTCTCAAAAGCAGCGTGCCTTCGGCTATCGGAGAGCTATCCGGCGTGGTGGCACCCGCATCCGAAGACATCGCACCTGGGAGCCTTAGCAATATTCCTATCGATATTCCCATAGTCGACGATCCAATCGTTACTGCAAAAGCGCTGACTTATTCTTCGTCGACGTCAGTAACCGGCGGTTCTAGCAACACAATCGACGGTACAGAGAGCACTTCGGAAAGTCTGAATTTGAGCACCAAGCCGGCCGATGCTGCTCTCAACAAGTACAATAAAATATCAGAGGAAGGAAGAAAGTCTCTGGAGAAAGTTACGAACCCCGTTGTCTCACCCGCCGCAACATCTACATCACCGATCGAATCTTCCACGAACATCAACAAACCATCCACCCCGGTGATAGGTTCGAGCTCCCAGGAAGTAGCCGAGTTGCTGTTGGATTTTTCGACTCCCAAGGACGTCGTCAAAGTTCCCATAGCAACTATTCCCGAAAGAGCTATGAGTCTTCAGTCAGCACCGGCAAGAAGAAACACCCCTCCGCCTCCGCCGCCACCGCCCGCGTTCCCACCGAGTCCCTCGGTCAGTGTTCATATCGTAAAGAGTCCAGCACCATCGCCGAGGGTGATAACATCACCCCACTCTGCTCCCTCGCCGTGCATCACCGACGACGAACTCATGGACGAAGCACTCGTCGGTATGGGCAAATGAAGATTACTGAAAGCGCTGCGTTTGTCAAACGATTTGTGTTCATTCCTGAGACGACGCAGTCTTTTCGCAACGACGAAACTTTCAAAGATCGACGATACAATTTTTCTTGTTCTATAATGCAATTGCCCACTTGCCGACGAGTCCAAAGAATCGCTGATGAGCGCTACGAGGATCTCTTCCTGATTTTTTTCTTTTTTATCTTCTGATTTGTGGTTTACATCCGAGCACGTTTCACACAATGTCGAGTGTCCTTCGTGCTTCCTTCTTTACATAACTGGACAATAATACGTAAAGTTTACGAGCTATCGACTGCCTTATATTCAACGTGATTTCTTCCACAGTAGTCTTCAGTTGGCACGCGTACACACAAACAATCATGGTCGGGTATGTTTTCGTTTATCTACGATTTAGCAAACGAGCTTCGTGCACGATAGAGAAAAAAAAAAAAATTGTTGTCTCGCTCGTGACAGAGCCCGCTTACTGTAATTTTCAACGATAATCAGATCGAGAACGGTGGTGCAAAAGTGTTTCGCGGTCGTACAAAGGTCTAAAAGATATTATAAATAATGTATCGCCAAAATGAACAAGAGCAGCTGGATTACATCTGAATCTATCCATTAGCCATTGAATTGTGAACGACGACACGTGTGTCTCATCCGAGCTATGAATAATATCTACGTTCACGCGTGTATACGGATGTAATATGTGTATACATGTAAACTACAGTGTATGGTAAATTAATTTGTATAGAGAGGTGGGGAACGAAGGAGGGCGCGCTAAGTGTACGTACGATGTACATATGCATAATCATGTTGTACTATCTTTGCGAATATATGACCTATGAATATTTATGTAAGGCTCGATAATAAATATATTTCTTTGTTTTAAAAAAACGACAACATAAGATATATATTTTTTATGTTTACAGTTGGTTTAGTGACAGTTTCTACGGACAGGGGTGGCGAAGCTTTGGGTCGCTTCGAAAAACGTCGCGGATGAATTAATTTTTCGCTGCTGGACCGGAAGGAAAGAGAGGAAAGGAACTTGAATTCGTTCGTTCGTGTGCCGATGCGCACTGCTCGTACGTTGCGGAGTACGGGATCGAAGATGTCGATCGTGAACTAAAAGCAGAAGAAGCTTCTCGGTATAAAGAAATCGACGATCCCATCTTTGGACCGAGGGCAATTCACGCGCGCGTAATATTCCATCGCGTAGAGGCTTATCATTGCACCGAAACCCGTGGTCAACGAGAACAACAGGAACATATTACCGGATGCATGGCTCGTCCTGATGAGAAACACTAAAGAATATCCGACAACACCGAACATTCCGATCGACACGGGAAAGAAGAAACCAAATGCGAAGGCCAATATGTATTCGTGGAAGAGAGACGATACGAAGAAAACAGCGAATATGGAGATCGTTCGATTTCCGGAAGTGACGATCTCGTACATGTCCTTGTATATGTAAGTGTATAGCCAGTCGTGCACTACTACGTTCCATTGACGATAGTACGAAGAGTAGGATGTTGCGTTCCACCAGTCCTCAAGAAAATTAAAAAAAAAAATATTGAAGGTGTTGATATTCATCGATTGATCCATCGTTAGTTCGGACAGGATAATGTAACAATACTCTACTTACTTTGTAGAACAATCGATCACCGAATCTCATCACTTCGGCTGCGGCGTTCATCCAGGCATGAAGAAGACAATAAAAACCGGATAGGAACACGAGCAAGCCCGGACACGAGGAGCCATACACAGCCAATATGAAATTGCGAACGTTGAAGGGATGTTTGCCGAATTCTTCGAAAGGAGGTAACAGAAATCTCTCGAATAGAAAAGCCATATTAAAAATGACTAGTGCAACTTCGGTCAAATGCCAGAGAGCGAAACGCCATCGGATCTCTTTCGTTCTGAAAAATTACACTTTCGATGCGATTATTGGTGTAATTTTTATATCTTATTAATTTACCTTATTGTTGTATCTGAAGTAGTACAAGACCATTAAATACTTTCATAAAACTCTTGTAAATTCAAAAAGTTTACCTTGGATAGCTGTCGCGATAAATCAAGGTCGGAGCAAACATGAAGTACAGAAACTTGGAAAAGCCTGGGAAGACAAATTCCTTGCCTTCGGTGTGTGGCTTAGAAGCTATTGCGGTTGGTGCGACGCTTCTCACGAAAGCGTGCATTTTCATTACCAATCGAGTCTGGATCAAATTAAACGATTATTAATTCGGCGTATATTATACAAAAGTGGTGAGATAGGTGCATTTTCGACGGCTACTTGTTCCGTGAGGATTACAACGCTGGATATCGGCGGGAATTCAGTCCAAATTATTGCCTTCGTGGGAAGAACTATCAACGCAATTTGATAAGCTACAAAAAGTGAAAGCCATCCGTAGTCCCAGGCTTTGAGCTTATAGACTGAGAACAATGGATAAAAATAATGTTAGCATCTGTGTATGTTTCATCGACACTGGGCTAGACTAATTTTACATAAATATACATTGGTAATGTTACATTTTTGCGACATGGTAGCACGCCGATGTGCCCAGTAGCTGAAAGCTCCGTATGCGCTGAAAGTAGATGCTACCATGAGGAGCCAAATTTCTATGACTACCGAAAATTTGGCAAACCCTCGCATTATCAGCCTCATGCCGAGATTCGTCCTACACAAAAAAAAACGAAACCAGTTAACTCATCAATAGCTTCAGAAGTATTATATGCTGTATAGAAAAAATTATAGAAAATTCTCACGATCCGGTGTGAAGTAAATCGTAGATGGCCGTGTTTATCGACAGTATTATGAGTATGACTATGAAGAAGTTGTAGATTGTTTTAAAATGCTTGATCTCGTATAGATCGGTGAGAACTGAATTTCGGTGAAGGAATTCCTTCTCTGCAAGTGCCCCATTTTTTTCCGTTTTTCTGTTGAAAAATCATATCGTTAAGCATACTAACAATCGTTAAAAATATTTTTTTAAATACATATTTTTTTAAATCAATTTTTGTTGATGAAACATTCTGTCGACCTTTTATCTCGGTATTTGTCAGTTTCATCAAGGTGAAGAGCATTGATTCCTTCGAATTTATCGATTCCTTCCAGCTCGTACATAACATCAGAGATCATGTCGTCGAATTGTTCGCCTACGTTCTTCACGGCATCTTGTCGCAATCTCTGTGGGAAACTAGATACGTTATCATTCCACCCATAAGGTGGACGGTCCAATGAATTAAACTCTACGCTTGGCTCTTGAAATAAAGTAGACTGACTAAATAATTTTTCATTTTAACAGTGTTCTCGAGAGCAATTATTATCGACGGCATTCATGTTTCATTAATTTATTATTACGCTGCTTTGGAAACGCTATAAAAAGTAAAAACATATCAACGTCCACTGCATCACTCACCTTCATACGTTCCTTCACATTTGCTATGGACATGCTGCGTTTTTCGTCGACAGTCATTGGCGGTTTTCCTGATTTCGCGTCCCCTGCAAAAGCATTACCAATAGCTTTTACAATGGAATATATTATACATAAAGCCTACTCCGTAGTTAACGTCGATGAAGAAATTATTTACTTTGACGTTTGAATTTCAGTTTATATGTATTAAAAAAATCCATATGTAGTAAAAAATATGGAACTGCACATTTTACTGCAAAAACAAAATATTAAAAAAAAAATAGGAAATATATTAATTAAAATAATTTAATTCAGTTTAACTGAAAGAGTATATTAATTTTATCATCACAATTGTAAATTAAATTTAAGGTACCAGTTTTGCATGAAAACTTCGCATCTGGTACATTACATTTACATTTTTTTTGTTTGCAGTGTTGTCAGAATTATTAATGTATACGCCCCGGGTCAGATTATATGGTCATTGGTATACTTTAATTTGCTTGTTCCGTGTATAAAAACACATACAGTATGAACAACGTATTTTCGCCATACCACTGAGCTGTCCAAAAGCAGGCGAAGCCGGTTCTTCACTGATTCCCGTATGTCACACCATTAATACCCGTTGAACCAAAACGCAAGTACATTACAACGATAAATGAACGAGTCTCAAAATTCAGATATCTTCCGGATCATCATCCAGTGTGATAAAAATCGTCGGCCGATTAGTACGCTATATTTGAACGTCGCACCGACCTTATCTTCCAAATTTTTTTCCGATTAAATATAGTCGATAAACGAGCCATCTACATTGCTGAATTAAATTTTCTATTTGTGATAATAGTGACGTCCACGAAGAGTGTTTAGACTGTAATGTCTTTCTCACCTCCGTTGCTCAACATTGTTTGTAGTCTCAACGATTCGATAATTTTTCTTTTGTCGTACTCCGTCCTATATTTCGGATCCTGACTATCCATAGCGACCGATGATCTTCAATTTTGACCAGTTCGATATATCTTCGGGTTAAATGTATCTTCTCGCAAACGATTTTTCGGAGCCGATCGTTGAGCTTCGCGTTCTCAAAGCAGCGTAGGGTAACTTTGCAGCAGCACCGATCTCGTCACTACTTCATCAATGAGTTATTACAATATGAACGGAGGGGGACACCGTTTTTTCTGATCTCGACCTGGACCCTGGCCCGACCGCGACCTACGTGGTCGCCACTAAGCGATCCCGCTCGACGCGAATATAATTCAGAAGCTCATTCCATCGGCGTACATTCGCGATTGTTGTACGGATACGATGTTCCCAAGTCCTTTACGTACCGATGTACCATGACTATCTGACCGGGGTGAATAGATCCGACGCGAGAGCAGTTCGTAACTCGTCGATCAATCGTACGTAATCACGCTGACGCATGGCCTATCTACTAACTTGTCCCGCGCTAGTAGCTCGGTACGCACGCACTCGTCGCTTACTTTCTCGGTTCAGTAGTCCGTCGGTTCCCCCAAATGTACCAACCACACACGGTCTCACAAATCACTCCGGATCGTCGATAACGGACTTTGAAAATCGTTGCGCTTCACTGAACCATCGCTCCGAATCTAGCTCCTCCGTTGGTTTGATGCATGTATCGTTGTTGCATGTGTAACAGTCACGTACGCGCGTCTTGAATTTCTCAATAGACCCGAGACCATTTATGATTATTTCTGATGCGTTTCATTCGTTCGAGAGTGTCGGGAGAGTGCTCTTATCGCGCAGTGGGCGAGACGATGCGACCTTACATTCCTACGCTGCTTCAGCGATAATACCCGCCTGTGTTTTCTTTTTTTGTTTTGTTCCATTCCAATCGCACGGAAACACTCTTGAATGACTGTTGAGCACGTAACTAATTTCTTTCGGCAATCGATTGTTGAGTCGCTCGAATGATTTTTATCGATAAGGTTGATCTTTATGTCTTTAAATTACATTAGCTATATATACAAAGGTATAAAGTCTCATAGGCTTAAGCCGAACTTTGTCCGAATATCGCTCGACACAATTCAACAACGATTAATGAGTCGTCAGGTCGTCTTGTAATGAAGCACGCCTGGTGGAGGAGCAGGAAGGTCGCTTGTAAATTGAGCAGATTCCGATACCTGTTGAAAAATAAATTGAACGTTGAGATAAAAAATGAGTCGGCAGGAGAACGAGAGAATTTTATATACCTGAGGTACATGACCGAGCGCGTTATTGGTCGCATAGTTAGCGCGCTGTGGGTACGTAGCGATCGAATGATTTGAAGATTGCGGCAATCCAGGTGGAATAACGTTCGGTGGCTTGTACCCAATGACCTGAAAAAATTTGAACGAAAAATCTAAGAACGTAAATATACTGGTGAGATGCGTTCGAGAATCGACAACGAAGCTAATGAGAATCGAGATGACGAGTCAGTATTGACCTTTGTACCTTGTCATTGATTTCGGGGAAGATTGTACTCAAGTTGAAGTTCGTCAGACTCGTGCCCGATGGATGATGATGACCGAGAGTCGCATTATTGCCCGTAGCGATTACTCCTCTTGCTACGCGATTAACATTTGTCCCGAGACCAACAGCAGCTGGATGAGGATGATTTTGATAAAGAGGGTTCGCGTGAGGAGGCGCGAGGAAAGTCGACGCATGGGTGTGATGATGATGATGATGATGATGTGAATGAGGATGCGAATGATATTCCTCGAGTGGCGAACCCACTGCTGACAATGGAAATTCTAGATTGTGCATGCTGCTGTTGTTGTCCGCCTTCCGTTTGCCCTTCTTCGAAGGTGTCGAGAAAGAATTACGTTTATCGCAATTCTGATGCTTTCCAGCGCTGCTGGCGTAATGCTGCTGATGATTCTTCGCATTGGTTGGGACGCTCACGGCCGACGATGTTGTGAGTCTCGAAGTTGACGTGGAAGACACCGATGAAGTAGTGTTGATCGGAGCTTTCGATGCCGGTGGTGCATTGGCGACGTTGGGCAACAGAAAAGAGTTTGTCTCGAGAAAATCAGTCGGGTTGTCATGCAGAGGCATCATATAGCTCGTCGGTGTGTTCGATATGCTCGTCATGAAATTCGTTGTCGGATAGAGGTTCGTGTTTGGCGAGTAGGCGTACGACGAATGATTGAAATTCTGATTGACCACCTGACTGTATCCATTGGGATCGTCGGTGCTATTCGACAAATAGTTGATCGGTGGCATTACCATGTCAGTTGTCGACAAGGCGCTTGGGTATTTGTTTTGCGTGTAATCCGAAGAGAATGACTTTATTGTTGATGGTTGCAATTGCTTATCCTGATTGATGGCATCGTGAACACTCGTGTTCCCACCGATCAATGCCTCGGCAGTGTAATTGCTCTTGCAGTGCCTGTTTCTCCAGTGAACATCGTTTTGCTGATACTTCTGGGATTGCTGCTGCTGCGGCTGATGATACGACTGATCGGAAAACGCGTGAGCAGATGCCAGTTTCTGTTCCTCCGCGTGTTGAGGATGCATTTGCTGATCGGCAACGTTTGTCTGTTTTCTCGTCTCGATCTGACGTTTACCCGTTCCTCGAGGACTGGCATTGGTCTTACGTTGATGTTTTCTAGTCTGCTGAGGCTGTTGTTGGCTCTGCTGAGAAGGTTGATGATTGTGCGGATTATGGGGGTGATGATTCTGTTGCTGATGCGATTTCTCCGCTTTCTCGTGCTCAACGAGCTGACTCACGGATAGAAAAGACGTTCCCTGACCGGTGTGTTGAATGCTTTGGGCATTCAGCATCGCTTGATAATCTCTCCCAACAACGTTGGTCTCTTTGTCCTTCATAGTTGGCTGTTGCCCGACATTTTTATTATGTCTCGCTGGCATTTGACCGAAAAGGAAACTTTGCTTCTCGGAAATATTCGTCCCTAATGCCAGATCACCAACCAACGTTGGCAATGTTGACGGAACAACAACATGCTGATCCATAGCTTTTATCGTCTGATTGTGCTCGAGACCTTGGGAATTCTTCGTTGGCGACCAGGTAAATGGTTGTTCTTCCGTATAGAAACCATCTGCGATCCTTCGCGGATCATTCTGTAGAGTTGGTATATTTGGGAATCCATGAGAGGCGCTAACAGCTGCATCATAGTTATTGTAAAACTGATGATTCGGCGTGCTGTGATTGTACGAGGGTGGCTGAGTGAACATATTGTTCTGACAGAATTCGAGCTCCTTGCCGATTGGGGGAAGAATAAGGTCAGAGATATTCGTATTGTGTTTAATCTCGGGCGTCATCATCCAATTGACGGGAGGCCTGATAGGTTGTTGTTGCAATTGCTGTTGCGATATAGCCTTTGTTTTATTAGGGATTTGCTGTTGCTGTTGCTGTTGCTGTTGCTGTTGCTGCTGCTGTTGCTGCTGCTGCTGCTGCTGCTGTTGTTGTTGTTGTTGTTGTTGTTGTTGTTGTTGTTGTTGTTGTTGTTGTTGTTGTTGTTGTTGCTGTTGCTGTTGAGGAGGCTGCGATTGTTGTTGCTGCTGTTGCCCGTGCTTTGGTACAGTATTGTAACTCGAATTGTGATGCAAAACCGATGATTGCCTCTGCACATGAGATTGATACTTCAACTGAACATCCTTCTCATCCCCGTACTTGTAACTGTTGCCCGCATACATTTCACTATTACATTTAATCTGGACGTTCGATTCGTTGAGTTCAAATGACGCGTGCGAGTTATAAGTGGGCAACGCGTAGTTCGACTTCTCAGGCTTCGCCGGTATCGCCTGATGTCCCTTCGAGCTGTGTTGCTGTTGAAGACGCTGCTGCTCCAAACTGGTGAACTCTGTCTGCGTGTAAGCCGAGCCAATGGCGTATTTGTTATTTTTATTTTTATTATCTCCACCGAACTTATACTCGTCCGCGGGATTGGCGTTTTGATTTTGCCCCCGGGTGGTCTTCTGCTGCGCAATGGTCGGCTGTACAGGTTTAATTTTTGAGGGGTCATCAAAATTCTGCTGCTTCAAGCTATCGTCAACCAATTTCCCTCTTCCCTTGTCGACACTACCAATTGCAGAATCGGTCGGGAATCCTTCGCGCGGTAGCATGTTCCCGTAGGTCATGGTTTCTTTGTGGAGAGAGGCGTAACCGTAGTTTTCGCATATCGTCTTTCCTTCCGAGTCATCGACGTGATCCGCATCAGACTCGTATTGCACGAGATTGTTGTTGTTGCTACTACCGTTTATCGGCGAGAAGGTCGTCCACGACAGAATGCTGAAGTTGGACGAATTGTGAGCTACGGTTGTCGTGGATTTCATAATGTTATCAGAGGTCGTGCTCTGACCGTAATTCGACGAAGTAACGCAAGTCTGCTGACGTTGTGATTGTTCCTGAAGCTGATGGGGGTAACGGGGAATCGATGAATTCTGAATGTGTTGAGTCTTGCTGACTTGTGGTATCGACGAATTGTTGCCAGCATCGAAAATTGGTTTCTTGGGATCTCTGCTATATGGTACATAAGTTTGCGAATCGTTTCGCTTTCCTTGGAACATTGATTCGGCAACGTGGATGTTTTGCTTCGGTTCCTTGATATTGAAACTCGTGTAGCCCGTTGGAGGCTCGGCTGTCGGCTCAACACGTTGATTCTCAACGGTATTCAGTCTATTGGGATTCTCAGATACGTTCAGCGGATTCAGATTGGTAGATTCTTTGTTTTCTGGCAGCACAGGATAATTTTGAAAGGTATTCTGTGGAGCAGTGTCTTTATTGTTGATACTCCCAGTCGAGATAGATTCGTTAGCCCGCGAAGTTATGTACGGTATCTCCTGCTGCGTCGAGCTGGAATCTAACACCGAAGAATTCTTGCACGATGCAATAGGATAGCCCTGAAATGGAATCTGCACGCCTGGCTCTTTCCCGTGAATATCGTAACTCTGAACAGGATACGATTCCTTGAAGACTCCCTGAGAAGCCGGTGGAAGCGCAGTGTACGACATCGACTCGGAAGAATTAACTGTAGGCTCTTTGCTTCGATTCATGTACACCTGCTGCGAGACCCGAGGATCCTTGCCGGTCGTATGAGCCACGTAGGCGCTCTGAACCGCCTGAGAGCGCATCGATGGATACGTGGACATTGTGGAATCGTTGACCACCGGAAGCGTCGTCGAGGTTTGTGAAGAATTCACCGTGATCGTTTTCGACGTTCCAAAGGTCGGTCGAATCTGACAGTTGTCAGCTGATGCCGTAAAGTTTGTGTAGCCTGGCACGTAGTCCGGATAACGAGGATTGGAATCGTATTTCTGTAATTCACCGGGATTGGTCGAACCCGAAGCTACGGATCGTAAGATGCTGGTTCCGTCGTACTTGGGACATGCAGGGGTCAACACGTTATCACCTTTTCTGACGAAAGTGTCGCATTTTGTCGATGACTCCAGGGAAACTGTGCTAGTTGCGGTTATTGCACTGGTACCGACGCCGGAGTTTTGTATCATCGGCGTAGACTGAACTCCGCAGGTGGGAATCGTCACGGTATTACTGTTATTGTTCGACCTCGCGTTCGTTGATGTAACAGCGAAATTATTATCGACAGAAGTATTTGCCGATATTTCAGGATATGGAACGACCTTATACAACCGTTCTTTGATCGCCTCACTGTTCACCACTTTGGGTAGAGCTTTCGATGGTGTTGGCTCATTTGAAATTTTCGGAATGATCTGGCTTTTAGAGCTGTCGCGTTCAGGACAATTCTCCGAGGTTTTATCAACGACGATCGATTGTATCGTCGCCTGAGTATTGTCGGTCTTGACTTTAAAGCTATTTGGCTCTATAGCACCGATTTGCAAGAGCATAGGAGGTGTCTGACTGTGATACTTCAAGTCCTCCTTCATCTCTTCCTCGAGGACCTCGGTCTTGCCGTTGAGGGACGATACCAGAGGAAAAGCCATCAAGAAAGCTGCCGTAGGAGATATTGATTCAGGATTGTGCGAGCTTGAGGGAACTTGAAGCGAAGCGAAGAGGTCGTTCGATAAGTCGGAGTGAAGTCCCTCGGCTCGATGGCCGATGGGAACGAAGCTGTTTCCTGCACTGTAGGATAGCGACTTGAGTGTCTCGTCCTTAGATCTTTCAACAACCTTAGACACTTCTTCCACTTGGTGTTCAACAGATGCAGTTTCTAATACAGTGGGTGAACTTTCCGTATTCAACGTTTCAACGACGGTAGAACAAATTTCTGGTTTCATAGTTGTTGTAGTGTTTGTATCGAGATTCAGAATGATCTTCGCGCTGTTGATGATGGCATCACTGTCAACTTTGGCCTCGGGCTTCTCCGTTGCTCTCAGGAGACTATCGAATTGGGCACCGAGGTCGCAAACATCTTTTCCCTTGTCAGGAACCACGTCAGCCTCAGCAATCGCTTTGTCCACGTCTGTTAAGGTAGTTATTGAGGTGGATTGCTCGTTAGCTGGCTGTGGTGCCGCTTCAGAGGATTCGGTTGATGTTGACGATTTGTCCTGGGTTGATAGAGCAGTTTTGCAATCAGTCGCGGGCGAGGGTTTCGCAATAATTATCGGATGATCCGGGGTAGAATCTGTCACTGTATCTTGGAAATTGTTTAGTGTCTCGGGAGGCGCAGATGCCGATTTATCCAGTACGTTGACGGATTCATCGGACGTTGGGGTTTCTTCATCTTTAGAAGCCGACGACATGCAAGTAGATTCCGTTATAGTTGTCGGCTTCTCCTCAGCTCTTTCATCCTCGCTGGAATCTCGATTATTCTCTTGCTCCTTTGACTTCTCACAATCTTGACTCGCATCTTCTGCGATGCATTCTACGACATGTCTCAAGTTTTCGATCGACTCGCAAGTCTCCGGAAGTTTCTTCACTTTAGCAACCTTTGGATGCTGGGAGTCCACGATCTCTGCATCTTCGCTCGCTTTCCTTTTTTTACCGCTTACTCCACTTTTTGATATTTCGGGGCTTGAATCTTCGCGTGGTGCGATTGCTTCTATGGGAATCGCTTTACATGGTACTGTGGAATTCTCCGTCGAGACTTTGATACTCGTGTCAGGCTTGTCGCGCTGCAAAGACTTTTTGTTTTTTGCCGTTTTTCTCTTTCCTCTAGCATCCACACTTTCGGGAACTTTGACGGACATCGGTTCACGATGAACCGCTGGGATTGGAACTTTATAAGTCATCGTCGTGCTCGTTATTTCTTTTCCCTTAGGTAGTATTCCTTTCCGTCCTCCGATCTTGGTCGATGCGATGATACTCTTTACGTTCGACGCCCAGTCTCGAGAGTTTACTCCCATGCTTGTCTGTATACTCGGCACTGTATTCAGAGCAATCTTTTGCACAGGCAAGACCGAATTTTGTACACGATTCGACAGTGGTTGCATCACGATCATTTGATGATTTTGCTGGGCATTGCTCAGTATGATAGGATTCGCTGACGGAGCTTGCCCACTGACGAGAATGTTCGACGTTAAAGGGGTTATAGGCGCAACGAGCGGCATCAGCTTGCCCGCCGACCATATTAATGTACCCGGTAAAATATTTGTGATGGATTGACTCTGAGCCAGCGTAGGGTTTGATTTCTTCTTCTTCACCTTTAAGTCTATGTGCTTCCCTTTTCTCTTCACCTTTTTCCGCGACTCTAGCTTGCGGATTCCCTTGCTCGGCTTCGTACCCGTTGATACCGAAGGCGTGACGATATTGTGCGCTGCATCTGTAATAGGATTATAAGACAATGATGAAGGGTCAAGGGAAGTTGTAAACAGGCATGTATCACGCTTACTCACCTGGTGGACTATGACAGTTAGTAGTCTTATTGGATGCACCAATGGCTTCTCGAGTTTCGTTGCTCTCGTTTATTGTACTATTTACATGATTCTCCTGATTCTCAATCAGACCGTTAGCGCACTCCAATGGTGCTTGGTCTTCCAAATTGTTTATCGGAGAACCAACAGGATGATTAACTGATTTTTGTTTGGAAGGCACTTTGAATCCAATCTGTTTACTCTTTCGTCTCTCAGGCTTCTTTCGTTCGGTGATTCTATCTAGATACTTTTCTCCGTCCTCGACATTGATTTTGTTGGACCATTTTAGCGGTGAGATTTTCTCCAGAGCAGGCTCTGCAGGAATTTTTATTCCAGCGTCGCTCAGAAGGGCTGAGAGAAGCTGTGTACGTGAAAATAGTTGGGTCACAAGTTTTTTCATACGACTCAGTTCTTCTTCTGGAAAAGGAAAAATGGAATCTGAAATATCAGTAAGTCAATACGAATAGATCTAGAGACATGCTTACTGTGAGCCTCTCCAGCATGAGCATTGAACAACTCCTCGGTACGATTGTTCAGTTCTTTTATATATTTTGATGCGTGGATCAAAATGTCGACTTTGTTTCGCTTTCTGCCTTCCTGATGGGGAGGCAAAAGATCCGCCAGTGTTTTGAAGTATGTGTTCATACGATTTCTTCTGTCCCGTTCCCATGTTTTGGCATTGCTGAAAATTATCCGAGTTTGTATTATGAGTGTACAAAAAATTTGTTCCACTTTGGTTGAAAGCATACTCGATCAGAGAGTGTATTCATGGCATGCCTTACGTTTTTTCTTTACGGGGCATAATTTAATCCTTCGTCATTATTTAGAGGATCATCAATGAACCAGTAGATATGCGAATTATCGGTTGTCATCAAAGTCATCTCGCCAGGTATATTGTTATTGACATATTTATTCCCCTGCCAATGCAACTATCGCGACACTTTTGACGGGGTAGAGTGACATAACCATTGCGTACTGTCTGTACATTCCAAACACGATGCTTCAACCTTTCACGAGCATTTGAATCGTCGGTACAGAGAGGTTATTTATTTATTTTTTCCAGCAGATTTTATTCGCAGCTGCGAACATTAAATGCAGTGATAATGAATGCTTCGTTTGACAGTTCTGGTAGTTTTTTCTCATGTTTGTTTTTTTGCACAGTGGCAAGATTCAGGGGGGGGAACATATGGGTGGCCAAAAATTAAACCTCCATTATATGACCAATCTCGCCCAACGTAAAGTTTCTAGGACACTATTAGATAAAAAGTGGTGGGGGACATGGAGTAGCAGGAGTCTGGTAATTTTAGGAACTTTGCCGTTTCCATTGTTGCCAGCACCGAACGGTGATCGTTTGTTACATCGGCGCCGCCTTCAGCCAGTCTGTTTTTGACAGAAGATTACGGAGCGTGGCTATTGTTTTTTACTTTCGTTTGTTTTAAGCGTAAAGTTGCGATTGTTTTTTTTACATGGGTGCAACAGTGAATCCCAAAATTGGGCTTGATTACCAAGATTCACTTTGACCACTGGGTGATATCAATACCGCAAATATGAAGGCTCTGATAGAGTTCGACGAGTGCCTACGGGATACTCCAAAATTTCGGTGAGAGACGGAAACTTTCTACTTGACTCATACTCGGCAATTGTTCTCTCGATCCTCACGATTAAGTCGTCACCGTCATTGTTACTTTGAATATTCAAAGTACTATTTACAAAGTTTTTCGCACCGAAGTAATCTCACGTGAGAGTCTTGCCTTGTGGTCAAATCGCATTTTTCTTTTTCAGCAAAGCCAATTATGTCTTGTATCTAACATCGACGATTCTCTCGTATATTGCAGTGTAAAATATCTATGAAACAATGCATTGCGTGTTTTAGTTCGTGCATCGAGGAAGCCGAGGGAAACATAGACCAACTGGAACAGAAATTAGACAAGGTACCCTACTAGTATAATCTTATGGTATAAACTTAATGACCATTAATTGGTCATCAGTTCCTAGAGGCTGTCGGTCACATTAAGTGCTTCTAATTCTCTCATAACACACGCGTCCAGGCAATTCCACTAGAAGCATGTATATTACTGATGTCCACAATGGTTCAAGATTATTTTATTGCTAATGTATCTGTTTTGTTTCACTGAAAGTTTTTTTTTATTTTCAGGTGTTGAAGAATTGCAATTCAATGGTCGAGGCTGGGAAAAATTTTGTCGGACAGCAGAGGTATGAGCTCACAAATATAATTATCCAGATAATAGTACAAATGTTCCGGGAGCAATGCACAATGTTCATATAAACATATTTTCTTTGAACCATTATGGAAAATTGATGGACAAATTAATTGTCCCATGTTCTGAGGTCCAAGCCCCCTAAAGAACACTGTACATGAGAAACGATTGCTTGATAAAAGTGTGTTTTTCTTTGTATGATATAAAATAGCTGGTCATGGTAACACTGGGAAAAGTGGCAGGAAGCATGGATACTAAATTAATGCAGAGGGGCTTGATATGACTCATGCAGGTTCTCGGGTCAAAGACAATCAAGCTTAATAATTTCTGCTTTATCAATGACATTTCTTGGTGCGCACTCTACAGCACCCAGTTTGAATAATTTTTCTAAATTTTATTCTCCTTCCATGCTGTGCAGACCAATTTGCAAAGTCACCCCAGTGAAACATTCAACTGATATATCCAATACAATCTATCAATGTCTATTTAAAGCATGGGTAACACATTTTATCACCAGTGCAACATTCGTTTAATGATTCCCTCGAGTATTGGATAAAACAATTCAAAAACCTTCGTTTATAGTCGCACGCTTGCATGCCTATACAGTGTATCTGCAATCGCCGGCTGTGTCGGGCGCGTACAGATGTAGTTGTGCATTACACTGTGTCATTTACTCATTACAGTCAGTTTGCAAACAGTCTCTGGGAGTTATCTCTTTACTTTAACGACGACGCCGAGATAATGGCATTCTTGAACAAGCTCATTCACGCCTTGCAAGAAATGAACAAATTCCACACAATCCTGTTGGACCAAGCATCGAGAACGGTTGTGAAGGATCTCAGTTCTTTCATGAAATGGTGAGCTTTACAAGAATAAATTGTGTCACCCATTACAAATAATATCTTCAGTGCTGTCGTCGATTGTGTACATTGGGTATCATAATCAACGTATATACTCCAAGATTGATAAAACGTTATCAGATTTAGCGACGTTTAACTGCATTACGTGTGCAGACGATCAAGAACAGTTGAAACGCGAGAGTTGACCTGGACGAAAATAGTAAAATCGAAACATTCCTTGTTTTTCAATAGTGACATCAAACGGGTGAAGGAATCGCGTCACTACTTCGAGAAGATATCAGCAGATTTGGATGTGGCATTGAACAGAAATTCTCAAGTTCCAAAGACTCGTCCCGCTGAGTACGAGGAAACTTCGAATATACTATCGGCAACGAGATCATGTTTCCGTCACACGGCATTAGACTATATCCACGCATTGACTATGCTGCAAGCTCGTAGACGCCACGAGATACTCGGAACACTGCTGAGTTACATGCACGCATGTTTCACTTATTATCATCAGGGAAGCGATCTTGCTCAAGATCTCGACCCGTTTTTGAAGGATCTGAGCGACGATCTGATAAGAATGCGAGGAGATTCGTCAAAGCTCGAAAAAGAAATGGAAAATCGGCATATTCATGTCACTAGTCGGGACTTGATACCTTCGCCATCGCCAGGAAATCCACAAATGGAAGGATACTTATTTAAGCGCACGAGCAATGCCTTTAAAACGTGGAATCGACGCTGGTTCTGCCTCAAGGATCATCAATTGGTATACAGAAAGCGCACGGGTGAGGAAGACTACACGATCATGGAGGAAGACCTTCGTTTGTGTACGGTGAAACCTGTTGTCGACTGCGACCGAAGAAACTGCTTCGAAGTTTTAAGTCCTACGAAGTAAGCGATAAACCTAACTTGTACTTGTATTCATGTCACGTGTCACATTTTTCGGGTTATCTTTTAATCCTTCTGGCTATTATACTGGTTGATATAAATTTATTTTTATGCACTTTATAATGTTACATTGTGAGGAATCGTTTAATCCACAGGAGTCACATGTTGCAAGCTGACAGCGAGGAGATGTACTTGGCATGGGTAACGTCCATGCAGCAGGCTATCGGCGCCGCTATTCAGAGAGGAATGAGTACCGGCTCTAATTCGAGTATGCTTCAGATACAAAATCGTGACAGCAAAGGCCCAGTGCGACCACCACCGAAACCGAAATCTAGGTAACTTACTGTCCGAATTTTCCAATGAGGATTTGGTTTTTTTTTTTAATGGTCAGCAATTCATAATTTTCGATGTTACAGAGTATGGGAAATATTATTAAAGATACCGGGTAACGATGCCTGTTGCGACTGCGGTAACCCGAATCCCAGATGGGCCAGTATCAACTTGGGCATAACTCTCTGTATTGGTGAGTCTCCGACTGAAGTAACACAAAGTGTAAATCGATACGGGAGGATTGAGCATTAATCACTGTATATCCTATACGCAGAGTGTTCCGGAGTACACAGAAGTCTCGGCGTTCACTACAGTAAAGTACGTTCTCTGACACTGGACGATTGGGAGCCGGAAATATTGAAGGTGATGGCGGAATTGGGAAATACTGTTGTCAATAATGTATACGAGGCTGTTCGAGCGGCTCCAGAGATTACCAAAGCGACACCAAAGTGCAAAGGGTAAATCATTGAATTGCTAGTTTAATCGCTTCCGTAATCCCAGTGTTAATATTCATGTCGCTCTGTCGCAGGAACATACGCGAGGCATGGATAAAAGCAAAATATGTCGATCGAAAGTTCGTGAAACCTTTGACGAATATCGCAACGAGCCAACACTCAAGCCGTGATATGCAGCGATTCCGTAAGTGGAGTGTAAGAAAACTACGTCGAAGGCCACGTAGTCACGACAAGTATGATGGATCCAGTCGTAACAAGACATCGACCCTCACGTCGGTCAAGGAGCTCCAGCATTCCATCAGTTCGGACGACAGCAAGTATCGGCCTTTCGAGGGTTTGAGCTTGGTTGAGAGGGGCAAGAAGATCGACAGAAACTCCATGAGTTCCGAGGACAGTGCGATACTAGATCTGAAAAACGATTCTACGCTGCACGGCAAAATTTTGAACAACTCCCAAAGCGTCCTCAACGATAACAAGAGCGAGACGAAGTGTATCGATTCGGGTATAGATGCCGACGTCAAAAATAGACGCGACGTTGATACTAATGAGGAACCGAGCAAGAGTGACACTTCTGGAATTGAGGGCAACGTCTTGTTGCCTAGCAATTCAGAGACTAATCTCTCGTCGCGGAGCGATATTTCACTGAATGTTAGCGAAATATCGGAAAACAAAGATGCCGGCACGGAAAAGCAAACTGAGGAAAAACAATCGGAATCCGATGTGTTGATGTTTGGATGTGATTTACCAAAGCCATTGATAGAGGGAAGTCTCGAACTCAGCTCCGATCAGGATTCCACAGCGGGCGAAGACGAGGAGTTCGCTGATGAAGAGGACATCGAGAATTTGCATCCTGATATGCTGTTGTACAAAGCTGCGGCTGCCCACAATCTTCCGGTTATGTGCGTCGCGTTAGCAGCCGGCGCTGATAAAATGTGGTCAAATGCAAATGACAGGGGACGAAGCGCAATTCATCAGGCTATAATAAGCGTCCGTTTAAATAGAAAGAGCAATTACAGCAGTTATCGTTATTAGTGAAATATTCAATTTTTTTCGTTTTAATTACAGGGTTCCGTGATGTCTTGCGAGTATCTACTTTTGAATGGTGCACGTATTAACTGTCAAGACGCGGATGGAAAAACTCCGCTCTATTTGGCTACGGAGTTAGGTAAGTTTTCCTGCACATTTACTCCCGTGGATTGTTCTTTTATTCAACTTAACAGTTTGATATGTCATTACAGGTCACACGGCGCAAGTATGTTTATTGTTAAAACATCGTGCCGATCAACACATAGAAGATGAAAGCGGAATCAAACCATTGTCTATTGCCGTCAAGGAAGCCAACGCGGATATCGTTACATTGTATGTATCTACAAAAATCTCTATCGAGCCATAAACGAGCCATAAACGAGATTTTTTTTTTGATAATTTAATTTCTTTGTGCTAGATTACGATTGGGATTGTTGAATGAGGAAATGAAAGATTCGGAGATAGGAGTCACCGGAGATGAAACATTTAATGACGTTGTTCGCGACTTCAGTCAATTGGCTTGCTCGCATCCAGAACGTCTGCAGCGACGTAACGAATCCAGTAGCGTTCAAAACGCGCCTGAATGATACATGCAAAACGGCCTATTGCTTGGCTTTCGTCTTTTGGGTGGGAAGATCAATGACGGAACGCTACAATTCTGATATTCCCCGTTCGGTGAATCGACGTATTTCCGGACCCTGTGACGGTGTTTGTCGTTTGCATTTTGTGTCGGAATGCATTGTTATAATCTCATTTTGTTTTTTTAAATCTTTTGACAGGAACATTGTGATAGTATATTTTCAGTAGATGAATGCGCACTGTCGTGTCGCACGCTCGAGTAAGAATTGCCAAGCGAATATAGCGAAGAAGACGTTTACTTAGTATCAATCATTATTAATGGAACGCGGTGGAATACTTTTCTTGCGTTTGTGAAAGGTGCAAGATTTGAAAAGTATACACACCCGCCTATTGTACTTTTGAAGCAGTTTTTGTTACCATTGTGCTTTAACTTTTAATACGATGAAGTATTGTTCGAGAATTAATGAGCCACTCGATTCTCAATCTGGTACTTATTTCTGCATGGAATCGCCGTCGACCCGAGGATAGGTCGATTCGAAAGGTACTAAAATGTTTTATTCTCGGTGACCGATTTTTTACAAGCATTTTCAGCCGATTCTATTGTTATGTAAATATTCCTGTTGATCTGTTGACTGTAAAATTTAAATTTTCGAGTCATTTGACATTTGTCAAATTTGATAATATGTGTGTGTGTGTGTGTGTGTATATATATATCTATAATTCAACTGCTCCATAGCTGGCCGGCTGCCTGTGGAAGGCTTTTTGAACTATATTAGAACAATACTATGCGTTCTTTAACGTCCAAATTTTTTTGTGAACATGACATAGAGAGTATCACGGTGGTGAAGAAATGACTTCCATCTATGTGAGTCCTCCGATTTTTTATATATAATTATTGTATCGCATTTGGATAATATTCGAAATACGGAGCTCACCGCCAAGTAACTTTGTACAGTATTTTACTATACTCAAATTGCGATGAGTCCATCATTGCAAAATAGGAATTATTTTTTGTAATGCCTTGCGCGTGTTATTTGTTTTTTTCTTTAACGGAATCATTTTTAGTGCGTCCGAGCTGTTCTATCTAGGCTATTCCCGTGTATCCAAAAACTACATTTTGTGCTGTTGTTGATTCGTCTCTCGATATTAGTCAGTGTAGCATGTCTTCCACAAATCATCGGTGTTTCGAAACTCTGGCTAAATAAATCAATTCGAAAGTGTAGTACGATATATACAGTACGTATTCAATTTGTCAACATTCATCTCTTTATGATGAAAAGAAAAAATTTATCGATATTATTGATCCGTACTTATTTAGACGTGAAGTATAATTAATAAATTCATTGGGTCATAGCTGCGCTCGCGAATTACACGAAAAACACCAATATATCGCGTTGTACAAATATATAATGTTAAAGATAGAGAGTTACCTGCGCGCTAAACAAAAAAAAAAAAAACTCGAGCACTGCCCACTCACGAAAATGGTGTAAAACTTCGAAAAAAACTTCCATAGTCCCGAATCCATTGAGATAAACCGCTAACAATCCTGTTATGCAAACGACGATTTACAGAAAGCAACACTACCGTATCGCAAGGTGTTTATCCGGACGAATAATAGTATTGTATTGAACGGATGTTGTATACAACTTTTATGCCATATAAAAATGTATTTAGTGTGCCTTACCGGATATTCGTTATTAACACCCGTCTATCCACTCGAGCAACAAGCTACTCCTTCGGGAAATTTAATTTCGTAAGAGCGAGTTCGTGACGCACAAGATACTGATAATAAGAATGATATTTGTAGTGCACAGATTGATGAAATGCTACGCATCGAATCTCGCTGGCAGAAAAACACGTCGACGAATTGCGTATGTTAGATCTATAAGATGCACCGATTGAAGTACGGGTCAATATCCTGTTCGTCAGAGACCAAGATTTATTGTTTAACGTGTGTGTTTGCGTATCGTTCACTTATCGACGTCATATTTTCGTGTTTCTTTATCGTGCAAAATGAGACTCCCAAAAAGTTTCACGAAAATACGTCACGTCCGCTTTGAAGATGAAAAATGACATTGGCAATAAACGAATCCATACAAGTTTATGTAGATTACAATTAAAAAATACGGATTTCCCAAAATGTTTGGAAAAAAGGTTCTGGAGAAGCTCAATGAAAGTTATGACATCTGCTTGGTGAAGAACGATAAGAACGAACGTCATTGATGAAAGCCCACTAACATTAGCCGTTCCGAGATAATCGAGCGGCTTTACGTCGATCATCGACAATCTTTCCAAGAACTTTTGCAATCACTCTCTCCCCAACGGAGTCATCGGTCGTAACGACGTACACGATCGTTGACCATTTACTCATTGGCTGAAAAATAGATAATTATGAGCGTGGTGCGTGAGGGCGAGTCTCTCGGATTGGTCTCTCATCCCCATCCGCCGATAAGATTATTGCGCCGCAAACATGTGTTTTTCTCACGGGTGTTCCGAGCTTACTGCAACAGATACGGGAATAAACAATCGCCGCGATAAATCCGAATGAACGCAAAATAATTTCATTGACGACAATCGACGAAATTACACATTAAATTTAAAGGCACATTAAATTAAAAAAAAAAATGACAATGACGTTTTTCTTGATTTTTATTGGAGTGAAGAAAGCGTGACACTCCCGCCGATGATCTTTCGCACAGTGTTGCAATAGAATGGAATTAAATTTAATGATCATTCGTTCGTCCAGAATTATTGAGAACCGACATTAATTCGGTTGCGGAGAATCGAGGCGAGAGAGTGAGCGCTTTGGTTCTCGACTTCCAAGTGGTTCTATCCGCGCGAAGGAGAGCGGCACGCAGTCTAGGCCTAGACATTCCTATCCATATTGTCGCCGTGTCGTAATAACTCATTCAATAAACACATGTACACACGTCACGGCTCGTGCATCTGCCTAGCGACGGATTCGACCGAGAATTCATTCGAACAAGAGTTGTAAGAGATATCGAAAAGTCACTCGGTCTCTTCGGATGATAAACCTAGCTGACAAATTATAGTTGTCGACTTGTGTAGAAAAGACCGAGGCGAGACAACAATTTTTGTTTTTTTTTTTCACTTTTATAGTTCGGCAAAAAAATAAAATAAATTGTCTGCGGCGAGATAAAATCCCTAACTATTGCCAAACAGCCCAAAAATATTGGGGCAATGTTGCTGTAATATTTTAATGGCAATATAAAAAAATATTGCGGAAATTTTTTTGAAATATTCCATAATGCTGCAGAAATCTTACACGAATAATTTTTTTTTATGTAAGCAAACGTTTTACATTCGAGAAATGAAGATGTGTGCAAGTCACTTTTGCTCTAGTGCTAATGTTATGAATTAATATAATAAAAACAATACATTTTTCTTCACAAAAAATTATTACACCACACAACACGAACAAACTGATTTCGTCGATTGAAATGTGAATGTATTCATTTTCATATACCTTCCACTTTTTTTTTTAACGTTGTGACAATAATGTTTAGAAATATTATGACGCAAAAATCAAGCATCACTTTATGAATATTCTTTGTTAATATATTTTTTCGCAAGTTTCTAACATTATTGCACCAATATAGCGTCGCAATATGCAAGATTGCAAGATTCAAATAACATTGCAGCAGTGTTCTGTGCCATCGAAGCCTTCCAGTTATCTCGTTTCGGGTGGCCCAGAGTCGGCCGGATTTTTCGCTAGCTCGTCTCGCCCCGGGGGTCCATCTTGCCCCGTTCTCACTTACATATATTCCCATTCGGCCCGGTGCAATCTCGCAGCTGTCATAAACATTTCTTTAAGAGACCGACGTTCCGTGGAACATGCCTCTCAAGATGCATAATAACAATAGTTACTGCGGGACTCGGACGTCGTAAAGAAAATTTATTTCACAGCTCACGCGGTATACTTTCGCTTGATTGTGCCTCGTTTTTTAGTGCCGTTTTACAGCACGGCAAGCCGCGGGGCCCCGAGCGGGCCTACGAGATTGCGCAATTCTGACTGAGGGCATCAGCGGAACGGGTCGAACGTCGTTTCGCCGCATCGAATTCTACCCGTACAATTGCCCCGACCAATAAAACCCGCGAATTCACGAAACGCCGTCTTTTCACCGGCAATATATCCGTTATTGAATGCCGATAATCGAAAACAGCCATCAACGAAACGGTCCGACGGTGCATAATGAAAAATGCATCGATGCAGTGCACGCTACGTGCGCCGACAGAGGCGAACCGCGTCGGTTGCTTCCCGACGCAGTGGAACAACAATCTGCGTCGATGGGAATTTTTTTTCGCAACGTAAATTTGTCCCTCCACTTGTGAGTGTCACGCGGTATGATTTTCTGTTGCAACGATGAATAACAATCTCGCGCCCCACAAACGCGCATCTATCAAGGATCGTCGTCGATCTTCCCGGTGCAACAAGTGCCGTGGAACCGAACGATACGCGAGCGATTGCACCGGGCATCGCGAAAGCTCCCGCCACTATTTCGCTGCTGTTGCTCTTTATCCGACGTCCTCACGGTGGCTCAACTACGCCAAGAACCAGGATCAACTCAATCTAGCGAATTTGCGCTTCCACGCCGTTAACCCAATCGTTATCGATTGATCCTCGTTAAGGTTCAACCAGTCGTCTCCGCATAGTGAACATTCCACGCATCTCGAAACATCTGTTGCCAATCTGTTCGATATCGGTCACCGCGAGACCAATCGCGCACGATGTTTCCTACGCTCGTCTTCCCAGATCGTATACTGCGCTTCTCTTCGTTTCGCGAATTCGTCGCAGTAAGAGAGCCAGCGAAATTCTCGCGCGACTGCGATCTCCACGGCCGCGACAACGACGAATATCAATTGCACGCCGACAGGTATTTACAATCCGCGTACGAATGTTGCACGCGACACGATGAGAAAATGAAAATTAATTTGCGACACGAAAAAGAGAATGTATTGCTTGTTCGTGTGTGATTAATGCCGCGCAATAGAGGAAACAGGGCACTGCACGGCCTTTCGCACGACCGCAGGAGCACAGGTGTCGATGCGTCGACGCGAGATCGTTTTACAGGTGAATCGGACGAACGGAAAAGACAGTTATGTAATTCAGTTAGCTCATAATCGCGTGCGATATGTCACGTACGCAGTTGACATGAATGAAAATTGCGCGTTACCGTTGTGTTATATTTAAAAAAAAAAAAAAACACACGATTACCGAATCCGCAGCCGCACGCGTGTTCCACCGACGTTGTTCGCTCTTGAGTCGCGAAACTCGTTGACGATTTCGTCGATCTATGTATCATCCATCGAGAAACATAACTCGCATGCATACACGTGGCATCGATCAATTTCGGAGCACGGAGGGCGTCCAGCCGACGAAAATAAAACGGGTACCCGCTTCGGGGAAGACTCGTGTACTTTGAGTAACTTCTCTTCCTCTCGATCTTCGTGTGAATCAGCGTTAAAGTCATTCCGTCGACCTCCAGTGACGAGACGACGGAGCGTAATGACGAAGAGAAGAGAAAAAGAAACAAACAAAAAGGCCTTGATACGCCATTATTTGTTGCCTATTAGTGAAGTCGAAGTGTGTACTATCGTTGTACACAGTCAATATATATATATATATATATATATATATATATATATATATATATATATATATATATATAGACGTACCGATTATAGGGTCTCGGACCGACGGACACGTGCGGTGAAGTTTTTGGCAGGGGAAGACACGCGGCGAGAGTCAATCGATCGCCCTTGCGATAATACGAATCACCCGAGTCTATCGTGCACTATAGTGTGCATAGACGTTCGGTAAACAAATTCCACATCGGTTTACGGACGATTGACGTTTCATTAGTTACACGCTGGACGACGACTTCGAAATCTACCGACGCGGACTACGACGCGAAATTCCGTGCGTCGGATTCATGACAAAATGATGATCGATCACGAGTGGTATTTCATATTGGACACCATTGGAATTGATTTGACAATTTTAACGAACTCCGATCGTTGCGCATTCCACGTCAGAGCGATGGATTACCGGTAGAACAATTTTTTTTTTGTTTGTTTTTTTTTGTTTTTTTTTTAATGTCAACGGTGAAAACGTTGATTGTTCGTTGAAAATTTTCTCCGATCGACGCGCCCATCCCGTCACAAGCTACGAAGATTACATCAGCCCTCGAGGAGACTCCGTACGCTCGTTCCGGCCTGACCAACGCGAGCAGCGGTGACAGATATCTCTCTATTTCTACAGAGAGCACACGCGGCCAGACCGGTGACACAGCTTCGCCGTTCGCCTCGCCCGTCTTCGTCCTCTCGTTGGCCACGCAGCCGGCTAGCGTAAGTCTGCGACGGTTTTTACAGGCCTTCGGCCAAGAATAATTGCATTGTCCAACGGACTAATCCGGAGAGGATCGTCGTGGCACAGTCCCGATTATTTGGCACAATCTGAGAGCAGACGAAGAAAAAAAAAAAATGTGTTTTTTTTTTTTCGCGACCGCGATCAAACGAATCCAGGACTCTTAGCCGAGCAAGGTGAGCTCGAACGACGCTCCGTATGAATCATATTTATCCGGTTGCGTTGTCCACCGGGTCAAACGAGACTTGTGCCATTGTTCAAGATGCATTCGTGTATTCCCAGCTGCAGAGGCTCTCGATTCGCCCCGTTCTCCCCGTCCGATTGCGTCGCGAGAACACAGGATCGTCGCGTACTTCGAGAATCGCGGTCGACGAGCGTCACAGGACGAGACGTGGAGAATACCGCTGGTGATCGGGTTTGAGGAACCGTACGATTTTCGTTATTCGCTCTCGAGTCGCGTCGCCCGATTTCGAAGACAAGCGCTGATCCTCGCCGTCGGTGCACTTCGCCGTCGCCAGCGACCGGCGGAAGTTTACGACGACGGGACAGCAGGAAATAACGATTAGGGAATGATGAGTTTGGGATATGTGGCGGCTTTTCGCGGATGTCGGCAGGAGGGATGAGCAAAGACGACGACGACGAAGAAACAACTCCGCGTCTGTCTCATCAGCGGGGATTTGTGTGTCTAGACGCGCCCTCGTCGCGCTCGTCGCACTCGTCGCTTCGCCGTCTCGCGTCCCCTCTTTTCATCTTTCTCCGTATCGCCGTTCAACGGTTCTCCGCTTGATCCACGCATCTCTTAACTCGCGGAGAAGTTCGAGCGTACGCACTTCTCCCTCGATTCGGAAAGTTGATTCACCGGAACCGATTTAGCCTAACCCACGCGATGGACACTCGCGTTTGTCTTTCTCGTTCGTCGTCTCTACGCGGCGGTCCCTTCCGCGCGGGCGCGCGAAAGATTCTGCCGCGGTTATAGTACGCGTCGCACTTTCCGCGAAGCTTCAACGCAAAACTCCAATATTCATAAATTTTACGGACAGACGAAACAAGTATGGAACGAAGACAAGGACGACGTCAACTTTGTTCCTTGGTCGGCGGATTTGAGACAGCGGGGATGGATACGGCGGTGTGACGCGTCGGCCCCGCGACATTTTTATATTTCGACGGGACGGCTTTCTCCACTTTCGCAAGTATTCGCAACCCTTTTAATCTCCGAACGTTCGAGAGCCTAATTCGGAGTCTCGGCCGGGCCAGCTCGTACACCACGAAGCCCTCGAACCTTGCGTGATTGTCTATACGTCGTTGGTTTGGGCGGACGGACTCGTTCGTGCTTACGAAACCGAGGTTCGCGACCCGCGGGTAAGTGCACGGACCTTCGATCGTCCGACAAGTCGGAGAGAAAGACAGAGACAGATCTGAGGAGAAAACCGGCGAGTTAATTAACCCCCCAATTAGTCCGATTAGATATACCGGTTCGAATCAGTTCGAAGCTGTAAATACCTAACTGTGAACGGCCTACTCAGTTCGCGACGGTAACGTATGACGAACAACCAGAACGCAAGCTCGGTGATGTTCCCCTTGATGCGTAAATATATATATATATATATATATATATATATATTCTGGTTCGCTGGTACGGGCACGAAGCCAAAGGACGGAGAACCTCCAGCCGAATAATATTGCGATCGCAATCATTCAATCGACGAGGCCAACGTTGACAAAATATCCTTAACGAATTCTTCAAATATCCTATCGAGTTGTCGGTTCAACATTTGACATTATTTTATTCCGTCGTCCCGGTGAATCCGGACGAGACCCACCACGGCACCGCGTCTTCCGAACCTCGATCCATCCGATAGCGCCGGTCGGAAGCGATTGTTATTTCCAGCAGCCGAAGATCCAGACCGCTCGCGAGGAGAAGCGCCGAACGAGAGAAAATATCTGTGAACTCTGAAACGGCTGGCGTCATTGGCGTCGAAACGTCGACAGGTTTAGAGAGTCTGCAGTCACGTCGATGGTAACCGGCGTCTCTTTGCGTTGGAAAGTGCCGGGTGTAGCGCGGCGTACGAATTCACGGGGCCGGCGTCTTCCTCCGCGTCCGTTCTCGCTGACTTGGCTTTTTTTCCATCGACTTTGAGTCGTCGTCATCGTTGCCATTACGATTGCGACCGGGGCGCCGGTGTTCCCGTCTCTGCTCTCTTGCCACTGAGTAAATACGCGTAAATTCAGCTCGGAGTATCGTTAGCGGATCCGGTTGGCGCGCAGGCCGCATCAAACGTATACTGTACCACTGTTGGTCCTCCGGCGTCTTCGGTGGCCCGCTCTTCCCTCCTCTCGGGACTACCGAGACATTTATATTTTACAAGTTCATTCGCGCCTCAGCCTACATCCGATCTTTCCGAGTTTGAAATAAACCCGTTACTGCGGCGCCGTCTCTGTCCCTCGAACTTTCGTCGCGCGTTTATCCGCGCGAGTGTCGCGCAGAAGCATAAGCGGCGAGGCTCGGACGTGCAACATTTTCCGATGCACGAATTTTTTAAATCGCGACGAATTATTGATAGGGCTGCTCATGCGTTTCTCACCGCGAGTCGCGAGACGTGGCGTTGAACGCAAAGGGAAAACTGATGGATGAAACGAACGAGGCTGCTTCGTATCGTCCCGCTTCTTCCGCTGCCGAAGAGGAGCGCGGAGGAACCTACGTCTTTGGGAATTCCGTCGAAATCCCTCGGCACTATCATCGGTCGTAAATTTATATAACCAGACGTTTAGTCTACGACGCTATAGAAGGGAAATGGCGGCGTGAAACACCACCGATAGCGATTGACCCGAGCTCGACGGCACACGAGAGAACGGTAAAAGCCGGTGATTGTCCGGAATTATCGAGTCGATCGTATCCTTGAATTAACGCTCGAAACATGAAACAACGATAAAATTATCGACACACAATGCTTCTAATAAAACTCGAAGTGTCCGGAGCTTGTTAAACGTGGAATTTAACGTGAAATCTCCATTGTCCCGACTTTCTCTACGGTGCAACTACGTACCGGGAGATCGTCGTGACTCGGGCGTTTCGTTTCCTCACTGCGGACCATGGAATTTCGATTAACCGGAAATACGCCATTGTCGCTTCGGAGATATTATTCTTCGACGTGAAGCTACGTGTTTCCGGTTGAAAATTACATCGAACGATAAAACTTTTCGTATAAATATATTGAAAAAAATTTGAAACGAATAAATTGTCGGAGCTCGGTGTTTCCGGCGAAGAGCACGAAGTAGACCGAAAATTGAATCGCTCGTTCGCGGAAAACCCGATGGACCGACGTGGAGGAACGTTTCCCGGACGCCGGATAGTCATTAATAATGTGTTGTTGGACGACGAATCGTACGTATCCACATTTTCGAATGTTAATCGGGTGCGCGAAAAACGAGCGCATGCACGAGAACGACGCGAAGTGACGAGGTGACGATAATGATGTTCCGCGGCGGGAACACTGGCAATGTCTCCCTGTATGTTTTGGCTGTTCCTTTACCTTTCCGTCCCTCCGTGACCGGCGAGATTCGCAGTCGTCGTCGTCGACTTTATCCTCGACGCAAATAAACGGCGTCGCGCTGTCTGGTTAAACGGGCGCACCTGATCGCACGCGATGCATGCGCCAAGAACAATCGGTCTCTCGCGGCCGACAAATGACAACGGCTGCCGCTCGTCTCTCCGTCGACGAATGCCGGAATTAAAAGCTCGGCGAGCGAAGACGTTTCGCTGGTAAAGAGACGACGCATCGAGCGCTGCGAGCCACGGAGCTGCCAACTCGCACCGAAAGGATTCTCGATTATCATGCGCGGCCGCGGATTAAACAAACGCGAAAGAATCGCGATGGGAGCTCGTTCGCGTTTCAGGTGTGTTTCCGAGGAGACGATTAATTGCGCAAAGCAATTACCGGCACGGCTCGAAGCGTGAAAGTGAACGAAGCGAGTTTCATCGGCCACCCGCCCGGGCTGTTTGCGCGATGACGAGGGTGACTGAATGGAGTAACTGGTTTGCGTCAGCCGCCGGGACGCCGGGACCGCATATTATACTACTTCTTACGTGTCCCTCGTGTCATAGTGTAGGGAGCGATGCGAGCGTATTACTACGCGAACGCACCAAGCCTCGGCTCACTGAACTCACTCACACGAGGACCGATAAATTACGCGTCGCGCGTTTCGAAAATCATCGTGCGCGATGTGAATCGTGTTAGGCCAGCGCGCGCCCGAGGAAAATGAGTGCAACCTTCGTTCCGACAAATGAGCCGTTCGTTACGATTCTCCAAATATTCTACCCTCGTTTCCCTCCCGGAATTCTGTCGTACGGAGTACAGATATTTTTTTTTTTTTTTTTTTTTTTCAATGATGCTTCGAAACCGCGTCAGTACGAACGAATCGAGGGGGAAACTTTCCGTCCGGCGACTTGATCTGGCTCTCGTTCGTGTCGGAGCTGTTCACTCCTTCGGTTTCGCATCTTTTTCACATATTTATTTTCACTCGCTCGCCGTTCGTCGATGGATCGGACGAGGGGACCAAAGTGCGTAGTGCGTAATTCATATGACACATACATGTGAGCGCACACATGCGCGGTTGTCGTTGCACGATCGTGCATTTTCCCGAGCGAGCGTAAACAATGATACTCCTATGACCTATGTTACGCGTCTTCCGAGTAATCTGCGTCAATGAAGCGACCGCGGAAACGATATTCTTCCGGCGAAACCGAAGAGACGAAGACATTCTGGTTGAACGGATCTTCTACGATCGTTCCGGTGAAGATTCCGTAAAAAAAAAAAAAAAAAATCCCTTCACACGAGTACATTATTTTTGCGCAGTAGGTGCGGAATAAAGTAACGAAGCGAAGATCTACGACGGTCATCTTTTGGCACGTTTAACTCGAGGTATATCGAGTGAGCTTTCCCCGAGAATTCACCATCTCGCAGAGCATTCGCGTTATAAATGTCGCGTGGCTCTAGCGATTTTACGCAACACGTTGCCACTGCTTGCTCGCGCTGCTCCGTGTGCACCGTCGCGGTTTTCTTACCGACGACGATGATGCCGCGGACCATCGCGTCGTGTCGAGCGACTGCCAAGAAAATCCGAAGTGAAATTGCTTCCTGTCTTCTTGGAAAATTGTCTGGCGCGATTCTAATACGTACACAAACTTTTCGGTGATGGACCGCCCTACGGTAGAGTGCGCGAAGTTCGCGACTAGCTCGACTCTTGAGATCGCTTCACGTTTCTCTCTGTCCGCGGACGAGTTCGCGTGTCGGTTAGAAATTTATTTATCGAAGAGCCTTGCGACGCAGAAAGCCGAAAGCTCTTCGCGAGGACGTCCGGTGATGTCGGAAAAATATGCGAATTTCCATGAAAAATTACGACGCCCACGGCGAATAATTCGTATCGTGCGGATCCGAATCTCCACACGGACTTTTCGTTCGACAATTTTATGCGTCATTGATTTACGATCGAATTACACGCGTGTGGATTTTGCATTGTTCCGTGGATCCGAGATGGCTCGAACGAAACTCCGCGAACAACAGTCGCAACACTGAAGCATCTACGCGTCCGTAATTCGATAGGAAATTCCTGAGTTTGACATTGGGATCTGCGTTTGAGAACGTGCCGCGAGTCGCGTCCACATCTTCATCTCGCCGAGGTCCGGATGTGTCAAGATTGTGCATGACTAATCATCGAACTCGAACCAAAAAGAGCTGACATCATAGCGACTGATAATTTTACTAGCGAGAGGAACGCGGAGAGGAACGGGAACTCGTATAGTTTCTACGAAAGCCCATTAAGAAAACGTGTTCTTCGCGTTCGCGCGTCGTCGCACTCTCGAACTCTCGTTCTTGTACGGATTAGTTTTTTTTTTCTTTTTTTTTTTTTCAATCTTTTTTTTTTTTTTTTTTTTTTTCCTTTTTTTTTCTCCGCACGAGAAAGACACGTAAAGCACCTGTATCGTGACTCGTGTGTCATTATCGTACGGCGAATACGGATTATAGCGAGCGCGGTGAGGGACATCGGGCCGGAAGCAAACGAGACTTCGTACATTAAAGAAATGCCTGGAGCCATCGCGTTCATCGCGACTCCGTATACCTTTGCGAATAATAATCCGAGCTTCGTGCCGCGACCGGTGAGCGATCGGAAAGAAACTTCGCGCGTATGTGTTTCGTGCATCCCCGAGTTCCCGCGAGGAAGATAATCGACGGGGGGGGGGGGGGGTGTCGAGAAGAAACATCGAGGGAAACGGAAACTTCTTATAATAATGGTAACGTCGTTGAAATTCTCGGAAGCCGCGAGATCGTCGAATCGGAATGCCACACGCACACACGCGCGTCCGCAAAGAAATCGTAGGCGCTTCCCCGCTCATTTTTGTTTTCCCCGTCATTTATCTCGTCGAGCTTGTGAGTTCCTCGATGCCGCGTTTCTCGGACCTTAACGATCCCCGTGAATCCCTCGCAGTGACGCGACCGACGACAAATCAATTATATTTATCTCGCTTATCTTCGGGCGAGCGTTTTTTTTTTTTTTTTTTTTTTTTTTCCACGAAAACATCCGCCCCGGTCAATGGACAAACGTCATTTGTATACTTTCGGGAAAGGAAATGACGCACTGCGGGGTGAGAAAGGTCTTCCACGGAAATGCCTGATGCAAAAGTGTTTCGGAGCCGATCGACCCCGTCGTTCCCGGCTCCATTGTACACCGTGAAAAAAAAATTTCGGGCATGAAAATTTTAATGACCAAAAAAAAAAAAAAAAAAAGAAAACCGGTCGGTAGAAAGGCGTGAAAAAAATTAAAAAAAAAAACAAAAAAACAAACAAACAAACAAACGAGGCCAGTCGATCGTGCGTCTGTCGTTTGAGCGCGACGTATGACGATGTTCGGAAAGAAAACGAGGTCACACGCTCGTCGACGAAGTGCGTAAAAGACGAATGCATATGCACGTACTTGTCGCCTGCGCCATGTCGGCCACCGCCGGTCGGTGTACGTGTATCGCTCCGAGGGATCGCAGCGAAAGACGAGAAGGAGGTGGATAAAGTACATGCATTGACCCGGTCAATGTGGCCGCGGTGAACTCTGTGCCGGTGGATCTACGTATATCTACTTTGGACATTGCATTTTATTATTTCGATTGTGGACGAGGGAGAAGAGGGAGACGGAGTTGTACGATGGGGCGAGGCAACGTCACGGATAAGAAGATCGGTGATTGGCTTGACGTCGGTCGGGCCCCCGTCAAGCCTCTTCTCAACTCCGCATATACAAAGATCAATCTCCCGTGACTCACTTCTCATCCTTCTTTTTCTTCGTCGTTCTTCTTTGGTTTTTTTATTATTATTATTATTATTATTTTTTTTTTTTTTTAAATTCAACGTCCACGAATAAAAATTTCGTAGGCGTCGTATCTCCTTCGCTCTCCTTCGCGTCGATATCACGTTTACGTTCGTCTCTCTTCTCTTTCACCTCCCGAAAGTTCGTCCACGAATTTTATGAGCAAACAGCGCGGCCTCAATGAGACCGCACGCACGAAGGAGCCCACACAGACGGGAAACCGATAGGGCACAATACATACGCGCGCTATGTACACACGTGTTTCTCGTATATTTAATCTACTACGCATTTCACACCGTTATCACGTGTCTCGCCTTGAACCTCTCTTTCACACTGTTGATATCTTCTTGTTTTTTTTTTTTTTTCTTTTTTTTTTTTCCATCGAATGACCAATCGACGAAATCACGAATTTGCGTTTCGTGAAATCGTTCGCGAGTCTCCCGATGGGGTTGCCGTGTCTTGGCTCCTGGCGTTGCCCTAGACAAATCAGCATGTGGCTGTTTGCCAATAAACAACGACGTACGAGCGACGTTCAGAGATTTCGACGCGAAGATATCGAGTCTCTCCGCCTCCCCCGCTCTCTTTTTCTTTTCTCGTTTTACCACCGAAAAATTAGATGCGTCCGACGTATCTTTTTACGATACGGAGCCACAGCGAGGCGTCGATGTGTTAGATAGTCGTTTAATAAATTCGCCGATAATGCAGCTGTTTCGCGGCTGACGATCGAGCCGTGGAAATAATGACGCGGGGCGACGTCGAGATTTCGCAATGTCTCGGTTGCATATCGCGCGATCGTGTGAAATATGTATTTAATAAAGTTTCTTGATGGTGTCCGAGCTTCTAAATTCATTTCACCGGTGTCTCGTCGTTCGACGAGCGCCCTCAGCTCCGTTTCTTCTTTTGCGCGTACCCGTGGTCGACATTTTTCCTCCGCGTCGCTCTCCCACTGTCGTCGTCGTGGATGACGAACATTTAATAACGTCTTTGCGCTTCGCCGAGATCGCAAACTGGAAAGCTACATCCTTCTCGTATCTCGTTTGCGGAGTGAAGAGGATGGTTAAAAAAAAAAAAAAAAAAAAAAAAAAAAAAAAAAAAAAAAAAAACCCCGAGCGCGTCGCCGCGATATAAATTGGCGAAGTTCAGCTTTGGTGAAACGTGGCCGGGCGTTGATGACTAAAAGTTGCACAAACCGTGAGACTTCTCCATCGCCCGGAGGATTGTTTTAAAGTGTCTCACCGCAAACTGGTACCTTCCTCATTCCGACCTTAACGACTCGGAGAATTAATCTAACGACGACTAATTAAACGCGCATTTATCCTCGGCGCGGAGTTTCCTCGCGAACGAGCGAAAATGTACTCGCGGCCGTTACGACGGACACAACCGAGAACCATTATTCCACTCTCTATGACATTAATAATCGTTCTATGCTGATCCACCGAACGACCTGTGCCGTTTCGTTGGTCGCATCTCATTAAATCTGGTACGATCGTTCGGAAATATTTTTGCGCGTCGGCGGATCGCGGTGCAACGTGGAAAGGGAGGGGAACCGTTTGGCATAGGGAGAATGATAATCGTTGCAATACGAATGACGATGCCGTATTACCGGCCGATCGCGTCAATCAGTGCATCGGATTGTTGTCTCCGTATCGGGAGTTGGTGCGATCCGCGACGAATCATCAAGGACAAACTGTTGAATTTGCCGGGATCGCCGGAGGTGACCCTTGCAATATCGACCGAATAATCTTTCGTATAAATACATATATATATGTGTGTGTGTATATAGAAGTATCTTTTTTTTTTCTACAAAAAAAAATATGACTCGGATCGGACTGGGAGTCGAATATGCGCGCGCTCGATGTTTTATTTACACGAAAAACACTGGGGCCATTTAGTCTGATGTCCAAACTGTTTATAATTAGAAGGAGGAAACGTCGAATGTTTGAGATGTTTACGTGCGAATGTCCGTGGACACGTACTCGTATGATAGTTCGATCTACCGATAATACTATAAGGTCCGATCGCCTGACCTTGTTTACGAAATTTGGGAGCGATCCAACGCGAGTTTTTTTTTTTTTTTTTTTTTTTTTTTTTTTTTTTTTTCCCCCGTGAAATATACGTTCGGATTATCCATTCCGTGTATACCGACAGGTCTCCGAGACCGTCACGAGTCTATCGCGAAACGAGACCGAGACGCGAAGAATAATGATATTTTCATGTTCCCCCCACGGGCCCGACCGAGTTGAATCGAATGTTATTTCGGCTTATCTGTCAGACCATCCATTATAAAAAAAAAAAAAAAAAAAAAGAAATAAAATAAATTAAAAAAAATACGTCCGCTGATTAAATAAAATAGACGGAAGATAAAAATGCGAGAGGCGTTTGGCATTGGGAACATGGCGGCGGCGAAAGCTTCGTCCACGGTATTGTCATCCTCGACGCGACGAAAAATCGCGAGGGAAAAATCGTGGCGATCGGGCGAGTCACGAGCCGCGCGCTAATCGAACGATTGAGATAATCGACGTCATACGGGGACACGAAACGTGTCGAAAGTAGAAGACACGCGGGCGCAACCCTCGAGACAATACCGCGGGGAAGAACGAGCCAAGGGCGCGTCGCTTCCGCAAAACAGGATCAGCCGAAGCGTCAACATTAATTTCCGTAAAGCCACCGTGTCCCGAGCGTGCAACGGAGTTATCGGCGTTGATGAAAAAGCCCTCCCGCCATCGGCCTTTTACTCGTGTACCGGGCATCAGAGGCGACACCGAACGGAAGTAGAGAGAGCACGAGGAAGAATGACGGAACGCACCGGGGGAAATGGGACAAAAGTAATGAGCAGTGACCGGGCCATCACTCTCGTTAAATCTCGCGCCTCATCGCCTCAAAGAGTTATTCCGTGAAGGCCCACTGCCACGGAATCGTTTCACAAATCACGATTTAAGTTCGACTTATTACTTATTATTATAACTTCTAGCTTAGTCTTACCCCCACCACGAGCTAGCCTGCCACCGGCTAGCCCACTGCCTATATAAACCCACGACGCTTCGAAAGCGTCCTCACTCTATACGAGAAGACAGTCTATGTTTAAAGTCTCCGAACCGGTAGAGGCGCATATATATATAAATATATATAAATATATATATATATATACATATATATATATATACATATACATATATATGCGTGTGTGTGTGTGTGTGCTCAAATATATATATATATAAACGTGTAGTACGCGCTGGCGTATATCCGACACGCAGACACGCGGAGAGCCAGTGGAGGAGAGAGGAAAGATTGAACGACAACGCCGAGGAGACGAAGAGAGAAGAAAACCGATTTCGCGCTTGTCCATTCGGTGCAGCAGCCGGTCGTCATAGCCGCTTGGCAGTTCTAATTGACGATCGTCCGGAGACCCATCGTTCGTCGTCGGTCACCGGTCGCTTATTATTCATCGGTTGTACATCAATTTTTTTTTTTTTTTTTTTTTTTTTTTCCTTTCTTTCTTTCTTTCTTTCTTCTTCTTCAACCTTCTTCTTCCCCGTCGGTCGTCTTGGCGCTGTTGTTGTTGTTGTTGTTGTTGTTGTTGCTGTAATTCGTCACTTCGTCGAGGTTGCTCGATCGTCGTCGGTAAATCGACGGTGAGGAGAGACCACGGTGCGTGGCGACGGCTCGAACAGGCTGGAAGATCGACGATCAATCGCGGACACGTGTGATCCGTAACGCCGAAGCGAGATCGAAGGAAGAATACACGGGAAGTCTCGTGTCGCACGTGAATCGCGCACGTCGCTCATCGAACGTTCGTGCGATTTGATCGTACGTTCTGGTAATCGAATCGATCGATCTCGAAGAGACACAGGGGTGCGAAGAGGCATTCGGACGAACGAGGAAATGGCAAATCCGAGGCTGCTCGCTATCTTCGTCGTCGCTGCCGTCTGGTACGTGACGCTCATCGACACCGCGGCTGTTCGTTCGGAGGTAAGGAAAATATCTTTTTCGAATTCCATTTTTTGTTTTTGTCGAATTTGCTCCATTTTTTTTTTTTTTTTTTTCACTAATTTTCTCAGACGCCCTTTTTCGCGAACGAAACGCTCCGGACTGTTTCCTCTCGTTCAACGTAAATTTTTGAATCGGGACCACGTGCGTGCCTGCTCCGTTCCGTCGACGATATTTGACCGGCATGCGGGAAATTTGGAGACCGTTACCGTGTCGCTTTCTCACCGCAATGTTTACCAACTCGCGATGGCCATTGCCAACGATATTCGACGGTACCGGTCCTGTCCAATTGTAAACTCACCGACTCGCGCAAATTCGCGAATCTCGCAAGCACTAATTTTCTCGATGAGACCCGAAATTCCGCTCGCGGACCTCGCCGATTTTTCTCGTTCCTCGAATATCGTCCGTATTCGCGTTCCGTCGATTCGCCTGGATAAATCGCGCCGACAATTACCGATTCGATTTTTGTCATTTTGTTTTTTTTTTACGTTTTTTTTTTTTTTTTTTTTACTCGATACCGTCGACTCTTCCGTCCGTGCCGCACGAACCACGGCTGCTCCAGTGTTTAACAATTATCCCGATTCTCGGTGCGGCGCAAACCAGATAGATACGGTGCACATACGTGTGCAGCGATGCACCGTCTCGGACGTATGCAATATCGCTGTGAAGTTTTCATTCATAAGCCCGAGTCACAGTCACGCCGACTGACGCGGCTCCTTGCGCGTTGCACTCTCGTTGCACGGCGTTCGGTTCACTCCCTCGCACGTTAAACCTCGCGCAATCTTCCCGTTCACGCGTCCACGTACACACTTCACGCTACGCCATAACGCTGCACTCCGTCGCCTCCTCCTTTTTTTTTTTTTTTTTTTTTTTTTTTTTTTTTTTTTTTTTTTCGTTTTTAGTTTCATATTTTTTCGTTCGTTCCTCCGCTTGTTTTTTTCTGCGCACGCCGAGAGAACTCGGAGCAGCGGAACGATCGCGTCGTGGCGGCCCTTTCATTCGCGATAAACGCCATGGCCTCTTGCACAGCCGAGTCCGTGAATAATTGCCTCGCGACGCGAGACGCGAGACGAGATTCTCACGAGTATACGTTTTGTCAGCCTTGAATTTTTTTTTTTTTTTCTATCTGCTTCACCTCGCATGCACGCGTTGCGTACGAGGAGGTGAAACATGCTCGGCTCATTAGAATAAATACTACGGATCATTGGCTCGAATTTACTTCGACTGACCGTCCTTTACACGTAACACTTTTCGTACGTAGTGCCGGAAATTTTTGAGTACGCGTGTGTGTGCGTGTGTGTGTGTGTGTGTGTGTGTAGAATGGATTGATAAGAGCGGCTTATCGGTGCTATCGACACCGTCGGTTTTGGACCTAGGCGAACGTTTCACCCGCGAATGAGAGACGAAACACGACGATTGATCCGAGGAGAATGGATTGAGCAGGTCGTTGAAGAAATCTCATGAATTCGAGGCCTCGTGACGATTGCACCGATAAAACAATGGTTAAGAATCTCGCTTCGGGTTCACAAACGTATCGGGTCTTGTCGACGACGCCGACGCGAAAACGGTCAGCGACTTTGGCCCTAAACTGACGCAACGCACGTTGGATTTTAACCAACGCGATGTTCCGTCCGCGACGGAACTTTTCTTCCAATTTTTCTTGTTTCCCCCGTTTGTCCCTAAGAAGCATCGCGACGTGGAAAAAGTCTTCCACTTGACTCGACCGACAACGAAACTGTGGTAAATGCTTTTTTTCCGACCGCGAACACCGCGGAAAGACAATTTCGCATTTTCGTCCGGGAGTTTCCAATCGGCGCCGTTTCAAAAATTGATCCTCGAAGAGAAAAGTCCCGACACGGCTGACTGATTTTTTTTTTCTTCTCATTTACCATTGTCATTGCAGGAGTTTTCCGAACATCTGCAACGCATGGCGCTGGACGTCGGACCTGAGAATCTCAGGACCCAGCGCGCCATCGAAACCGGAGGCGAAGGACAGCCGCGACGACCGTGTTACAACACACCGTGCGGATGGGCCGTGTATCGTCCGTTTACGCGGCAAGTCGAGTACTTTATGAAAAATATGTAAGTTTTCGTATGCAATTACGTTTATCGTAAATCGTACATCGTGCGACGCGTCGCCGTAAGAACCACGCCGGCAAAGTCGATGGATTCTTCGACGGTCTCGCGCGGTCGTTGCCTCGGCTCCGACCGTGAAATCGAACGAAAAAAAAAAAAAAAAAAAAAAAAAAAAAAAAAAAAAAAAATGTAACGCGGAAAAATCGGTTATTCGTATCGTTCGCGAACTCGCGATTAATTTGGAAAAAGCCGCTGATCGATGTTTAATCCTGTCTCACGTGGTGATCAGCAGCGTGCGCGAAATCTCGAGTTTCGTGGTTGAGGGACGTGAGGGGCGAAAGGAGTAGCGGGATGGTCTGGTGGAGGGTCGTGAAGAGGTCACGTTTCGAAGAAACGTTTCGTTTTGTAGCGAGACGCCATTCATCGGACGAGCGTTTTGTCGCGGATAATAAATTGTTAACAACGGTTTCGCTGGCGACCGTTCTCGCACGCGCCATCGAATAAGAATTCTCGGAATAACGTTTTACTTCAAACGGGGTCGAATGGAACCGCTCGGTCTCGCGCGAGAATCTAAACGAACTGGACCTTTGGTCATCGGCGTACATGCACTGGACTGTTCGAATAGCGATGGAACGCAGCGAGAGAGAAGACGTGCGACGATTGTCGATGATAGTTTCATTGATTTGTTTGTTTTTTTTTTTTTTTTTCTTTTTTCGCCTCACGATTATTAATATTCGTCTGTTTTATTTGGCCTTTCAGATGCGATTGCTCTGACAAAACGTACAAGTGCGTGCGGGCCGACGACGACGTGTCGGTGAGCGCGTTCGTTTACCGCTGCCGTCAGAACACCACCGCGGACGACATAGAATCGCCAGAGGACGCCAATTAATTCGCCGACCATCTCTCTCACCTCTTTCATTTTTCAATCTTATCTCTTTATTTTTTTCCTACATCTTTCACCGATCGGCTCCTCCGATATTTACCTGTAATATATATATTTATGTGTGTGTACATACACACGCATATATGTATATATATATATATATATATATATATATATTTTAGATATTTTTTTGTACCTACGATGATAACTCATTTTCCGTGTGCGTGTTTCGTGATCCCCGTAATCGAGGAAAAAAAATTCTCTGTCATTGCGATGAGGAGGAGCCGGAGCATGTTAGTTTACTGCAGAATAGCACATAAATGTTTGCCTCTTAGACTCCAATCGCGTACACGGTCGTAAGCCCGAGACGGACAGATTCATAAGTAGAACAACGTGTGCTTATCTTTACGCGCAATCGTTCGGCAAGTCGTTATCGACGAGTGAGCCGAATAAAATGAATTAAATAATTTTGGAGGGCGAGCTCGGGCGCGGAAGCGAATTCACGACTAAAAGCGGGGAACCGACGTCGACGGGAGATCAGCGGATCCCTGCCGTAGCTCGTACGCGTGGAATTACTACATTCAGTTTGAAAAAAATCAGAGGAAGAGCGTGGTGATCGGTGGAAATTCAAAAAAAAAAAAAAAAAAAAAAAAACACCAAAAAAAAAAAAAAGGCATCGACAATGCATTAAAAAAAAATAATGATAATGATAGAACGATTCGGAACGGAAGTAACGATGAATAGAACGTAAGACAATTAGGTAGGACAAGGACGCGTATGCCTTTCGGACAACGCGTCCGCGTTATAATTTAAGTAGGACCTATTATTGGCGTTAATTGCTCACGTACGTTAAAGTTGTTACGGCGTTAATATCAGCCTCACGAAAGTAACGAGTTCGCAGTTTGCTTGGCTCTCGTTATATCGTCGAACAATAGTCGTTACATTGTCAACGATCGCGCGGTCGACTCACACACTCAGCTGCAACAGCATTCCCACGAGTTACCCAATTTTTTCACCGGTTTTCATTTGTTTTCAGTTTTTTTTTTTTTGTTTTTTTTTTTTTTTTTAATAACTTTTTTTATCGCCACGCTTCTTCAGACTTCATCTGACGACAAACGCGTCCGTTTCTCATGTCGATTTGTGGTGTCGCCACCGACAGAATTATGCGACCGTTCATTTTTTTTTGTTTTTCAATTTTTTTTTTTTTTCAATTTTTTTTTTTTTTTCAATTTTTTTTTTTTTTTTTTTACAGTCCATCGTCGATATTCCATAATTTTTTGCACTGTCCAAGTTCGCCGTTGCCCTGAGCGTGCGCGTGCTTTTCCCAGAGAGCATCTTCTTAATTAGCGCTGTTAACGTGCGTGCTCATTTTTTCATGTAGAATTAAGTTTCATAGCGACGATGGCTTTGTCATCGAATCGCCCAAAAAAACCCATAAGTAATCGATCACGTAGGTTCATCTCGGGACATCGCAATTGGATATCCAAAAATAACGTACAAACGGATATTACGTAGTTGCAGTATTTCTAATAAAAGGAAACAAATCCCTAATCCCTGACGCGTTCCTATTACGATTCCTGAACTCTCCCGATTCCTTCGCTCGAACCACCTTCCATGAATGTACTTAAAGTAGGAAAACAAAGTCGCCAGTATATGTCTCGATTTTTTTTTTTTTTTTTTTTTTTTTTTTTCGTTGTATCATAATTCATTATTTATGACGAGGAAATGGTTAATGTCGTTGTTCGTTACTTATTAAAAAAAAAAAAAAAAAACAAAAAATTCTTCATCGAATTTTTCAAGCATCTTGTGGACGAAAGATCCTATTATACTCGAACGTGGCGGAGTGATTATTATCGCTTAACTGATGCAACAGTGCCCGGAATGCGAACGATTATCCGAATCGACGATCGCTCGTTTTTTTTTTTTTTTCTTTTTTTTTTTTTTCGTACCAACGAATAATATATATTTATTGTTCCACCGTAAACGGGCGACTCGTTGCGCGTACATGCTCCGCCGTCGTTATTAAAAGATACCTGAATATTTTATAAAACAAAAAAAACAAAAAAAAATGAACAAATATGAGCGAAGAAGGACAAACAATAATTGAATGTCCCTTCGTTCAATTATGACATTGACATTGTTCCATGCCTAGCATCATATCGATTTCATTATATACTATAGTAGAACGCTATTACCACTTAGACTGTATCACAAAACTGTAATTATTATTGTATGAATGTTATTATTGTCATACGAGGAAACAAACAACAACAAAAAATTAAACTAATTACTGACGCTGATCGAGAACGAGAAGCCACAAAAATTTTCGTGACGAAGGATCATTAGGTTCAACAGAGTAGCTGCCGAATTTTAGTTAAATGTATTTTTACGCAGTATTTCACTTAATATTATGTAATATATGAAGAAAAATAAATGATCTACTTATTGATAATGAAATAATAATCGTAATTAATAATCGTAATTAATCGTTATGACCATGAACATACTGTACTATTATTATACAATAAAATAAGATATAATACTGAATCGTTGTTTTGTCCATTGTTGCATCATTCGTAATGTACCGACGTCAGTCGCGTGAGCATTGTCTTTCATTCGAATTTCAAACAACAATCGTTTCATCGATCAATCATCCATGGACCGATTTGTCATCACGGTTAATGCTGGACAAAAGCTTGTTTCGCTTACCATAAATTTAATGTCGTGTTCCCCATAACCCTGGTTTATTTTGAGGATCTTGCTTACTCGTACGGCTGAGTTCTATTATTACTCAACACACACTCGACCACACGCACGAGCGCACACCGAGACGATTATTCACGTCGACAGAACGCGACATTTCCCTCCGAGAGGTAAGGCGAGACTGATTTCGCAAAGGCGTCAAGCGTGGCAGCACGTACCGTTGTTGCGATTTTATCAACGAGACTTTCGCGCGGTCCCTGTAAAATTACCCTATTTTCAATTAATATTCATCAGAATCTTGGCGCTTTAGATAATAGTACAAATTATTAACGATTTAGTGATGACTATCATACGAGTAGCCTCGACGTGAAAACAATTGAAGCGTCCACTGGATCAGTGACGTCATGTTATTATAAAATGGCATCGACAGCGCGAAGATAGCCGGGGTAGTCGGGATCGATATGGACCGCCCAACACAACGAGAGAGTACGGCCCAAGCAGCGCCTGGAGGTCACGCATAGGTCATTCTTTCAGTCTACGCCGAACATTCGTGGTCGACTGTCACGCGCTGCGTTAGGTAAGAACATTTTTGCAATATTTGAACTGTTTCGAATCATTCAATTCCATGATCTCAGCTTCATCGTTGCTACCTTTACGTTGGTTACTACATTTTATCGATCGCTTACGTACTTTACACGTATATCCCGTCATTTCGAGACCTATTTTCCAGATATGCTTTCGTTACGTGTTCGAAGCGGCATCCTGTGCAGAAATTTCGCTAGAAGGTCGCTAGCACCACACGAGTTGCAAAGTTTATATTGAGCTTGATACACAGTGGGAGTCGCGTTCGTTCATACCTCAAAAGAATCAAAAATTCCTTTTTGTCATCGTATAATCGGACTTTTATTGGTACATGACCTTGACAAGGTCATGACTGTGATAAGAATAGTCGTGTTCGATTAAGATCCTACCGGCATTTCTCAGATGCCGGCACGGTGATACGAACTACTCTTTTGTTTTTTTTATTTAATATTCGACAATTGGGTACACGTAATATGTACTGATGCAAAGTATTAAACGTTGGTACCCAGAAATAGCCAAGTTCGCTTGTTAACTAGTCATACATTTGCTTCCTACGCTAACAGCCTATAATATCACTCCAATTGTCAGGAAAGTATCTCGTATTTAACGTGCGTTCATGTTGCAGAAACCTAACCCTCAAATACAGCACATACACCATGCCTATTCAGAGCGTCAAGGCCAGACAGATTTACGACTCCCGTGGTAACCCCACCGTCGAGGTGAGTCCTCCTATTCAATTTAAACCCAATCAATAGCTTTTGCCACATCATTTAATTGAGGTGGCTGATACTTTAAAAAATTCTCAATCGTTGGTATCCAAAGGTCGATCTCGTGACTGAAAATGGTCTCTTCCGGGCTGCGGTACCCTCTGGAGCTTCCACAGGAGTTCATGAGGCTCTGGAACTCCGCGACAATGACAAATCGAAATATCATGGAAAGTCTGTTTTCAAAGCTGTCGACAATATCAACTCTATCATCGCTCCCGAGTTGTTGAAGGTAACATTGCATTGTTGGCTCATAAATCGAACACTATTGTATATCTCCTTTCATTTAGGCTGGTTTGGAGGTAACCCAACAAACGGATATTGACAACCTTCTCCTGAAGATCGATGGCACCCCGAACAAGGCCAAACTTGGAGCTAACGCAATTTTGGGCGTTTCCCTGGCCGTTTGCAAGGCCGGTGCTGCCAAGAAGGGAATGCCTCTTTACAAGTGAGCGTTATCTTATATTTTTCGCAACACCTCACAGGCCTTGCATAAGGTGTTTGTGCATTGTATCGGAATTGCATCAGCCGGTACAGAGTCAACAATGTCAAATAAATTATTTTTTTAACATCTTTCGACAGATACATTGCCGAGTTGGCTGGCAATCCGAACATTATTCTCCCAGTGCCGGCGTTCAATGTCATCAATGGTGGTTCCCATGCTGGTAATAAGCTCGCCATGCAAGAGTTCATGATTCTGCCTGTCGGTGCGGCAAACTTCACCGAGGCCATGAAGATGGGCAGCGAGGTTTACCACTACTTGAAGGCCGGTATTAAAAAGAAGTTCGGTTTGGATGCTACCGCTGTCGGTGACGAGGGTGGCTTCGCTCCTAACATCCTCGAGAACAAGGAAGCTCTCAATCTTATCATCGACGCTATCAAGGTAATGACCGTGGGGCTCGTAGTTTTGCCAAAAAAAAATCGAGGCGTTTAATTAATTCATTGCGACGATCCCAAGGCCGCCGGATACGATGGAAAGATCAAGATTGGTATGGACGTAGCCGCCTCGGAATTCCACAAGAATGGAAAGTACGATCTCGACTTCAAGAACGAGAAGTCCGATCCTGCCACGTACTTGGAGCCAGAAGCTCTCAAGAACCTGTATCTCGAGTGGGTAAAGGGTTACCCCATCGTGTCAATCGAAGATCCGTTCGACCAGGATGGCTGGGAGTCGTGGACCGCCTTGACAGCTGCAACTCCGATTCAGATCGTCGGAGACGATCTCACCGTTACCAATCCTGTGAGGTGAGTCGAGCAATCGTCATTTGATCTACGGCCATAAAAGACTGCGAATAATCGAGTAACTTTGAAAACAGGATCAAGACCGCGATCGAGAAGAAGGCCTGCAACTGTCTTCTCCTGAAGGTTAATCAAATCGGCAGCGTTACCGAGTCGATCGACGCTCACAAGCTCGCGAAAAGCAACGGATGGGGTACCATGGTGTCTCACCGATCGGGTGAGACCGAGGACACGTTCATCGCCGATCTCGTCGTCGGTTTGTCCACCGGACAGATTAAAACTGGCGCGCCTTGCCGCTCTGAGCGATTGGCCAAGTACAATCAAATTCTTCGCATCGAGGAGGAACTCGGTGCCGCGGCCAAGTTTGCCGGCGAAAAGTTCCGTAATCCCACTGCTTAAGGTGTCTGACCATCCTCGAGAATCAGTACGGATGAAATATCACTTCGTTATTACCACACTCCAAATGACCTGCTCCGTCATGATATTGTAAACACCTGTAATACTAATAATAACAATAACTTGACGCGTTGGACGTTACAAAAGAAATCTGTTAAAATATCGCTCTAGTGATCGTGAAAGAGAAACGCTGTCGCACATAAACGTTCGAGCAGTTTCTCACGCACATATAATTCATAAAATGGCGTCTAGCTTAGACGACTTCCATTGTCATGTTGGATCGCACAAACACAACTGTGCGATATTCAGATTCGTTTGATATGAAAATTATGGAAAAACAAACTAAAGAAAACGAAAAAATCATTTTCACACGTACGAGCGGGCCTGGTGCTCGTCGAACTCATCATGCAACGACCGACATACAAAACGATAAGAGTCGTATTATATCTCACACGAAAATGAAACGGTCAGTGAGCTTCGTTCCAATGTAGGTTGAACGGGTACGCGTATAAATAATGTTGTTGGTGTACATTGTTGTCTAGATCAATGTCAATGAAATATCTTTAATAAAGCAGAACGTACCTCGAGACATTCCCCACGTTTTGCTTCTTCCTGAAGTTGGGACTGGAAATCGACATAACCTCAAAATATTTTGAAATCATTCTTGCCCATAATGCTTTTTCGTTTTTTAGACTCGTGTCGGAGGAAATTGATTAAAAAATATCAACTCCCTCTTTCACCCTCATGCGTGTTTAGCCTTCTCTTAATCGTGATTGCCAATTCGTATCAGATTCACTTTTAATCAGTACAAAATTTACAATAATATCAATTAAACGTATCAATAAATAAGTGTAAAAGACTCGACAGCCACAGATACAATAATCACATTCTATATACAATCCGACGATCAGGTAACTTCTGTAATCTTCCTTCGATGCAGCGGTATTGGAAATTATGCACCACTGTTCTCCATCAACGTTTGGTTCTGCTCTGGTTTTTTTGTCCTCATCACCCAGAGTATGTTGCCTTCCTGAATGGACAGACAACAGTTCGGTTACATCGTAATGGAATAAACAGGGATAATATTTATCGAAAATTGATACTCACTTGAAAATAATCCTCTATCTCCTGAAGAGTCCGATCTTTCGTTTCCGGCAGAGCAACGTATATGAAGACAATTTCGAGAAGAGCCGAGGCTCCGAAAATCGTGAATATTCCCGCCATACCCACAATCTCGTTTATCTGTTTGCATACATTTTGTAGAGTGTATACACATGCAAGGTCGCCGATATGGACTCATAAAGTGAATACGAAATATCGGATTCCTCGAACTTACCATTGGAAATAGCTTGGTAACGCTGAAGAGGAAGAGATGGAATATAAAGAATGTGCAGCCTCCGCCGATGCCTCGAGCTCGCTGAGGCAAAAGCTCGCCCATCAACAGTCCCGGAAGGGTCATAAGACCAACGGTGTTTGCGCTTACGTACATAAGGACACATATGCCGATGACGTAACTCTGCATGAACATAAAAGAGCACAAGTTACTGTGAATATTGGCGAAAGAATGAAACTTTTGTGAGAAGGCGAGAGAAATCGTAAATTGTGTGAAGGAATGCATTTCGTCATAGAGGACTATCTCTTATATGATATCTTTGCTCAAATCGATTTGGAGACAGAAAATTGGCAATATTTCCTGGTGACGGAAAGATTTATTTCGCTGCCTATTGTATCAAATTCAACAACGTGCATTCCTTTTGTATTCGAACATCATTTCTAATGAAGTATTGTTAAAAACCGATTGGTTTTTGGATCAGTTTTTTTTCTCATAGAAAATGCAAGTGTTACTATATCGGAAATGAAAGCAGAGGAAAAGACCCAAAAAAATGTAACTGAATGGTACTCACATCTAGGTAGGATTCTTCCTTCTTCGCTAAAGTGTATCCCGCTAAAATGAGTGAGGCGACGGATGTACCGGCAGCCGATAGAATACCGAGTGGGCGTCTGCCCACTCTGAGCAAGAGAAGACATGAAGCGAGGCAAAATATGAACCTAATAATCGCCGTCAAAACGGCAGCCAGATAGTTGTCGATTCTTGGACCCCCTAGAAAGCAAAAATTTGTATTAAATAATTTTACCGAGTCTGTCTACTCTGTCACATTGAATCATCGACTTGGTATAAAACTCACCGACATCTTTGACGAGATCAACACCATAAAATACGATGACGTATGTGCCGCTCAATATTTGCAGCAGATTGAAGATATTTATTATGAAGAGCGGCTTGAGAACGCCCGGGTGCAGAACTTTGGCGATTGCTGAGGACGCCTGTTGCTGGAAACTCGTTGACAAGGATATCCGGGCAAGATCCTCCCTCGCTCGAACTTCCAGAAGAGCTATTTCAGCATTGACCTGAGAGGAGATAGTAATGTTTAGTATCAACGCTTAGCTGCTAGTGTCACCGGTGAAACCCGGTGGAATAAGCTTATCAAGCTGGCCGGAAATAATAAACTATGCATTTCCGCTACATTCTACAATAAAATTAAAATATTACTACCGTTTAAAATTATTTATATTTTCTACCGGAATGGACGATATGACGATTTTTTTTTTTCTGGAATGTGTCTCAAATTTCGCTAGCGACAGAAATAGATGAATAAAGGATAAAACGGTGGTGAGTCTTCGGCTCACTTTACACTGTGCGAACTCGCTTAAACCAATTACGGCACAAATAAAAGCACTGTCACGTTCCGTGCTAGAATAATTTTTATTAAAAAAATGTCTCGAGCGATCCGTAACGCTACTCGCGATATGGCACGTTCGGGCTCATCAGATTTAATTATAAAGGTATCGGAATACATGGGATGTCTTCCTTTACCTTTTGCAAAATCCCGACGTGATTCATTCGACGCGATTGTTCTGTACTTAGCCGACGCTCGCACGTTACAGGACAATAATTTCGTAGGTGGTATCGTGGCCCACCAACTTTTTAAGATTGGATAAAGGAGCCATCGATATAAACAATCAAATATCCTTAACAAACCCGATAACATTCTCAGTGCTGTCGTGAAAATTCGATTTTTCTTTCTGTCGCGCAATCGTTTTGCTGCTTGAAAAAAAAAAATTAAATATCTATTTCGGAGCCGGATATATATCTGTTAGAATTCTCGTGGTTACGCGCTGGAAGCCGACGACTGATGACGACTAATGGAAAGCTCACCTGTTCCACGTCGCCGCCCCTCAGCCACATGAGTGCCTTTCGTGCGGAATGTATCTTTTTTTGGCGTACCAGCCAAACCGGACTCTCGGAAACGAGACTGAGAGCTACGAGGGCGATGCCGGGAAGAACTGTCCCGCAGAAAGCTACAGTTTCCCAACTGAGAGCTGCGCCAAGGGCGTAGACCAACAGGATGCCGCAGCTGTAAGCGGCGAATGCTCCGCCGACGAGGAAACCTCGGATTCCGGGATCCGCGATTTCTCCGACTAAGACCTAAAGCACGGAATTCAAACAGAAGAAAAAGTTGTGTGAACTTTAGTTCTCGCCCGTATCAGGCTACTCAATAAGTGAAGATAGCTCGGAACAGGCTGTGCGATAATTTATCTTACCTGTGCGGGAACAGCGGTCAAGCCAACGGCTAATCCGCAGATCACCCTGGCGACGAGTATCCAAGATATGCTTTTGGCGAGTCCCATGACGATCCATCCGACGCACAGTGGTATAGCAGCGAGAAGAAGACATCCGCGTCTTCCGATAGCGTCTAAAAGTGGTCCGGAAAGTAGAGATCCGACTGGGGTGGCCAAGCTGTGGACCGAGGCTAGACAAACGATAAAATTGTTTCTATTAAACATTGTACGATATACGATAAATGGAATGAAACGAATAAAACGGAATAAATTTCATATTATTCATGGTGTGTGAACGGCAAAGTGCACGATGGTCAGAGACTGTCCCATGAATCTTAATTGCCTGTGCAAGTTCGAGCGACTGTCGAGAAGACAAAACTTTGAAGAGAAGTCAACGCTGAAATTTCCGCTGCTACGGAGGAGATGCAAACGGCACCAAGGATATGCACGCAATGAGGAGAACGGTGATCAAGAATACGGATTTACTTGAATGTAGGAATAATTGACCGAGAGGGTATTAGGAATTTCCGTAGACGAACGAAGATAAATGGTCTGCGATAGCGTACGTTATCCGCATCCCCCTTGCTGCGGAGCTATCGTCGTGAGCTTTCCGCTCGATTTATCGTCGTGAAGTCACTTCGGCGAACGGGAGGAAGAATGTATATGGACGGAAAAAAAAAATGGAAGGCCTTTTTTTTCTGCACTGTCGATTGCACGAAGACCTAATATTGATAAACGATGAATGTACTATCGTTGAAGTGAAAAAGACGTTGATCTGGACAGAGACTGTAACGCTATTCAGCTCCCGCTTTATGTGACAATGCTGAGGATTCAATGGATAATTGATGCGTGTACCGTCGAACCGAACGTCGAGATAATGGACTTTGTGTAATAACGCTGTTCTATTACGTTTCACGTCACATTGTCGACACTTTGATTTCCATCGGACTGACCTAGATCCGATGAAAATATAATTTGCTTATGACGAGCGCGTTGATCCTCGCGCTCGCTTAAAATATCCCGTCAATTGGCGGCGCGTCCTTAGGACTCCCAATGAAACACGACGTCCTCGTACGCATCTGCGTATTTATCGTCGTTCGACATTGAAATGTTGGATCGCATCGAGATTTTTGTCGACTCGTGTTATTTCGTTCGTGAGAGTGTTTCTGGACAGGAAGGTCGTCGCGGCGATTCTGAAGTTGATACGATAATAAATAAATTTTTTATGACGCGAGTGGCCGCGAAGTCGGGTCGAGATTGATACAGCTCTAACGGCGTGATATACAGACGTGAATTATTCGATGGAGAAACAACGACGGATAAACATATTAGCGAGGACTCGTTGTTTTCTTTGCCGGTTCTCAATGTTTGCCGATTCTCAATGTTTGCCGATTGTGGTTCGTGGACGAGGCTCCGCTAGTCCGGAGGTCCTAATTGGATCTGCGCGAAATCGATTTCCCATTCGTGGTTTACTTTTGGGTTTATCGTTAAAGCTATGCGAGTTCGGTGAGGATCTCTTCAAAATCCTCGTGAAACAATCTTCAGGTCGCTTCAACGTCACGCTATGCTCTCTCTCGAGGTAATTGAATTTTCCGGGGATTAAGTTTAACAGCTTTCTCCACTGGTCTGCCTCGAAGGATGAATTCTTGTTGTACATAATATTCCTCTTGATCGAGGTAAATTTCAGTGAAAGTGCGAATCTAATGACTACCCAAAACTCTTTGATTTCTCGTTGCTTCGATTGATCCCGGTCGTGAGAGAGTACCCGAATGGTATTCAGAGGTTTAGATTTATCAACATGGAGTTGTCGCTTCATGAATGACCGCGTACGAAAATAGATGAGATCGTCTTGGATTATTATGAAAAAAAAAAAAAAAACAAAAAAATTCACGTTGCTATTTCGATGTCTCGGCAAATTGCGCGAGCGATCAACGGACCCGTTTACGATTTATGAATCCACGCGCACGGTCTGAGCCCTCGCGTTCGTCCAGGACGACCGTGAGTCAGCTGAAATCATTCAATAAAAAAATATCTAGGTCAGTTCCACGGTTACGGGCCGGAGAGTCGGAGTACAAATTGCGCGAGCAGGCCGATTTCATTGAGCAGAGAGAGCGGCGAAGGCCGCGGTGAACCTTGCAAAGGCTGTGAACGAAGGTCCTTGAACTTCGCCCTCGGAGGCCGATTGCTGGCCGGGTTGGACCTTGACGTATGAGGTCGTAGGGTGACGTTCGCCTTAGAATTAATATTCACCAAGAATCACGTACACGAGCCATTATTGCACCATTCTATATTACGACAATTACGGTCGTTTCGCGTACAAACGATATCTCGATAAAATCTTCACTCGACTCGATGGAAAATATCGTCACAGAAGTATCGACGAGATACGACTAATCACAGTAAAAACACAATGAAAAATCGGATCGCTCCGCGAGATATCTTATCTGAAAAAAAAAAAAAAAAACACGTGGCCCACGTTTATCTGAGCAATTTTTTGGTCACACGTCGGATCAAAGATTGTCAGACGATAGTCAGCGCCGCTCGTTCGCAGCGACTTTCTCGAAATCAAATGTCGAGAGTTCCAACGTCGGGTGCGGTCATTTCCGGAATTGATACGTCGAGTGCAATGGATTCAGGGCCTTCGGCACCGCCGTACACGATCACCGATGAATTGACGATCGGAGCGTCTTCGCAAAGGACGCAGCCACCTCCTCCGTACTGTACCACGATGATCAACGCGAATCGAGGACCATCCGTGCCCACGGAACAACCCCAGGTCGTTTACGTCGTACCAGCTAGGAGCGGTAATTAATTAAGCAGAAATCCCCGTTAATCCCCCCCACTCTATGAAATACCATCGACATTCAACGCTATCGAAATGTCCACTTTTGATCGCCATTTTTTTTCGGCAGGTTACTCCGCCTGCCAGTTATTGTGGTTTCGTATCGGCGGGTGAGTAATTCGCTGGAAAAAACCACCAGCTAAGATTATATTCGAAGACGCGAAAAAATATTCTTTAATTGATGCAACGACAATTGTGCCGTAACATTTGAAACTACCTGAATTGTACTGTTATTTAATATCGTCGTCGCACTTCCGGAAGCGTTGCAGGACGGATCGCTGAACAGTTGCATAAATCACGAATATATTTACAGAGCTTTGGCTCTGTGGGTACGAATATTCGCGTAGATGGACGAGAACCCTGTATATTGGTCTATTTATCGTTGTGTTTGTACGCTGTTGTGTGCTTTGCTGTACGTGGCGTTTCGTGGTCTCTCCGAATTTCCGGTTTCGTGTCTATGGTGGAGTACGCAAACCTGCGAGGCATTGCTTTGCCTACCTCCGTTTCTCAGCGTAAGAATCGCGGTACAGTATACACATGGGGCTCGAGTAACGTGGTCGACAGGGGGGTTGGGAGGGAAGAGGAGGAATTGGAAGCTTCAACCCTTTGGCTTCGAATTTCATCCGGCAAATTTCGCACGGGCAACCTAGCTAGCGTCAACTTTGCCTTCGGCGATTCGTGTATGTGCCCTTGGTATGCTTGGTCTTGGTGTCACGATAAACGAACAGACTCGTGAAATTTGAAAGGCAGAGAGAGACATAGAAAATTATATCATCAAATCTAACCGAACTCAAAAAAGAGAGTCGATTAAATAATAAAATTGACGCCAATGCTTTGGGAGTGAAATGAATAATCTTGACGCATTGGATGATAGAAACGAGTTTCTTACCGATCCTTGAGCGGCAGAGAGAGATATATAAAATTATATTATCAAATCTAACCGAACTCAAAAAAAAAAGTCGACTAAATAATAAAATTGACGCGAATGCTCTGGGAGTCAAATGAATAATCTTGACGCATTGGATGATAGAAATGAGTTTCTTACCGATCCTTGAGCGGCAGAGAGAGATATATAAAATTATATTATCATATCTAACCGAACTAAAAAAAAAAGCCAATTAAAAAATAAAATTGACGCGAATGCTTTGGGAGTGAAATGAATAATCTTGACGCATTGGGTGATAGAAATGAGTTTCTTACCGATCCTTGAGCGGCAGGGAGAGATATAAAAAATTATATCATCAAATCTAACCGAACTCAAAAAAGAAAGTCGATTAAATAATAAAATTGACGCGAATGCTCTGGGAGTGGAATGAATAATCTTGACGCATTGGGTGATAGAAATGAGTTTCTTACCGATCCTTGAGCGGCAGAGAGAGACATATAAAATTATATCATCAAATCTAACCGAACTCAAAAAAAAAGCCAATTAAAAAATAAAATTGACGCGAATGCTCTGGGAGTGGAATGAATAATCTTGACGCATTGGATGATAGAAACGAGTTTCTTACCGATCCTTGAGCGGCAGAGAGAGACATATAAAATTATATCATCAAATCTAACCGAACTCAAAAAAAAAAGCCAATTAAAAAATAAAATTGACGCGAATGCTCTGGGAGTGGAATGAATAATCTTGACGCATTGGATGATAGAAACGAGTTTCTTACCGATCCACGATCCCATCTCTCGATCGATGTGAAGCGTTCCATTGTATTCCTTCAACTGTGGCAAAAGCACGGCACTGTAGCCGATAGGCATTCCACCTCCCGCTGTCAGCGTCAACACCGCACCAGCCACCATGCACTGAAATGCAAATTTCAGCGTGAGACAAAATGAAAATTGATTTATTGAGAATTTAATGGTGTCCGTATAAGCATGCCTGGCAATTGAATTGACGACAACCATGCTTCCCGACCTATCCTCTATTCCGTTACCAAACCTCGCAACACACGTGACACACTCGAAGCTCGATGGCGTCTTGGTGTATAAAGTTTCGCTCGGAGCACTTTAGCTCGCGGATAAATGACCTCTCGCCCTCAAGCTGCTTTCTTTACATCCTTTTTGCGTTATTTTCGCCGTCTTCCCCTTTCCATTGGTTTTCGCATCTGGCCTCGAGCAACCGCGGGAAAGAGGAAGATTCAAAACATGAAAGTACTCAAAATAATGGACAGCCTCGAGGTACGACAAGTGGGCGTCGAAGTGCCGTTGAAGTTGGATAAAAGTGCCGCGACTGATAGGAATAAAGGGAAGAACGACGAACGACCGCGAAAGGAAATAAGTTAAGTGGGTAGTCTTGGAATGGAATAAAATAAAAGATAGAAATATTAAGGTGTGAGTGCCACTTAAATTCTACAGTTTCGTGTTATCGCGCGAAGCGAGGACATTACAATAGTTCGAGGGAATAAAATAAAAGTGACGTGTCCTCACCTGTGCAAAAACGCCTTTACAGTTAGACGAGTACCGAGAAAGAGCCACGGAACCTTTCCTTTCCTCGTGAGCTCCCTTCGTCCTCTCGTCCGATGCGCTGTCGTCGTTGTTGTTCTCCTCTATGTACTTCAATTTTGTTTTCATCTGCTCCGCTTTGATGACGATATTCGCCGAGTAGCTCAGCATCCCGTCGGTTTCTCCGCTGCAACGAGACACGGAATTTTTTTCTCATTAACGGTTCGTACAGTCGATACTGTCTCGACGACTGAAACTTACCAAGATCCAGGTGCCATCGTTCTGGAAATTTAATTATATTCTTCGGTAACTGATCTTATCAGGGATGAACTCGCTGCGATTGATGCACCCACTCGCACGGTCCCGGCTATCGACGAGGATTGCCAAAAGTTATCGCGGAAAGATAAATCCCGGTAATTAGGATAATCGACGAAATTCCGTTTATTATAATCGGTGTGTTGTTATTTCAAAATTCAGCAGAAGAGATTCGCGAACGTCCGATATGCCAACTGAACGAAACACTTTGCATGTCGCGCTTTTATAAGCAGCCCGGAGTTTGATTGGGGCATGCCGACAGGGGGCAAGGCCTGGCAGAAACTGTCGCGCTCTCGTCTATGTATATTTATTACCGCAATACCGCAGTGGGCACCACAAGTCGTCGCGATTAAATTACGTTGGGACCAGTGCGTGCACGCGCAGAAATCGGCCTTCACCCTTCGAGCAGTCCACTTTCCGCGCCGCGCGTCGAAGGCCCCGCGACTCGCTGGTCGACGAATCCTCGCGATCTTCCACCTATCGCCATCGTGAACTTCTCCGCGGACCGGAATCGCAATGAAAACTTTACGACGACGAGCTCGCTGTACCGTATTGTTCCTGACAGATTTTATGAAGCCGTGAGATCCTTATCGTGGGGAACAATGAGCGCGACGCGCCGATGGTAACGCTCCTCGGAATCCGTCTTCGCCTTCTCGGCTCTGACAAAATCAGTTTGCGACACGTATTTTCTCTCTCGAAACAATAATCTCTCGATGTCGACGGCGTTATCGTGCGCAACAATGCGTGATTTCAAAAGTGATTCCGGGTTCTCAAGAATCACACACTGTCTATCAAATATCTCGCCATGTTGGGCCTAGCGTTCATTTTTACGTCTTCGGAGAGTCCATTGTCGATTACGCGAGAATCACCGATTACGATAGAAATCCACTGTGTCCTCTCTCGCATCTCTCATTCGCACTCATCTGCGAATGACTTTTTCTTCTCCGCTGTGCTTCGCGTTCGCGACGGAGTTCAAAGTAGTCAAGGTCGGTGTCCTTCCGACATCCGGCCGTTTCATCTTCGCTCTCGTAAGGTCATCTTCTTTGCGCGATTGATCGCCCACGATAAAAAAATCAGCGAGGTGTCGGCGGCTCTCGCGACTCTCAGCGTCCGTCACTGTCGCGTCACTCCGATTGGGTGTTGATAACCTTGACCCGCTATCTCGTCGGTGAATCGCAGACAAGGCTGATGCTTCAACTTGACCGATTATCTACTGTATCGTCGTACACCACTGGTACAATTACTTCTACGTAGCAGCGCATATGGCGGAGTTGCTCGCTTCGCTGCCTGCCACTTTATTGGCGGAATAACATGTAACACGTACTTATCGGCTATTACGTGTATCACTCCGGCCCAACTATTCCCAAGGGAATGACGTTCGACCGTTCGAATCCTCGGGCTATCTTAATTCCTAATCCGTCATTTGGATCTCACGGCCAAGAATTTGTCGAGGTCAGATGTCGGAATGGCGCATCCCATCGGAGACATTCATGCGATCTCGGACCGAGTCGAACGATCCTGAAAGTGACTTCCTCTCATTCTGTGAACTGTGAAGCTCTATTGACCTGTTTCGAGTAATTTTCTGACACCGTGAAAGAAATACTGATTGGCTGGAAGTGATTGTAATTTTTTTTTTTTTTTTTTTAAAGAAAAGTCAGATCAGACTGCGTGTTCTTGGACAATTGTCGTTGCCATAATTCACGGAGTCTTATTGTTGAGGACACTACGACGTTTAAAATTTGTCTTTTTTTTTTTATATCCCGATAGCCTCATCGTTGGACTAGTGATCGCTGGAATCATATTCGGCACGATAAAATCGTCAATTTCATCGAGCCGGGCGTATTGAAAATTCATCAGGACAGTACGAATAAATGAATAATATTTTTATCGGTCGTTGACGTAAAATTGGAAGGATGTTGATGGATGATTCTTTGTCGTCGTTAAAATAAATTTTGGTTTCTCAACGAATTTGATATTGTTTTTTGAGAATTTTTTTCTCTGCCCGCGGAACGAAAAATTGTCGTGACGTTGGCCAAAATCGTTTGTGTCGTTCCACTTTCTCCCTGCGTAGATCCAACCAAAGCCATAATTTCCCAAACAAAGTACTCGGTATCGCATGAATAAAAAATTATTACGAAAACTGACGGCGTATTTTTTTCCGCAGCTACCCCAAATCCTGCATTCCCGTGAACCGGGCGTTCGAACCTCGAATACGTGTTAATGATGCTTTGTCCAATAATTAACGACGCGTCGCATTGTCACCACGGGAGAGTTTCCGATGCAGAATCGAATTATCATTCGCGTTTAAATACATAATTCACGATACGTCAAGTTCATAAACAGTCGCGCACGATGGCTCACACTTCCTTACAGTAGAAATTTACGGCGTAAACACATCTCGACCATGCTCCTGATACTCGAACTTTGATTAAAGTTGAAAAAAAAAATGAAACTAATAAACGTAAAACATGTTTCACTTGTCGATACTCGAGGTCGAAATGATCTCATGACGCGTGGACGAGTGTTAAATTTTACGATAGTAGGTGGGTTCTCTGGCCCGGAAATTGTATCCGCTCGCATGGTGGACGAACGCGTTGTCGCGCTCAAACTCTTCGACTCCGGATCTCGGTGAAATTACACGTTGTCTTATCCAGACTCGCATATCCGGAACTCAACGCTATACATATTCCAGGACATTTGAGTCTCGTGCATGCATAGTGGTTTCCCAGAGCGCGTCGAGGAGGCAAGAAATGGCAGTATGGGACTGCGGAAACCATGCGATTCGGTAGGGCGGTTTGGGGTACGTTGTTGCTCCTTTCTCTCCTTTGGCTCACCACTCGGAAGATCCGCTACGGGAAAAATCCATCGGTGCCCGGCTGTTCCACAAGGTACTCAGCCACGGTCATAGATGGAAAAACGTTTCAGCGGAAAACCGGATACACGACGTTCCTCCGCGTCTCCGTGGCTGGAATCTCTCGTCGCGGTAAAGTCGTACCAACGACGAAGACGATACCCTCAGGACTGATGGAAAGGGTAAACACTGTTACAGCTTGCGCACTGCGCCACGGTTGCTCACGTTGCTGAGAGGATGAAAGCTTCGGCGTACGAGGGTGAGGCGGTCTTCAACGTCCTTATCGAGGACACGGGCTGGCACTCGGCGAAATGGAAGAAGAAGAAGAACGAGAGAGACGAAATAAAATACAAATGGAAAAAAAAAAAATGCCCGTGGCTTGACCGTATCTTCCGTTCCGTCGTTTAACTTCTCCGGTATCTTCGTGCTTCGATTCGTTTTTTCCGTATTTTCCGGAACGTCCTTCCGAATAACAATGATACAATGTGAAACTCTTGAGTTGGTGAATTGATTATTTGATGAAAAAGTTTCAGCGCGGTCGTTGACGAAGGAGGCGATCGATTGCTTCTGGGGGGAGGAAACTCTTAAAAATTCATAACGATACGTGTCTACCCTATGAATTACACTGACAGTGCACGTGCTGTTCAGCGTTGAGTCGATTATTTAGTAGGCATCGGGAAACGGGGTCGTAAGGAAATTTCGATCGTACTAGGAGAGACGCAAGTGGAATATCGTGAACACGTTGCTAACGTTATTTTTACGAATATTTTCCACGCATCGTACTTGTAGAGTGAAAACAGTGAATGCGGATCGGAACACGAATCAGCGATTCGCCTGCTGGTCGGAGCGGACCATATCAACGACTCATGCGCTACCATCAATGGTCGCAACGAATTTTAGAATACGTTCTCGGAGACTCGCGCGAGAAACCGAGCGAAATAAGCACGGCTATGGCGGAGCACTCGACAGTGAGTAAGTATGAGCTGTGACGAGTAAATAATGCAATTAGCTCCGCAAAAGCGACTTAAGCTTCGAGCCAATACGAAATATAATTAAATCAGGATGCAAAAGTCTCGAACTCTGCAACACGTCGACCGACGAGAACACGGTTGAGCTGTTGGCAATTTTCGTGCAGGCTGAGACGAACAAAACACGGATCTCTTTTGTCCCGACAAAAGAGATCCGTGGAATATGTACTTGAAATGATACTTTTGTGTCACCCGAAAAAAATCGGCAGAAATCGTGCGTCCACGCGCGATTTCGGTACGGGTACAAATCCGTTCTCTGCAACGTAATGACGGTTCCACTTGTTACGTGCAATACTTCGGTGCAATTTCGCATCCGAGTCGACACATATCGCGAGGGTACGTGGCTCATAATCCAAACCCGATGACAATAACCAAATCCCCGTGACCTCGCTTGGAGCTTAATTACTGAAATTCTGTCTGCTGACGACGCGTAAATCCACGGTCCGATACAGTTCACAAAGTCGAAAACATGGAGCGATTTTAACGTTTGTGCCTGGAGGCGTTCGGAGTCGAGGGCAATCTCGTTGAACTCTCGATAAGATATTGCGTTAGGACTGCTCGTTTTTAATTCCACACGAAAGTCGTCCAGCAACTTCGCGCCGGAACACCGACGTTGGTCGGTCATTGCTGAAGAGACCATGGTTCCATCGGTGGGACTATTAAATTTCGACGTCTCCCTCCACACACGAGATCCGTACCAAAATGACGCTTTCGAGGATTCGCGCAACAACCAACGATAGTCCGATGAGAAAGAGCACCGGACCAACTCGCCAGCGGTCGCTGTAATTAAATCTACCGGTGGCTCGATTAATCTGCACTACGGGCTAATCCTTGCCGCAGCTCCCTCGCCAAATTTATCGATGGCTTCGCCGGAAGCATTCCGAGTGGCCGTCGAATGTACGAATTCACCGTTGAATTTGCTTTCGGCTATAATTTCATTTCGACGGCTCTCACGGCTGTTCGTGGCAATTGAAATCCGTATCTTTTTTTTCGGCTCTACTCGATTGGCCAAATGTCGGCATTTCGCTCCGATTCGAGTGAAAAAGCTCTCTGCCACTACCTCGTCCAATTTTCCGACGCCTCTTCTTATCGGTAAATCGTGCGCGAACACCCGGAGGGAACTCTTTCGTTTCACGTTTAGCTACAGAGTATCAACGCGAGATGCAAAACGACGACGAAGCTGCATGGCTGAGCTGTATCGCTACTCAGCTTAATCCGAGTCGACGTTCTACCAAATTGCGAGCTCGAGCTCCCCTATTGTATCTCTCGAAGCTGCCGGCACACGTGGATCGGATACTGTGTGTGTTCAAGGCACACATCCGGTAACCGATGTCAGAAATATATCCACGTTCACAGAAATATATCCACGTTCACAGAAATATATCCACGTTCACAGAAATATATCCACGTTCACAGAAATATATCCACGTTCACAGAAATATATCCACGTTCACAGAAATATATCCACGTTCACAGAAATATATCCACGTTCACCGAAATATATCCACGTTCACCGAAATATATCCACGTTCACAGAAATATATCCACGTTCACAGAAATATATCCACGTTCACAGAAATATATCCACGTTCACAGAAATATATCCACGTTCACAGAAATATATCCACGTTCACAGAAATATATCCACGTTCACAGAAATATATCCACGTTCACAGAAATATATCCACGTTCACAGAAATATATCCACGTTCACAGAAATATATCCACGTTCACAGAAATATATCCACGTTCACCGAAATATATCCACGTTCACAGAAATATATCCACGTTCACAGAAATATCTCCACGTTCACAGAAATATATCCACGTCTCCGCGTCCATTTTCATTTCTTAATCACTTTCAAAGTTCATTCTCGCGAGACCCGTCGAAAAATTCCAATATTCATCTTCAATTTCGTTAAGCCGTTTGATTGATTATCGAAGGAAAAAACGTGGGAGCGCATCGATAGAATTTTCGGTATTGGAACCGATTACGAGGTGTCTGTTTGCTCCACGTCATGATTATCGAAGCCACGCCGGCCTCGTCATTAACGAGCGATTATCGAGGAGGGGAATATGATCGCGTATGTGTCGGCCACATTTCGGATCTCGATTGTGCGTCGAAACCTTTGCGTACCGGCAGAGTAAACCAAGAATCGGAGTATTGGATTGTATACGCGATGGTTCTGTCGGTGTTTATACGAGAGCGCACATTGTCATGAAATACCAGGGGGGCTTGTTCCGTATACCTCTACTATGTCGACTAGAAATCCAATCGAGCCTTCACCGGCACTCGTGTGTGCGTGAACATTGAGCCGGTACACGTACACGATGGCACGTGACAATTCGATTTTGCATCGCTCTACTCCATATTCATATCCGCATCCATACTCAGAATCTCGCGTTATCATCCGGTAATAATTGTCACTCGAACTTTTTTTTTTTAACGTGAAAAAATGTGACGAACGAGGCGAAGTTTCGTGCGGTGAAAAGGCATCACTGGTCGGCATAGGTAATTTTTTTTTTTCACGAATAAATGACCCTGATAACAAGTGAGGAAAGTATCGCTCCGTTGTTTTTTTTTTTTTTTTTTTTTTTAGTGAAAGTTTTGACGAGTTCGATGGACGGGCCGTGATTCGTCATTGTTGGAAAAAAAGTAATTGCGATTCCATGGAAATAAATTAAAGTCGGTTCAGCGTTGATTTCCTTGACAAATTGGACGTTGAGGGAGGGTGGAGAAGCGCCCAAAGGAGCTACCGAGGGGACCGGTTGAAGATCCGGAAATAAGGAGCATAGCAGTGAAAGACTGGCTTTTTATTTTTTCGGAGCCCTCTGTGATTCCTCGCGTACAATACCGGGCTCTCGATGGCTTCCCTCGAGCGTGCGTTGAGGGGGCGTAAAAAGAAATGGAATTGAGCGAGTGTTCGGAGGGGACTCGTCATTGTTGTGGCTAAGCCGTGAGCGTTATTACTATCGAACACGAGATACGATGCCGATGCAGCAACGACGGAAGAAGTCCTTCCGCGTTTTCCGTGCAAACGAACGAGGAACTTTAACAGCCTCCCCGGGTCACGATAGAACCTCTCGAGGGACCGTGTGATTTCCGACCTGCGCCTTCCGCCACTTATGCCAGAAATACACCGTTCCTTCTATTGTCGGTCCTCGCCATCATCGCGTTGCTGGAATACCCGAGCAAATTTTCTTTTATATCGCGCAAAGCCTACTCGAGCTTTTTCCATCCCCCGAAAGGGGAATTACCTCGAGAGTACCCACGTAAAAAAAAAGCCATCGGTCTTCGTCCGGCGAAGCTCCTGAGAACTCGTACACGAAGATTCGAGGCGTTGTGTTTGGCGTTAAAAAAATTCGGAAAGAGGAAAAGCTTTTTTGCTCTTGGCTCACTGACGCACTGTGACGTGTGTCTCGAACCGAGGGTTCGACAAAATTTTCGTTGAACGACCGTTCACCGAACCCGTCTCACAAAAAGAAAAATCAGTGCGGAAGACGTTCTCACCGTGGCGTCGCCGAACGGGATTGGTGAAATCTCGAACGATTGCTTTATGACGAAGCTCTGTATAATATTGTTAGCAAACGAAGCCATGAATCGTCGAAGGGTTTATCGTCGTGGAGGAACGAGACAGCATTGTCGTACACGCGACGCCCCGAGCAAATCGATGCTGAGTCGCGACCGGAACGGAAGTGCGAGTCGTTGCCTCGATTTCCCTCGCGCCACTGTCTCTGGCTTTGCCGGATGCACGCATGCATACGGAACTGTAGCTTCGCTTCCACGTCATAAAATATTTGTGGCGTGCCGGCTTATGTTTCGTACCGCAAACCCGCTTGATTCGTGTCAATAAGAAAAAAAAAGCGTACAGAGAAAAATTTAGACCGGCATTGCGGAAGAAAATTCAATCGAGAAGCGAGACGGTTCGCGATGTCTTTTCACGGTTTACCTATCAGTGTTGATGCGGATTTTTTATGAACCGCCAAATTTACAGGAGTTACCGACAAAATGTATTTAAGGTCGAAACCACCAACGATGTTTACGCTCAGTGCCGAAGCTAAGAAAATTAATCGTCACTTTGTCTATTTATTTTACGAATGAAGTCGCATGCCCGAGTGTTGGAAATAGTATACTTGAACGAATTTGCCCATTCGTGGTCACACTGCGAAGAAACTGATGAGAACTTTCGTACGAGAAGGAGAAGGATAATTAAATTTTCGGTTTAACGAGGAGTGTAAACATTCGCAGCATTAACAATGAGCTCGTGGTCCTGTTAATGTCGGGTTCTTGTAATCCCATTAGAGTTTGCGTCCGGGAACTTCCGTTACACGCTTCGCTCCGACACAGAAAACGCGCATGCCGGTTCCCAATGACTGTGCGAATTATATTAAAACGGTGAACGTTATTTTTCAAAATGCGATGAAAACGGGAATATCATTTTTATTTCACTCGCTGCCAATTACGTCCGCTGCGTTGCTGATTGAACGCGACGCGGAGCTTTGCAAACATCGGCTACGGAAGAATCCCCCGAGGCAACACTCAGCTATTCACTTTGAAGAAATGTTCCGAAGTAAACGCATCGAAAATTCTTCCCTTGGGTCGTTCAGTTTGTCTTTTTGTTTTATTACTTTTACGAACCTTCCTGCCTCGAGACGGGTCGCGATGAGGCAGAGAGAAAACTTCCAGAAACATTGTTCCATTGTTTAACTATGTAATCCGTTATCGCAGACTGCACTGCGGAGTAAAAATGTGATCGCTGAAGTGTGCATTTCAATTCCACCTCGGTCTTTTCTCCGGCAAATAACGGCGCTATGAAAAAAATACGAGCCTGAAACTCGGTTCTCGTGTCGACTTGCTGTTTCTGTTGCCAACTTGTTATATTCAACGAAGACAACATCATCGTCACGATATTTCTACGAATATCCTGTAACTTCGAATCGACGAACAAGCATCGAAGGAACGTAAACGTGTGAACTTTAATCCAGGACTTACAACATCTTCATTCCCGTCAGTCGGCATTTGTTCTCTTCGCAAAGTAAATTAAAGTTCCGAACTGTGAGAAAGCTACTTGATAGAGCCATAAATCTGCTGAGTTTATTGTAGAGCAAGCAGCTTGAGTGAAACTTTCCTCGAAAGCTAATAGGAACGTCAGTCTCAGGATGAAGACACGGTGAGGAGGAATCAGAGCAACGGAAGGGAGGCATAAAAAGCAACAACTATACAGTGATAGAGGGTAATGGACGAGCGAAATCGGAGACCGCCGAGTTGAAGGGAGACACGAGGGTTCGGATAAACGCGCGAGAGGCAATTCCATTCCCCGGGGAGCAACTAGAGCTAGGTGGGCAATTTAATACTACGGGAATCTGGGAAACCGTCGAATGGATTTCGACCGCGGTCGACCTAAAAACTCGTTCAATCAGTGAAATCCGCGGCGTGCAGCTTCAACAGGGTAAAGAGGCTCGATTCCGGTGGAACGTGAGCTACTCGTGTGAAGCAAAAGTCCTTCCTCACGGTGGACCGTCTCGGAAATACCGTAAATTCGGTACTGCGGTTTTTCGAAATACTTGGAGCCACTCGAGGCGCGTCAAGGGAATTCTTTCGCGTCGTCAAGACCAAAGGTTGACCCGCGTTTCACCAACCGAATAACAACGTTTGCGCGGTTCGGCAGCTTGAGATTCTTCGGAGTTTTTCGGATGAGAGAATTCCGAGTCGTAAGGTAAGGAAAAAGCGTTAACAATCAAGTGGATAAACGAATAAAAATAACGCTATAATTCTCGATTGATAAACAGTGTCATGCTGGTTATCTGGAATTTTTCGGTTTGGCCGGAGAGACTCCGATATTTCATGGTTCTTGAAAAGAACAGACACATCGTATAAAACACCTCGCGATAACTCATGTTCCAATGATCCGATTATTAATCCGCCGTAAAATTGTGAAATCTCCAATTTACAGTCTCGCTGTAGTCGTTAAAAATGAACGTTTCATTACGATTAACATACCCGTCGTTGACGGCAATCCCCCCACCGGTTGCTAATGGATTAATGCTTCGGGCAGGGTCTCGTTTACGTAAGTGACGGACTCGAAAGCGTACGCCACGATATTCCTACTACGTAACACACAACGGTTCCACGAGCACCCTCTGCATATAAATATATATATATATATAAATATACATGGTAAAAGAGGTGAATATAACAGCCAAATTTGGCACGGAAGTGCCATTCCATAAAAGTTATACCTTCAGGGTGGGCTGAAAAGACCCCATTATCGTTCGCAAATAATTATTTATTTTTTTATTAATTTAATACATTTGACATACGTAAATCTCACTTGCAACGCGATACGTCGAAGACGATATTAGAATTTTATTACTTTATAAATATTTTGGCATTTTCAGATCGTTATTTTTATCAATTATTATTATTATTATTATTATTAGGTGTCTGACGATAGGGTGCTGTGGTATATATTATGATTCTTCGAGTCAGGATACACTCCGGTAGGTCCCAAGAAGAAGGACAATATGCTACTACATGTATTGAGGTTCGTTAGAATTATTTCGTCGTTCGATATTCATAGAATTTTTGTAATCGTTGAATGCTTCTTCAAAGTGTAAAGCTGTCGGTTTGTGGTCCATTCAATCAGGCGATTTAATTGATTTTGTAATCCGTTATTAAACTTACAGGCCGAGAGATAACGCGGAGATTAGGACGAAACACTTTGAATATTTTTAATAGATACGTTATTAATTAATGTGGCTAATTGGTCTAAGGTTCAAACAATACGTTTGCTTAAAGTCTACGTCTAAGAGTCCCAAATGAGATATTTCGATCCAAGGTCCCGCAGTTCCGATTTTTGTTTGATCTCGGCTATATATCTAAATAATAGACGGATTTATTTAATCTTAATGTAAACAGTCTAACAATGCTTGGTCTGATTTGTAATGGTCTCGTAGAGAATAAAATGGTAACAAGTGGTGGTGGTGGTGACGATCGATGGTACTTTACTCGTGAAGTATAATTATTCGTGACATTGTTCGGTCCTACATTCATAATTCTAACGATATTATCACGGTAACAATGAACAATCAACGAAACTACGCGCCACGACGATTCGAAAGAGAATAACTTTCGTCTGGCAAGGTAATAATTCCTCAAGAAATTGTCTACAAAGACTTTGTCGCAGATTCGAATAGATACGATTGACTTTGAGACTGTTTGATAATTCACTCCGTACAGTATGATGATGGACGATCATCCAATAAATAGTATCAATACATAGCAGTACTAATTTGAAAGTAACATGTGACATTTCAAAGGGTTTTTTTCGTACAGAGATTCATCCAAGGGTTTAGTTACACCGGAGAAAAGCAAGGGTTCTGTACACGGTGAAATACGTTTTTTTTTTATGCTTATTTACATGATACAGTCGAGAAAACAAAAAATGGTAGTAACGTTTGAGTAAGTATAACTATAAGCGCTTGTAGAACTACAGACTATCACGGTCTCGAAAACTTGCTTTAATTTATTTGATTATTTATTCTCTCATCCTCTCAGTGTGGTAAAAAAATACGTTAGGCCCTTCGAAAATATCGGACATTACTTTCGGCACATCTGCATCAGCTTATTCGATTATAATAGTTTGTGTATTTTACGTATTGTATGCATTATCTACGCGTTCCCTACGATATATCGATAATTTGTTTGATGAATTAATTATTAGTGACATTTAGAGTACGCTTTCCGTCGGTGCGTCGAGGCTCGTGACCATATCGGCTTGGAAAAAAGAGATGATATGGCGAAGTTTTTGGAGAATAGAAAAAAAGGCAAACTGCCAAGAAGTCTTGATAATCGACCAGCGATTGCGACCTCGAGAGAGGAGAAGAAAGGTAGAGTCGCTTGTGAACTATACAAAAGTTATAACAAAGTGGAACTGAGAGGGATGAAGAGTAGTTTACCGACATAGTTCCAAAGTTTTCTCTGCACTCGTTGAGTTAATTAGCCCCTTCATAGCCTAGACTCCGGCTTGATGTTAGATACATGCTCCGAGACTCACCGAAGTGTGATAAAGTTTGACGCTTCAATTTTAAGTTTAAAAAAAAAACCAAAATTAAGTTCATAAAAAAAAATGAAGTCTGCAATCTTATATTCACTGTACGGTGTGTCGAGTCGTGCAGTTTGGGGCCTGTCGAACAACCAGTGCTTTAACTCTAACGCAATTCCCGCGGTTTCTAATATTACGTGGTTTTAAACCTCAAACTGTCGGAAGCAGGTCCGTGGGAGTATTTCCTGTGGGATTCGGGCTGACCGACGCTAAACTCCGCACGATAAACTTTTGTCTCATACCGTGTCGAACCAATGAAATATATTTCCACGTCAAAGGGAAATAACAGTTCCTCGACAGCACGGGATGAGCAATCTTGGCGTGCAGGGTAGATGTGAACTTCAAAGGACGGCGTATATCTATGCGTCTTGTATCATTGTATCGATGGCACTTGAGATATCTATTTCGTTTATCCGTGTTACCGGATGAGTACCGGCAAAAAGTCCAAAGATAAAAATGCTCCGAACCCCATCGGAGATTTAAGCAGGAGAGGGTTGCAGGTTGGTCAGCTCGTCATAAATTTCGTCTCCGTCTCGAGCTTTCCTAATAAACCCTTGCCACTCCAATAAAATCTTACACTCCGACGGGAAAGCTTCAATTGGCGACGTAGAAATGCCGTAACCGATAGAATTGGTTGCTCGTAAAAAATGGATATCACGAAAGCAAAATGAAAGCACTCCTCATCTACTAGGATTTTGTCAAGCACCTTTCCGATAACACATATAAAACACATAGATAAAACATATATAAAATAAATAAAACACATCGAAGTAACAGTTCATTTCAGCGGTTGAGTAGATGTCACGAGAATCGGTGAAATCTGTGAGCGTGTTTCATTTTTCACCGTCAAAGATTTATCCGAATGGGATCGGTTACATCATTACTTCGTTTATTAAGACCGTCCATGCATGGTGACTGTCTTCAGGCAAAACATACGACCACGTCGAAAGCCACCACGACACGTTTGTCATTTTCGTCCTGCAACGAAGACGTACCTATGAGTTTGACTTTTCGGGTCATGGTCGAGAAGTCGACGATAAGAAGGACTGAAGTAGGGCATCGAGAAGGTTCTCCCGTGAGTCCAATCACGATTGTAACCCGCCGACTGTAACAGTATAGAAGGCGAAATATGAACGACATCCAGGTCTGTTCCAAGAGGTCCTTCGGATCCTCCCGGAATCAGACACACGTTGCCTTGTAGCCTAGAACGACGTCAGGTGTTTTACTGCAGGATGGTCGATCGTACGGAGACACGGTAGTCGATCCTCTGTCTCTGACGCTACTTCCGATATTCCCCGCGCTCTGTCCAGTGGTTCCGTTCTTTCCAGCTCCAAGATTCTCGATCATAGCCCTCTCGTTGTTACCGAGACTGGCTCGGCTGTCCCTGTTCAAGAATCTCGCTACGTTGTCCGATCTTTCCAGATTTACCAAGTTGAGTCTCGGTTCTCTGGATCCAGCGCCGCGTTGAAGATTCTCAGGACATCCGATCTGCGGCTTGTCCATCGAGTTGTTGAAAATCATACTCGTCCGGCTTTCACGTTGCAGACTCTTGCCTACATTCTCGAGTTTCTCGGCGTTGCTGACGACACTCGTGCGGCTACCCCTGAAGCACGGACGGGCTAGAACGTCCATTCTGTCGAAGTGACAAATGCTCATTCCTCTGTCCCTCTGAAGGGGCCTCGCCAGCACGTCCATTCTGTCGAATTGGCAAATGCTCATTCCGCGCTCCCTTTGCAAAGGTCGGGCGAGCACGTCCGTTCTGTCGAAGTGGCATATACTCGCGCCTCTCTCGCGCTGAAACGATCTCGATGGTTTTGGATATTCGTTGAAAGGTTTCAGTCTCCTGTTGCTCGGGTTGTGACCTATCGTGTTGCACGGCAACAGCTCTGCCTCCATTTCTGTAGCGTCGTCCTGCTCTTCCATCGAACGTTGCACGGTGCATTCCGCGAGAACGAGGCTTTGAAGATCGAAGGCGCTCTTCGCCCGTCTAGGAGTATTCTCATCGTTGGGGTAGAGCGACACGCTGGAACCAACGAACACGCTGTTCTGACGAGGACGCTGAGATTCGCCCGACGGATACAATGGGTGTTCGAGACAGTGGATGTTGAATTTCGAGCAGGTATGCAACTGCAACATAACGCATTCGAGAGATCCTCTTGAATCGTAAGATACATTTTTTACGTTTGTCTACGCTAATTATCCATTGGTCAAAGCATCGGGAGATTCGGTAAAACTTCGATCAACTTCCTCGTCATCCGGTTAAGCCGGTGTAATCGAGGTTTTACTGTGCTCCGTTTCATAATTATCCGATGTGAACCGAACGTAGCTTGTGAAAGAGAAAGAAATCTGAGGTTGCGGTGCGCCCATGTTTGGAGTATCCTGCCAGCAGATACACTACTTCCGGCGACAGTGCTAGTTAGTCGGTCTACGCTTTTATGTGCACGCAACGGAGGGTGAAATGAGTTTGTTCATCATCGGTACCCTCGAGTACCGAATAACATTTGTTCAAAGTCCGGAAGGTACGAGACGAGGTTGGTTTTTCGAACGGAAAAACGCCCACGACCCCCGCATGCAGGCGCATCCACAATGTTTTTTCTTTCTCTTCGCTTCAACTCCCTTTCAACATTTTTCCCGGGAAATAGTCAATAGCTTTGACCTACGAACTGCCGGGCACGGAGTCTTTTCACTGCGTTTCCACCGTGAATTCCGAGTGCGAGCGCTTGATTACAGGCCATCGGGTACGATCCTAACTCGCGACGTTCAAACGCTTTTGCATTCGTTCGCACGATTTATATACTTACGAGTAAGGTCAGGCCGATGGCTAATTGAAAAAAAAAAAAAAAACCATTTTCAGACAGAAAAATGCATTGGATAGAATCTTGAAAAAAAAACGAGCGATACGATGTGTCCGTGGATTTTTTCAACGCGAATCCGACAACAGTTTCGGCTCAGACGACATAATCGTTACGAGCTTTTTTGCACGTATGAGAGTGCTGGAGTTATGGTAAAGTGGTTCATCAGATTTGTGACTATTTTAATGTTCGTTCGTTGATGTATGCGCTTCCGCTCTCACGTAGGAGCGATCGAGTTCTGCTGGGATATCGGGTGACACCCTCATTCGTTATCCACGGAATGGATTCTCCCTCAGCCGCCGGAATCCCGTCGTCACGCGCTCTCGCTACCGCGATATCTCCCTCTATCCCGTGGTTCGGATCGAGCCCTTTCCCAAGGGTGTATTAACGTAAGGGCTACCCGACAACCCGGGCCGTATTTAATGCGCCGCATTGCGAATTTATGCTCTTCCGCTTTAAATTAGGAGGTAAATCAGGGTTACGTGACTTCAATCACACTGGCGCAGCATGACGCAGCATTTTTTGGTGCAAATTGAAGAGATACGTCATAAATTTGATTATCAAAAGAAAAAAAGGAGCCAGCGATATATTTTCGTCTAGTGTACTAGGTAGTTTAAACGAACATTGGAACGAGGGATTGGAACTCTCGTGGTTGGTGTACGGGAGATGCGATAAATAACGTCAAACCGACATGAGTCTCGCAGCAGATAATACACCCAACCTATCCTGCTACCTGTGCAGTTAACGCTGCGGGCGAAACACAGGCGCCTGGCTGTGAAACGAATTTTCTCTGACAACAAACTCTGAACCCTACCTCGAAACTCTACGTTGTTCTCATCCGTCAATTAGTGTCACTTATTCCAATATACAAGCTACCTGCACGGTCGCAGTTTTAGGGATTTTTTTTAAATAAAAAAATACTTTCCTAATTCTCTGACGTTCGACAGACCAATACGAGGTCACAACTTTTCTGGCAAGATGGATAGGTCATTCTATCTATATTATGCAGTGCAAGATCACATGCAAATAAATTATCTGGCATATATAGTCGTATAGTTGTAAAGCTAAATTATCGGTAAATCTAGTGGGAGAGCGGAACAAAACGGAATGCTCCATTTGAGGTGAGACTTTCTTTCGTGTGCCGCTAATGGTGGTCTGATTCAACCCCCTAAACCCCGTCGCATGTGACCATCTCCTGCGGTAAATGCGCTTCGGCAGAGACGCGATATAAATTTTACGGCAGATTTGGATGTGCTTTCATTCGAATGGTCATGGTGAGACGATGTCTGGCGAATAATGGTAGCAAACTTCGCCTGGTGGCGAAAACGGTTTAATGACGCTTCTCCATTCGCTCCCCGATCGTTACGTCTTTGACATCATCGACGACTGTTATGGGATACGGCACTAATCACACTGAAACTCGTCGCTTCAATGAAAGATTTGCCGCGATATCATTGCGGAATACGAACTTTCTCCATCTGACCACGAACCACGGCGAGTTGATGTTTGTCACGATATGCAGCGTGGTTTGATAGATTATCGTGGATTCGGCTTCGGAACGGCAGAATTATCGGAGGCTGGCCGAATGAGCGAGGTGTCCCTCGTGGTTTGGAGTGTTCCCGATCGAGACCTGATTTTCTCGTCGTCCCACCGAGAACACGAGAACGAGAAACCTTTGATCTCCGTAGAGTGGTCGACGGGTATCCCGAGATCCTTGAGAACGAACCAGTAGCGCAGAGACGTATTAGACGAACGAAAGATCAATGGCTTTCAGCGATGTTTCTTCTACCCGCGACCATATAGCTTCCAGATGTTTAATCAGAGGGTGAAGCTCCGGCGAACTTTCCTTTGCTAGCCATTTCTCTCTCGAACCGGTTCGTCGCAAAACTCTGATCGACACCAGCAGCGCCCGTGATCATAATTTTTTGCGCGTCAAGAAAAGCGCGTTTCACTCGTGATTGGCTAAAAAAAAAAAAAAAAAAACAATCAATCTCGATTCGGACGTCGATACTCGCGACAAGAACGACGAAACGAACATACGAACTATACCGAACGACATGCAATTTTTATCCCGAAAATGTGGAAAGAAGGGTGATAATCCTGAATAAAAGGAGGCGGAATTTTTATAATCATGGCCATGGTAAAAGCGAGCACGCCGGGTTCTTAATTCGAAAGTTAATCTGCTGGCCGTTGGGGCTGGTCTACTTTCGACCGCAATATTTAACTTGTCACACCCCGGTGGACTGTACCGTTCGCGAGACAGCGAAGCTTTGAGCTTGCCACAGCCGACGAGGAAGACAGTAACACGCGGGGCTCGAAAAGTTTCCTCTCTGCGATGAAAATTATGCTCTTCTTCCGTACTCCATCGTGGGTCCGGGCGATGCCAGAGGCATGCCCTGCATGCATATTGTACAGTTCTCTCGCCCATCAACCCTCAACTCACTTTAACACCGTCCCACCGATATCTCGTTCTTCTCTCTATGCATACGTTGCAAAAATGCATTACAATTCATACCGAACCTCTCTGCCTGCCGTGTTAACGTATTCACCTTTCGATAAGGTATTATACTGATGCATCTACATAAGCCGGTACACTTTTCCATCGGGAAGACAGCCTTTTTGCTTTCACGGATCGCGACGACTGAAGAAATTTCTCAAAAAGTATCCCTGAGAAAATGCAAAGCGATAAATGCTCGTTCGGGAATTATTTTCTCCAAGGCGGAGGATGGAGCAAAACCGCCTTCTTTTTCCAACGATTTTTTTCGATAACGAGCCTCATCGCTGTATCACACGCGTGTCTGAGTACAGCACGTCGGACAATGTGGGTCATACCATCGTGCGTGACTGCACGGCCGAGTAATCCGCCCTAACATATTTACTGAAACATAAACATGTCGTGTAGGATATAAATACAAGATGAACATCGGTTCCAGATGTTTTCGAGAGAAGAAACGATGACAGAGAAATTTGGGCGTGTTTCTTGTGAACGATAAAAAATTGAGTATGAACGATGGAACTTTCACCGAGATGTCGCTTTTGAATTCACCACTATCACTTCCCACTATTCGCACGACCAATTTTCCCAGTTTTCAATATATTCCGCGGATACGAAAAGGAATTCTCGAGAATATTTCAATGGAAATCGTGCGTACGTACCAAACTAGCTTCCAATTGTTTTTTTTACTTTAATTCGTCCATTTTAACGAAATGGACTTGCGCTTCGACTCCTACCATTGAGGACTAAAGTGCCAGAAAAAAAAATATAAACGATCGTTTGCCGTGATTAGTGAAATATTACATAACGTCCCCACTCCGTAATTTCGCGGAGCATTTAATCATGGGGTATGCGATACAGTACGCCCGACAAACCGGTGATAGCTTGTTTGTAAAGCCCCTCAGAATCGTCGTCTGCGCTTGTAGTGTATGTTTCTACTGTACCGAACAGGGTAACCGAGAGTGAAGCTTTGTGGATATTTAATGCGTTCCCGTTTAGAGTCAGGCTGATCGTGTTTCGCAAACCACGAATAATGCGCGTTTCTACGCTAGGCAGCATATTATTATTCGCCAATTTATGCGCGTATATGTGGACTCTATGAATTGATACATTTAACGTTAATAATAGTCGGTGCACGTGATTGCCCTACTTGATTATCAAACCATGAAATCGATGCTTTGAGAATGCCAGGAGTTTAATCGCGGGTGATAAAGTTCGATTCTGAACGATGTCTCCAAAGCTCGCGAGCGATGTAACGATAGAAACTTTAGTGGAGCATTGTACGGTACTTTATCGTAGCCGCCCGTATAACGCAGCGCGAGACGAATAGAAGAAGATGAAATGACCATCCCGTGAAATAGACTCACCGGCAGAGGAGTCGGTTCGACGATGACACAACTCTGTCTGTGCTGCTGTTGAAACTTTGGCTGGTAAGGTTCCAAGCTCCTGATCTTACCCCAACGATTGAAGAAGAGAGCAATCGCTGCGACCCACAGGATCAGAACGAAGACAACTATGAGTGCCTCTTCAGCCCGGACTACGACTGCTCCAGGCGAACCCGGAAAACCTGTGATTGGACAGCCAAACGAAAAAAATTATGTTATATCGATGAAAAACGTTGAGAGACAGAATTTATAAATCACTCGTTCATTATTTAATGTAACGGGTGAAATGAAGTTGAAACCTTTCAATAATCCAAGTATCGATATCACCATCGCAGCAAAATCGCTAACGATAAATCTCGACTGCCTCGTAACGCGGGAGGCAAAGCAACGCGGATGCACGTTTGTGGGTGCTTAACGTGGAATAATCTCTGATATCGTAAAACAGGGTGAAGCCGAGCTTGGCGCAATAGTGTTGGGGAGAAAGCTGCACGCGTAAAGGCACAGTGGGCGAAGGATGTAGAGTAATGAACACTTAACCTGCATCGTGAACCGCAGATGACACACGGACGAGTATTAGTGAAAGTGACTTAATTGGAAAAAGATTTGGACCATAAACTTGTAATGTATAGCTCTGAAAGGAACGATACTTTTTCGTTAATGTCCAGAGCTGGAAAGTTTTTCGTTCCATTTTCGAAAGAGCGGATGAGCCAGGTAATCTCCCAAAGCAGTACTAGAGGGGCTTTGCATAATAATTGGAAAATCTTATGCAAATTCTTATTTCGCTCGACCCGAATGATTCCACGGTCTCAAAGTTTCTCGCACTCTCGAATTAACGAAATATTCACACGTGTTCGACGGTGAGCTCGAAGAAGCTGCATCCACTTCGAGACACCTACCATGTGGATAAGTGGAATTTATTTCGACTGTAGAATCCAGCTCACTCGGCATTGAACCGACGAGAATGGAAGGCAGCCCGTTGTCCAGAGGGTCCTCAGTGTCCGGAGCCTCCTCGAGCTCCAGCTCAATCTTCGTCAGCTCACCACCTGTACAAAACAGGAAACACAAAAGAAGAAATTTAACAACGAGTAATATAATAATTATAATTGAAGCGTAATCTCATTATACAATGATTAAACAATATTGAATTGAATTTACTGAGCTCCCTCCCTTCGTTATTCAGAGAATACTCACCATCTCCATCAGTCACCTGTCGCTTGATTGGAAAAACCGTGACATGCCGATGTCTTGTATGACGATCCTCCCCCTCCACAGTGAGAGATTTTTTTAGCCCTTTTATCTGAAATACAGAAAATTTCAAAAATGAATCGATAAGTGGTATATAAACATTTTGATTCGTTATGGATTATTGGACTATATTTACTGAATAAATGACGCTGTTGCCAAAGGAACTGATTATCCGCTGATTACCGATAAATAGCTAAGTCGCCGATAGTCCAATGAAAATCGAGTAACGTTGCTACAATGTCGGAGATATACATATGGAACGACAGACTCGGAACTGTACTGCTATAGGAGTGCTATGACGACAAGGGTATAATAATGGTTTGTTTGAGTCGTTCTCTTCCAGCGGATCAATAGCTCTTTTATAGACCATTATGCGAGCTTCGAATCGACAAAGAAACACGAGCGCTCGCGCGCTCGATACACCCCTGTATCGCGCAGTTGCATTTACAAAACGATTAACATTTCGAGTTTACCATTGTGTTGATTAACCACGTCTCTAAAAATAACACGACAATCACGGCAATAAATAGAAAACGAATGAAACGATCGAAAGTAAAAAACAATCGATGGGAATAAATGAACTCTGTTATTATACGATTTTTGTAGTAACCTCAGTGGAATATTGCTTTATCCCGGACTCGATGATAAATGAAGACCAACTCGGGCATCACCACAGAAGTGATATGCGGAAACATTCCTCAACCCTATTATTTAATAAATGAAAGAATCTGTTTGACCTCCCCTTATATCTCGACAATCTTCCGGCGCAAGGTAAAATCTGAATTACAACTTGTCACGGTCGAGTTCTCGCAGCGTTATCAGTTTTTGACGAGAGAAATGTCGCGGATACGCAGGACCGAACCGAAAGTGGCTTCGTGAATTTGCATAATTTCGCGCTGCACATGCGAGTGTTGTTTTGCAGAAAGTGCGCGTACGAGCGCCGTTTTAGTCGTCGGGAGTGAAGTAGATAAAACGTAATCGTCTCGTTGGCAACGGCTCCGATCCTCAAGGCTGGCCACTTATTCTCGCAATCTCCGCAAGGACTAAGGGATTTTCTTTAAAAGAGAGATTACGCTGGTGATACCGCTCGAGAGACCGGAAACAAAAAAAAACCCCCCAGAATAGCTTCGTCCGACGGTGAGATAGTCTCGAAAAACAGAAACGCGCGAAGAAGTCGATTTTAGGTGGGAAATATAATCCCGGCGTCACAGTCGTTTCGGAAAAGAAACGTTCGGGTAACGCACTATCCTCGATCGTGAATCCCCGACTTTACAACTTATTCGAAAAGCCTATCGGACCGTCGATAGGACTTAGGTGTCAAGGATCGAAGTTCAAAGCTCCGAGTCCCTCGGGGGAGCAGCGGGTACAATAAAATATCATCCTTTCGTCCGGTGTCCTCAGAACCGTGGCGATAACGAACGGTGCGACAGCTGTTGCAGCTATATGCGCGTCCTGTCTGTGAGTTGGAATTTTACTCTTTTCAATCCGGCGAGGCCAATCGAGATTTATGATTGCCCCGCTGGGGTCGAAGAGCTAGACGCTGATACCGTCGGCCTCATTTGTCAGAGTCGTTTTCTTTACGATCAGCGGAGTTTCTGTCTGTGATTCAAAGACGAATCGAAGGAGACGAACGAAGATGGAAACAACGTTCCTGCACATGTACTTATTACTTTGGAGTCGATTAATCCAAACAATAATGGGGATAATCAGAGAAATTAAAAAGCTGTACAGGAAAATTACCCGGAGGGCTAATTTTTCGGATGATATCGCGAATAAAAACGGAAATGAGTACAGACATACACGTTTTCCTTATCGCATCATCGTTTATCACGGAATCCTCCCTAACGTACACATCGTGATAGTGCATTGAAAAGCTCCAGCTAAGAAAATCCTCCTGTCGACACTTCTCGCACAGTCGAGTTCGCGAAATTCCTTCTTATTTCGCTGATGGTTGCAACCTCTGAACCATTTCAGCATTGGAACGACGTTCATCCCCGCTGCTCCATCCGAGTGATGGTTCTCACATCGCCACATCTTACAAGAAGCGCATTTTTTTTTTCCCCGTACTAATAGGTACATCAATTACCGAGTAGATTTCCATCCGCTGCTTTCACTCCAGCAGTCTGTCAATATTGATCGCGTCTCGTGCGCGTGAAGAATTTTCAGCATCATTATCGAGGGGAAGATAGCGCTCATGCAATCTTAAGGGACGAAGAGA